>CM059780.1:28350952-29550952 GCA_030435695.1 Brachymystax lenok tsinlingensis
ACACATGTTAAGTTTGCTGGAAATAAACGCAGTTGACAGTGAGAGGACGTTTCTTTTTTTGCTGAGTTGAGATATGGAAATGCACTACCGAAATCAACAAATAGCGGGAAACCACGCAATTACGCATTACGCATTCTCAGTATGTGAAAATAGAATGTTAAAGACACCATATATACAAAAGTATGTGGACACCCCTTCAAATGAGTGGATTCGGCTATTTCAGGCACACCCGTTGCTGACAGGTGTATAAAGTCAAGCACACAGCCATGCAATCTCCATAGACAAACATTGGCATGAAATGGGATTCCTTGGCCGAGCAGTCGCACACAAGCCTAAGATCACCATGCGCAATGCCAAGCATCGGCTGGAGTGGTGTAAAGCCCGGCGCCATTGGCAGATGCCAGGAGAACTCTACCTGCCCGAATACATAGTGCCAAATGTAAAGTTTGGTGGGGGAGGAATAATGGCCTGGGGCTGTTTTTCATGGTTTGGTCTAGGCTCCTTAGTTCCAGTGAAGGGAAATCTCAACGCTACAGCATAAAATTACATTCTAGGCAATTCTGTGATTCCAACTTTGTGGCAACAGTTTGGGGAAGGCCTTTTTCTGTTTCAGCATGATAATGCCCGTGCACAAAGCCAGGTCCATACAGAAATGGTTTGTTGAAATAGGTATGGAAGAACTTGACAGGCCTGCATGGAGCCCTGACCTCAACCCCATCAAACACCTTTGGGATGAATAGCCCAACACCCCGCACTAATGCTCTTGTGGCTGAATGGAAGCAAGTCCCTGCAGCAATGTTCCAACATCTAGTGGAAGCCTTCCCAGAAGAGTGGAGGCTGTTATAGCAGCAAAGGGGGGACCAACTCCATATTAATGCTCATGATTTTGGAATGAGATGTTTGACGAGCAGGTGTCCACATACTTTTGGTCATGTAGTGTAGTATGCAACATTTCTAAACTTGAGTATGGTTTAAATTCCAGGATGTTATACTAATTTCCACTCTTTATCTACAGTAGTAGAATTTGATGTACACTTTTCCACAATGCATTGGAAAAGGTGGGCTGAGTGTAATAGGCACTAGTTCTCTTCGACCACAGTGTCCCCCGACCTACCCGTCTCAGCTTCCAGCATCTATGCTGCAACAGTCTATGTGCCGGGAGACTAGGTTCAGTCTGTCTTATCTGGTGTCCTGTGTGTATATAAGTATGCTCCCTCTAATTCTCTCTCCCTCCCCTCCCAGAGGACCTGAACCCTATGATCATGCCTCAAGACTACCTGGCCTGATGAATCCTGGCCGTCCCCAGTCCACCTGGTCATCCTGCTGCTACAATTTTAACTGTTCCGCCATGTGGCTAGGAAACCCTGACCTGTTCAATGGACGTGCTACCTTGTCCCGGACATGTTGTTTTCGACTCTCTCTCTCTACCGCACCTGCTGTCTTGACCTCTGAATGCTCGGCTATGAAAAGACAACTGACATTTACTCCTGAGGTACTGACCTGATGCACCCTCTACAAGCACTGTGATTATTATTGACCCTGCTGGTCACCTATGAACGTTCGAAAAACTTGAAGAACAATCTGGCCTTAAATGGCCATGTACTCTTATAATCTTCAGCCGGCACAGCCAGAAAAGGACTGGCCACCCATCAGAGCCTGGTTCCTCCCTAGGTTTCTTACTTGTTTCCTGCCTTTCTAGGGTGTTTTCCTAGCTTTCCTAGTTTTCCTAGCCTAGGGGTTTTAGGCTGGTTTTTGTATAGCACTTTGTGACATTTGCTGATGTAAAAACTGCTTTATAAATACATTTGATTGATTGATTAAATGTATCTTCTTTCTGGAAAGAAGACTTGAGTATTTTTTGACTGAAACAAAATATATATTCTTAGCTACAGTATTCAAATATAACAATTACTTGCTTTATATACAGAGAAATGTGTTTGTGTCAACATGAGTATGATGTATGAGTTTTTAATTTTTTTTTTAAATCTGATTTACGTTATGAATTTATAAATAGAGGAGTGTTCATGAAGACCCATTTGACTGTGCCAGCAACTTGAAATTAAATTCCACTATGAAATGCACATTAAATGTATCAGCAAGCAAGTATTTATGTCAGTACAAAGTTTTTTTATTTGAATAAAAGTGCAAGTTTTAGCTAGCATACAAGTAAAAAATTAAACAGAACAGTGTAATATGTATTTACATCTTGGCTATCAGCCTGTACCAAATGGTAGACCTAGTAGGGGGGTCGTCCCCTGTGGCATGCTGGTGTAGGAGGTGGCTCCATATATCCATATTTCCAAAAAGAATACTCTATATTATCAAAAAAACCTCTTTAAACATAAAAACAATGTGACAATATGAAAATGTGACTTAATGAAAAAAAAACGACATATCGTTTTCAAATCTAGAATTGTCCAGTGGCATTGGTTTTCCAGTAGACAGGTGTGCCTGGTCTCTGATTGGCTTTCTGCGTAGCCATTAGTTTCTGTCCTATTCTCTGGTTGGACAGAGGCAGGTGGAGGGGCAGGGAGGTGGTGGGGGTGGCGTCCTTTTCCTCCCTAGCCCCCCAGTGCAGCCTCTCTTTGCCAAAGCATAGCACCTGACCTGGCCATGGGTCATAATGACGACCTCAAATGTCAGATCGAAGGGAAAGTCTTGCTCACCCCTAGGTGGTGGATTTTTTCTCCCATTCCTGTGCGTGCAGAGAGAGAACAGCGTTAATACCAACCATGATATTTTCTGTATTTTACATTGTTTGAAGCTATTAAGTTGTTCTCATGGCTCTTCATATAGCTCCAATTAATTATTTTTAGAGGATATATTTATTCAGCCTTATCCCTGAAAACAAAAATAAAAAAACAAAAATAATTGTGCCTTTAAAGCAGTGGTCACCAACCTTTTCTGAGTCAAGATCACTTTCGAAGTTAAAATGCAAGCCGAGATCTATCGCTCAGATATATATATTTTTTTAAACATGACTTAAATGTAAACCTATGCAGCATTAACCTAATAAAAAACGTTCTGCAGGAATGAGGTTTGTGCAGTAAGCCTAATACATTATCACAGCATATTGGCTATGCTTGGCCTGACAATATTGTTCTTCTCAGACCATATTATATTTCAAAACTTGAGCTACATGATAACAAAATAGATCAGTTGTTTTACTACTTGTGAGGCACTGCTGAGCATACATTTAAATAATGTACTTTTTTATTTTACCTGACTAATGGTAAGCCGTAGTCAGAGCTATCCGATTGGTCAGTAGTAGGTGCTTTGATTTAGCTCTCCATGTCCAAATCAAATGGTTCAAAATGGGAACACTTTGCCTACCCGGCGCGTAGGGTAGTTGACTCAAGTACACCTACCGCCAACAGCCCAAGACAAATAAAATAAAAAAATAGAAGCTCAAGGCTTAATCGATGGATTTCTACAGAAATATTTGTAGATTGACTGATTGGTGACCAATGATTTAAAGTACTGGTTCTCAAACCTCTCCTCAGGGACCTCCAGATGTTTCACACTTTTGTTGTAGCTACGAACTAGCTCACCTGATTCACTCACCTAGTCAAGAGCTTGATAAGTTGACAAGTTGAATCAGATGTGCTAGCTCAGGAATAAATCAAATACATGGAATAGCTGGCGTCCCTGAGGAGAGGTTTGAGAACCACTGCTTTAAGGAATGTCAATCTCAGAGGCAGTATTGCAATAGTCTTGCATTTTGCCTCCTTTCCTCAGTGTAAGAATAGTACTAAGTCAGAGTAAATGTACAGTGGCAAAAAAAAGTATGTGAACCCTTAAGAAATACCTGGATTTCTGCATAAATTGGTCATAAGATTTTATCTGATCTTCATCTAGGTCACAACAATAGACAAACACAGCCTGCTTAAACTAATAACACAAAAACAATTACACATTTTCAAGTCTTTATTGAACACATCATGTAAACATTCACAGTGCAGGGTGGAAAAAGTATGTGAACCCTTGGATTTAATAACTGCTTGACCCTCCTTTGGCAGCAATAACCTCAACCAAACGTTTTCTGTAGTTGCGGATCAGACCTGCACAACGGTCAGGAGTGATCTTGGACCATTCATCTTTACAAAACTGTTTCAGTTCAGCAATATTCTTGGGATGTCTGGTGTGAACTGCTCTCGAGGTCATGCCACAGCATCTCAATCGGGTTGAGGTCAGGACTCTGAATGGGCTACTCCAGAAGGCGTATTTTCTTCTGTTGAAACCATTCTGTTGTTGATATACTTCTGTTGTTTTGGGTAGTTGTTCTGTTGCATCACCCAACTTCTGTTGAGCTTCAATTGGCGGACAGATAGCCAAACATTCTCCTGCAAAATATCTTGATAAACTTGGGAATTCATTTTTCCGTCGATGATAGCAAGCTGTCCAGGCCCTGAAGCAGCAAAGCAGCCCCAAACCATGATGCTCCCTCCACTATACTTTACAATTGGGATGAGGTTTTGATGTTGGTGTGCTGTGCCTTTTTTTTGTCCACACATATTGTTGTGATCCTTCCAAACAACTCAACTGTAGTTTCATCTGTCCACAGAATATTTTGCCAGTAGCGCTGTGGAACATCCAGGTGCACTTTTGCAAACTGCAAACGTGCAGCAATGGTTTTTTTGGACAGCAGTAGCTTCTTCTGCGGTGTCCTCCCATGAACACCATTCTTGTTTAGTGTTTTACGTATCGTAGACTCGTCAACAGAGATGTTAGCATGTTCCAGAGATTTCTGTAAGTCTTTAGCTGACACTCTTGGATTCTTCTTAACCTCATTGAGCATTCTGCGCTGTGCTCTTGCAGTCATCTTTGCACGACGGCCATTCCTAGGGAGAGTAGCAACAGTGCTGAACTTTCTCCATTTATAGATAATTTGTCTTACCTTGGACTGATGAACATCAAGGCTTTTAGAGATACTTTTGTAACCCTTTCCAGCTTTATGCAAGTCAACAATTCTTCATCATATTCCTCCTGAGATCTCTTTTGTTTGAGGCATGGTTGATATCAGGCAATGCTTCTCGTGAATAGCAAACTCAAAAAAAATATAGGGCAAGGCAGCTCTAACCAACATCTCCAATCTTGTCTCATTGATTGGACTCCAGGTTAGCTGACTCCATACTCCATACTCCAATTCGAAGTCTAGGGGTTCACATTATTTTTTCAACCTACACTGTGAATGTTAAAATGGTGTATTCAATATGGACAAGAAAAATACAATAACTTCTGTGTTATTAGTTTAAGAACACTATGTTTGTCTATTGTTGTGACTTAGATGAAGATCAGATAAAATGTGATGACCAATTTATGCAGACATCCAGGTTATTCCAAAGGGTTCACATACTTTTTCTTGCCACTGTATGTGTGTGAGTAAATTAGTAAAAAGTGTGTTTGTGTGTGATCATATCAATGACATACACTGAGCATACAAAACATTAAGAACACCAGTTTTTTACATGACTGATTGACCAGGTGAATCCAGGTCAAAGTTATGGTCCCTTATTGATGTCACTTGTTAAATCCACTTCAATCAGTGTAGATGAAGGGGAGGACAGATTAAATAAGTATTTTTAAGCCTTGAGACAATTGAGACATGGATTGTGTGTGTGTGCCATTCAGAGGGTGAATGGGCAAGACAAAATATTGAAGTGCCTATGGTAGCACCAGTTTGTTTCAAGAACTGCAACGCTGCTGGGTGTTTCACGCTCAACAGTTTTCTGTGTGTATCAACAATGATCCACCACTCAAAGGACATCCAGGCAACTCAAAAAGTGCATACATCAATGACCTTTGAAAATATGGGTTCTCTTTCATTATAGATCCAAATAAAGTATTCAAATGCCTGTGTGTGAGGGGGACAATAACCTCTGACCTTAGCCTTCTGCAGGACGTTGCCTTTGCTGGATGCCATGATTGACAGGGGTCTATTCTTTAGCGCGGTGGCAGAGTTGACAGGAGAGGAGTCCCCATAGTTTGTGGGGGGAGAGGGAGTCTGTGGGGGGCCCATGGATGCTGCTTTCGCCTGTAACAAGAAAGTCAAGAACTGAATGCTTATTCTGAATGTTTATCAAAGTTAGCTAGTTAACTTAGTGATGCTGAGGGGCTCACTACGATGCAAGCTAGATCTACTCAGGGTTTTCTCAAGATTCCCAGCTTCAGTTAGCTTCACATTCCAGCTCAGGCTTCATCTGGCGAGTCAGTGCCAAATTTTCGTTTGTGCCGAAATCAAAATGAAAGAAATGTTATCTTGCAAATTCAGCAGGCTGTGGTGAGAAATTGGCTTTTAGAAGAGCCATCATTATTTGATTACATTATTTTAATACAATATTTTATTACTTATTGTTAACCTCTCCTTTTTTCAATTTTCATCTAAAATGATATCTAATTGCCTGTAGCTCAGGCCCTGAAGCAAGGATATGCCTATTCTTGGTACCATTTGAAAGGAAACACTTTGAAGTTTGTGGAAATGTGAAAGGGATGTAGGAGAATATAACACAATAGATCTGGTAAAAGATAATACAAAGAAAAAAACAACCGTTCGTTTTGAAGTTTTTGGTACCATCATCTTTGAAATGCAAGCAAAAGGCCATAATGTATTATTCCAGCCCAGGTGCAATTTAGATTTTGGTCACTAGATGGCAGCAGTGTATGTGCAAAGTTTTAGACTGATCCAATGAACCATTGCATTTCTGTTCAAAATGTTGTATCAAGACTGCCCAAATGTGCCTAATTTGTTTATTAATAACTTTTCATGTTCAAAACTGTGCACTCTCCTCAAACAATAGCATGGTATTCTTTCACTGTAATAGCTTCTGTAAATTGGACAGTGCAGTTAGATTAATAAGAATTTAACTTTTCTGCCAATATCAGATATGTCTACGCCCTGGGAAATTTTGTTGTTACTTACAACCTCATGCTAATCACATTAGCCTGTGTTAGCTTAATTGTCCCGTGGACGGGACACCAATCCAGAATACGTTTTTAATGCCGTCTTTGGTTGCTTTGGTGTGCTTTTAAATGCACAAGCACCTTTTTTCCCACTCATATCGATATAATAAATATTTTTTGTCACACAAAAGTTTTACTCTGCGTGAAGTTTAAAATGCATTCTGTCATTACTAAATGTGTTGTGTGATAGGTATTTTAACATTACTCTTTTTTAACACTTTTGATTAATAAAATATTTAATCAGTCGTCTACCTCAAATTAAGGGGATGATGACGCAATATATGCAAGAGAGAGGGAATCTGATTTCACTGGTCCTCACCTCAGACACTTCATTCAGGATAAATGGATTTAGCCCTGAATTAGCCTGCCCCGGAGCAGGTTACAGGTAGTTCTGAAGGATTCGTTGCCATAGAAATTTACCTGGCAAAAAGGTGAGCCACTTTCGTGGTACAGGTTATCCCGAGTTGAACTTAGAGTTGACCAAAGTTACCGCGCTAACTCCTCACACCAGGTATGTAGTATAGGGCTCTGCTTTGTGATCAGCTTCCCCTCCTCCAATCCTAATCTTAAAGCCAGGCACCACAGGCAAAAATGTGTCAATTTTCAGATTTTGGGATATTTTGCAATTATAACTTGCAATAATGTAATTATATGCAAAATATGCATACATCATACATGAAGTGTTTTTTTTTATAATTCCATGAAATTACAACATTTTGATAAACTGTTCTGTAAAAGTATGACCATTGAGTGTCTTATCACAATAAAACAAAATCATTCTGCCTTGAAGCAATTTGTTGAAAAACTGATTCTCGTAATATGCAAATGAGGGCATATTTAAGGTGTTGGCTCATTTGCATATTCTAATTTTAAATAAATACAACTTATAATACAAAAATATATTGTTTTTCTGTATACTTACAGCTGGTAAAGTTGATTAGAGTAAATGAAACAAAAATCTCTATTAGCCTGTGGTGCCTGTCCTTAACCATAAGTGGGGGAAATGCGAGATTTACCAAAGATCAGCATCCAGGGGCAAATTTCTTATAGGCAGTGTTAACCTACACACCATGGCTGTGTCCAGGAGGCTGCTGTCCAATGTGGTGCCCAGAACAAAAGGCCCCGCCTCTGCTTTCCTCAGACTCTCCTTCACATCCATCAATCGTAGCTCCACCTCCACCCGCCAATGCTCCGCCTCCCGGCACGCCTCCTCCTTCTGCTTCAGACATGCATCCAGGGAGGCCTGCTGCGCCGGGTCTGAGTAACATGGACATGTGTCAATCAGAACGTCAAACTTGACATAATTACAATCATAATGACCTGTGGATGCCAATCATGATCTCAGTGATTGAGAATGTTTTTAACTGTTTCTTACTAAAGGCTAGAATAATTAAGAATTTGCCAAATATGCACCTTTTTAGTAGGGGACAAAACACACAAAAACAAAGATTACACATGAAGTTGTCTTTTATACTTGAATGTCTTAAAAAACAGCATAGACACTAAGTAAAGGCTTGATTCAATCAGATCCTCTTTAGCCGACATTCTGCATAGCGGTTGCTTTAAGTGTCGGAGGTGGAACTGAGTTAGAGCTGTCAAATCCACAAGTGGCTCCCGGTGTTATAGCTATTGCGGACATTGCCATTGGATGCAACGAAACCACACCTGACTTTATCATCCGACAAATCCAAGCATAACGCTACACTCGCATTAACATCTGCTAACCATGTGTATGTGACAAATAAAATTTGATTTGATTTGAAATCCCATGCAGCCGCGTTACAAGTTCAAACACTTGAATGGGTGATGTTCTATTGGGCGCTTTCGACCGGATCCATTTTGTCAAGTTGGTAACCATAGTTGGTCACTGCCTTACAAAGTGTGTTACATTTGTGCCTACATGTTGACTGCATGAACTTTACAACATGATCAAAGGTCATGCAGTTTTTGAAAGAAGTCGCTGTACTTGCTTCTCACCAACTGCAACATGCAGCCATCGCCTGGCTAGTGAGGAGATACTGTATGTCAACTAATCAATAGGGTGTTTTTGGTTGACCCATGCAAACATGACCAAAGACTTGACTGAAACAGGAACCAGAGTGAAACAGGAACCAATTTTGCTGCGATTCTAAAGATACAGGGGATACAAATTAAAGAGATAATTGAGACCTCTCTCTAAGCTATTTATTGTACACACATTATATTTCAGTTTGTGAGTGTGTGATATGGGGGTATAGAAACATATATTTAGACAATTATAAAGAAAAACTTTCATAAACAATAGCTGCTATGTTGACACTGCCAAGTTGATCTGGGCCATTCTGTTGGAAAACCACTACAGTCTTTCGGCTGTCACAGATGCACCTTCCCCAACTTCACTCGTCGAAGTTCGTCTACAGTCGGCTTTGTTAGCCTTACTACTCGAACACACCCATTGTCTACACCTCAATTAGACTGAGTTTAGACTATTCACTAATAGCCTATGATTTATCAATTGATGGCATGCCCACAAATACTTATTTTCAATGACGGCCTAGGAACAGTGGGTTAACTGCCTTGTTCAGGGGCAGAACGACAGATTTTCACCTTGTCAGCTCGGGGATTCGATCTTGCAACTGGTAGGGCAACATCTGAAAAATAGCGCACTTGGGAGTGTATACTCCTCAGTTTCATTAGCTGTCCAGGTGGCATTGTCTCAGATGATCCCGCAGGTGAAGAAGCCGGATGTGGAGGTCCAGTGCTGGCGTAGTTACACGTGGTCTGCTGTTGTGAGGCCGGTTGGACATACTGCCAAATTCTCAAAAATTATGTTGGAGGCAGCTTATGGTAGAGAAATTAACATTCAATTCTCTGGCAACAGCTCTGGTGGACATTCTTGCAGTCAGCATGCCTATTGCACGTTCCCTCAAAAATGTAGACATCTGTGGCATCTGTGTAATGATCATGCTGTTTAATCTGCTTCTTGATATGCCACACCTGTCAGGTGGATGGATTATCTTGGCAAAAGAGAAATGCTCACTTAGGAACGTATAAACAAATTTGTGCACAACATTTGAGAGAAATATGCTTTTTGTGTGTATGGAACATTTCTGGGATCTTTATTCAGCTCATGAAACATGGTATCAATATTTTACATGCTGCGTTTATATTTATGTTCTGTGTATTATGAATTTAGCTATTTATAGGGCTAATGGTAACTACTTCTAAACTTCTAATGATCCAATCAACCATGAACGAATGATAGTATGCCTAGCTTCAAGTTGAAATGATGGTGTCCTTTGGGAAAATCAGATGCCAATGTAGTATACTGTTATGAATAAATTCATATGATTTATGTTTAATGACTAAATTATTATATGTTTAAAATAATATGTTTAAGTAATTACTAAGAATATTACTTTCCTGAAAATATATGTAATAGGTGTTAGAGGAATAGGTCTAGAACTGTTCAAAAGACTAAAACATCGTGTTACTATTTTGCAACCTAAGCAGGATGGAGTTGAGATAACAGGAGAACTGTCGACAGACGATTTATAACTGGACCTTATAACAGGAAAACGGTTTCTTCACCCAGGGAGGGGAGAAACGGTTAGAAAGCTGTTAGAAGTGATAAGATGTTATTTGTAAAACACAGCCCGTCTAAAGTGGGGTGGAGTTAAATTGTATGTACATATAAAGGACGGTGTTCTTATTGTTTTGGTAGAATTCTCGGTGAATAAACATTTGACATTATGATCTCTGTAGCTGGGTCTCTGTCTGTTTCATATTAACCAAAGCTTTACGACCTTTGGGTTACAGACAGAGTAGGTCAATTAATGTTCAGTTTGTGAACATTGAGAACAAAATTTCTATAACATATACATAAACCCAACCTCACTCCAAATGTTCTTTCACATACAGCGTGTGTAACAAAAGTTAGTTACTTTCAACTATTCCATGTTATTAGGTAGTCTACGCAAATGAGTATGGAAGCTGCTCAATACCCAAATATGATGGCTCAGCTGAATTAAACACAGATTGTTTCCAATGCTAAGCAGGGTACATAGAAGTAGGCATCTGGATGGTGGACTTGTTCTCACTGAAGTGCATTATTCCTCATATACCAGTAAGCATCACTGTTCATTTGTTGGATTGTGGCGTCACATTTTATTTCAATATACCCTTCTATATTTAGGATGATGGCATCACGTTGATTCAAGCATACCATTGAATTTAACGCAAATTCCACATATACATAGTTTTGATGATTATGTTGAAATTAGATTGATGGAACAACCTGTTAATCAGGTTAAGTCAATGTATTTAAATGGAAGTTTTACCCTCATTTCAATGTTTACAATGCTGGTTGAAATTAGATGAAAACAGTACAGGTCGATTACTTTTCTCAAATCCAATGTATTTTCCACGTTGATTCCACGTCACAATATGTTAACAAATTACATTGAAACAACGTTGATTAAAACCAATGTGTGCACAGTGGGAGTTGAGGAGAAATTATGCAAGCAATGGAGGAAAGATGAATTGAGAAAGAGCCCTTGTGTAAAAGCTAACCATGTGTTGTGCTCCAACACAAGGGGTTGATGGTGTACCTTGGCAGGTGCTGAGTTCCTCCTTGGTCTCCCTCCTCTCTTTCTTCAGGTTGACTAGGCTGCTCCTTATCTCTTCCTTCTCTCTCTCCAGCCGGTCACGCTCTTCCGTGTAGAGCCGCATGTCCGCCTCTGTTCTGTTCTTCCCCAGCTTCACCTCGATGGCCCCAGGGCTGGCTAGGAACCAAGAGGAAGAAAAGGAAACATTTTACATGTACACCGCGTGCACAATTAGGCAAATTGTATTCCTTAGGATTAATTTTATTGTTGAACAAACACAATGCTCTCAGTCAATCCAAATGTTATTGAACCTCAAACCTGAATGTTTTGTCAATCTCAGGGGAATATATGTGTGCACAATTATTAGGCAACTATTAGTGTGCACAATTATTAGGCAACTAAATTACAAAAACTCACTTGTTTATTCTCAATTTTTAGAGTAAGTGTAACAAATAAGTAACACAAAATTACAATTAAATAAAAATGTTGGCCTTTGAAAAATATTCAGTGACCAATAAAGCCACCCTTCTTTTCAATAACTGCCATGAGCCTTCCGTCTATGGAGTCTGTCAGTTTTTTGATCTGTTCACGATCAACTTTCACTGAAGCAGCAACCACAGCCTCCCAAATGCTGTTCAAAGAGGTGTATTGTCTTCCCTCACTGTAAATCTCACGTTTGAGAAGGGCCCACAAGTTCTCAATAGGATTTAAGAGGTGAGGAAGGGGGCCAGGTCATTATTCTGACATCTTTGAGGCCCTTGCTGGCTAGCCAAGCAGTGGAATACTTGGATGCATGTGATGGAGCATTGTCCTGCATAAAGATCATGGCCTTCTTCCTGTACCACTGCTTGAAGAAAGTATCTTCCAGAAACTGGCAGTAGGTTTGGGAGTTGAGTTTCAGTCCATCTTCAATCCGAAAAGGTCCATCCCTAATGATAGCAGCCCATACCAGTACCCGTCATCCACCTTTCTGGCACCTGACTCGAAGTGCCCTGTGTCCATTACTGATCCAGGCACGGGCCCATCCATCTGGTACATCAAGAGTCACTCTCATTTAATCTGTCCATAAAACCTTTGAAAAATCTGTCTTCAGGTATTTTGCCCAATCTTGAAGTTTCAACTTGTGAATCTTATTCAGTGGCGGTTGTGTTTCAGCTTTCTTGACCTTGGCCATGTCTCTGAGCACTTAACACCTTGTACTTCTGGACACTCCTGGTAGGTTGCAGTTCTGGAATATGGTGGCACTGGAGGATAATGCGTTCCTGGTAGCTTGACATTTAATTATTCTCAAGCCTTTTGCAGTTAATTTGCGCCTTTTCTTCTCCATGCGTTTTTTGCACACCAGTTAACTATTTGCAACAAAACGTTTGATTGTCCGGTGGTCATGCCTCAATAGTTTAGCTATTTCAAGAGTGTTGCATCATTGTGAAAGGCATTTTACAATTCTTTACTTTTCAGTGTCAGTTAAATCTCTTTTTGGCCCATTTTACCTGAGGTAATGAAGCTGCCTAATAATTATGCACACCTTGTTATTCACTTTCGCCACATCCTCCCTCATTACACAAATGCATATCACCTGAAAATGATTAAATCCAATAAGCATTCAAGTTTATATGGTTTGGAGTTGGAAAATGTGCATAGAAATAATGATAAGATCCGAATACTCACTTGCCTAATAATTTTGCATGCAGTGTATGTAAAATGTGTATGCAAAATGTACATGTAAAATGTATGTATATGTAGCAAAAAAGCTGTAAAAAAATTAAGATATTTGTCCTCCAAAGTGGGAGGGGGGTGGTGTAGGGGTTAATAAAAAAAAAAAAAAAAGATATGACTGAATACCCAATTGACCTCACAATATCCATATTCCTTTCACCTACATTTGACAAATTATATTGCCTTTTGCACACTGATAGATAGATCCATAGGTGCATAGTTCAGGTAAAACATTCCACGTGGGATGAATAGTGTATACTAAAAAACACGTCTGTCTCAAGTTTATTGCCTGTCAGTTTGCACATTGTTAACTTTTTCAACTGTGTGTATAGACTATCCTAGCCTATACTAACAAAATAAACATGAATTCACTTTGATCGTAACGGGATGCACCTTAGGATTTCTTTTACATTTTTTTATTTCACCTTTATTTAACCAGGTAGGCCAGTTGAGAACAAGTTCTCATTTACAACTGCGACCAGGCCAAGATAAAGCAAAGCAGAGCGACAAAAACAACAACATAGAGTTACACATGGGATGAACTAACGTACAGCCAGTAACACAATTGAAAAATCTATGTACAGTGTGTGCAAATGTAGTAAGATTAGGGAGGTAAGGCAATAAATAGGCCATAGTGGCAAAATAATTACAATTTAGCAATAACACTGGAGTGATAGATGTGCAGATGATGATGTGCAAGTAGAGATACTGGGGTGCAAAAGAGTAAAAAAATAATAAGAGAGTTGGGTGGGCTATTTACAGATGGGCTGTGTACAGGTGCAGTGGTTGGTAAGCTGCTCTGACAGCTGATGCTTAAAGTTAGTGAGGGAGATATGTCTCCAACTTCAGTGATTTTTCGTTCCAGTCATTGGCAGCAGAGAACTGGAAGGAAAGGCAGCCAAAGTAGGTGTTGGCTTCGGGGATGACCAGTGCAATATACCGGCTGGAGCGTGTGCTATGGGTGGGTGTTGCTATGATGACCAGTGAGCTGAGATAAGGCGGGGCTTTACCTAGCAAAGACTTATAGATGACCTGGAGCCAGTGGGTTTGGCGACGAATATGTAGCGAGGGCCAGCCAACGAGAGCATACAGGTCGCTGTGGTGGGTAGTATATGGGGTTTGGTAACAAAACACATGGCACTGTGATAGACTACATCCAATTTGCTGAGTGTTTGAGGCTATTTTGAAAATGACATCGCAGAAGTCAAGGATCGGTAGGATAGTCAGTTTTACGAGGGTGTTTGGCAGCATGAGTGAAGGAGGCTTTGTTGCGAAATAGGAAGCCGATTCTGGATTAAATTTTGGATTGGAGATCCTTAATGTGAGTCTGGAAGTAGAGTTTACAGTCTAACCAAACACCTAAGTATTTGTAGTTGTGCACATATTCTATGTCAGAACCGTCCAGAGTAGTGATGCTAGTCGGACAGGCAGGTACGGGCAGCAATAGGTGACGGTTTTGGAGAGTCTGGCGTGCCCAAAGTAAAATGCCTGCCACTCAGGCCCAAAAAATAGGATATGCACATAATTAGTACTATTGGATAGGAAACTCTGAAGTTTCTAAGAGTGTTAAAATCATGTATGTGAGTATAACAGAACTGATATAGCAGGCGAAAACCCGAGATCAAATCCATCCGGATTTGCAGTTTTTTTGTAAATGCCCATCTTCTCCATTGTGCCTAAGCACATACAATCTTATGTAGGACTGAGACTGCAGTACCTATGGCTTCCACTAGATGTCAACAGTCAACAGTCAAAGAGTGGGAATTCTAGGAGTGACAAGAACGGATAGGGACAGGAAGAAGCCAGAGGACCACTTGTGAACGCGCACCACTTTATTTTTCTTTCCTATCGTTCACGTTATTGTCCGGTTTAAATATTACAGCAAAAATACACAAAAGGATACCTAAGGATACATTAAAAATGTTTGATTTGTTTGTAGAAAGTGTATAGGTATAATTTGAACGTGTTCTCTTCACGGTTCAATGGGCGACTCAACGGTGGATTTTATGATCATAACGCGCCAACCAAACAGAGATTTATGGATATAATAAATGACTTTTTCTAACAAAAGAACCATTGGATGTCTTCGTTGGACACTTGGGAAGCCATCAGCAGAAGTTCTTCGAAAGGTAAGGGATTTTATATTAGCGATTTTATGCGTTTTTTGAGACCCGCTTTGGTTATGGATTTATGCTAATGCATAAAATATGAGACGGGCTATCCTCAAACAATCAAATGTTGTGCTTTCGCCGTAAAGCCTTTTTGAAATCTGACACACTGAACTCTAAAAAGTAGTTTGTGAACCAGGCGAGGCAGTAATTTGATAAACCAAGGCTATTGAGTCTGCCGATAAGAATGCAGTGATTGACAGTTGAAAGCCTTGGCTAGGTCGATGAAGACGGCTGCACAGTACTGTCTTTTATCAATGCCGGTTATGATATCGTTTAGGACCTTGAGCGTGGCTGAGGTGCACCCATGACCAGCTCGGAAACCAGATTGCATAGTGGAGAAGGTAAGGGGTCAGTGATCTGTTTATTAACTTGGCTTTTTAAGACTTTAGAAAGGCAGGGCAGGATGGATATAGGTCTATAACAGTTTGGGTCTAGAGTGTCACCCCCTTTGAAGAGGGGGATGACCGTGGCAGCTTTCCAATCTTTAGGGATCTCGGACGATACGAAAGAGAGAGATGACAAAACTCTGCAGGCTATCTCTGCAGTAGATTGCAACTCCGCCCCCATTTGGCAGTTCTATCTTGACGGAAAATTTAAGTTGGGGATGGACATTTCAGAATTTTTGGTGGCCTTCCTAAGCCAGGATTCAGACACGGCTAGGACATCAGGGTTGGCGGAGTGTGCTAAAGCAGTGAATAAAACAAGCTTAGGGAGGAGGCTTTTGATGTTAACATGCATGAAGGTTACAGAAGTCAACAAATGAGAACGCCTTGGGAATATGTGTAGTACTGGGGGCTACAGGGCCTGGGTTAACCTCTACATCACCAGAGGAACAGAGGAAGAGTAGGATAAGGGTACGGCTAAAGGCTATAAGAACTGGTTGTCTAGTGTGTTGGGAACAGAGAATAAAAGGAGCAGATTTCTGGGCGTGGTAGAATTCAGGGCATAATGTACAGACAAGGGTATGGTAGGATGTGAGTACAGTGGAGGTAAACCTAGGCATTGAGTGACAATGAGAGAGGTTGCATCTCTGGAGGCACCAGTTAAGCCAGGTGAGGTCTCTGCATGTGTGGGGGGGTGGGACAAAAGAGCTATCTAAGGCATGTTGAGCGGAACTGGGGTCTCTACAGTGAAAAAAAACAATAAGAACTAACGAAACAGCAGTAGACAAGGCATATTGACATTAGAGAGAGGCATAAAGCAATCACAGGTGTTGATCAGGAGAGCTAAGACAACAACGGGTAAATGGTGATAAATGAGCATAGAGGGTCAGATAGGTACACACAGGACATGAGTTCGAGGCTGGGACCGACAGATAAACAAAATGAGACACCGTGTTAGTGAACAGTCCAGCAGGCATCAGCTGTGTAGCCGAGTGATCATAGGGTCCAAAGAGCAGCAATAGGTAAGTCAGGGAGCCATTCAGTAGTCGCTACTACGCTAGGCGAGTGGGAGACACGGCGTTCAGAAAGCGAGCGGGCCCGGGGCTAGCAGATGGGTCTTCGGCAACATCGCAACGGAAAAGCCTGTTGAAACCACATCGGACGATTAAGTCGGCAGACCAGGCGTGATGGATCGGCGGGGCTCCGTGTCGACAATAAAGGGTCCAGGCCAATTGGCAAATTGGTATTGTAGCCCAATAATTAGCTGGTATACTTCGTCGGCTAGCCGGGAGATGGTCCTAGCTCGAGGCTAGCTCAAGGCTAACTGGTGCTTGCTTCGGGGACAGAGGCGTTGGCCAACAATTGCCACTTTGTTGCAGCTAGCTAGCTGTGATGATCTGGTGTAATGGTCCAGAGCTTGCGGCAGGAATCCGGTGATATGGTAGAGAAAAGCAGTTCGATATGCTCTGGGTTGATATCGCGCTGTGCAGACTGGCAGGTACCGAGCTAAAGCTGGCTGGTGTCTGAGCTAAAGGCGAAGACCGCTAGCAGTGGCTAACAATGACTAATAGCTAGTAGCTAGTTAGCTGGCTAGCTTCTGATGGAGGTTCCAGTTATAAAGTATAAAAATAGCAGATCCGTACCACATTGGGTGAGGCGGGTTGCAGGAAAGTACATTTAGTTCGTAGATGGAAAGTGAGATTAAAATATATATAAGAAACAATATGAAGAAACAGACTATTTACACAGGACAAGACAAACACACGTCCGACTGCTACGCCATCTTGGAGTTCAGGATAAACAAATAGATATATTTATAGTGTGCCGGTTTCCATTCACTCTGTGTAAAAAGTTTCTACTTGATTAGAGTGACTGTTCAATTACATTGCTCTCCAATATCCTCTGTGTCTTTGGTTCATTTCTCACCTGTGGATAAGACTTTGGTCCTTTGGTCTCCACTGCTGGCACTCCGGCCTCTGAGAGGTTGGGGACTGTGAGGGGGAAGGCTGAATGCAAGAGTGGTATCTTCAGGACTCTGAGGGGTTTTGGGGGGCTGTGTGTTAAGGGTGGTTGTACTGGGGGCCTGGGGGTGCTGTATGCCTGGGCTGGCCCTCCTCTGGATGTCTTGGCTGAGGAGGGAGGTCTTTTGAGCCTGGGTATAGGGCTTTAGAGGGCTGGGAGACAGGGGGCACTCCTGCTCAGGTCTGTTGGTGGAAGCAGTGGGTTCCATTCCATTGTGGGATGGTGGAAGCTCTGATTCGGATAAGTTGCTAGAATCAACCTAGGAACGTAGATATACATTACATTTAATGCATTATTTTATCAACACGTACAAACATTTCGCGTTTTATTCTAACAACATCCACACCAATATTATTTTATAGCACAAGATACTAAACAATGGTATTGTTCAAACCTTTATATTAAAATCAGGGTTAAGCTTAATTCAATTCATATAATGAATTGATGCTCACTGAATTTACTTAAGATATAATTTAGACATTCTTACATGATTACAATAGATACAGAATTAGCCTTGGGTTTAGATCCTGAATGACTTGGTTCCATACCTGGCTAGGAAGGTCCTGCTGCTCCTCAGTGGGGGGTGGGTGAAGAGTGGGGGGGTTCTTTGTTTGGGGACCCTCTGCCACAGGACGTGTGCAGGAACGAGCGTACAGGAATGAGGTCCAAGTAAACCCTGTCTGCTGCGTCCTGCCCTGCACTGTCCACCACCACATCTTGACCACACGGTCCAGTGGTGTCTTGACGACATTGACCACTGCTCTCCTGATCATCCAGAAGACCGCTCTCCTCTGCATCCTGTCATGGCAGGGACAGAGGTACACACAACACTGAGATACAGTCTCCCTACATAATTATGAGTGATGAGAGGTGTTTCAGAAATAATTATGCAGCCTAGGTGCATTTTTTTTTTTTCGCACCGAGAATTCAACCAATGACGTCATCGATTGATTGAGCCTACTGTCTGATCCAAAATGAATGGAGTCATGTTTTGTAGAAATTATTGTGGTCTTTGTGTTTCACTGATTGCACAATCATTCTAGCAGAGAGTAGATATGGTTATCCTTGTTCAATAGAGCCATTGGACTTATCTATCTGCCACAACATTGCAGGATATCTGGGTTGACAAATTCTACATGGCTTTGTAAAGACTACAGCCTGATGGGAGCCCTTCTTCCTTCCACAATTGTGTTCCTACCCTCAAAGGCGGGCTAAACCGAGGCGATACTAGTTTCTTAAGGTTCACGGGAGCTATGTTACCGTGCACTGTCTTATCCAAGATGATTAAATAATTACAATGGCTGCTTCTGATGACTCAAAATTGATTGATTGATGGGTGCTTGAGACGTTTTCGTTTTTTCTGTAAAAAGCTCTCTTTTTACATGAGGCAGTGTGTTTCAGTACAGTACAAAAGAAATGATTTGCCCATAACAGGACCACTAGGACCACTACAAGTCAAGCAAGCCAAGTTGAGCTAGCTAGTATGTATATAATGGAGTTTGATTAAATGTTTTATATAATATTTTTTTTTACAAGTCTATAACAAGTGACTAAATGATTCAAACTCCATCAGAAAACAATAATGTGGACTTCAAATACTGCATCAATTTATTGTGATATTCATAAAATGTATTTGGAAGTAACTAGCTACAATCTTACTGCTAAAACAAATGATGCAAGGAGTTGGTGCATCATTTAATCTTTCATTTGTTGGCAAGTAAACATGTTTCAGTAAAACAGTAAATGAATCTGTCAATATAGCAAATAAGTAGACAATGGCGTAAATAAAAAGACATTCAATAAATTCAATAAACATTCAATAAAAATATGATTTGCTCTGGAGAATGAGGTGAGTTTCCATATCAGTATGCAGGAACAGTTATTGCAATGTATGAAATAATAGAGTAGAAAAAAAAAATACACTACTAACACCGATGAATACTATTGTTCTAAAGGAAATACTTGCATATGGTGTTTTTCAGGGGTGCAGTGAGGTGTTCAGAGTCACAGTGATACAAGGGGAGATTGTTATAGGACCTTTCAAATCTCTTCTTGCGGGATAAATTGTTTGAATGGCCACAACAACACACGTAGGCAAGGGGATTCAGTGTCCTATGTCTAGCTTCTCCCCACATAGAACAACTCCAAAAATAATCTTTAGGCCACCAAGCGGTACTGTCTGTAAGAGAATGACAAAAACGCTATTAGACTTTCATGATGTACTGTTGTGTATTCCTACTGTAGCAGCACGATGCAGAATATGACACATCTCACAGACACGTTAGCTAGCTAGCTACAACACACAGGTATAGTTACTCAAAGACTAATATAAGTCCTAAAGCCAGTCATTCCTTTACTCTTCGTCATCATCAAAACATTTATACATTTTTGCTCTTAATGAGATCCACTGAGGCTAGCTAGCTATAACGTTAGGCAAAATAACATTTTGGGTATAGCAAAAAAAGCTACAGTTGAAGTCAGAAGTTTACATACACCTAAAGATTCCCTGTCTTGGGTCAGTTAGGATCACCACTTTATTTTAAGAATGAGAAATGTCAGAATAATAGTGGAAAGAATTATTTATTTCAGCTTTTATTTCTTTCATCACATTCCCAGTGGGTCAGAAGTTTACATACACTCAATTAGTATTTGGTAGCATTGCCTTTAAATTGTTTAACTTAGGTCGAACGTTTCGGGTAGACTTCCACAAGCTTCCCACAATAAGTTGGGTGAATTTTGGCCCATTCCTCCTGACAGAGCTGGTGTAACTGAGTCTGGTTTGTAGGCCTCCTTGCTCGCACACGCTTTTTCAGTTCTGCCCACAAATTTTCTATGGGCTTGAGGTCAGGGCTTTGTGATGGCCACTCCAATACCTTGACTTTGTTGTCCTTAAGCCATTTTGCCATAACTTTGGAAGTATGCTTGGGGTCATTGTCCATTTGGAAGACCCATTTGCAACCAAGCTTTAACTTCCTGACTGATGTCTTGAGATGTTGCTTCAGTATATCCACATAATTTTCTTTCCTCATGGTACCTTCAGGCATTTGGAAATTGCTCCATAAGGATGAACCAGACTTGTGGAGGTCTAGAATTTTTTTTCTGAGGTCTTGGCTGATTGCTTTTGATTTTCCCATGATGTCAAGCAAAGAGGCACTGAGTTTGATGGTAAGCCTTGAAATACATCCACAGGTACACCTCCAATTGACTCAAATTATGTCAATTAGCCCATCAGAAGCTTCTAAAGCCATTACATTTTCTGGAATTTTCCAAGCTGTTTAACAGCACGGTCAACTTAGTGTATGTAAACTTCTGACCCACTGGAATTGTGATACAGTGAATTATAAGTGAAATAATCTGTCTGTAAACAATTGTTAAAAAAATTACTTGTGTCATGCACAAAGTAGATGTCCTAACCGACTTGCCAAAACTAACAGGTCAGGGTGTTGACAGTGGACATCTTCTCCCTCTGTCCAGCTGTGTACGTCACAGATATCCTTGAGAACAGAGGCCCACATACGCTTCAGCTCCTTCAAAGGTAAACAACAAATATTTGCTTTTAAATAATCATCAGTACAGGACATGCACCAGTACAATTACTAGGTGTCTCCTGGACCAATGCATATGGACCAGATTTGGGGTGAGAATGACAGCACATTACAGTGAACAAGAAACAACTTACAGAGTGTGCGGTTCTCTCCATTTAAAATTTACCTCAGGGTCTCCATTACACCTTGCTGAACACCAAAACATGTGGTTTGTGAGGGAACGTATCGAGGGACACAAGGTCATATTTCATCACTTCTTGGCCTGCAGAACTGCTTTAACTCAGCTACATTTATGGGTTTTCAAGCGTGAACTGCTCGTTTCAAGTCCTGCCACAACATCTCAATTGGGATTGGGTCTGGTCTTTGACTAGGCGATTCCAAAACTCAAAATGTGTTGCTTTTTAGCCATTTTCATGGAGACTTGATTGTGTGTTGTCTTGCTGCATGACCCAGCTGCGATTCAGCTTCAGCTCACAGACTGATGGCCTGACATTCTCCTGTAAAATTCTCTGATACAGAGCAGAATTCATTGTTCCTTCTACTAAGGCAAATCGTCCAGGTCCTGAGGCAGCAAAGCATCCCCAAACCACCACACTATCACCACCATGCTTGACTGTTGGTATGAGGTTCTTACTAGGGAAAGCAGTGTTTGGTTTTCAGCAGACATAATGGGACCCATCTTGTTCAAGTTTGGGTTCTGCAGTGCTAATTTTTCACTGTATGCCACACATCAAGCTCTTGTTGGATGTCAGAGAAGAGATCCCTCATCTTGCGTATAGATGGGGAACGGTCGGTTGTGACCACATCGACTTGGAGACCCATGTTGTCAAACAGCTTTGTCAGAGCTCGCTTGAAGCCAATTACCTCCATCGCAACAGAGCTGGGTGCCTCCGTGACCTATAACGGGAAAAAGTAACACAGAATTACAGCTAGTCACTAGGTGTGATAACACAACATGCCATTGACCATCATACTGCAAACTGTATTCATTGTACTGTACCTGTATTAGTTCACTCCGCACAATCTCGCTGATGTCATTGGTAATCAGGGAATAGGTGGTGTATTTGGCGCTATAGAAAAAGAGTAGAGAATAGTACTTTATTGATCCCAACTTGGGAAATTGTTGTATCACTTATCACCATACAAAATTACAAAGACAAGACCCGTATCAATGAAACCACGTGATAAAAAAACACATACTAACACACATAAGGCACTGCATGGTAAATAGCAAAACAAATATAGTGCAGTAGCCCAGACTGTCGCTGAGTGCATCACCAGACAGCTTTGCTCTAACACCATCCAGGAACAGTCTTGCCAAAATAGTATTCCTTCTTTCCCCATACTCTGCATTTATGACTGGAAACAGGTAGGTATTCTGAATCGGATAGAAGGTGGTGCTGCCAAACAGCTTCAGGTTCATGGTCTGAGCCCAGTCCTGCCGCTCAGTGTAAGTGCCTCCTGAAAACATCCCAGATGTAGCTGTGAGAAGATGAACCTGTGTGTGTCTGCCATCACAGTCCCACTTCACTTTCATCATGGCCCCAACATATGAAATGTCTGTAGAGATGATTGGCTATCCACATGTCTGGCAGAACTTCATGAGCTCCATGACCTTGCGCTCAAAGACTATACACTTTGGCTCTTGCCAGTCCCGTGCAGTCTTTTCTTCTTCTGAGTCAGAGGATGTTGAGTTTGTTCCCAACTGAAAGCTTTCATCCAATGGGTCTACAGGATCTGTACTACTAAAGCTGGTGTCAAGGTCTTTATCAAGATTAGTCTGTAGGAAACACACTAGTCAGTGATTAGCCAACATTTTACTACTTTGTACCCATTAATACACACTCAAACAATGTACTATATCTTCCCATCCACCTCTTGTCAATAGATCATGCATACTAACCTTCATACACAATACCCACCCCCAAAAGACACCAGTCAGTCACCCCACACCATCTCCTCCATACTAATACCTCTATTTTTCTTCAATTTAGACTTTAAGCTT
Organism: Brachymystax lenok tsinlingensis; assembly: GCA_030435695.1. Classification (NCBI taxonomy): domain Eukaryota; kingdom Metazoa; phylum Chordata; class Actinopteri; order Salmoniformes; family Salmonidae; genus Brachymystax; species Brachymystax lenok. The sequence continues at coordinate 28,374,341 of CM059780.1, forward strand.
TGCATAAACAATCAACTAAGCCTCCATAATACAGAGAAAACTACAGTAGAAGTTGTAGCCTACATATAAACACACCAATTATGATAAGCCACAGACCATGTTTATGCCTATCTCTAGTAATTTATTTGGTCATAATGGAAATATTCATCAAAGGTGACTTACACCTAGTTCCTGGTGCTAAGCTTGATGTGCTGCAGATGTTGATGGGATTGGACTCTGTAAATAGAACATATAGGCCAGTCACATTAGCCTCTGCGGTAGTTAACTAGCTAACGGTTAGATACGGTCCGGTAGGCTGTTGTTAACGTATCCTAACATAGCTAACGTTAGATTGCAAAATTACAAATCACAATGCCACATAGCAGCTGGCTAATTACATTGATTTGCTTTGGAATGATAAACAAATAGATAAACAAATCAAGTTTCCTAGCTAGTTAGCTACATTACCTCTGCTCGACTTCTTTTCTGCGCTGATGTTGGGTGATCCGATGCCTTCCTCTTTGAAGTGAATGGAAAAAGAAAATCGACGGAATAGCTTTACTTTTCAACATTCGACGACCTGGCAACCCCATCAGTTGAAACTTCATGTTCATTTCGAAATCCTCTGGCTGAAAGTGCTGGCTACAAACACGAAGATTTGGATATTTCTCCACATGAGTACTCACATCATAGGCAGGGTTCTTTATTGCCGCCAACCACTGTCGGCTCCGAGGAATATATAAATGTCTCCTGTAAAGTCTAGTCATGTTGTGGTGCTCAGTGCCTGAATATGCAAACTACAAGCAAGCACAGGCTGCTGGAGTCAAATGTTATTGGTTACCTGCTTGTTGTCGACAAAAAAAAAGGTATTTCGCAATCTGATGTTCTATGATGGTACAGTGAGTAACGTTTGAAATTGCTATGAACTCTGGATATTGTGGTTCTTTACAACCAGGAATACATTTAAAATATAAAACATAACATGTAAAGTGTTGGTTGGTCCCATGTTTCATGAGCTGAAATAAAAGATCCCAGAAATGTTCCATACGCACAAAAAGCTTAATTCTCTCAAATTGTGTGCACAAATTTGTTTACATTCCTGTTAGTGAGCATTTCTCCTTTGCCAAGATAATCCACCTGACAGGTGTGGCATATCAAGAAGCTGATCAAACAGCATGATCATTACACAGGTGCACCTTGTGCTGTGGAAAATAAAAAGTCCACTCTAAAATGTGCAGTTTTGTCACACAACACAATACCACAGCTGTCTCAAGTTGATGGAGCATGCAATTGGCATGCTGACTGCAGGAATGTCCACCAGAGCTGTTGCCAGATAATTTAATGTTAATTTCTCTACCACAGGCCGCCTCCAACGTAGTTTTAGAGAATTTGACAGTACGTCCAATCGGCCTCACAAATGCAGACCACATGTAAACCACGCCAGCCTAGGACCTCTACATCCGGCTTCTTCACCTGCTGGATTGTCTGAGACCAACCACCCGGACAGCTGATGAAAGCATTTCTGTCTGTAATAAAGCCCCTTTGTGGGGAAAAACTAATCTGATTGGCTGGGCCTGGCTCTCCAGTGGGTGGGCCTATTCCCTCCCAAGCCCACCCATGGCTTCGCTCCTCCCCAGTCATATGAAATCCATAGATTAGAGCCTGATGAATTTATTTCAATTGACTGATTTCCTTACATGAACTGTAACTCAGTAAAATTGTTTAAATTGTTGCATGTTGCTTTTATATTTTTGTTCAGTATAGATGGCCTGTTTCTACTGGTGAGATGCAGAAACGCTCGTATTTGTAAATTCACGATTTTTATGAGACATGTTAAAAACATATTAATGAACACAGAGAAAGAGCAGCTGACATTTTCCTTTAAATGAACACTGGCCCAGTGTCTATACTGGTCCACACTTTTCAGTGTGAAATTAAAACACTGATTAGTGTAAAGCTTTATTTCCCAGAGTGCCTTGCCTTTCGAGTGAATTGTAGAGTTACCACCCATGACTGTTGCATTCATCTGTTTTCAGTACAGTGGCTTTCACCAACTGAAATCCTAAATGAACATTTGATCATTCAAATTAAATTATTTAACACAATTCAACAAATATTTAATAAGGCCTGATTTTGAGGGCTGAGTTTTACCCTAATACAGTGGCCTGAAACTCATGGTTTTCAGGCCTGAAACTCACATTATAATGACTTGCAAAGTGATGTGTAATTCCTATTGGAATCCAGCCAGAGTGGGGATATCCAACATTTTGAATTTAATTTCACCATCAACTTGCATTCAGAATGACTTCCAGGTTGGGAAGACTAAGATATTAGTGATGTGCAGATCGCAAACAATTCGTTATTTTTTAACAACTCCTTTTACTGACTCGAGAGTCATGATACATTTTTCTTAGTGACCCGTTCATTTTAATCGTTCGTTTGACCTGCTTGTCGCAATGAATTCTACAGCATGATTAATACGCGCTACTGCGGAGACATGCTCCACCACCGTCTATCATGTGCAGCACAAAGAAGAAAAATACACGTTTAGAACTGATAAATGATCGTATGGTCCAAGAATGAACACAATCAATTTATTATTGAATGTTATCGATGGAAACTGCTTTGTAGAACCAAAACATACTCAGTCTGTCTCTGCTCAACACTCAAACTTGAGAACGAATCGTTTGGGTGGCTGATGCAGTTCACAAACAATAGCCTATTAATTCATCAATCATGCAAAAATATAAATATTGAAATAAACAATTCAAAAAAATCAACCAGCAAAAGAGCATGCTGGGAAATATGATAATGATGGCCGTGGTTTTGGTTTATCAATGGCTATTAACACCAACACTGGAGTTATTTTACACCAATGAGTGTTAATTGAACAGAGTTAACTTAACGAGGACCGAGCACGACCCCATTCTCATCGACGGGGCTGTAGTGGAACAGGTTGAGAGCTTCAAGTTCCTTGGTGTCCACATCACCAACAAACTAATATAGTCCAAGCACACCAAGACAAGAGAAGAGGGCACGACAAAACCTATTCCCCCTCAGGAGACTGAAAAGATTTGGCATGGGTCCTCAGATCCTCAAAAGATTCTACAGCTGCACCATCGAGAACATCCTGACTGGTTGCATCACTGCCAAAAGATTCTACAACTGCTCGGCCTCCGACCGCAAGGCACTACAGAGGGTAGTGCGAACGGCCCAGTACATCACTGGGGTCAAGCTTCCTGCCATCCAGGACCTCTATACCAGGCGGTGTCAGAGGAAGGCCCTAAAAATTATCAAAGACTCAAGCCACCCTAGTCATAGACCGTTCTCTCTGCTACCGTACGGCAAGCGGTACCGGAGCACCAAGTCTAGGTACCGCAACAGCTTCTACCCCCAAGCCATAAGACTCCTGAACACCTAATCAAATGGCTACCCAGAATATTGCCCCCCCCCGCCCCTCCTTCTTTTACACCACTGCTACTCTCTGTTGTTATCATCTATGCATAGTCACTTTAATAAATTGACCTACATGTACATATTACCTGAACTAACCAGTGCCCCCGCACATTGACTCTGTACCGGTACCCCCATGTATATAGTCTCGCTATTGTTATTTTACTGCTGCTCTTTAATTACTTGTTACATTTATTTATTATTCTTGATCCATATTTTTTTTTTCAACTGCATTGTTGGTTAGGTGCCCATAAGTAGCATTTCACTAAGGTTCACTATGTTGTATTCGGAGCATGTGACTAATACAATTTGATTTGAATCAACACTACAAATGTTACACAGACAAATCAACACTAGTTAACACTGGCCAATTTGCTGTGAGCAAATGTAGCATGTATCAACACACTCAGAAATACATTATGTTTCCATTAGCTCTCTGCACTCCAAACTAGAGGTCAACCTGAAAGAGCAAGAAGCTATACACACTCAGCTATACACACCCCATACACACACTCAGGTTGTACAACTGTTGTACAACACATTGGACACAGATATTTCTTTGTTTGTCTGCACACAAATGTTTACACAGCCATTGTGCTGTGTGTCTCAACAACTGTTGTGTGACCTTTTCTGTGCAGGCATTGTGCTGTTCTGTCAAATGGGTTGTGCATCAATGGTACAAACTGTGTGTACGTGGCTGAATTCATACTCTTGAATTTGTTGTTGTATTGATGTGGTGAGCTCACCTCTAGTTCGCCCTCTATAGAAGCCACATCGTCATAGATGTCATCTAAACCGTGGGGGGCAGAGGAAAGGCTGTCTTTGTAGGTGCTAGGCTCTGAGTACCTCCCCTGCATCAGACTGAAGAATACACACACATATTACTGTATAAGCTCTCTCGCTCACACACAGTCTTGTACAGCTAACCACACACACACACACACACACACACACACACACACACACACACACACACACACACACTGTGATGAATTAACTAACTATAAGGAGGTCTTGGCTGCATTGACTATGCTGGAGATCCTCTCAGAGTTGACATAGTCATAGGTGAGTTCCTCAGGGTCTGTCTTAGTCCCAGTCTGGGATAGCAGAAGACCCAGCCAGTGACCCATATCAGCTGACGACTTGGCCTGGGAGTGGAAAGCGGCATAGAGGAGAACAAGGGAAGAGAGGAGGAGAGATGGGAGCGGTAGAGACAGAAGAGGAGGGGGAGAGGAGGGGAAAGAGGAGAGGATCGGAGAGATTTTTGAAAACACAGCCTCGATTATAACATAAAAATTAAGTTGCCTATTACGTAGATGAACCAACAGGTGGCAGTCATGTCAATGCTTTAGTCTGAAGAGAGGCTACATCAAATGAGTTGATTATCAATTTTCTGCAGCACATTTTTTATTTTTTAAATTTTGTGAAAAAGGAATTTCATTGACCATAACAGCACAATTTTTTTATTAACCTTTATTTAACTAGGCAAGTCAGTTAAGAACACATTCTTATCTACAATGAGGGGCCTACCCCGGCCAAACCTTAACCCGGACGACGCTGGGCCAATTGTGCACCGCCCTATGGGACTCCCAATCACGGGCGGTTGTGATACAGCCTGAAATCGAACCAGTCTGTAGTGACGCCTCTAGCACTGAGATGCAGTGCCTTAGACCGCTGCGCCACCCGGGAGCCCCAAAGCAGGGTGGTGCAGAAGCTTAAATAAAAAAAGGGGACTTCCACTTGCTCACAAAACCCAGTACATCCACTACCTCCCCTACACACATACACAGTTTTGTATCGCTATCCTTGTGGGGACCAAAATAATTGATTACCATCCCAAATCTTATTTTCCTTAACCCCTAACCCCTAACCCCTAACCCAACCTTAACTGTAACCCCTAACCCTAAAACTACACCTAACCCTAACCTCTAAGCCTAAAATACTATCCTTGTGAGGAATTCTGGTACCCACAAGGATAGTTAAACAAACAAACACACACACACACACACACACGTTCTTCTATCCTTGTGACGACCTAAAATGTATTTCCATTCAAAATCCTATTTTCCCTAACCCTTAAGCTTAAAATAGCCTGTGTCCTCATGGGGACATGGGTGATGTCCCCAAGAGGAAGAATTTTCCTTGTTTTACTATCCTTGTGGGGATTTGGGGGGATTTTAAGTCCTAACAAGGATAGAAGAACCAACCCACACACACCTCCCCTTTACTCCTCTGGGCCAGACTTTGTAGTGTGTGTCAGACAGTACAATTGAAGTGTTTAGTGTTCTTGGGAGGAGCACTGTACCATCAGCACAGTCTCAGTGTTAGGAATGCTAATATGCGTTTTTTGCACTAGGCGCTGTGTGTATGGCGGGTGGGGTTGGTGAGTGAGTGTCTTGCGTGCGTGCGTTTCCAGAATGGGGACTGTTCTCAGTAAGTATTTGGGAGAGGGACAGGGGCCAGGTTCTCATATGAGGTCAGCGCCTGCTGTACTAGGGACTTAGTAATGGGCTTTTACAAGAGCTTTCTTGATGACTGATTTCCATAGAATTAATGCTTATATGGAATGGTACAACACACAATAATCCAGTGTCAAGGCCAAAGATGTGTGTTTGTGTTGTAATTTGCTATTTAACATGCAATGACTTATATGTGTTAGTATGTGTTTTTGATCATGTGTTTTCATTGATACGGGTCTTTTTATGGTACAACAATTTGTTGTATCAAACAGATCCACAGATGATGCAATCTCTATTGCACTCCACACTGCCCTTTCCCACCTAGACAAAAGGAACACCTACGTGAGAATGCTATTATTCATTGACTACAGCTCAGTGTTCAACACCATAGTACCCTCAAAGCTAAGGATCCTGGGACTAAACACCTCCCTCTGTAACTGGATCCTTGACTTCCTGACGGGCCGCCCCCAGGTGGTGAGGGTAGGTAGCAGCACTGGTGCCCCTCAGGAGTGTGTGCTCAGTCCCCTCCTGTACTCCCTGTTCACCCACGACTGCATGGCCAGGCTCGACTCCAACACCATCATTAAGTTTGCAGATGACACAACAGACATCACCCAGGCCTGATCACCGACGAGACAGCCTATAGGGAGGAGGTCCTGACCGGGTGGTGAGACCTGGCCGGGTGGTGCCAGAATAACAACCTATCCCTCAACGTAACCAAGACTAAGGAGATGATTGTGGACTTCAGGAAAAGGAGGACCGAGCACGCCCCCATTCTCATCAACAGGGCTGTAAAAGAGCAAGTTGAGAGCTTCAAGTTCCTTGGTGTCCACATCACCAACAAACTAGAATGGTCCAAACACACCAAGACAGTCATGAAGAGGGCACGACAAAGCCTATTCCCCCTCAGGAAACTAAAAATATTTGGCATGGGTCCTCAGATCCTCAAAAGGTTCTACAGCTGACACATCGAGAGCATCCTGACTGGTTGCATCACTGCAATTGCTCGGCCTCCGACCACAAGGCACTACAGAGGGTAGTGCGTACGGCCCAGTACATCACTGGGGCTAAGCTGCCTGCCATCCAGGACCTCTACACCATGCGGTGTCAGGCCCTAAAAATTGTCAAAGACCCCAGCCACCCCAGTCATAGACTGTTCTCTCTACTACCGCATGGCAAGCGGTAACGGAGTGCCAAGTCTAGGACAAAAAGGCTTCTCAACAGTTTTTACCCCCAAGCCATAAGACTTCTGAACAGGTAATCAAATGGCTACCCGGACTATTTGGATTGTGTGCACCCCCAACCCATATTTTACGCTACTGCTACTCTGTTTATCATATATGAATAGTCACTTTAACCATAACTACATGTACATATTACAGTACCGACTAACCGGTGCCTGTATATAGCCTCGCTACTGTTATAGCCTCGCTACTGTATATAGCCTCGCTACTGTTATTTTTCACGGTCTTTTTACTGTTGTTTTTATTTCTTTACTTACCAATTGTTCACCTAATACCTTTTTTTTGCACTGTTGGTTAGAGCCTGTAAGTAAGCATTTCACTGTAAGGTCTATACCTGTTGTATTCGGCGCACGTGACAAATAAACTTTGATTTGATTAGATATTTCCCAAGTTCGGATCAATAAAGTACTAGTCTCTACTCTCTTTCTATAGCGCCTACCTTCCCGATGCCTGCCTACCTCCCCCTCCTACCTCTAGCGTGGCTAGCTGTGCCCCATCCATCTGGATCCGGAAGGAGTAGAGGTGCTCAGGGCTGGGGTCTGGCAGGACCATGCATCCTTCCAGAGGCACAGGCTGCTGGGACACTTTACTCTTGCCCTTGTCCTGGTAAAACCACAGCTGCCCATTTTTTATCAGACACCAGTGGCTCCTCCACTGACTGTTTACCAGCACGTTGAGGTAACCTGAGAGAGAGACCATATTGTTATATGTTTACTTTGACAATGTAAGATTAACTTGTTGCCATATCAATTAAGTCTACTGAATTGAAAGACATGTAATTATTGTGTGGTGACGGACAGAGAGAGAGGGGGTAGATTTTGAGAAAGAAAGGGTTAAAGAGAGAATTTGGTATCCTCGTAATTACTGTACTGTACTACTAACTGTGATCACTCATTGTATATTATACTTTCCTTACCGTCATAATGCATTTAATAAGTTCTTATGGGCCTATTGCAACCAGCATTGGTCACCATATCACCGCAGGATGAGCTCTCGTTAAACCATCAATACGCGCTAAGATCACCCGCACAGCTGATCTCAATTGCAACCACTATTGGCCAATGTATTACCACTCTGTAAAGCTGATGTGGGTGTTAACTTTAAGTCCTGGTTGCTGCCAACATTTTTCAATATATTTTCACGCTCTGGTGGATATTATCATTGGTACAAATAAAACCTACTCTTTGAGAAGATTAAGAGTGAGTTATCTAGAGTTGAAGTCGGAAGTTTACATACACTTTGGTTGGAGTCATTAAAATTCGTTTTTTCAACCACTCCACAAATTTCTTGTAAACAAACTATAGTTTTGGCAAGTCGGTTAGGACATCTACTTTGTGCATGACACAAGTCATTTTCCAACAATAGTTTACAGACAGATTATTTCACTTATAATTCACTGTATCACAATTCCAGTGGGTCAGAAGTTTACATACAATAAGTTGACTGTGCCTTTAAACAGCTTGGAAAATTTCAGAAAATGATGTCATGGCTTTAGAAGTTTCTGATAAGCTAATTAACATAATTTGAGTGAGTCAATTGGAGGTGTACCTGTGGATGTATTTCAAGGCCTACCTTCAAACTCAGTGCCTCTTTGCTTGACATCATGAAAATCCAAAGAAATCAGCCAAGACCTAATAAATTGCAGACCTCCATAAGTCTGGTTCATCCTTGGGAGCAATTTCCAAATGCCTGAAGGTACCACATTCATCTGTACAAACAATAGTACACAAATATAAACACCATGGGACCACGCAGCCATCATACCGCTCAGGAAGGAGACGCGTTCTGTCTCCTAGAGATGAACGTACTTCGGTGCGAAAAGTGCAAATCAATCCCAGAACAACAGCAAAGGACCTTGTGAAGATGCTGGAGGAAACAGGTGCACATGGGGACAAAGATCGTACTTTTTGGAGAAATGTCCTCTGGTCTGATGAAACAAAAATAGAATTGTTTGGCCATAATGCCCATTGTTATGTTTGGAGGAAAAAGTGGGAGGCTTGTAAGCCAAAGAACACCATCCCAACCGTGAAGCACGGGGGTGGCAGCATCATGTTATGGGGGTGCTTTGCTGCAGGAGGGACTGGTGCACTTCCCCAAATAAATGGCAACATGAGGAAGGAAAATTATCTGGATATATTGAAGCAACATCTCAAGACATGGGTCTTCCAAATGGGTCTTCCAAATGGACAATGACCCCAAGCATACTTCCAAAGTTGTGGCAAAATGGCTTAAGGACAACAAAGTCAAGGTATTGGAGTGACCATCACAAAGCCCTGACCTCAATCCCATAGAAAATATGTGGGCAGAACTGAAAAACAGTGTGACATGACTGATTCATGTCACGGATTTTGCTCAGGTTTTTGCCTGCCATATCAGTTCTGTTATACTCACAAACATTATTTTAAGGACAACAAAGTTAAGATATTGGAGTGGCCTTCACAAAGCCATGACCTAAATACCATAGAAATTTGTGGGCAGAACTGAAGAAGCGTGTGCGAGCAAGGAGGCCTACAAACATGACTCAGTTACACCAGCTCTGTCAGGAGGAATGGGCCAAAATTCACCCAACTTATTGTGGGAAGCTTGTGGAAGGCTACCCGAAATGTTTGACCCAAGTTAAACAATTTAAAGGCAATGCTACCAAATACTAATTGAGTGTATGTAAACTTCTGACCCACTGGGAATGTGATGAAAGAAATGAAAGTTGAAATAAAGCATTCCCTCTACTATTAATCTGACATTTCACATTCTTAAAATAAAGTGGTGATCCTAAATGACCTATGACAGGGAATTTTTACAAGGATTAAATGTCGGGAATTGTGAAAAACTGAGTTTAAATGTATTTGGCTAAGGTGTATGTAAACTTCCGACTTCAACTGTATTTGCCAATCATTCAATTCAACTGAAATAAATATTTCCTCATATACCACTGTCACATCTACTCCCGCTCCGCCCCTCCGGCGTTCAACGTCGCCGGTTTACTAACCACCGGTCCTGGCAACCATCATTCCGCGCACCTGCTCCTCATGATGAGGCACACCTTGACTCCATTTCCTCACTTATTACCTCCGCTATATCTGGCACTCACTTACCTTTATTCCCCAGGCAGTATTGATGTTGTTTCATGTCTGTATGCTACTCTTGTTTCTTGTATTTGTCCATGTTTAGTTTATTATTAAACTCACCACCTGCACTTGCGTCCCAACTCCCAGCGTCTACGTTACAACCACGGCAAATCTACGATGGCAATTTACCCTGCACATTTTTATGAATGGAAAACTCATTTGTGTACTTCATTTTTCATTTCCAATTCATGTAATACATTAATAAAAACTTGTCTGAATCCAAGATGGCGTAGCAGTCGGACGTTTGTTTTTGTCTTGTCCCGTCTATACATCGTTTCCCTTGTTTCTGTATTTTAATATCACTTTCCATCTACGGACTGAATATACTCTCCTGCAACCCGCCTCACCCAATGCGGTACGGATCTGCTATTTTATAATAAAAGATCTGAAACCCCATCAAAAGCTAACTGGCTACCAGCTAACTGACTACTAGCTAACAGCAGCCCGATAGCTATCTAGAGCGCAATGCTAGCTTAAGAGGCCCAACGGACAATTTCTTTGGCCACTATACCTAGTCTGCCAATTGGCCTGGTTTACCACACGGAACCCTGCTGATTAGTCTTCTGAGCCGGAACAGAAGCTAGCCAGCTTACTAGCTAGTAGTCAGCTAGCCACTGCTAGCGGACACCAGCTACCCCTAGCACGGACAACTCTCGCCAGCCTACTCAAACCAAAGCACATCGGACCTATTTTTCTCCACATCTCCAAATTCCTACTGCAAACCCTGAACCTTTTTCACCTGGGTCATCACAGCTAGCTAGCTACTCCTGGCTAACGTCTTTGTCCCGAAGCAAAAACCAATTAGCCTGGAACCAGCCTGCTAGGCCCATCTGCTAGGCCCATCTCCCGGCAAGCCGTAGAGGTCCATCAGCCACTCCTTGAGCTTCAATACCTATTTCACCAACTAGCCCGGACCCCCGCCGACCCGCCACCGACGTGATTCGCCTGAGGGGTTCTTTCTCAACTGGCTCCGCCGTCGCAACGTCCCCCATATGCCTAGCTGCTAGCCGCGGCCTACCAGCTGTCCAGAGCACATCGGACTGTTAGTTTAAGAGGCCCATCGGACAAATTCTTTGGCCACTATACTTATTTTGCCGATTGGCCTGGTTTACCACACGGAGCCCGGCTCTCCGTATGCCGACGGAACAACAGACTTTCTCCCATCAAGACGTCCCCCCAAGGCCCTTCTGCTAGCTATTAGCCCTGGCCTGCTAGCTGCCTGAAGCCACACACTAGACTCTTATGACCATTCGGCTACGCATGACTCTCGATAACGTCAATATGCATTGCCCATTGCAGTTCTGGTTAGTAATTATTGCCTTATTTCACTGTAGAGCCTCTAGCCCTGCTCAATATGCCTTAGTTAACACTTTAGTTCCACCTCCCACACATGCTGAGACATCACTTGGTTTAAACAATATTTCTAGAGACAATATCTCTTTCATCGTCACTCTATGCACAGGTTTACCCTCACTGTATTCACGTCCTACCATACCTTTGTCTGTACATTTCGCCTTGAATCTATGCTACCGTACCCATAAATCAGCTCCTTTCACTATCTGGTCTGAAAATACTAGACGTCCAGTCCTTTTAGCCTTTAGCTGTACCCTTATCCTACTACTCCTCTGTTCCCTCTGGTGATGTGGAGGTTAACCCAGGCCCTGCAGTGCCTAGCCCCACTCCCACTCCCCAGACGCTATCATTTGTTGACTTCTGTAACCGTAAAAGCCTTGGTTTCATGCATGTTAACATTAGAAGCCTCCTCCCTAAGTTTGTTCTATTCACTGCCCTAGCACACTCTACCAACCCGGATGTCCTAGCCGTGTCTGAATCCTGGCTTAGGAAGTCCACTAAAAACCCTGAAATTTCCATTCCTAACTATAACATATTTCGACAAGACAGAACTGCCAAAGGGGGCGATGTTGCAATCTACTGCAGAGATAGCCTGCAGAGCTCTGTCTTACTATCCAGGTCTGTACCCAAACAATTCGAGCTTCTACTCCTAAAAATCCACCTTTCCAGAAACAAGTCCCTCACCGTTGCCGCTTGCTATAGACCACCCTCTGCCCCCAGCTGTGCCTTTGACACCCTTTGGGAACTGATTGCCCCCCATCTATTTTCAGAGCTCGTGCTGCTAGATGACCTAAACTGGGACATGCTTAACACCCCGGCCAACCTACAATCTAAGCTTGATGCCCTCAATCTCACACAAATTATCAATGAACCCACCAGGTACAACTACAAATCAGTAAACACAGGCACCCTCATAGATATCATCCTAACCAACTTGCCCTCCAAATACACCTCTGCTGTTTTCAACCAAGATCTCAGTGATCACTGCCTCATTGCCTGCATCCGTAATGCGTCTGTGGTCAAACGACCACCCCTCATCACTGTCAAGCGCTCCTAAAACACTTCAGCGAGCAGGCCTTTCTAATCGACCTGGCCGGGTATCCTGGAAGGATATTGACCTCATCCCGTCAGTAGAGGATGCCTGGTCATTCTTTAAGAGTGCCTTCCTCACCATCTTAAATAAGCATGACCCTTTCAAAAAATGTAGATCCAGGAACAGATATAGCCCTTGGTTCACTCCAGACTTGAATGCCCTTGACCAGCCCAAAAACATCCTGTGGCGTTCTGCATTAGCATCGAATAGCCCACGCGATATGCAACTTTTAAGGGAAGTCAGGAACCAATATACACAGGCAGTTAGGAAAGCTAAGGCTAGCTTTTTCAAGCAGAAATGTGCATCCTGTAGCACAAACTCAAAAAAGTTCTGGGACACTATAAAGTCTATGGAAAATAAGAGTACCTCCTCTCAGCTGCCCACTGCATTGAGGCTAGGAAATACTGTCACCACTGACAAATCCACTATAATTGAGAACTTCAATAAGCATTTTTCTACGGCTGGCCATGCTTTCCACCTGGCTACCCCTACCCCGGTCATCAGCTCTGCACTCCCCACAGCATCTCGTCCAAGCCTCCCCCATTTCTCATTCACCCAAATCCAGATAGCTGATGTTCTGAAAGAGCTACAAAATCTGGACCCCTACAAATCAGCCAGGCTAAACAATCTGGCCCCTCTCTTTCAAATATTATCTGCCAAAATTGTTGCAACCCCTATTACTAGCCTGTTCAACCTCTCTTTCGAATCGTCTGAGATTCTCAAAGATTGGAAAGCTGCAGCGGTCATCCCCCTCTTCAAAGGGGGTGACACTCTAGACCCAAACTGCTACAGACCTATATCTATCCTACCATGCCTTTCAAAGGTCTTTGAAAGCCAATTTAACAAACAGATTACCGACCACTTCGAATCCCACCGTACCTTCTTCGCTATGCAATCTGGTTTCAGAGCTGGTCATGGGTGCACCTCAGCCACACTCAAAGTCCGAAACGATATCATAACCGCTATCGATAAGAGACATTACTGTATTCATTGACCAAGGCTTTCAACTCTGTCAATCACCACATTCTTATTGGCAGCCTCAACAGCCTTGGTTTCTAAAATGATTGCCTCGCCTGGTTCACCAACTACTTTTTAGATAGAGTTCAGTGTGTCAAATCGGAGGGCCTGTTGTCCGGACCTCTGGCAGTCTCTATGGGGGTGCCTCAGGGTTCAATTCTCGGGCCGACTCTCTTCTCTGTATATATCAATGATGTCGCTCTTACTGTCGGTGATTCTCTGATCAACCTCTACGCAGACGACACCATTCTGTATACTTCTGGCCCTTCTTTGGACACTGTGTTAACTAACATCCAAACAAGCTTCAATGCCATACAACACTCCTTCCGTGGCCTCCAACTGCTCTTAAATGCAAGTAAAACTAAATGCATGCTTTTCAACCGATCACTGCCCACACCTGCCCGCCCGTCCAGCATCACTACTCTGGACGGCGCTGACTTAGAATATGTGGACAACTACAAATACCTAGGTGTCTGGCTAGACTGTAAACTCTCCTTCCAGACTCACATTAAATATCTCCAATCCAAAATTAAATCTAGAATTGGTTTCCTATTTCGCAACAAAGCATCTTTCACTCATGCTGCCAAACATATCCTCGTAAAACTGACCATCCTATTGATCCTCGACTTCGGCGATGTCATTTACAAAATAATCCTCCAACACTCTACTCAACAAATTGGATGCAGTCTATCACAATGCCATCCGTTTTGTCACCAAAGCCCCATATACTACTCACTACTGCGACCTGTACGCTCTCGTTGGCTGGCCCTCGCTTCATACTTGTCGCCAATCCCACTGGCTCCAGGTCATCTACAAGTCTCTGATAGGTAAAGCCCCGCCTTATCTCAGCTCACTGGTCACCATAGCAGCACCCACCCGCAGCATGTGCTCCAGCCGGTATATCTCACTGGTCACCCCAAAAGCCAATTCCTCCTTTGGCCGCCTTTCCTTCCAGTTCTCTGCTGCCAATGACTAGAACGAACTACAGAAATCACTGAAGCTGGAGACTCATATCTCCCTCACTAGCTTTAAGCACCAGCTGTCAGTGCAGCTCACAGATCTCTACACCTGCACATAGCCCATCTGTTAACAGCCCATCATCCTACTACCTCATCCCCATACTGTATTTATTTATTTATCTTTGTCTTTTGCACCCCAGTAACTTGCACATTTATCTTCTGCACATCTACCATCCCAGTGTTTAATTGCTATATTGTAATTACCTCGCCACCATGGCCTGTTTGTTGCCCTACCTCCCTTATCTTACCTCATTTGCACTCACTGTATATTATTTATTTTTTCGTTTTTCTACTGTATTATTGGCTGTATGTCTGTGTATTCCATGTGTAACTCTTTGTATGTATCAAACTGCTGTGCTTTATCTTGGCCAGGTCGCAGTTGTAAATGCTAACTTGTTCTCAACTAGCCTACCTGGTTAAATAAAGGTAAAATAAATAAAACCCACCTAGATAAGAGGAATACCTATGTGAGGTAAAGGTAAAATAAATACATAAAATAAAACAGTATGGTAATTTCTTATCAAGGGTCGAAAAATAAAGATCCCTAAAATCTGTAACCATAAACAGCCAATCATGATTCAGTTAATATCTCTGTTTTCATAAAATTATAGTCTGATAAAAGTATTTCAAATGACACAAATTATATTCTAATTAAGTTGAAATTCAAGATTAAATGTTTGTATGAAATAAAATCCTATATTCTTACAATAAGTATTTTATATGAATTATCAGCCTTGCGATTTTCAATATTACTTATTGTGGGGCAGGACTAGAGAACCTAGATACAGCTGTCTGGTATCAGACTCGCTTGACACGGTAACAACATGAGATCAACTGATCTGCTGGTTTAGTCTGGGTTTTCAGTCACAAGCAATTAAGTTTTAACATGCAGGTGCATATAATCTCCTGTTAGTAGTGTTTTTAAAAAATCCAGCGCTTATACACAGCTGCGCGTTAAGTTCTGCCTCTTGGTTGCAAACGGGCCTCTGTTTGCTTTGACAATGTAAGATTTAGAGAAGGCTAGCGGGTAGAGGTATAGGGGGATGGGGTCATCGTAATCACTGGAATAGAATAGATGGACATGTATCAAACACATAAAACACATGGTTTCCATGTGTTTGATACTGTTCAATTGCTTTCATTGCAGCCATTACATTGAGCCCATCCTCCGATATCTTCACCCACCAGCCACCCCTGGTAAAATGTCATTTCATGCCAATAAAGTTCCACAAATTGAAAGGAAAGAGGGAGGGGAAAGGAAAGTGAAGGCCAGATAGAGAAGACGGGACGACAGAGACAAAGAGCAGGTGAATAAGGAGACAAGAAAAATAAAGTGAAAAAGAGATAGGTCTGGATTCATTTCCAGTGACTTTGGTTGTACTGTATGATAACAGTGGTTAATGGCTGATTTGCCTAGCCCTAGAGGCCCTCTCCACTCACCTGAGGTGTCGACACATTTCTCTGGACTGTCTAAGGAAGAGGTCTTCTTCTTGCCAATGTTCATTAAGTTACTGAATTTTAGGCCTGCACTGTATTTCTTCTTCACTGTAAAGGATGAAGGCAGAAAGGTTCTAAACCAAGAGACCCAACAAGCGATTACTTCTGTAAACAATCAAGAACAAGGTTAAGCAGAGCATTACATTATGTGGTTGGATTGATGTCAATGGGAGTGACGCAAGTTCATCCACAAGACTGCTATATTCTCTCAAATCACTTACTAAGAAGGTGACTGAAACCAATAAGAACCAATTAGAAATTGACCATTCAAAAATTCCCGGACTTTAAACCCCTAGTAGTGACAGATACTGTGTTGTCCTCAGTCTAATCATGGAAACATAAAACTTAAATTATTAGCCCAAGCATTTATTTGCTTAAATCACTGAACACAACAGGCGCTTAGAGACAGGCTTCTATTTGAGCTAGGTGTCTTATTTCATTCACATAGGCAATTGTTTAATTCCAACATTCACTTCCAGAATGTTAATACATTTCTTCATTTCCTGCCCTATCGTGTTATTGCCTCTATTAAAAAAAAGTTAAATAAACTTTTCCTTGACCGAATAATTATTCTCCTTTAAATGCATTTTCGGCATTTTCATACTTTGGCCACTAGATGGCGATCAGACTATTTCTGGGGGTTCTGTACTCCTGAAGTTGTTGACTGTTTTTGTGCTTGCCAGTTAGCTAGCAGTTCTCAGCTGTTAGCAGCCAATGGCTAGCAGTTTCGTACTGGTGATAAAAATGGATAATTGCCATTTGTTTGAATTACTGAATTATTTAATGTAGCAAATCAAACATTAAACCTAATTTTAAAAAAACATGGTAATTCATGGTAACCTCATAAGCAATAAAATTAGACCCTAAGATTATTTGAAACAGGTGTTTATTTGCTGAAATGTGTGCGGTTGACTGGCTCTGTCACGATCTTCTTTAGAGACGGACCAAGACGCAGCGATGCTTCCAGTATACATACTTTATTTTAACGTAACATAACTGGCAAAACAATAAACAAACAAAGATCGTAACTCCGGCGTGGCTCAACTCCGGCGCGCACACGCACACAATAAACATAATACTAGAAACAATGACCCACAAAACCCCAGTGAAAAACACAAACATATATATGGTTCCCAATTAGAGGTAACGACAATCAGCTGCCTCTAATTGGGAACCATTAACCCAACATAGAAATATATAAACTAGAACAAAAACCCTCCTAAACAAAACACAAACTAAACACGCCAGCCTGCTAACTCAGGCCTGGACGTGACATTACCCCACCCCCAAAGCGCGGACTCCGAGGGGAGAAGGGGCGAGAAGCTGTCCGTGCTGGCCCGAGAAGACGCACCGGAGGCCCGGGGCTTGGAGCCGGAACAGTATGTACCAGGCTGGGACGACACCCTAGAGGCCTGGTACGTAGAACAGGAACAATTCGTGCCGCTCTCTTGATGCGCACAGAGGCCCTGATGCGAGGAGCAGGAACAGGCTGTGCTGGGCTCGCGATGCGCACAGGGGACCTGGTGCGGGAAGCAGGAACAGGCTGTGCTGGGCTCGCGATGCGCACAGGGGACCTGGTGCGTGAAGCAGGAACAGGCTGTGCTGGGCTCGCGATGCGCACAGGGGTTCTAGTGCGTGGAGCACGAACAGGCTGTGCTGGGCTCGCGATGCGCTCAGGGGACCTGGTGCAGGAAGCAGAAACAGGCTGTGCTGGGCTCGCGATGCGCACAGGGGTTCTGGTGCTGGGAGCAGGATCAGGCTGTGCTGGGCTCGCGATGCGCTCAGGGGACCTGGTGCGTGAAGCAGGAACAGGCTGTGCTGGGCTCGTGATGCGCACAGGGGTTCTGGTGCGTGGAGCAGGAACAGGATGTGCTGGGCTCGCGATGCGCACAGAGGACCTGGTGCGTGAAGCAGGAACAGGCTGTGCTGGGCTCGCGATGCGCACAGGGGTTCTGGTGCGTGGAGCAGGAACAGGCCGTGCTGGGCTCGCGATGTGCACTGGGAATCTGGTGCGGGGAGCAGGAACAGGCCGTGCTGGGCTCGCGATGCGCACTGGGATTCTGGTGCGGGGAGCAGGAACAGGCCGTGCTAGGCTCGCGATGCGCACTAGGATTCTGGTGCGGGGAGCAGGAACAGGCCGTGCTGGGCTCGCGATGCGCACTGTGATTCTGGTGCAGGGAGCAGGAACAGGCCGTGCTAGGCTCGCGATGCGCACTGGGATTCTGGTTCGGGGAGCAGGAACAAGCCGTGCTGGGCTCGCGATGCGCACTGAGAATCTGGTGCGGGGAGCAGGCCGTGCTGGGCTCGCGATGCGCACTGGGATTCTGGTGCGGGGAGCCGGCACCCTTCTACCAGGCTGTTCACTCACCCTAGCCTCACAGATGAGGGGAGCTGGAATGTCGCGCACCGGGCTGTGGGCGCGAACCGGAGACACCGCATGCAGAGCCGGCGCAGGATATCTTGGTCCAAGAACGCACACTGGAGACCTAGAGCGCAGAGCCGGCACCATTCTTCCAGGCTGTACACTCACCTTAGCCTGACATATGCAGGGAGCTGGAATGTCGCGCACCGGGCTGTGGGCACACACCGGAGACCCCGCACGCAGAGCCGGCGCAGGATATCCTGGTCCGAAGAGGCGCACCGGAGACCAGGAACGCTGAGCCAACACCCTCCTTCCTGGCTGCAAACTCCCCCTAGCTCGACAGATGCGAGGGTCTGGCAAGTCGCGCACCGGGCTGTGAACTCGCACTAGAGACACCGTGCGCTTCACCGCATAACACGGTGTCTTACCAGTGCGACGCTCCCTCCGGTAGGCACGGGGAGTTGGCTCTGGTTTCCAACATGGCTCTCACAACCTCCCCGTGTGTCCCCCCCAAAAAATGTGGGGCTGCCTCTCGGGCTTCCGCGCCAACCGTGTCCCCACGTATTTCTGCCGATCGGGTTTCCATGCTCCGTATTTCGCCTCATAATACTGTCGTTCAGCCTTTGCTGCAACTCCTCCCTGGGACGGCAATACTGCCCAGGCTGGGTCCAGGGTCCCTTTCCATCCAGTTCTTCCTCCCATGTCCAGATCTCCTGCTGACCCCGATTATCTCGCTGCTTGGTCCTCATTTGGTGGGTCATTCTGTCACGATCTTCAAAGACGGACCAAGGTGCAGCATGCCGGGTTGAGTAAAACATATTTATTAGTTGAACTCACCAAAACAAAAGGAAGAACACAACGATCGTAACTCAACGTGTAGCGCACAACAGCAACTAACACACTGAACATAAACATAATACTATAAACAATGACCCACAAAACCCCAGTGAAAAACAAACATATATATGGTTCCCAATTAGAGGTAACGACAATCAGCTGCCTCTAATTGGGAACCATTAACCCAACATAGAAATATATAAACTAGAACAAAAACCCTCCTAAACAAAACACAAACTAAACACGCCAGCCTGCTAACTCAGGCCTGGACGTGACAGGCTATTAAAAGTGACAACCGGCTATTTGAGACTGTGATTAATTGAAGTTTAAGTTTAATCGAAGAGTTACACTTACAAAAATGTCACCTACCGTTCAGAATGTACTGTACTAGACAAAATATGCATGCTACACTGTAAATTGTGTTAAGATCATTAAAAGAGTATATTTTTATTTTCAATTGTCAATCTCACAAAATCGATTGGCTCAAGAAAGTACTTTAATCAGGTTTACATCCAAACTTTTTATGCGAGTAAAGTACATGTCGGATAAAAAATGTCACAACAGGCCTGATGGAAACAGAAAATTTGGCTGTAAACTTTCCGAATGTCAACAAAAGAAAATACGCTAGACAAGGTGGGCTCTTTCTGTGTATGTAAAATTAATTATGCGAGAAATAACCAATAACCATCATAAAAATATTGATATAATAACCATCATATCAAAGTAAACTTGGAGTCACACCATGATATGTTGTGTGGTGCTTTCACTGCGACTCGGGAAAGCATGCAGTTTACTAGGTTAAATAAATTATGATGAACTTCACAGGGTGGTGAAAGTGCAGGGTGATGAGCTTCAAGCTCCTTTCCAATAAATATCGAGGGTCTTATTCTGGTGACATGATGATTGATGCTTGGCTATAATCTCATCATGTATTAGGCTATACCTGCACTGTATCTGTGAGCTGATGGCTAGAGCAGGGTTTCCCAAACTCTGTCCTAGGGCACCCCTAGGGTGCATATTTTGATGTTTGCCCTAGCATTACACAGCTGATTCAAATAACCAACTCATCAGCAAGCTTTCATTATTTGAATCAGCTGTGTAGTGCTAGGGCAAAAAACTAAACGTGGGGAAATGTGTTTTTATGTGGATTATAGAATATTCACATTAAAATCTCTCACCAGTTGGATGGAAACCTAGCTACTTTACTTTATAACTGACACTTTGTAACGTTATCCTTACTGTCTTCAATTTAAGAGTAAGGGTACATTAAAGAAAATTCAGTGTTGTTTGGATGATCCAACTGCTGGGTTGCAGTCATTGGGTCACTTAGTTGTGTTATTTTCTTTAAAAGACAAAGGCTGGGTTACTGAAACTAGGTTCTTGAGATATGACCCAGCAGCTCAGATCAGAAGACTGGAGGCGTGGCTTAGTAGGGGCATGGCTTTCAGATAGTTATTTTTGGCCACCCATGATTATTAATGTCCTTCTGGTTCATCTGTTCTGTTGTATGGTTATCACATGTTAAGGTTGAACACTGACACTTTTGTAGCTTTAATGAGTTCTTCAAGAGCCTATGCATAGCCCAATGTTTGGATAGTTACCACTTTATTACAATAATGTAAATTACAATGTTATTAATTTATAATTAAAAAAACGTAACATTATAAACAAAAATGACATGTATTGTCACGGGTGGCCAAAAATAACTATATGAAACAATGCCCCTAATAGGCCACACCTCCTAAAAATAACCTATGGATTGCATTAAAAAAGATCCAGCTGCTGGGTCAACACAAGATGAAAGTGAATAAAACACCAACTATGGTTAAATTAACCCATGTTTGAGTAATCCCCTTAAAACTTAACATGATTATCAGAGCACTCCTCCAGTTAGGATCACTCTGGGTAGAAGCGTTTCCTAGGTACAGATCTAGGATGGATCAGCTTCTTCTCCCCCAATCCTAACCCAACCATTAGTGGGGAAAAGGCTAAACTGACCCAAGGTCAGCCTCTAGTGGCAACTTCCCCATAATTGGTGAGGATCAGAGCTGAGATGTTACTTACCATCTTTAGTTTCAAGGGTCTCAGCGTGGCTGTCTGTGCTGCTGCCACTTTCAGAAGCAACTGAGTACCTCTCACTGAGCTCCCCCTGCGTATAGGGACCACCACACACACATTTACTATACACACACAACTTAATCACACACACTTACTGTACACACACTGACTCTACTCAAACGTAAACAATTGTACACAACTCTTGTGAAGCATGATTGACTATTGATCGTGTTTTTTAATCCATTCCTGCCGGACCGCCAAGGTGTGGGCATTTTTGTTCGAGCCCAGCCCTAACGTCATCTGATTCAATCAGGACCTTTCTACAAGCTCCCAGTAACAAAGGAACAGAAAGCATTGTTCGCTATTGAAACCCCATTATGAAATAGTTACTTGTACTTACACTAGTCAGATAAAACCTTGTTTAACAGAAGCTTTGGAACAGTGTCTCCCGACCCCTCCTGTCTCAGCCTTAATTATTTATGCTGCAGTAGTTTATGTGCTGGGGGGCTAGGGTCAGTCTGTTATATCTGGAGTATTTCTCCTCTCTTATCCGGTGTCCTGTGAATTTAAGCATGCTCTCTCTAATTCTCTCTCTCTTTTTCTCTCTTTCTTTCTCTCTCTCGGAGGACCTGAGCATTCCTCAGGACTACCTGGCCTGATGACTCCTTGCTGTCCCCAGTCCACCTGGCCATGCTGCTGCTCCAGTTTCAACTGTTCTGCCTGTGGCTATGGAACCCTGACCTGTTCACCAGACATGCTACCTGTCCCAGACCTGCTGTTTTCAACTCTCTAGAGACAGCAGGAGCGGTAGAGATACTCTGAATGATTGTCTACGAAAAGCCAACTGACATTTACTCCTGAGGTGCTGACCTGTTGCACCCACGACAGTCACTGTGATTATTATTATTATTTGACCCTGCTGGTCATCTATGAACATTTAAAAATCTTGGTTCTGTTATAATCTGTACCCGGCACAGCCAGAAGAGGACTGGCCACTCCTCACAGCCTGGTTCCTCTCTAGGTTTCTTCCTAGGTTCTGACCTTTCTATGGAGTTTTTCCTAACCACCGTGCTTTTACACCTTCATTGATTGCCGCTTGGGGTTTTAGGCTGGGTTTCTGTACAGCACTCTGTGACATCAGCTGACGTAAAAAGGGCTTTATAAATACATTTGATTGATTGATTGTAATACGTTGCATTGACTCACTCTTTGTGCCATATAAGTGTTTAACATAATTTTTTTAATGACTACCTAATCTATGTACTCCACACATACAATTATCTGTAAGGTCCCTCAGTCAAGCAGTTAATTTCAAACACAAAATCAACCACAAAGACCATGGAGATTTTTCCAAGAAGGGCACCTATTGGTAGATGGGTAAAAATTAAAAACAGCAGACTTTAAATTAACCATAAAGGCCAGGGGGTGTGGTACATGGCCAATATACCACGGCTAAGGGCTGTTCTTATGCCTGGATATAGCCCTTAGCCATGGTATATTGGCCATACCACAAACCCCCAAGGTGCCAAATTTCTACACTGATGAAAAATATAAACGCAATATGTAAAGTGTTGGTCCCATGTTTCATGAGCTGAAATAAAAGATCCCAGACATTTATAATTTGCACAAAAAGCTTATTTCTCTCAAATTTTGTTTAGAGCAGCAAGAAAAATGTTTTGTCATACCCGTGGTATATACGATCTGATATACCATGGCTGTCAGCCAATCAGCATTCAGGGCTCGACCACACAGTTTATAATATCTCTTTGCGCATGGTGAAGTTATTAATTACCACGGCAGGTAGCCTAGTGGTTAGAGCGTCGGACTTGTAACCGGAGGGTAAAAATCTGACAAGGTAAAAATCTGTTGTTCTGCCCTTAAACAAGGCAGTTAACCTACTGTTCCCTGGGTGCCGAGGATGTGGATGTCAATTAAGGCAGCCCCCCGCACCTCTCTGATTCAGAGGGGTTGGGTTAAATGCAGAAGACACATTTCAGTTGAAGGCATTCGGTTGTACAACTGACTAATAATGGTGACTTTGATATGAATTACACTTTGGATGGTGTATCAATACACCCAGTCACTACAAAGATACAGGCGTCCTTCCTAATTCAGTTGCCGGGGTTTCGCAATGAGGTGAATGGTGACTATAAAACAATTGCAAAGTTTAATAGTTGTGATAGGAGAAAACTGAGGATGGATCAACACTACACTAACCTAAATGAGTGAAAAGTAGGAAGCGTGTACAGAATAAAAATATTTAAAAACATGCATCTTGTATGCAATAAGGCACTAAAGTAAAAGTGCAAAAAACTTGGCAAAGAAATTAACTTATGTCCTGAATAGAAAGTGTTATGTTTGGGGCAAATCCAACATAACATCACTGAGTACCAGTCTTCATATTTTCAAGCATGGTGTTGGCTGCATCATGTTATGGGTATGCTTGTCAGTGGCATGGATTTGGGAATTTTTCAGGATAACAAAGAAACAGAATGGAGTTAAGCACAGGCAAAATCCTAGAGGAAAACCTGGTTCAGTCTGCTTTCCAACAGACACAGAAACAAATTCACCTTTCAGCAGGTCAATAACTTAAAACACAAGGTCAAATATACACTGCAGTTGCTTACCAAGACGACAATGAATGTTCCTGAGTGGCCTAGTTACCGTTTTGACTTAAATCGGCTTGACAATCTATGGCATGACATGAAAATGGCTTCCTAGCAATGATCAACAACCAACTTGACAGAACTTGAAGTGTTTTAAAAATAATAAAGTGCCAATATATTACTATCCAGGTGTGCAAAGCTCTTAGAGACTTACCCAGAAAGAATCACAGCTGTAATCACTACTAAAGGTGATTCTTATGCGTATTGACTCAGGTGTGTGAATACTTGAATGAATGAGATATTTCTGTATTTCATTTTCAATACATTTGCAAACATTTCTAAAAGCATGTTTTCACTTTCTCATTATGAGGTATTGTGTGTAAATAAGTGAGAAAAGAAAAATACAATTTTACCAATCTTTAATTCAGGCTGTAACAACAAAATGTGGAATACGTTAAGGAGTAAAAACACTTTCTGAAGGCACTGTATGTCCCTTCCTTTGTTAAATGTTAAAGATGCGAACACCAAATGATCAGTGACGATCTGCACATCGTAACAAAGTTCCTTGTTATTCATCGCATCCCAAGGTCTGTTGACATATGCTACGAGACCAGTTATGTGCGTCTGTCCACGAGAGATTATAACCAATCTCACCCAATAGCCATAACTACCAGTAAATTCATTAATTGTGTTCTATTGATGGTGTTCTACCTTAGTGCAGATGAGTCGTGAGGAGTCGGACACAAAGTGCTGCATCTCAGAGCCCTCTGCTGGTTTAGGGCTGATTTCCTGGATCACCTGATGGGGGAGACAAGGAAACCAGACAAATAGGTGTGTGCCCCCTTCCCTTTCTAAGCATCTGGAAAAGCTACATATCAATCCAATCCATTATCATCATTGACATTATCGTAACTATCAGGGTTGGGGATATATTCTATTTTAATTCAGGAAATCAACAGAAACTCAAATTTTCCTAATTGAAAAGCAGATTGTGAAAATTGTAATTGGAAATTCTGTTTACTACCTAAATTGACTGAATTAAAATGGAATTGACTCCAACACTGAGGTGACAACAATGCAGTCTGACTCCAACCCCCACCAAAAGTCTCTCCATCTCCAGTCCCTATACCTTGAGCCACTGCTCTGTCTGCTCCTTGCTATGCAGGCCCAGAACGATGGCCTCTCCTCCCATGGGGATGATCTTCAGCTTGTGCTCCTTCCTCTTGGGCTGCTTCTCCTTGTAGACCACGCTGCAGCCCAGCAGGCTCACATCCAACAGCGGCATCTGCTCTTTGGAGCTCTTGTAGCACTATTGGAACACCAAGAGGGTACAGTGGTTGGTGATGGAAATATGGCTTAGTTGGTTGGAGCAATGTCTCAACTCATTCCAGGGAGGTGCATATTTTTGTCCTAGCCCAGCACTAACATACAGTGCCTTCAGTAAGTATTCACACCCTTTTACTTTTTCCACATTTCTTTGAGTTACAGCCTGACTTTAAAGTTGATTAAATTGATATGTTTTGTCCCTGGCCTACACACAATACCCCATAATGTTAAACTGAGGATGGATCAACAACATTGTAGTTACTCCACAATACTAACTTAATATTCCAAAACATGCATCCTGTTTGCAACAAGGCATTAAAGTAATACCGCAAACAATCTGGCAAAGCAATACATTTTTGTCCTGAATACAAAGCGTTACGTTTGTGGCAAATCCATTACAACACATTACTGAGTACCACTCTCCATATTTTCAATCATAGTGGTGACTGCATCATGTTATGGGTATGGTTGTAATCATTAAGGACTGGGGAGTTTTTCAGAATACAAAAGAAACTGAAGCACGGGCAAAACCCTATAGGAAAACCTGGTTCAGTCTGCTTTCCACCAGTCACTGGGAGATTAATTTACCTTCCAGCAGGACAATAACCTAAAACACAAGGCCAAATCTACACGAGTTGCTTACCAAGAACGCAGTGAATGTTTCTGAGTGGCTGAGTTACAGTTTTGACTTAAATCTACTTGAAAATCTATGGCAAGATATGAAACGGTTGACTAACAATGATCAACAACCAATTTGACAGAGCTTGAAGAATTTTGAAAATAATAATGGGCTAATGCTGCACAATCCAGGTGTGGAAAGCTCTTAAAGACTTACTCAGAAAGACTCACAGCTGTACACAGCTGTAACATAACAAAAGGTGGAATAAGTCAAGTGGTATGAATACTTTCTGAAGGCACTATACATGATTCAACTGATCAAGTGCTTGCTATTAGTTGATAAGTAGAATCAGGTGTGTTAGTGTGGGGCTATAACACAAATGTGCTCACTCGGGTTGTCCGCCAGGAATGGACTGAAAAACATTTGGTTGGAGCCTCGTTAGTGCATTATGGTTGTGGGTTTGATTGTGCCATGCCTACTCCTGCTCCCCGCTCTAGCACTCGACGTGGCCGGTCTATTAACCACCGGTTCTGGCAGCCCTCATTACGCACAGCTGGACATCATCAACACCTTGATTACTCTCCCTTTAATTAGCCCTCAGTAGCCTCAGTCATCAGGCAGTATTGATTTTGGTCACGTTCAGTACGCTTGTCTTGTCCTGTTTTGTTTATCTGCCTTATTCTTACCTTCTGCACCTGCCACATGGTCCACATAATATACTGGGTATACATACAATTTAATTGTTAATTGTTAGAATTTAGTCACTTAAGAAAAAAACGGACTAAATGACCATATTAACATTTACATTTGCGTAATTTAGCAGATGCTCTTATCCAACGCCTATACTTTCAAGGAAGCTAAGCCAATTTGGACAACAGCCCATGCCTATGGTCCATTAGGACACCAAATTATCATTATCGTTAATGATCCTCATGATCCTTAACGACAGATAAATGGATGTTAAATAACCAGTATGTCCTGTCATTTCCTACACAGGAAATCACATTTTCTCAGAAATAAAGTTTCTGAACCCTGCACCTAAAATGACACTACATAAACAAATAGCTACTTCATGTCACTGTAGATATAGTCTGTCAGGTACCATATTCTTACTAAAGAGAGGAGAGCACTTTTCATTTCAAAATTGGTTATGCATTTGTGTAAATGTAAAAGTGGAGCTATTTTCACTATAGGGCCTACAAGTAGTATGTGAACGTAGTCCCCCACACACGATAAGGCACCTCACTTGACAAGAGTGTAATGTGGGTGGTTTATGAGCATGGCAGTGTAGTTAGTGGCTATAGCTCTATGTCGCCCTCGTTCTCCCTCTTTTTCCTCCTCTCACAGTATTTCCATGTATTTGTGTGTGTGTGTGTGTGTGTGTGTATGTGTGTGGTAGGGACAATCTAAACCGTCTGTCCTACAACCCACCAGGAAGCGATGTTCTCGAATGACACACAGCTGCTTGGCCCACTGGCCCAGCCACTTCTTCCTCCAGAGGAAGGCGCAGATGCGCGCGTCCTTCATCAGCTCGATGGATGCCTCGGTGGACGGCCACTGGTGCTGCGCCGACAATGACGACTTCCCCTTGGTCACTTCCTCCTCATCGTAGGACTCATAGGAGCTGCTCACTGCCTCGCCATCATCTGGGAGACACAGGGAAGGAGGTGAGGTTAGGACAAGGAGGAACTGGAAGACGATGAGGAGGATGAATGAATGAAATTCCAATTGGAAATGTGTTTGTGATGACTTTTCGTTATCCTGTTAAGTAGACAATTAGTTCGCACAAGGAAGTGAGGACTACACCCTCATCACAGTTGACTCCTCGCCCCCCAAGCCCACAAGCATACACACACACACACACACACGCACACTCACACACTGATAGGAAATAGGCAGGTAGGTACCCCATGTGATCACAGCATAGACCACATTGTCTGAGCTCTTTACTTGTGTCGATGCTCCCGAGAGGAGACCAAAACAACCCACATCTACAGTGAGAGGGATAAAGGAGAGAAAGAGGAGGAGGGAGAAGAGGACAAGAGTGAGGAAAATGAGACAGGGTTGCACTCAATGCTATACAGTATAAAGGAAACTATGAAAAGACAAGAGCAACTAATATATAAGCACTTAAAAATTGGAATGAAATGTATTTATTTTCTTGTTTTATAAATGTTATAGACCTGAAAATCTTGGATGCATACACTATCAGAATTAAAAAGCTAGCAAACAGAAGCTAAGCTCGGTGAGACATTTTTTTTTTCATGGCCACATTAATACCTATAGTCAATAAATAACCTTTTAGCCTACCTCTATGAAAAGATGAGTGAGAATAACCGCACACAAACCAGCATGTGTATATGCACTCATGTCGAACAGTGTTTCGGAAGCGTAGCATTTACCAATAGTATAAATTCTCATGTTGGAAACATGGCTTGCTAATTGTGACGTGTGGGTGAGCAGATGATTTTCTATGGAACCACCAGTGCATTTCCTGTGACGTGAGAAGTGGCTACTGTTAAAGTAGTGTCATTTTAAGTTGTGGTCAAACCAAACACACAGTCTTCTAAAGAACAAAGGAGACTTGACCTGAATGACAGGGTTAACTTTCAAAGCTGGGTTACACTTTTGTAACTGTTTAAAATGTAACCTTTATTTATCTCAAAGAGATGCGCTGGTTAAATTATCTGTTTGTCAAGAGAGACTAAAAAGTCATCTCCACAGTATAGTTACGGTAACACAGTAAAAAAAAATAACATCATTCAAAGCATAAAGTAATCTTCCGCTGTCTGCCGGTGTGGGTGCAGGCTTTTGTTTTGAATTAAACATGCTAACTGTCCACTTAAATGACCCGCAACTGTGCTGTCTCTGTCTTACTGTCAACACACTAAAACTCCTTTCTGTGAAGCTGGCCGACCAGCATGGTCTAGCTGGTTATGTTGGTACACCATTATGGTCTAGCTGGTCAAGCTGATCTGAACAGCATGGTCTAGCTGGTTATACTGGCAGGCCAGCCTTCGTTGTGTTTTCACTGGTGACCAGCCATCGTTGTGTTTTGGACACTGGTGACCAGCATAAGGTAAAGCAAAACAGCATCAAGTCACATGCTGGCTTGCAAAGTGATGTTTAATTCCTATAGGAATCGAGGCTTTGCTAGGTAAACAAGTCTTTGCTAGGTAAAGCCCCCGCCTTATCTCAACTCACTGGTCACCATAGCAGCACCCACCCGTAGCACGTGCTCCAGCAGGTATATTTCACTGGTCCCTCCCAAAGCCAATTCCTCCTTTGGCCACCTTTCCTTCCAGTTCTCTGCTGCCAATGACTGGAACGAACTGCAAAAAACACTGAAGCTGGAGACTCATATCTCCCTCACTAACTTTAAGCACCAGCTGTCAGAGCAGCTCACAGATCACTGCACCTGTACATAGCCCATCTGTAAATAGCCCATCCAACTACCTCATCCCCATACTGTATTTATTTATTTATTTTGCTCCTTTGCACCCCAGTATCTCTACTTGCACATTCATCTTCTGAACATCTATCACTCCAGTGTTTAATCGCTATATTGTAATTACTTCGCCACTATGGCATTTTTATTGCCTTACCTCCCTTATCTTACCTCATTTGCACATACTGTATATAGACTTTTTCTACTGTATTATTAACTGTTTGTTTATTCCATGTGTAACTCTGTGTTGTTGTTTGTGTCGCACTGCTTTGCTTTATATTGGCCAGGTTGTTCTCAACTAGCCTACCTGGTTAAATAAAGGTGAAATAAAATAAAATAAATAAAAATGTTTATGCAGGTTGAGCAGCTCATTTGTCCACGCCCAGTTCTACAGTCTTTGCAAGAGCTTGTGACAATCAAGAGCTGTTACTGTGCATTTTCCATTAACTTAATAGCAGTTGGTGATTGGGAAGTTCATGTTAAATTTTCAATAACTTGCTGTCAGCTTGCTGCAAGTAGCTATTCTAAAATTCACACTAACTTACTGTGGCTGATCTCTGTCACGCTCACTGACCTGATGGTGTGACAGGAAGGTCAGTGTGCTGCCATCCAAGAGGTTGAGGCCTGGGGCCTCATTGATAACTGTTGTGTAAATTTAACACTAAATAAAAATATTGAGATTTATATTGAGATTTCAAAAAATTTACGACACCATGCATACGCATGTTTCCTGTTAGAAATCAGACCTGTCGTGCAACTGTGCGAGCATTACTCGGCCTGAAAAATGCCTTTCATTCTCCCTTATTTGCTGTATACTTTGGAAGTATTGGAATTAGGCCAAGACAGTATCTAAAGAAAATAGCAATGCCTGAAGCACTTGAACAAATGTATTTGGAGATGTTGGCAGAATGTTTTCTTTTCTTTTTTTTTTATCTTTGGAGGTGTTTGCAGAATGTAATTTTTTTTTGCTGAATCTGACTTTCTGAAAGACAATTGCAAATAGTTGTGGACCTGTAAACAGATTGTTTGAATGCAAAACAATTTTGCATTCACTTCTTCCTGAACCTAAATATTCTGCACTGCCCGCAAATTCTGAAACATTGTCTACTCTGGAAAACATTTAACCTGTTACGGATCCAATCCAGTGAACGGGATCGATTTTGACAACATCCGGTGAAATGCATAGCGCCAAATTCAAATGACAAAAATACTCATTTTAAACATTCATGAAAATACAA
Source organism: Brachymystax lenok tsinlingensis (assembly GCA_030435695.1). Lineage (NCBI taxonomy): Eukaryota > Metazoa > Chordata > Actinopteri > Salmoniformes > Salmonidae > Brachymystax > Brachymystax lenok. The sequence goes on from CM059780.1 coordinate 28,405,074, forward strand.
ATGCTGCACATCCTTCAAAAGCTTAGACTCTTGTTTATCTAACAGCATTGTCAGATTTCAAAAAGGCTTTACGGCGAAAGCAGAACATTTGAAATCAATACTCAGATACCCTAAAATGAATATACACTATAATATATCAGACGGAATATAACCTGCTGAATAGAAGAGAAAAAGAACTGAGCGCGCATTCCCAGTTACGCGCAAAATCTAAAACAGTACACTTGACGTGAACTCAGGAACAAGTGGTCTTACTCCCTTGATTTTCATGATTGAATCTTCAAACTTTTTTCTAAAGACTGTTGACATCTAGTGGAAGCCATAGGAACTGCAATCTGGGATTTAACTATGAGGCTTTGAATAGCTGGCCTATTGAAAACAGTGTGACATGACTGATTCAGACATCCTGGATAGATTTTGCTCGGGTTTTTGCCTGCCATATCAGTTATGTTATACTCACAGACATTATTTTAACAGTTTTAGAAACTTCAGAGTTTTTTCTATCCAAAGCTACTAATTATATGCATATCCTAGCTTCTGGGCCTGAGTAACAGGCAGTTTACTTTGGGCACGCTTTTCATCCGAACTTCAAAATACTGCCCCCTAGCCCTAAGAAGTTAAACTACAGTAGGCCTACAAAACAGTGGTAGCCTACACACTTCAATGCAAAATATCAACAGTCTGTTCACCTGTTAAATTCTACTGTAATGTTATAAACCACACTCCCTGTCGAAAGCATGAATTGCTTGAAATGATCAAAGCCTATCTAGCCTAACAGGCCCAATTAAATGAGAGATGTGCATGGTAATTTGGTGTATGGCTACTTCAGGAATATGAACTCATCATGGCCAGAAAAGGTGAGGAATTTATGGTTAGAAATACCTTCAGAAAGTATTCACACCTCTTGACTTTTTCCACATTTTGTTGTGTTACAGCCTGAATATAAAATTGATTAAATATGTATCTATTTTTTCCCCATCTACACACAATACCCCATAATGACAAAGTGAATCCGTTTTTTTTTTACTTTTGAAAATGTATTGAAAATGAAATACATAAATATCTATTTTACAGAATGAATCACACCCCTGAATCAATACGTTAGAATCATGTTAGAATCACAAGTGATCGCCTCCCGAGTGGCGCAGTGGTCTAAGGCACTGCATCGCAGTGCTAGCTGTGCCACTAGAGATCCTGGTTTGAGTCCAGGCTTTGCCGGCCGCAACCGGGAGACCGATGGGGCGGCGCACAATTGGCCCAGTGTCATCCGCGTTAGGGGAGGGTTTGGCCAGCAGGGATGTTCTTGTCCCATCGCGCTCTAGCAACTCCTGTGGCGGACCAGGGGTAGAATGTGTTTAGGTCCTGTGTGGCTCAGTTGGTAGAGTTTGGCTGTTGCAACGCCACGGTTGTTGGTTTGATTTCCACGGGGGACCAGTATGGGGGAAAAAAATATGAAAATGTATGCACTCACTACTGTAAGTTTCTCTGGATAAGAGTGTCTGCTAAATGACCCCAAAAATGGAGTACAATAAAGATTGCATCATTTGTGGATCTGTTGGGGTGGTATGCAAATTGCAATGTGTCTGGGATGTTGATGTGAGCCATGACCAGCCTTTCAAGGCATTTCATGGCTATAGATGTGGGGCGATAGGCAGGTTACCTTGGCCTTCTTGGGCACGGGACTATGGTGGTCTGCTTAAAACAAGTTTGTATTATAGACTGGGTAAGGGAAAGGTTGAAAATGTCAGTAAACGCCTCTGGTCAGTTCAGCGCATGCTTTGAGTATGAGTCTTGTCCAAATATTTGCCTGTTATCTTTACTTACATCGGCTACAGAGAGCGAGATCACACAGTCGTCCGGAACAGCTGGTGCTCTCATACATGTTTCAGTGTCGCTTGTCTCAAAGCTCATCTGGTAAGCTTGCGTCGCTGGGCAGCTCACTGCTGGTTTTCCCTTTGTAATCTGTGAAAGTTTGCAGAGCCTGCCACATTCCTCTAGCGTCGGCGTAGAAGGATTCGATCTTAGTCCTGTATTGACGCTATGCCTGTTTGATGGCTCGTCGGAGGTCGTAGCGGGATTTCTCATAAGCGTCCAGATTAGTGTTCCACTCCTTGAATAGCGGCAGATCTAGCCTTTAGCTCAGTGAGGATGTTGCCTGTAATCCATGGGATCTGATTGGGGTATGTACTTACAATATGTACCGGTTACTGTGGGGACGACAACGTCAGTGCACTTATTAATGAAACCGTGACTTATGTGGTAAACTCCTTAATGTTATTGGATGAATCCCGGAATATATTCCAATCTGTGCTAGCGAAACATTCCGGACAACTTCCATATTGAGCACGTCACTGGTACTTCCTGTTTGAGTTTTTGCTTGTAAGCAGGAAGATAGAGTAATGGTCTGATTTGCCAAAGGGAGGGTGAGGGAGGGCCCTGTGTGTGGAGTAAAGGTGATCTAGAGTTTTGTCACCTCTAGTTGGGTAAAAACGGATTTCAGTTTCCCAGTAAAATCAGGGACAGGGCAGGAACTCACCATTCATGGCTGAGTCATAGGGCTGGGCCTCCTCATAATATCCCTCCTGAAACTCCAAGCAGGCCGGGGCCGAGAGCTGGGGGAAGGGCTCTCTCCCTACAACAACCTGTGAGAGAAGGAAAGGAGGAGGCAGAGAGACAGAAGGATAGGAGGAGAGAGAGAGAGAGAGGTTTCTTCTATTTTCTATTGTACTCTATCTCAGGGTTTCCCAAACTCGGTCCTTGTACCCCCTTGGTTGCACGTTTTGGTTTTTGCGCCAGCACTACACAGCTGATTCAAATCATCAAAGATGGATGATGAGTTGGTTATTTGAGTCAGCTGTGTGGGGGGGTTGGAAACCCTGTTTTTCGGAAACCCTGCTCTATCTTAAACAATTGAATTACACACACACACCTCCATGAAACATCTTCAAAATCTGGGGATTCCCCTGAAGCACAATGATTGGTCAAAGCACCTGTCTCTCGACTGGGCTCTCCTTTCTGAGTAGGAGGGGGGAATTCCACATGTAACCAATACTCCTCGGACCTTACCCTCTGCCTGGACTAGGATGGGAATTCCACACGTGTTTGCCTTGGGGAGGTAACGCAGCACGCAGAACAGGCTGGGCTACCTAGCTTTCCCAAATCAATCAAGCGGTTCACCTCTATCCCCTCGGGTCCAGTCATCCCGTCAGGCAAGCAGTCCGCTGAGTTTTTCCACAATGTCTACTGCTTGAAACATTTACTGCCTGGCCAGACTTCTCACTACATGAGGATGGATATAAATTAATAATTAAGTATTTCTACTACTTCTCAAGAAGACATTCCCGTCTTCCGTCGAACCACATTGTTTGAAAGGTCCCAAACAGTCGTTCTGATTAAAATATCACACATACTATTTTTGGGGGTTAGAAATTCCCCAAACTTGAGAAATATTTAATTTTTCTCTCATGGCTAACGACCAGGAAGTTTGAAAAGACAGGCTGAGTGGGTGGAGTGCTTATATTCATGCGCTCTCCTTAACTGACAGCTCTTTGAAATGCCTATTTCTGGAAACTTGAATGTAGTGAACAGTGTTGCAGTAGAATATTCTCAAACTAATTTGGTGATACACAAACCAACTCAAACATTGAATTGCATAAATTATGTAATGTGTAAACTTTTGCTGACAGTCTACAGTCAAATGTTGGCACCGGTAGAGTAGCTTTCTAGCTAAAAAAAACATGCCCCTCTGCAAAACCACTTTCTGTGATGTTGGTTAGAAGGCGAGACTTATTTAAATTAGTTAAGGGAATATCATGTTACCATTGGTGTACTAAAATTTGAGTTAGGGTGATGTCACCCTATCCCATTAATAATCCTGCCTCCTGAATCCAAGTGTTTGACATGTGGGAGAGGACCAGTAAACTTTATGATCAAACTTTATGAATGTAAAAACAACAGACATTTTTCATACTTTGATCTGATTTAGGGCTGACCCCATTTAGTCAACTGGTCAATTGATACTCGATAGGCTGTTGGTCGACCGAGATTTCTTTAGTCGAGCAGTAGCAAAATAATATATATATATATACAGTATATCATGGTGTACAAAACACTTGTCTTATTGGCGCCTGTCTGAGTGGACTGATTCATTGTGGAGGCCTTGGGGATGGCACAGTCCATCAGACTAAGACATGTGTTACTGAAATTGTATATGGTTATATTACATAAGAACAATGCTGCAACACTAATAAATATAATATTATTTTATAACAAATGCGCTTTCTCCCTCATTGGATAGCTAGCAGTCGCTGTTCACAGTTCTGAAACACATCAGTGCATAGCAAAGTTAACCAGCATATTGGTATTGAGAACAATGCCACGGAGGCACCAGCAAAATGAGGAGATTGTCTAAGAAAAGAGAGAGGAAACCGGAACATAAGTAGGTCTATAATCAATAGCCTAACTGTTAAATGTGCCTGGCTTAATAAATCATCAATATTCTACAGAAATAGGACAGATCATGCTTCTGTTGCCTGTTTCAGAAAATTTCAAAAATGTTGCTGTTTTCAATCTTTGCTTTTCTGTAATAAAGGCTATAAAGAATGTTCTTATCATTAGTAGGCTTAGTATAGCAGCATTGTATAACCACCATCGAGCTGTAGCACATCCTGTTTAGTCTTAATACCGTAACTTACTCAGGCCTATATTTCAATACTTCTATAGGCTACTGTATCAATCATTCATTCGTTCATGTCATCACACAGCATACGAGTCATTCATGATATTAAATTAAATTAAGCATTTTAGTTATTCAATAAAATAAAGCGAGCCTTGAATAATTAGCTTTAAACATGCTTATAAAGTATGCTTATACTTTATTTAGTGTTGTTTACATTGTTCCAAACGGTCAGAAAAATTATATTGCAATCTAAACAGCATCTGTTTGGCACACATAATATGCACGCAGCCCTTGCTCCTTACCTTTTTTTTGTCACATTTATTCCACACATCTGACTTTCCTTTTACCTCGTGAGCAACCTATAAATATTCCTGTTTCGAGTTTATTTGTCACGTCCTCTGCATCCATTTTGTTGTCACATGTGTCATGGTGTTCAGAGTTTGTTATAACCAATTTATTCATGTGATTATAATATGCTATAGGCACAGCCTGCCCGCTCATTAGGCAGGATTAAATGGACACTTTTTACATCATGCAGGTTTCTCTAATCAAATAGCCTAACCAAAATGGCTATCAATCAAATAAAAAATGTGCTGTTATGTTAACAAACAGGACAGGAGCCACTACTACAGTCCCTGGTTCAAATCCAGGCTGTATCACATCCAGCCATGACTGTTGTCCAGGAATTTCACCCCATTGTCACGATCAGTGGTTTCAAGTTTGCATCTGTACATTTTTTGAAAAGCTGATCATAGCGAAAAAGAAAATACTTCTGCATTTTCCGCTGTGTAAACACATTGCAAATACGCTCGCGATATCTCCTGCTGATAACCGATGCTGGCATTGTTGGTTAAGGGCTCGTAAGTAAGAATTTCACGATAAGGTCTACACCTGTTGTATTCAGTGCATTTGACAAATAAAATATGATTTGATAAAGTTGGGTAGCTCAAATTCAGAGCTTAAATAGCCAAATTGATTAGACACAGGAATCAGGACTTATAAAGGCAATGCAATGGCCTGTTTTACAAACAGTAGGCTTACCGCATAGATGGGCATTCATAAAATTATATTTCAGGCAACACTGTGGCTACACCTCAGTAAGCACGGACCGACACCAATGCCTTTTGAATGTCTTTTTTTGGTGCAGTTTCGGACTTGATTTCCACATCCACGAACATTGGTTTTTGGACCGGTCCCGGACCAAATCTGAACTAATCATAGACTTCTATGTTTGGTTCAGATTTGGAGCGGTCCAGACCGGCTTGTTTGGTCTGGAACAGCCTTGATTTGGTCCAAACATAGACATCTATAAATGACTTATTTTCAACTTTCATACAGAACCAAAAATAAGCCTGATTTCAACATCTGGCTATAGGTCAGGCCCTATTGTGACCTAGTTGGACAGGATTCATTTTACTGGGGGGATATGGTAATGTCATTATGTGCCAGTTGGGCCAGTAACCGAAAGGTTGCTAGATCGAATCCCCGAGCTGACAAGGTAAAAATATGTAGTTCTGCCCCTGAACAAGGCAGTTAACCCACTGTTCCTAGGCCGTCATTGTAAATAAGAATTTGTTCTTAACTGACTTGCCTTGTTAAATAAAGGTTAAATTAAATAAATAAATGTGCATGAGCACAAAACACCACATCTGTAATTTTAGTCCCATCCGAATCTGCCATCTCAGTCATTTTTACATAGCAAGAGAGTAACAATTCCTGCCAGAATAACCTACTGTTTTTTGGTGTACTCCAATGTCCTCTGAATACTAGTCCTGTGCGAATCAACATCTCTATGTTTTGAGAGAAATGTCGGAAATATCTCAAAACTAACTTTTTTGACATTGTTTGGAACAAATTACTCAACAAGTACATCAAATTGTTGTCTGTATCTGTCACATCCAGGCCTGAGTTGGCAGGCTGGGGTGTTTAGTTGTGTTTTGTTTAGGAGGGTTTTTGTTCTAGTTTATATATTTCTATGTTGGGTTAATGGTTCCCAATTAGAGGCAGCTGATTGTCATTACCTCTAATTGGGAACCATATATATGTTTGTGTTTTTCACTGGGGTTTTGTGGGTCATTGTCATTGTAGTATGTTTAGTGGTGTGTGCCTGTTTAGCCACACTGGAGTCTTTATTTGTTTATTGTTTTGCCAGTTACGTTTAAATAAAGCATGTACACTGGAAATCTCGCTGCATCTTGGTCTGTCCCGAAAGAAGATCGGGACAGTATCATGTACGCTTCACGGATCATAGGGTCTTAACAGGAGGCATAGACAGGTCTAAAAAGCGCCTAAAATGGCCACTTATATCATGATTTTAAATTGTTTTGTTGTGATACAAATATAAAAAGCATGTCAAACATTTTTCATCCCAATTAAATTTCTGTGAGAATTGCCAGAACAATCTCAAATACCTAAAATATTTTGGGGCAATGGTGGTATGGAATCTCCCAGGTACGAAATCTTCCATAAACATATACAAACATATCACTCACACATGGATAGGCACACGCATGCACGCTAGCACACGCACACACATTCTGGTGGAGCTGAATGGAGCTATTTGTGTCATGCCCACGCTGGGGACAATGTTCCCTCCGAAGGAAGAGGAAATTAATGTTCACCCATAAAAGTATTTCGCTCAGCCAGTGGTGCCTAATGTTCTTTTTACACAAATATATATACAGTTGAAGTCGGAAGTTTACATACACTTAGGTTGGAGTCAGTGAAACTTGTTTTTCAACCACTCCACAAATGTCTTGTTAACAAACTATAGTTTTGGAGAGTCGGTTAGGACATCACCTTTGTGCATGACACAAGTAATTTTTCCAACAATTGTTTACAGACAGATTATTTAACTTATAATTCATTGTATCACAATTCCAGTGGGTCAGAAGTTTACATGCACTAAGTTGACTGTGTCTTTAAACAGCTTGGATAATTCCAGAAAATGATGTCATGGCTTTAGAAGCTTCTTATGGGCTAATTGACATCATTTGAGTCAATTGAGGTGTACCTGTGGATGTATTTCAAGGCCTACCTTCAAACTCAGTGCCTCTTCGCTTGACATCATGGGAAAATTAAAAGAAATCAGCAAAGACCTCAGAAAAAAATGTAGACCTCCACCAGTCTGGTTCATCCTTGGGAGCAATTTCCAAACGCCTGAAGGTACCACGTTCATCTGTACAAACAATAGTACGCAAGTATAAACACCATGGGACCACGCAGCCGTCATACCGCTCAGGAAGGAGATTAACGCACTTTGGTGCGAAAAAGTGCAAATCAATCCCAGAACAACATTAAAGGACCTTGTGAAGATGCTGGAGGAAACAAGCACAAAAGTATCTATATGCACAGTAAAACGAGTCCTATATCAACATAACCTGAAAGGCCGCTCTGCAAGGAAGAAGCCACTGCTCCGAAACCGCCATTAAAATGACAGACTACGGTTTGCAACTGCAAATTAGGACAAAGATTGTACTTTTTGGAGAAATGTCCTCTGGTCTGATGAAACAAAAATAGAACGGTTTGACCATAACGACCATCGTTATGTTTGGAGGAAAAAGGGGGAGGCCTGCAAGCTGAAGAACACCATCCCAACCGTAAAGCACGGGGTGGCAGCATCATGTTGTTCGGGGTACATTGCTGCAGGAGGGACTGGTCCACTTCACAAAATAGATGGCATCATGAGGAAAGAAAATTATGTGAATATATTGAAGCAACATCTCAAGACATCAGTCAGGAAGTTAAAGCTTGGTCGCAAATGGGTCTTCCAAATGGACAATGACCCCAAGCATACTTCCAAAGTTGTGGCAAAATGGCTTAAGGACAACAAAGTCAAGGTATTGGAGTGGCCATCACAAAGCCCTGACCTCAATCCTATAGAGAAAGTGTGTGCGAGCAAGGAGGCCTACAAACCTGACTCAGTTACACCAGCTCTGTCAGGAGGAATGGGCCAAAATTCACCCAACTTATGGTGGGAAGCTTGTGGAAGGCTAAACGAAACGTTTGACCCAAGTTAAACAATTTAAAGGCAATGCTACCAAATACTAATTGAGTGTATGTAAACTTCTGACCCACTGGGAATGTGATGAAAGAAATAAAAGCTGAAATAAACAATTCTCTCTACTATTATTCTGACATTTCACAATCTTAAAATAAAAGTGTTGATCCTAACTGAACTAAGACGGGGAATGTTTACTTTTTACTAGGATTAAATGTCAGGAAATGTGAAAAACTGTGTTTGAATATATTTGTCTAAGCTGTATGTAAACTTCCAAAATCAACTGTATATGCACAGTGCCTTGCTAAATTATTCACCCCCATTGTCATTTTTCCTATTTTGTTGCATTACAACCTGTAATTGAAATGTATTTTCGTTTGGATTTCATGTAATGGACATACACAAAATAGTCATATTTCATGAAGTGAAATAGAAAAAATGACTTGTTTCAGAAAAGCCCCTAAATAAGATCTGATGCAACCAATTACCTTTAGAAGTCACATAATTAGTTAAATAAAGTCCACCTGTGTGCAATCTAAGTGCCACATGATCTGTCACATGATCTCAGTATATATAGCTGTTCTGAAAGGCCCCAGAGTCTGCAACACCACTAAGCAAGGGGCACCACGAAGCAAGCGGCACTATGAAGACCAAGGAGCTCTCCAAACAGGTCAGGGACAAAGTTGTGGAGAAGTACAGATCAGGGGGTGGGCTATAAAAAAATCATATGGAGCACCATATAAAAAAATTGAAAGAATATGGCACCACAATAAATCTGTCAAGAGAGGGCCGCCCACCAAAACTCACGGACCAGGCAAGGAGGGCAATAATCAGAGAGGCAACGAAGAGACCAAAGACAATCCTGAAGGAGCTGCAAAGCTCCACAGCGGAGATTGGAGTATCTGTCCATAGGACCACTTTAGGCTGTACACTCCACAGTTGGGCTTTACGGAAGAGTGGCCAGAAAAAAGCTGTTGCTTGAAAACAAAATATGAGCAAACACAATTGGTGTTCGCCAAAAGGCATGTGGGAGACTCCCCAAACATATGGAAGAAGGTACTCTGGTTAGATGAGACTAAAATTGAGGTTTTTGGACATCAAGGAAAATGTCTGGGGCAAACCCAATACCTCTCATCACCCGGAGAACACCATCCCATCACCATGTTATTCATCGGCAGGGACTGGGAAACTGGTCAGAATTGAAGGAATGATGGATGGCGCTAAATACAGGCAAATTCTTGAGGGGAAACATGTTTCAGTCTTTCAGAGATTTGAGACTGGGAAGGAGGTTCACCTTCCAGCAGGACAATGACCCTAAACATACTGCTAAAGCAACACATTTAAATGTCTTGGAATGGCCTAGTCAAAGCCCAGACCTCAATCCAATTGAGAATTAGTGGTATGACTTAAAGATTGCTGTACACCAGCGGAACCCATCCAACTTGAAGGAGCTGGAGCAGATTTGCCTTGAAGAATGGGCAAAAATCTCAGTGGCTAGATGTGCCAAGCTGTGCCAGGTTGTAAGGCAACAAAATAGGAAAAATGACAAGGGGGTGGATACTAATATATATATATATATATATATATATATATATATATATATATATATATATATATATATATATATATATATATATATATATATATATATATATATTAGTGTAGACATCAAAACTATGAAATAACACATATGGAATCATGTAGTAACTAAAAAAGTGCTAAACAAATCAAAACATTTTTATTTGAGATTCTTCAAAGTAGCCACCCTTGATGACAGCTTTGCACACTCTTGGCATTCTCTCAACCAGCTTCATGTGGAATACTTTTCAAACAGTCTTGAACAAGTTCCCACATATGCTGAGCACTTGTTGGCTGCTTTTCCTTCACTCTGCAGTCCAACTCATCCCAAACTATCTCAACTGGGTTGAGGTTGGGTGATTGTGGAGGCCAGGTCATCTGATGCAGTACTCCATCACTCTCCTTGTTCAAATAGTCCTTACACAGCCTGGAGGTGTGTTTTGCGTTATTGTCCTGTTGAAAAACAAATGATAGTCCCACTAAGCACCAAACCAAATGGGATGGAGTACCACTGCAGAATGCTGTGGTAGCCATGCTGGTTAAGTGTGCCTTGAATAAAAAAAAGCACTGACAGTATCACCAGCAAAGCACCCCCACACCTCCTCCTCCATGCTTCACGGTGGGACTCACACATGCGGAGATCATCCGTTCAACTACTCTGCATCTCACAAAGACAGGGCGGTTGGAACCAAAAATTGCTCATTAGGACTCATCAGACAAAAGGACACATTTCCACCGGTCTAATGTCCATTGCTCGTGTTTCTTGGCCCAAGCAAGTCTCTTATTATTATTTTATGGTGTCCTTTAGTAGTGGTTTCTTTGTAGCAATTTTACCATGAAGGCTTGATTCATGCAGTGAATTGAGATGTCTGTTACTTGAACTCTGTGAAGCATTTCTTTGGGCTGCAATCTGAAGGGCAGTTAACTTATGAACTTATCTTCTGCAGCAGAAATAACTCTGGGTCTTCCTTTCCTGTGGCGGTCCTCATGAGAGCCAGTTTCATCATAGTGCTTGATGGTTTTTGCGACTGCACTTGAGGAAACGTTCAAAGTTCGTGAAATTTTCAGCTGTTCTTGCCATAATATGTACTTGTTTTTTTACCAAATAGTTCGAAAAGAGAACACACAGAAAGCTGTTGTATAAAACACCTGTCTCCGGATTACATCTTGAAACTCAGGCAACCATGGCATCCGTGACAGAGAGGGTGTCACGTCCTGGCCATAGAGAGCCCTCGGGGTTCTCTATGTTTTAGGTCAGGACGTGACTAGTTGGTTTTTCTATGTTGAATTTCTATGTTTGGTTTTGTGTGTGGTTCCCAATTGGAGGCAGCTGTTGTTCGTTGCCTCTAATTTGGGACCATACTTAGGTTGTTACTTTTCCCACCTGTGTTGTGGGTTATTGTGATTTTGTTAGTGCCTGTGTGCGCTACACACGTATCTTACGATCTGTTATTTCTTTATTGTTTTGAAGTTTCACTTGAAATTAAAAGTATGTGGAACGTCATGCACGCTGCGCCTTGGTCTGTTCTTTACGACGATCGTGACAGAGGGAGAATGTTCATTGATGTAACTTAAACTAACCCCATTCCATACAGGCTGAAAAGAAAACTAATGGACTGTAGCGACTGTGTTGACTTCAAAATCTTGGGTGTGAACTACGTTTCTATTCAAGCGTTGATCGACATGGTAATGGCTCTATAGCATTGGAGAAAAGTTGAAAAAAAAACGGATCCTCTGTTACATCGTGGCGTGTCATGCCGTAATGTACAGCACGCATAAAGCAACTATTTCTGTCTTACAATCTCTCCACCAGGTGTAGCACTTCTCTCATCGTTTAAAAACAAGGAATGGACAGGGGCTGGGGTAAGGGGGGGATACCTAGTCATTTTTGCGTCATCACTACAAGCGATCATGACTCTCAAAAGCCACTGTTTACTTCTGAAGATCACTTTAGCACCGTCCTAAAAACCCGATTCAAATTCGACACAAACCTTCAAATAGGTATGAAATGACACATTATATAAACTCTTAATAGTGTTTTATTTACATTTTAGAGGTGATAAGTTGGACAGGTCGAGTGAAAAAAAAAAAAAAAATCCCCACACTACATCTCTCCTTCTCACTATCATGCATAGGTTTCGCTTCCCCACCCGCCATTTTTAAAAAGACCCGACGGAGCTCATTGCCTTTTTGAATCATGCAGAGACGGGTATCATGAAGGTCTCGTCACTGATTTTGTTGGAAATGGGCGAAATTGTGCTTTACAATGGTATTGACATTACAGTTGATCTGGAAGTAATATGTTTTTGTTGCTAAAATAAGGTCAATTGTACGGACCAGCGTGATGTACAAAAGTGAGTTAGTTTACGTTATAGGGGTAAGATAATCTAGCTAGCTACATTTTCAGATATTACACGTTTCTAATTTTGTCAGAAAGGTGTTTTTCATTTCAAGTTAAAATTGTAATATTAGCTAACTAGCTAATGTTAGCTGGCTGGCTCGCTAGCTAACGTTACATGCATGATCTGTGTAGTAATAATATTCCTGTCTTAGAGCCATTTGCATTGCTAGTTATAGCCTAATGTTAGCTAGCTTACATTTAACCTGGTTGGTTAGCTACCTGTAGATTCATGCAGGGTTGTAATGTTATGAGTTGGGATAATGGTTTATTGTTTAGCTAGCTAAACAAAAGACTCCACTATGTAAGTAACCATTTCAATAGAATGTTCATGATGTCACTGCGAACAACTGACGATAGACGTAGCTGGTAAATTCGCTCTGGCTATCTACTCCAATTTCAGCACACTCGTCTGAGTGTGCAAGAGCGCAGAATAACTGACAAATTTACGGACGCTCAACACCCATTGAATATGGCTGGTGTCAGTAAACGTTGGCAAAAAAGCATCATTAAACTGTTCCCAGCAGCACAGTTGCAGTCACCAACGCTCTGGATAACATAACAGCCTAACCAGCTCTGCTAGCACTTCACCCTCTTAAAACTTCTTAGGGAGCGGCTGCATAGGTGACTGTTTGAGAGTCTGGCGTGCCCAAAGTAAAATGCCTGCCACTCAGGCCCAGAAAATAGGATATGCACATAATTAGTACTATTGGATAGGAAACACTCTGAAGTCTAAGAGTGTTAAAATCATGTATGTGAGTATAACAGAACTGATATAGCAGGCAAAAACCCGAGGAAAATCCATCCGGATATGCAGTTTTTTTTGTAAATGACCATCTTCTCCATTGTGCCTATTGCATACAATGTTATGTAGGACTGAGACTGCAGTACCTATGGCTTCCACTAAATGTCAACAGTCTCTATACAAAGACTGGGATCGATTGGAGTAAGAGGAACGGATAGGAACAGGAAATGGTCAGGGGACCACTTTTGTAAACAAGGTTTGACGCGCGAGATTGTGAACACACACCACTTTATTTTTCTTTCCTATCGTTCACGTTATCGTCCGGTTGAAGTATTACAGCAAATTTACACAAAAGGATACCTAAGGATACATAAAAAATGTGGTTTGATTTGTTTGTAGAAAGTGTATAGGTATAATTTGAACGTGTTCTCTTCACGGTTCAATGGGCGACTCAACGGTGGATTTTATGATCATAACGCGCCAACCAAACAGAGATTTATGGATATAATAAATGACTTTTTCTAACAAAAGAACCATTGGATGTCTTCGTTGGACACTTGGGAAGCCCTCAGCAGAAGTTCTTCGAAAGGTAAGGGATTTTATATTAGTGATTTTATGAGTTTTTTGAGACCCGCGTTGGTTATGGATTTATGCTAATGCATAAAATATAAGAGGGGCTATCCTCAAACAATCAAATGTTGTGCATTCGCCATAAAGCCTTTTTGAAATCTGACAACGCTTTTGATGACTAATCAGAGCTTTTGATGACTATGCAACACTTGTATATTGATGAATGTCTAATAATTAAACTTTTGGCGCCCCACTGCTCCCTAAGTAGTTAAGTCAAAACAGTCCAACTTAACATGGCGACCAGAATCCCCCCTCCCAACCTACCCCACACGCATAGGATGCGTCCAAAATAGCAAACTATTCCCTGTATAGTGCACTCACTACTTTTACCAGAACCCTATGGGCCCTGGTCAAAAGTAGTGAACAGCATAGGGAATAGGTTGCCATTTGGGATGCAACCATACACACACATACACACAATAACCCCTGCCTCATCACCACGGAAACGGCAGGCCAGGGTAGCGGTTCAGGAGTCAGGGAAAAATAACAGTAGCGGGGGAAAGAATAGGGGGGAGTGTTTTGAGAAAGAGTGGGAAAAAATCCAAATGAACACCCAGAACATGGAAAGTCCCTCGTTCTTATGCCAAGAATCCAGCACAGCAAAAACACTCACTCGGGGCTGGGAAAGAGGGAGAAGATAGTGATAAAAATCAGCAGGGCTTCTGTGCTGTTAAGCCTGGGTCCAGGGCTCTGATAATGTCCCTGTCTATCTCCCTGCTCTTTCCCTCACTTAGATTTACTGTATGGTTTTATGTGGCACAACTATGGACACTTGTCAACAACTATGTCCCAACTTTTATACTTGTTAGTATGGGGAACCAAATTTAATTTCTCAATAATTTTCAAACACAATGAAAATGAACTAGAGTTGTTAGCATAATAACAGTCATTATAATAGAATACAAAAATGTGTTTGACCATATTGTTATTGTCATCATAATTTAAAGTGAAAGCAGTTTTTACTGGTGGTGGTAGCCTAGAATTACTGTATATTAGCAGTAGTAGTAAAACTGTATTTTCTGTTTGAACCTCCATTATTCATAACGTAAATCGGGTCGTTGTTGAATTGTGGTGGCATTTGCATCCCTTGCCTTTGCAACCATGAAAAACACTTTAAAAATAGAAATAGTAAGACATCATACATGTTTTTGTTCATGTTGAACTGTTTATCAATGATGCAAATCCTTTATACTGCAAAACTTTGTTTATGCATTATTAAAAGTCTTTAAGGTAAGCAAATTGGCTTGTCCCAGTAGTGATGCTTAAGAGTTGTAGTGGCATGTTTTGGATATTTAGAGATACAGTGCGTTCGGAAAGTATTCAGACCCCTTGACTTTTTCCTCATATTGTTATTTTACAGCCTTATTCTAAAATGGATTAAATAAAAACAAACAATAATCCATAATGACAAAGCAAAAATAGAAATACCTTATTTTTATACGTATTCAGACTCTTTACTATGAGACTCCAAATTGAGCTCAGGTGCATCCTGTTTCCAATGATCATACTTGAGATGTTTCTACAAATTGGTTGGAGTCCACCTGTGGTAAATTCAATTGATTGGACATGATTTGGAAAGGCACACACCTGTCTACAGTGAGGGAAAAAAGTATTTGATCCCCTGCTGATTTTGTACGTTTGCCCACTGACAAAGAAATGATCAGTCTATAATTTTAATGGTAGGTTTATTTGAACAGTGAGAGACAGAATAAAAACAAAGAAATCCAGAAGAACGCATGTGAAAAATGTTATAAATGGAATTGCATTTTAATGAGGGAAATAAGTATTTGACCCCTTCTCAATCAGAAAGATTTCTGGCTCCCAGGTGTCTTTTATACAGGCAACGAGCTGAGATTAGGAGCACAATGAGCTGAGATGGGAGCTGGAATGTTGCGCACCGGGCTGTGGGCGCGAACCGGATACACCGCACGCAGAGCCGGGGCAGGATATCTCGGTCCACGAAGGTGCACTGGAGACTTAGCGCATAACCCACCAGAAAAAGAGCCGGCACCACTCTTCCAGCCAGCACACTCACCCTAGCCTGACAGATGAGTGGAGCTGGAATGTCGCGTACCGGGCTGTGGATACGCACTGGAGACACTGCACGCAGAACCGGTGCAGGATATCTCGGTCCAAGAAGGTGCACGGGAGACTTAGCGCGCTAAGCCAGCACCACTCTTCCAGGCTGCACACACCCTAGCCTGACAGATGAGTGGAGCTGGAATGTCGCGCACCGGCCTATGAATGCGCACTGGAGACACCGTGCGCAATACTGCATAGCACGGCGTCTTACCAGTGCGACGCTCCCTCCAACGCTCCCTCCAAAGAGCATGAGGAGTTGGCTCAGGAGTCCACCCTGAACCGGCCAACCTCCCCATGTGCCCCCCCAAAATCTTTTGGAGGGCTGCCTCTCTGGCTTTCTAGCCAGGCGTGTTCCAGCATATCTCTCCTTATTAACGCTCCGCTCTGCCCTCGCTGCTTCCATCTCCTCATTGGGGCGACGATGCTCCGCAGTCTTTTCCCAGGGTCCCTTTCCAGCCAATATCTCCTACCATGTCCAGGATCCCTTTCCAGCCAATATATCTTCCCATGTCCAGGACGCCTTGTTCTTTCGCTGCTTGGTCCTTTTCTGGTGGGTTATTCTGTCACGATCTTCTTTATAGATGGACCAAGACGCAGCGAAGCTTCCAGTATACATACTTATTTATTCGACGTAATAGGGTAAATAATAAACAGCACGATCGTAACATATACTAAACACTTACGCTATGAACAAACAATAACCCACAAAACCCTAGTGAAAACTACAAACATATATATGGTTCCCAATTAGAGGTAACGACACTCAGCTGCCTCTAATTGGGAACCATTAACCCAACATAGAAATAGTTCACCTAGAACAGAAAAACCCTACGCCAAAAACGAAACTAAACACGCCAGCCTGTAGACTCAGGCCTGGACGTGACAGGTACGGTACAGAGTCAATGTGCGGGGGCAAAGGTTAGTCGAGGTAATTGAGGTAATATGTAAATGTAGGTAGAGTTATTAACATGACTATACATAGATAACAACAAAAAGTAGCAGCAGTGTAAAATAGCCATTTGATTCGATGTTGTGTGGGTGCTTTGCTGGTGATACTGTCAGTGTTTTATTTAAAATTCAAGGCACACTTAACCAGCATGGCCTCCACAGCACTCTGCAAGAATTCTCCATCCCATTTGGTTTGCTCTTAGTGGGACTGTCATTTGTTTTTCAACCGGACAATGTCCCAACACACCTCCAGGCTGTGTATTTTACCAGGAAGGAGAGTGATGGAGTCCACAATCCCCAGACTTTAACCCAATTGAGATGGTTTGGGATGAGTTGGACCGCAGAGAGAAGGAAAAGCAGCCAACAAGTGCTTAGCATATGCTTAGCATATGTGGGAATTCCTTAAAACTTCTTCAGGATTGGTAGGTCCCCTGCGGGACGGTTGAGCTAACATATTCTAATGCAATTAACATGAGGTTGTAAGTAACAAGAACATTTCCCAGGACATAGACATATTTGATATTGTCAGAAAGCTTAAACTCTTGTTAATCTAACTGCACTGTCCAATTTACAGTAGCTATTACAGTGAAACAATACCATGCTATTGTTTGAAGAGAGTGCACAGTTATGAGCATGAAAAGTTATTCATAAACAAATTTGGCACATTTGGGCAGTCTTGATATACATTTTTAACATAAATACAATGGTTCATTGGATCAGTCTGAAACTTTTCACATGCACTGCTGCCATCTAGTGGCCAAAATCTAAATGGGATGGAATAATACATTATGGCCCTTCTGTTGCATTTCAAAGATGACAGCAAGTTTTTTCTTCGTATTACCTTTTACCAGATCTAATGCCCTACATTCCTTTCACATTTCCACAAACTTCAAAGTGTTTCATTTCAAATTGAAAGCATTCCAGGTGAAGCTGCTTGAGAGAATGCCAAGAGTGGGCAAAGCTGTCATCAAGGAAAGGGTGGCTACTTTGAAGAATCTCAAATATATTTAGATTTGTTTATCACTTTTTTGGAAGCTGTTTTTCAGTCTCTTGGTCCCAGCTTTGATGAACTTGTACTGACCTCGCCTTCCGGATGACAGCGGGGTGAACAGGCAGGGGCTCGGGTGGTTGTTGTCCTTGATGATCTTTTTGGCTTTCTTTTTGGCCTTCCTGTGACATCGAGTGCTGTAGGTGTCCTGTAGGGCAGGTAGTTTGCCCCCAGTGATGCTTCGGGCAGACTGCACCACCCTCTGGAGAGCCCTGCGGTTGAGGGCAGTGCAGTTGCTGTACCAGGCGGTGATACAGCACGACAGGATGCTCTCAATTGTGCATCTGTAAACGTGTGTGAGGGTTATAGGTGCCAAGCCAAATTTCTTCAGCCTCCTGAGGTTGAAGAGGCGCTGTTGCACTTTCTTCACCACACTGTCTGTGTGGGTGGACCATTTCAGATCGTAAGTGATGTGTACACAGAGGAACTTGAAGCTTTCCACCTGCTCCACTGCAGTCCCGTCGATGTGGATAGGGGTGTGCTCCCTCTGCTGTTTCCTGAAGTCCACGATTAGCTCCTTTGTTTTGCCAAGGTAAACCCTAGGTAAAACTGGCCAATTTGCAGTGTACCATACACTGCTGGTTCACGCAGCAAAGTATGGTACACTGCTGGTTCACGCATTCTCTCTTCTGAATAAAATCACAATATTTGAAAGACAGTTAATATCTTTGTCATGATTTCTATGTCAGTACTGTATATGTTAAATGTACTTAAGGAAAGCCAGATACATGCACAAATATTCCCACACACCTATATTTTTTGACTCAAACTCCTAATGTTAAAGTTTAAACACTAACGTAAACACAAATTCTCAGGCACTCTTTAAAATAAATTTAAATAATTACAATAACAAAGCTTATTCTTATTCAGAAGGGTTCTATGTAGAACCCCTCATGCCTTCCAAAGAATCTTCAAATAACCCTTTCTTCCAAAATGGTTTCTTCAGAAGAGTTCTTGGTAGAACCCTACCCCTCCGCAAATAATCCTTTATAAGTGTGTATACACCCTCGAGACAGCCAGTGCGCTGTATCATATTTTTATGTCCCCCATCATCAAAAATAACTAGCTAGCCAGCCAGAAAATTACAAAAAGAAGGTAAGTTGACAGCGAAGGCAGGGAATTTCACGACAGTTGGGAGATCGAGTACTTGTTTGTGGACCATCGTTTGCCAAAAGACTGTGGCCGTAATGAAAGAATTTAACATAAGGAGCAATTATGGGACAAAACACTGTGACTTGAATAGACATCAGAGGCTACAGAAAGTGGAAGAGTTAAATATGGGCCTTGTACAACAGCAGACTATGTTTTCAAAGCCAAAATCACAGAGTGATGCTGCAGTAAAGGCCAGTTTCTACCTAGAATGAGGCCGACCATACACCTAAGGTGATTTTATGAAGCAGTGCATGGATAAAGTTAGCAAAGTAGTGTGCCCAGAAAAAAACGCAAGCATCTGCAAATGTCAGCCTTAGCAGAAATACAGTGTCAGATTGCGTGGATGAGCTAGCCACTGATCTACAAGAGCAGCTCGCTGAAAAAGCAAAATACTTTGTAGCTTACTCACTTGCTGTTGACGAGAGCATGGTTGCTACAGACACTGCTCAGAATGTAAATTTTCATGCCTGGGGTGGATTCGTTAGTGAAGAGCTCTTGGGTGTTAAATCAATGCATGGCACGACCATAGGAAATTATTCTTCAATAAGTCGAGAAATGTGTAAATGACAAAGTTACCATGGGATAAACATACTGGACTGACAACAGATGTGGCACCTTATATGTACGGTGGGAGGAGCGGATTGGTTGGGAGGATGCGAGAGAAGATGCAGGAGGAGAATTGCCCCGACGAGCTGACAACATATTACTGTATTATACATCAGGAGGCACATTGTGGTAAAGTACTAAGGACGGAACTGTAACGAAAACAGTACACTTCATCAGGGCTAAGGTTAATTCAGAATATCAAGATGTGCCCTACCACACAGAGGTGCGTTGGCCAAGTTGGGGCAAAGTGCTGAAGAGGTTTTTGAGCTGTGTGAGGAAATCTGTTGTTTCATGGAGAACAAGGGGAAAAACATCACTGAGCTCCTATCCAGCCATCAAAACAGCTCTCAAACCACAGCAACAGCAGATGTTGCTAATCAGAAAACAGTGCTGGGTGTGTCTGTGTGTGTGTGTGTGTGTACACGTGTGGAGTTCAAAGACTCAGAAGGAACGCTATAATCCCATCCCCCTGTCTGTCCAATCTCACACAGCGCTAATTCAGTAGACCCTTAGCCTCCCCAATCAACATTAAACACATCACTCCTCTCAAGTCTCATACACTCATTTCCACACAAATTTTCTAATTTTATCACTCTGAGAGGATAAAATACCTGTTTCTGTGGGTGATTACAGCACATATTAAAGCCTTGATTAATAATGGACCCGCAGGCCTGGGATTTATAGTTACGGGAAAAAACATGGCTGTGCTACTACGACCAAATGAATGTGAGAAAAACCAGGCTAGAAATGTATGAGGCCAAAGATGCTTAACAGTTATGCTAGCAAGTGAGTTACGTTGGTGTTTGATGTTAATCGTAGTCCTACACAAGGTAAAACACATGGTGTGGATATTATTATTAAAAGTTTTATTATATTCTATGTAAAAAATAAAATACTATAACTGAAATGTATCATCAAACTATAGAGGCGCCAAAACGGAGTCTTCCGGCACACCCCATTAAAGTCTGTATGGTTCAATATGCAAAGAACGATTTCTCAATACTCATGGATGTCCCAGCATGGATGTTAGGTGTAATTTGGAAAGATGTAGTAAGATAAATGAACATCACTCACTGTTCTAGGTGGTGGCAAGTCTGGAAGACTCTTCTGTGGGGCGGGGACATGTTTTCCTGCTCTCCCATTGGCTAGGGCTTCTGGTGTGTTGTCTGATAATTTTGACACAAATGAAGGACATTAGACGAAAATCAACAATGGCCATTGAAAGGAAGATAGTCATTTAACAAACGCAAAGAAGAATAGTAAATCATAATATTAAAATCAGGATAAAAACAACACGTATCAGCCTTTTGTAAGGCCGTAATCTTTTACACTAGATCTTAAAGGACTTTATTTTATACATGGGATTGTCTTCCCCTTAGTAACAATTTATATTGAACTATATAACCTTCCTTCTTAAACACCAATGTGTAGTATACACCTGGGTGAAGCATGCTGGTTACGTTAGCCTTCTAGCCAAAATAACAACATTAACATTTTGTCTCACATTTGCCTAATAGTTATTTGCCTATTTCTCTGTTCATTATGACAGTGGGTCCTTGTCTCTAAGCTACTGTATGGACATGCCATAACAGCAGTCTTCCCCTCTCGACAGACATTCCACCTCTCAGCATGTAGACATCTGGGTTGCCATAGGAACCCAAGCAGAGTGCTTTATACTGGACACCTCTAGTCGTAAATTCACAGGAGTCACTGAAAGTTACATAAATTACATTCAAACAACTCTGCAGAGCTCACAAATTCAATACATCTGGCTGTTATCACTAAATCACTATGATGTTGACTTAAACACATGAAAACCCTCATATTGAGTTTCAAAACAGTTGGTAGAAAGAAAGGCTTTCTGTCTAGCCATGTAGGTACATGAGTTGCAAGTTAGAAAAGACACCCAACATGACAGGTATTCCCTTTTGTGTCCTTCAAAAGGACACAAAATACATATGCAGTCTTTAGTCTATGTTATAATAAATACCCTTCCCAACCCCTCCATTCAAATAAAGAAAATGGTCTAGATGCATGACAAGGGACTGCATCTTTTTGATCTGAGAACGCCCTTGTACTTTGGGTGGCTGTAAAAGAAAGCTTTTGGCTTTACTGGCCTTCAATGGGGTAGATGTGTGTTAAGTCTAGTGTTCGGTCTGCTCATTTTTCATCACAGTCCAAACAAAATGACTGGCCTCAGATGGTGGGTTTGAGAGGGGGGACAAAAGAGAACTACTGAGAAATACACAGGAAACGAGTGTGTGTGGGGGGGAGGGGGAATGGTGTGGACAGGGACAGGGACAGGGACAGAATATTTTCAAACTCCTAAACACCACTGACAGCTACTGTTGGAAACTTTGTTTAGTCTCACCTGTGGAACGTGTGATGTAGCCTATCAAGCACATAAAACCTGTGGTTGAATGGTAAACCTGATCTGAGCAGCAACACTATTTTCCAGTGGTTCAAAAAGAGCACAGTCTCAACAAAAACAACTGTGACTGTGTTTAAGGTGCATAATTCTGGGTTTTGACAGCAAAACTTGGTTTATTGATTAACATTAAGCAATTGTATTATATGTGACTCTTATTTGTGAGGGACTGTGACTTGAGTTAAAGCCAGACCTGGGTTCGAATACATAGGTAAAATACCAAAAGTGCAAAATTAAAAATTAAAAAACTAAATTAAGCACACCTCAAATATTGGATTATGAAAGTATGTAAAGCTTTAATAATACGAATTTACAATGTATGAACCAAACAAGTACAGAGTGCTACACCATCAAGCAGGTTCCACCTTGTAGGAAACAACCTTTGAACTCTCACCTCTGTCAGCTTTTTCCTGACCCTGCCCAGTCACAATGACTTTGTTCATGTAGATGTACTCCTCATCACCACCACCACCACCTGAAACATAGCAGTTGAGAGAGAACAATAACATCAACATTAGAAATATACTTCACTATGAATGCTGCTCATACAAACCACTTTAGAATTAAGTTTTGAATGAACAGAATCATGCTATGATACTGTACATTGTGGCAGCCCAGGGGAGTCAGAGGTGAAACTCAAAATAAAATAAGATTCACAACAAAGTTGTAATCAATTATTGAGATTAATACACTGATAGTCTATCAAATACACTAATAGTCTATAGTCTACAAATACACATTCTAGTGAGATCAAAACCTATGAATAAACAGAGATAAAAAAAAAAGGTTATTATTCCCATGCACTCTCATAGTACATTTATCAGACATGAGTCAGAATGCTCTCCTCTTTTTGAAGGTTGTAAAGACCATTGTCAGAAGTCTCTGTGTAGCAGGTAGGCAGAGTCAGGAGCAGGACAACTGAGATGAGAAATCACGTAACTTTACTCAAAGTACAAACTACCAAAATTGGTAGAAAAATCCAAGCTCACATAACAAGAACATCTAACATAGAACAAACACTCACAAAACCATGAGGGAAACAGAGGGTTAAATAAGGAACATATAATTATGGGATAAAAACCAGGTGTGTATAATGAAGACAAAAAACATAGGAAATGAAAAGTAGATCGGCAGTAGCTAGAAAACCGGTGACGTCGACCACCGAAAGCCACCCGAACAAGGAGAGGGACCAACTTCGTCTGAAGTCGTGACAGTACCCCCCCTTGACGCGCGGCTCCAGCAGCGTGACCAAACACCGGCCTCGGGGACGACCCGGAGGACAAGGCGCAGGGCGATCCGGGTGGAGACGGTGAAACTACAGCAGCAACAATGGGTCCAGGATGTCCTCCACCGGCACCCAGCATCTCTCCTCCGGGCCGTACCCCTCCCACTCCACGAGGTACTGGAGGCCCCTCGCCCGGCGCCTTGAGTCCATGATGGCTCGGACAGCATACACCGGGGCCCCCTCGATGTCCAGAGGGGGGGGGGCCTCCCGCACCCCAGATTCCTGGAGTGGACCAGCTACCACCGGCCTGAGGAGAGACACATTGAACGATTACCATATTAACTCCTCGTTCCATCTCCTCAGGACTTTAAAAGGCCCCAAAAACCCGGGCCCAGCTTCCGTCTGGGCAGGCGGAAGGATAGGTTTCGGGTCGAGAGCCAGACCCTGTCCCCCGGTGCGATCACCGGGGCGTCACTGCGGTGGCGGTTGGCGCTCGCCTTCTGCCGCCTCACGGCTCGTTGTAGGTGCACATGGGCGGCCTCCCAGGTCTCCTCTGAGCGCCTAAACCATTCATCCACCGCAGGAGCCTCGATCAGGCTCTGATGCCACGGTGCCAGAACCGGCTGGTAACCTAGTACGCACTGGAAGGGGGAGAGGTTAGTGGAGGAGTGGCAGAGTGAGTTCTGGGCCATCTCTGCCCAGGGGATGTAACTCTGCCACTCCCCCGGCCGGTCCTGGCAGTAGGACCGCAGAAACCTACCCACATCCTGGTTGACTCTTTCCACCTGCCCGTTACTCTCGGGGTGAAAACCTGAGGGTAAGGCTGACCGAGACCCCCAGATGTTCCATAAACGCCCTCCAAACCCTGGACGTGAACTGGGGACCCCGATCAGAAACTATGTCCTCAGGCACCTCGTAGTGCCGGAAGACGTGGGTGAACAGGGCCTCCGCAGTATGTAGGGCCGTAAGGAGACCAGGCAAAGGAAGGAGGCGGCAGGACTTAGAAAACAGATCCACAATGACCAGGATTGTGGTGTTTCCCTGTGACGGTGGAAGATCCGTCAGGAAATCCACAGACAGGTGTGACCATGGCCGTTGTGGAACGGGTAGGGGTTGTAATTTCCCTCTGGGCAGGTGCCTAGGCGCCTTGCACTGGGCGCACACCGAGCAGGAGGAAACATAAACCCTCACGTCCTTAGCTAAGTTGGGCCACCAGTACTTCCCACTAAAGCAGCACACTGTATGACCGATGCCAGGATGACCAGAGGAGGGTGACATATGGGCCCAATAGATCAGACGGTCGCGGACAGCAGACGGAACGTACAGACGTCCAGCTGGACATTGAATGGGAGTGGGCTCTGTACGTAGCGCCTGCTCTATGTCCGCGTCCAGCTCCCACACCACCGGTGCCACCAGGCAAGAGGCCGGAAGTATGGGAGTGGGATCTATGGCCGGCTCCTCTGTGTCATACATCCGGGACAGTGCGTCTGCCTTAGCGTTCTGGGAACCTGGTCTGTAGGAAATGGTAAAAACAAAACGGGTGAAATACATGGCCCACCTTGCCTGGCGAGGATTCAGTCTCCTCGCCGCCCAGATGTACTCAAGATTACGGTGGTCAGTCCAGATGAGAAAAGGGTGTTTAGCCCCCTCAAGCCATTGTCTCCACGCCTTCAGAGCCTTTACGACATTTAACAACTCCCGGTCGGCCACATCATAGTTTCGCTCCGCCGAGCTGAGCTTATTCGAAAAGAAAGCACAGGGGCGGAGTTTTGGTGGCGTACCCGAGCGCTGAGACAGCACAGCTCCTATCCCAGCCTCGGACGCGTCCACCTCAACTATGAATGTCAAAGAGGGATCAGGATGAGCCAGCACGGAAGCCGAGGTAAACAGAGCCTTCAGATGACTAAAAGCCCTGTCCGCCTCAGCTGACCACTGCAGTTGCACCGGTCCCCCCTTCAGCAGTGAGGTAATGGGAGCCACTACCTGACCAAAGCCCCGGATAAACCTCTGGTAGTAGTTGGCAAACCCTAAGAACTGCTGCACTTCCTTTACCGTGGTGGGAGTCGGCCAATTACGCACGGCTGAAATGCGGTCACTCTCCATCTCCACCCCTGACATGGAAATGCGGTACCCTAGGAAAGAGACGGACTGCTGGAAGAACGGACATTTCTCAGCCTTGACGTACAGGTCATGCTCCAACAGCCTACCCAGCACATTGCGCACCAGGGACACATGTTCGGCGCGTGTAGCGGAGTATATCAGAATGTCGTCGATATACACCGCCACACCCTGCCCGTGCAGGTCCCGGAAAATCTTGTCTACAAATGCTCGGAAACTGATGGAGCATTCATCAACCCGTACGGCATGACGAGGTACTCATAGCACCCTGAGGTGGTACTAAATGCTGTCTTCCACTCGTCCCCCTCCCAGATACGCACTAGATTGTACGCACTCCTGAGATGCAATTTGGTGAAGAAGCGCGCCCCATGCATTGACTCGATCGCATTGGCTATGAGAGGCAGCGGGATAGCTGTACCTCACAGTGATCTGATTGATACCTCAATAGTCAATACACGGGCGCAGACCTCCATCTTCACAAAAAATAAACTAGAGGAGGCAGGTGAAGTGGAGGGCCGAATGTATGAAAAATGTTATAAATTGATTTGTATTTTAATGAGGGAAATAAGTATTTGACCCCCTCTCAATCAGAAAGATTTCTGGCTCCCAGGTGTCTTTTATACAGGTAACGAGCTGAGATTAGGAGCACACTCTTAAAGGGAGTGCTCCTAATCTCAGTTTGTTACCTGTATAAAAGACACCTGTCCATAGAAGCAATCAATCAATCAGATTCCAAACTCTCCACCATGGCCAAGACCAAATAACTCTCCAAGGATGTCAGGGACAAGATTGTAGACCTACCCAAGGCTGGAATGGGCTACAAGACAAATCGCCAAGCAGCTTGGTGAGATTATTCGCAAATGGAAGAAACACAAAAGAACTGTCAATCTCCCTCGGCCTGGGGCTCCATGCAAGATCTCACCTCGTGGAGTTGATATGATCATGAGAACGGTGAGGAATCAGCTCAGAACTACATGGGAGGATCTTGTCAATGATCTCAAGGCAGCTGGGACCATAGTCACCAAGAAAACAATTGGTAACACACTACGCCGTGAAGGACTGAAATCCTGCAGTGTCCGCAAGGTCCCCCTGCTCAAGAAAGCATATATACATGTGTGAAGTTTGCCAATGAACATCAAAATGATTCAGAGGACAACTGGTTGAAAGTGTTGTGGTCAGATGAGAACAAAATGGAGCTCTTTGGCATCAACTCAACTCGCCGTGTTTGGAGGAGGAGGAATGCTGCCTGGCCATGTACCGTCACATCTTGGGTGAGAACCTCCTTCCCTCAGCCAGGGCATTGAAAATGGGTCGTGGATGGGTATTCCAGCATGACAATGACCCAAAACACACGGCCAAGGCAACAAAGGAGTGGCTCAAGAAGAATCACATTAAGGTCCTGGAGTGGCCTAGCCAGACTCCAGACCTTAATCCTATAGAAAATCTGTGGAGGGAGCTGAAGGTTTGAGTTGCCAAACGTCAGCCTCGAAACCTTAATGACTTGGAGAAGATCTGCAAAGACAAAATCCCCTCCTGAGATGTGTGCAAACCTGGTGGCCAACTACAAGAAACGTCTGACCTCTGTGATTGCCAACAAGGGTTTTGCCACCAAGTACTAAGTCATGTTTTGCAGAGGGGTCAAAAACGTATTTCCCTCATTAAAATGCAAATCAATTTATAACATTTTTCACGTGTTTTTCTGGATTTTTTGTTGTTATTCTGTCTCTCACTGTTCAAATAAACCTACAATTAAAATTATAGACCATTTCTTTGTCAGTGGGCAAACGTACAAAATCAGCAGGTGATCAAATACTTTTTTCCCTCTCTGTATCAACAGACACAATGGGGATCCCTAAACTACGGGCAAATGAACGGTCAATAAAGTTCCCAACTGCGCATGAATCGATGAGCGTCTTATGCTGGGAACGTGGGGAAAACTCAGGAAAATCTATAAACAAAAACATGTGAGCAACTGGGGGCTCTGGGCGAGTCTGATGCCTACTCACCTGGGATGACACGATAGTGCCCTTCCTGCTGCCTCGACTCCCTGAGGTACCCCCCAGCACCGACCAGCAGTGTGCAATCTGCGGCCACATAAGGTGCAGGGAGTGGCCCCTCCTCCGCCCCCCCTAAGCGCAGTCCCTCCTAGCTCCATAGGTGTTGGATCAGAGGTGTTGGGGGATGGAACTAACAGGCCCTGAACCGGACGTCCACGGGTGGCCAGAAGGTTATCCAGCCTGATGGACATATCCACCAGCTGGTCGAAGGATAGGGTGGTGTCCCTGCAGGTCAGCTCCAGTCGGACATCCTCGTGCAGACTGCATCTGTAATGGTCGATCAGGGCTCTGTCATTCCATCCCGCTCCGGCGGCCAGGGTGCGGAACTCCAGAGAAAAGTCCTGTGCGCTCCTCATCCCCTGCCTGAGGTGGAACAGGCGTTCATCCGCCGCTCTACCCTCAGGTGGATGGTCGAACACTGTCCTGAAGCGGCGGGTGAACTCCTCGTAATGGTCCAACGCCGCTCCGTCGTAGAAAAATCCAAGCTCACATAACAAGAACATCTAACATAGAACAAACACGCACAAAACCATGAGGGAAACAGAGGGTTTAAATAACATATAATTATGGGATAAAAACCAGGTGTGTATAATGAAGACAAAAAACATAGGAAATGAAAAGTAGATCGGCGGTAGCTAGAAAACCGGTGACGTCGACAGCCGAAAGCCGCCTGAACAAAGAGAGGGACCAACTTCGGCTGAAGTCGTGACAACCATAGGCCTGACTTACACTTTCTGATCCTACTACATCTGTTTGGATCAAAGGTTACACATCCTGTAAAGACTATATCATGGCCCTTTACTCAGTCAAGTTGTACAATTGAAGTTCAACAGATTTGGCACAAATGTTGTGATACAACAGACAAAAAAATAACTACAAAAGTGTTTTGGAGACACAGTACAACAGTTGTGGAAGTATTTCTGTATCAGAAAAATATTATCAATAAAATCACAAATAGGGCTGTTGAGGTGACTGTATTACCGCCACACCGGCGGTCACGAGTCATGAAGGCAGTCAAATTACACTTGACTGTTTAGTACCACGGTAATGAGCTCTGATGCTGCTGCTGGTCATTAGTAGCCTACCAAACTTGCTAACTGCCTGGTACTCAGCACTATATTGTCCATCTAATCACTCTGACATCAATGCAAATGTATTCAAAAATCTAATCAAACACCATACGAGAGCCCATGAGCTCATGATGCTCAACATTTCTATAGGCTATGCTGTTGCGGGAGAAAACAGTATGATGGCCTCTATTAAAAAGAGGCAGTGAAATAACAATTAGCATTAAACCCTCTCAAATGCAAACCTTCTGGAGCTTGGCAAAGTTCAAAGAAAATAGCAGTACTTAATAACAAATGAATGAGGGGAACATTTCATGAAGTTAATTAAGCACATTGCTTATATTTACAACAGGAGAACAGCCTACCTGGCTGGAATGAAAATAAACCGCAGGGAAAAGCGTCCTCCATTCGGTATTTAAATGCATAGATGGCATGTATTTTTTCCCGCTGTCCCTGTTTCGATACAGGTGCATTATAATGGTCCATTCTAAATCAAAACAAATTTCACACATATATTATTTAGTAAATGGAAAGACAAGATTAAATCAATAATATTCTGATGGGTGACAATAGTATCCTGTCACTTGTGAATGATGCCCAGCATAAGAAACAATGCATTTTTGTTGGAATCCTAGTTGCACATCTCATGTAGCCTAGCCCATAGGCCTATTTGTTTTAATAAGGTTTGTATCACAACTAAAGTGGCCACATAACTTCTTAAAATTAAGCACATTAATCCACTTTACAAGGGATGTAGAGCCTAACTGGCATATATAAGCAGTGCATGACTTTCTAGTTTGGGGAAGATCACTATAAAATGCATCTTTATAATAAAAGCATTACATGCATAATTGCATTTGCGGTCACTTTTGATGATGGTGTTTTCCGCTAATGGAATATTACCATGTGTGCATTGCTGCGCTTATAATGTGAAGAAATAGCCTAATAGTTTATCAAAATATTAAGCTAAACTTTCTGATCTGTTTTTTAGATGCTAGTGGTTGTATTAATTTGGGATCTATCGCATCCACAACTGTCCCAGACTATGTTTGGAATATTTATTTCTCGCACAGAATAGAACAGGTCGACTTTCGTACTATGGGGGATAGTAGATTGACATAGGCTAGTAGTGCTTTTGCTGTTTGTTAGGCCTAAACATCTTGTTCGCTGACGAAGAGTAAATGTGGACAGTTCATCCAATATCTTCAATATGCACCTTGGAATTGAATAAGAACACGTGCAGTTGCGTCTCCGATGTGTCTGTCTTAACTTGTAGCCTGTGAGAAAGACCCGATCACATGATGGAGAGCTGTGTGAGTGAGAGACGCTTCGGATTGCGCAGCACACTCAGGGAGAGGGGCACAACACAGCACTTCGGGCTGAAAAAGGCATGGATTTTTTTAGAGTGCATTACGGCCACAAAGGGGATGCCGCCATGAAATTATCAAATGCTTGTCAAATTGTGAATGAGAGACATTTGGAGTGTGTAAAGCATGCACCAAAAAAACAAAGCAGAGCTCATGCCTTTCAAGCGACTTTTTTCAAATCATCATTAGAGTCTCATCATGCAGCCTTACAATGTATTAAAAATCCAAACATATAGCCCGATGTTTGTAGACAAACTAAAGTTACATTAATAACTCTAAATTAAGCATATAAGAGAACCTATTTCTTGAAAACCACTCAACACAGAATAGCCACATGTGCGCACTCCCTAAAATAATTTGGAGAAAATATTTATATTATTTGTTCAATTGTATTCTTCATACTATAAAATAATATAAAAGAATGCCATGGAATTATAAGCAAATCTTGTCTGCTAAATGAATTAGTGTAGCCCACAGCCATTTGACATTGCCACATCAGGACAACTCAAGAGTATACTATTCTTTTCTTCTGAAATAGACTACATTTTCTTCACATCATGCTTCTTAAGACCCGTCTAAAATAAATAATGGATTTATTGTGAAGTTGTAGGCTATATTACATGGATTTATTAGATTTTTTAACATAGCTTGTAGGCTATGTGTGGAAGCCAGGAGATGCTAAATGTGTTTATGTTAATTAACGGTCAAATTACCGTGAGACCGACAGTTATTTGCTTGAAAATCACCAGCTGCCAAAATGTTGTGACCGCCACAGCCCTAATCACAATCAATGTGTCAAATGCATTGTATATCAGTTGTCAAATGCTTTGTACAAAACAAGTGTGTGCGGGGGCTCTGAGGAGAAAGGGTCACACAAAGTATACGCTAAGGTTTTTTTGAGACGGGGATAGTCGGTGTTGGCTACTGCAGTGTACACTCTGAGAAGAAAAGGAGCCTCGAAGTGATTGTCAAAATGATTGTCACTGTGGGGGAACCTTTTAGAATCAAAAAGGTTCCTCAAGGAACCCCTCTAGAAAAAGTTCCTCAAGGAACCCATTTGTAAAGGTTCAAACAGGTATGTAGCTTGGTCTTGGTGGGATAGCTCTCTTCTATCCATTGCTTCCGTCTTTGATTGGTCGGCTTTGCGGAGGGGGAGGAGCGTTGTTGGCAAAGCATTTGTTTATAGGAGTAGTGAATAGATATTTTTCTGTTGAATTTCTAGGGAAGTCAATAGGCAGATAAATAGAGGTGGAAATAGGTCAATCATAGATATATCAATGATTGTAACATTTAATGACTATACAACTGAACACATGAACAGGAATGACAGTTACTCTCACGGGCGGCCTAAAATAACAATTTGAAAGCCATGCCCCCAATTAGCCACGCCTTAAATCTTATGATTGGCTGTCGCTGCTACAATATATACAATTTACTATAAATACACTTCAACTGCTAATAACAAACTAGGAAATTCCATTTAGAAATTCAATTTAGTTACAGTTAGACTAGCTACATCAGTCCTTGACTCCATTGCGGAGTCTGACAGGCAAATCCAACGGCGAAATTAATCCAAAATGCTCCGCACGCGCCAGAAAAAAGGTTCCTCCAGGAACCCTTTGCTACATTGAACCATTAAAAGGTTCCTCCAAGAACCCTCAACTAACCAAAGGTGCAAATATGAAGCCATTGACTAGCAATGGTTCCTTGAGAAACTCCAGGGTTCCTTGAGGATCTCCAGGGTTTTCTCAAATCACCCTTAATTCTAAGAGTGTAGCCTGTTTTGTGAATGTTCTAGAAAATCACATCAAATTGTACAAAGACAACAGGTGTAGACCTTACAGTGAAATGCTTACTTACAAGCCCTTAACCAACAATGCAGTTAAGAAACATAAGTGTTAAGTAAAAAATAGATAAGTAACAAATAATAAAAGAGCAGCAGTAAAATAACAATAGCGAGGCTATATACAGGGGGTACCGGTACAGAGTCAATGTGCGAGGGCACTGGTTATTTGAGGTAATTGAGGTACATGTACATGTAGGTAGAGTTAAAGTGACTATGCATAGATAATAAACAGAGAGTAGCAGCAGCATAAAAGAGGGAGAGAGGCAATGCAAATAGTCTGAGTAGCCATTTGATTAGCTGTTCAGGAGTCTTATGGCTTGGGGGTAGAAGCTGTTAAGAAGCCTTTTGGACCTAGACTTGGTGCTCTGGTACCACTTGCCGTGCAGTAGCAGAGAGAACAGTCTATGACTAGGGTGGCTGGAGTCTTTGACCATTTTTAGGAACTGGCACCGCCTGGTATAGAGGTCCTGGATGCCAGGAAGCTTGGCTCCAGTAATTGTTGCCATATCAGGCAGTGATGCAACCAGTCAGGATGCTCTTGGTGCAGCTGTATAACTTTTTGAGGATCTGAGGACCCATGCCAAATCTTTTCAGTCTCCTGAGGAGGAATAGGCTTTGTCGTGCCCTCTTCACAACTGTCTTGGTGTGTTTGGACCATGATAGTTTGTTGGTGATGTGGACACCAAGGAACGTAAAGTTCTCAACCTGCTCCACTACAGCCCCGTCGATGAGAATGGAGGCGTGCTCTGTTCTCCTGTAGTTCAGAATCATCTCCTTTGTCTTGATCAAGTTGAGGGAGAGGTTGTTGTCCTGGCACCACATCAGCAAACTTAATGATGGTGTTGGAGTCGTGCCTGGCCATCCAGTTATGAGTGACCAGGAAACACCCAGTCCAGGGAACACTCAGTACACTCCTGTATTGAGTGGCGGATGTGTTGTTACATACTTTTACCGCCTGGGGTGGCCCATCAGTTAGTCTAGGATCCAGTTGCAGAGGGAGGTGTGCTCAGTACACTCCTGTATTGAGTGGCGGATGTGTTGTTACATACTTTTACCGCCTGGGGCGGCCCGTCAGTTAGTCTAGGATCCAGTTGCAGAGGGAGGTGTTTAGTCCCAGGGTCCTTAGCTTATTGATGAGCTTTGAGGGCACTATAGTGTTGAACGCTGAGCTGTAATTAATGAATAGCATTCTCACATAGGTGTCCTTTTGTCCAGGTGTGAAAGTGGGTCTAGGGTTTCTGGGATAATGGTGTTGATGTGAGCCATTACCAGCATTTCAAAGCACTTCATGGCTACAGACGTGAGTGCTACGGGTCGGTAGTCATTTAAGCAGGTTACCTTAGTGTTCTTGGGCACAGGTAGATCTGCTTGAAGCATGTTGGTATTACAGACTCAGTCAGGGACAGGTTGAAAATGTCAGTGAAGACATTTGCCAGTTGGTCAGCGCATGCTCAGTGTATACATCCTGGTAATCTGTCTGGCCGTGCGGCCTTGTGAATGTTGACCTGTTTAAAAGGTCTTACTCACATCGGCTACGGCGAGTGTGATCACACAGTTGTCCAGAACAGCTGATGGTCTCATACATGTTTCAGTATCACTTGCCTCGAAGCGAGCATAGAAGTAATTTCGCTCGTCTGGTAGGCTCATGTCACTGGGCAGCTCACAGCTGTGCTTCCCTTTGTAGTCTGTAATAGTTTGTAAGCCCTGCCACATCCGACGAGTGTCGGAGCCAGTGTAGTATGACTCAATCTTAGTCCTGTGTTGATGCTTTGCCTGTTTGATGGTTTGTCAGAGGGCATAGCGGGATTTCTTATAAGCTTCCAGGTTAGAGTCCTGCTCCTTGAAATTGACAGCTCTACCCTTTAGCTCAGTGCAGATGTTGCCTGTAATCCATGGCTTCTGGTTGGGGTATGTACGTACAGTCACTGTGGGGACGACGCCATCGATGCACTTATTGATGAAGCCAGTGACTGATGTGGTGTACTCTTCAATGCTATCGGAAGAATCCCGGAACATATTCCAGTCTGTGCTAGCAAAACAGTCCTGTAGCTTAGCATCTGCTTCATCTGACCACTTTTTTATTGACCGAATCTCTGGTGCTTCCGGCTTTAGTTTTTGCTAGTAAGCAAAAATCAGGAGGATAGAATTATGGTCAGATTTGCCAAATGGAGGCGAGCGAGTGCTTTGTACTCGTCTATGTGTGTGGAGTAAATGTCGTCTAGAGTTTTTTCCCTCTGGTTGCACATTTAACATGCTGGTAGAAATGAGGAAAAACGGATTTAAGGTTCCTTGCATTAAAGTCCTCGGCCACTAGGAGCGTTTTCCTGTTTGCTTATGGCCGTATAAAGCTCATTGAGGGCGGACCTAGTGCCAGCATCGGTGTGTGGTGGTAAATAAACAGCTACAAAGAATATAGATGAGAACTTGGTAAATAGTGTGGTCTACAGCGTATCATGAGATACTCTACCTCTTCTTTGGATTTCGTGCACCATCTGTTGTTTCCAAATACAGTGGGGCAAATAAGTATTTAGTCAGCCACCA
This sequence comes from Brachymystax lenok tsinlingensis, assembly GCA_030435695.1. Lineage (NCBI taxonomy): Eukaryota > Metazoa > Chordata > Actinopteri > Salmoniformes > Salmonidae > Brachymystax > Brachymystax lenok. The sequence goes on from CM059780.1 coordinate 28,439,585, forward strand.
ATTGTGCAATTTCTCCAACTTAAAAAGATGAGAGAGGCCTGTAATTTTCATCATAGGTACACTTCAACTATGACAGACGAAATGAGAAAAAGAAATCCAGAAAATCACATTGTAGGATTTTTTATTTATTTATTTGCAAATTATGGTGGAAAATAAGTATTTGGTCAATAACAAAAGTTTATCTCAATACTTTGTTATATACCCTTTGTTGGCAATGACAGAGGTCAAACGTTTTCTGTAAGTCTTCACAAGGTTTTCACACACTGTTGCTGGTATTTTGGCCCATTCCTCCATGCAGATCTCCTCTAGAGCAGTGATGTTTTGGGGCTGTCGCTGGGCAACACGGACTTTCAACTCCCTCCAAAGATTTTCTATGGGGTTGAGATCTGGAGACTGGCTAGGCCACTCCAGGACCTTGAAATGCTTCTTACGGAAGCCACTCCTTCATTGCCCGGGCGGTGTGTTTGGGATCATTGTCATGCTGAAAAAGACCCAGCCACGTTTCATCTTCAATGCCCTCGCTGATGGAAGGAGGTTTTCACTCAAAATCTCACGATACATGGCCCTATTCATTCTTTCCTTTACACGGATCAGTCGTCCTGGTCCCTTTGCAGAAAAACAGCCCCAAAGCATGATGTTTCCACCCCCATGCTTCACAGTAGGTATGGTGTTCTTTGGATGCAACTCAGCATTCTTTGTCCTCCAAACACGACGAGTTGAGTTTTTACCAAAAAGTTATATTTTGGTTTCATCTGACCATATGACATTCTCCCAATCCTCATCTGGATCATCCAAATGCTCTCTAGCAAACTTCAGACGGGCCTGAACATGTACTGGCTTAAGCAGGGGGACACGTCTGGCACTGCAGGATTTGAGTCCCTGGCGGCGTGGTGTGTTACTGATGGTAAGCTTTGTTACTTTGGTCCCAGCTCTCTGCAGGTCATTCACTAGGTCCCCCCGTGTGGTTCTGGGATTTTTGCTCACCGTTCTTGTGATCATTTTGACCCCACGGGGTGAGATCTTGCGTGGAGCCCCAGATCGAGGAAGATTATCAGTGGTCTTGTATGTCTTCCATTTCCTAATAATTGCTCCCACAGTTGATTTCTTCAAACCAAGCTGCTTACCTATTGCAGATTCAGTCTTCCCAACCTGGTGCAGGTCTACAATTTTGTTTCTGGTGTCCTTTGACAGCTCTTTGGTCTTGGCCATAGTGGAGTTTGGAGTGTGACTGTTTGAGGTTGTGGACAGGTGTCTTTATACTGATAACAAGTTCAAACAGGTGCCATTAATACAGGTAACGAGTGGAGGACAGAGGAGCCTCTTAAAGAAGAAGTTACAGGTCTGTGAGAGCCAGAAATCTTGCTTGTTTGTATGTGACCAAATACTTATTTTCCACCATAATTTGCAAATAAATTCATAAAAAATCCTACAATGTGATTTTCTGGATTTTTTTCCCTCATTTTGTCTGTCATAGTTGAAGTGTACCTATGATGAAAATTACAGGCCTCTCTCATCTTTTTAAGTGAGAGAACTTGCACAATTGGTGGCTGACTAAATACTTTTTTGCCCCACTGTATACACAGACCACCACCCATTGTCTTCCCGGAGGCAGCTGTACGTTATTCAGGTCGTTGTTCAGCCACGACTGTGAAACACAAGATATTACCGTTTTTTATGTCCCGTTGGTAGGATATACGTGCTCGTAGTTCATCCATTTCATTATCCAATGATTGTAAATTGGCTAATAGGACCGATGGTAAAGGCAGATTACCCACTAGCTGTCAGTTCCTTACAAGGCTATCTAAGTCTCGAATGACGGGGATGAGGGCCTTGTCGGGCGTCTGAAGTAAATCTTTCACATTCGACTCGTTAAAGAAAAAATCATCTTCCAGTACGATGTTGCTGCCCTGATATCTAGAATCCCTTTTCGGTCATAAGAGATGGGAGCAGAAACAACTCAAAATAAGTTAAAAATAACGCGAAAAAACACACACAATATCACAATTGGTTAAGGGACCGTAAAACGGCAGCCACTCCTCTGGCGCCATTTTTATTAATTATTAGAACTGTTATGCTTGATGATTTTGATATCAGGATATTGGTTATTCATTTAAATATCTCAAATGTAATTTGTACTCAACCCGGTTAGTGAGTTGGGAAACAATTCTCAAGTTCAAAAACCACTTTATTTTTCCAGAATGATCCCATTCTCAAATATATATTTGACAATGATCTGACTGAGGCTGTACCAAGAGAGAGAATCACAGAGAAAAACCTAGGACTATGATTTTGGTGTAACCCCAGTAATACTCATTCCTTTTATATAAATATCAGGAGAAAAATATAACAGCAGCAGAATTAAACTGTTTTCCTGGTACAGCGAAAACAGATTTGGAGGATGGAAATGAATGCTATTTATAAGCAGCTACTCAAAGGAAGTGAAAGTCCCAGGAGGATAAATGCAGCCTTGGAAAAATGATAGTTTGGAGCCAGGGGAGGAAGTAAGGAGAAGCCCAAGACCAGAACATGGAAACACACCACTCTGTGAGAGAGATACAAACTACTGAGGAGAAAAAACTATGGGTTACGGTATGAAACCCCGGTTCTCTGAAAGACATGAGGCAGACATCTCACTATGGGACACGCCCCTTCATGTCCTATTTACTGAAACCTTATTCAAATCATGCCTAGTGCTTTGTGGGTGTGAGCCCATATATATATATATATATATATATATATATATATATATATATATATATATATATATATATATATATATATATATAGCATCCACAATGCTCTTGTTTCCTCATTCAACAAACTACCTCTTACACGAGTCGTGCAAAAAGGCAATCTGAAAAAATGTCTCCCTAATCTCCTTCACAGAACCTGGATTACATACCATAACTCATAGTTATCTTACAGTCAACTCGATTCAACATCTCACTATGGGACACTTGCAAAACACGCCGACTGAAATTAGCCCTTTTCCTGAGAAGCCTGTGTTGGTGTACTTGCTAGTGAACCTGATCCATCCTACTCAGCTCCAGCACCAATGACTGTGTGCACCAGGGATGGCGCAGTGACGTCCAGACAATAGAACCTCACAAAGGTGTGAGGGAAAGCCCAACTAGACTGCACATACATTTCTGAGATGGTTATATTAGTGGCTCGACAAGTCTATTATGAGTCTTGGAAATGACTTAAGGAATGAACGCGGCAATAGGACATATCATAACCTTGGAATGGTCGGGGGCAAACTGAGTCCATGAAGGTTGAACCGAGAGCACATGAAGGTCGCTAAAGCGACCAAGGCCAAGGCAAGCAACTGTCCATCTTATAAGACAGTGCATTCCCTAAATAAAACAACGAACGAAAGGGGTGAGCCCTGATTGTTGTCTCACCTAATCCTACATGGCAGGCTGAGATTGCTGCCAAGTAGACCTTAACAGTGGCAGGGCTATCAGGATGAAGGCTAGATCGTTTGCTTTCACTGTCCAGGGTGGGGGGGAATCAGGCCCAAGGGAGGGAAGGCATACAGAAGCACATCTGACCTCTAGTGGGTCAGCGTGTCTACACTCAGAGGGATGTTGTGATCTCTCATTGCAAGGAAGAGGCAATCCTTATGGTCTACTGTCCTTCCGACGTTTGTTGAGGTGCCGAAAATCCGTAGGCTATGCTCAAACGCTAAATCCCATCCCAAGAACTCCGTTCCGCCACCTCAGGTCTCTTGGCCCTCCCACCCCTACGGTGGCCCTCCCACCCATACCCCCGCTCAGCTCAGTCAAAACTCTTCTCTGTCCTGGCACCCCAATTGTGGAACAAGCTTTCCCCTAAAGTCAGGACAGCGGAGTCCCTGCCCATCTTCCAAAAATATCTGAAACCTACCTCTTTGAAGAGCATCTTAAATAACTCTCACAGCGCTTGTTTTTTCCTATTAGCACTGACGTTTGCTGACAAATACTTTGTTGAGGGAAAACATTTACTTGATACGATTGTGAGGACCAAGAAATAGCCGTAGAAGAAGCCCTGGTGAGGTTCTTCACTTGGCACCACACGTACGGCTCCCTTGTTCAACAGAGACTGTATATTGTCTCTGAGGGCTCAGGATGCTTCCACCTGTGCAGTGGACTGCACTATTCCCATGTAGTCTGTACCCCTGGCCTACGGTGTGTAGAGCCTAGGGGGAGACTGTACATGTGCGCCACTGCTCCATATGAGGAGCAAGGGAACTCACCTGTTCCCTGGGAGGACGTGGTTAACGCATGTGGGCAACCTGTCCCGTGGAAAGGATGGAGAACTTTTCAGACCTGCTGGTGGGACAAGGTAGCCTTCAAGAGGTTGCTTGTTTTGAATGGAAACATTCGGAACTATCAACTTCGGCCCATTGGCCTGGATGTCATGGGAACTCTTTATTAGAGAGCTGAACTGGGGGAACAGTGGTGTTGACCTGCCCCAACAGGGACTGATGGGTCTTGAGATGGGGGGGCTCTGGAGTGACCTGACACAGGACTCCCGAGGAGACTCTGGTCATCAAGGTCAGAGGGGCTCAGCCGGCATCCCGAGCCTTGGGTCGAGGTGATCAACCAGGGAAGGCTCCACGATAAGAGAGCTGAACCATCCCAATGACTCCATGACATAAATATCCAAGTGGGGGTAGGCAGTCACTGGAGAAGGTGACTTATGTTGCTCCACCCAGGAAGACACACAGTCTGGGAAGGCTGGTATACATTGTGCTAAGGATGTAGAATTACCCTGAGGCGTGATTCCAACCGGCCTAGTCTTCTTTGTAGGTGGGGGAGGCGTAGGATACCCGACCTCGAGTTTGGTGGCAGTGCATTCGAGTGCCTCGAAGAAGGGGAGATCTTGTCATTGGCCGTGTGCGAGAGCATCAAAACGGAGATGTACCATTGGTAAATTGTGACTGACTGATCTACAAACAATATTGAGTAGCTATTTAGGATGCAATGTGATTTGTAGGTCTCGACTCGCCTTTAAAGTCGGCTGCATTGTCGAACATGCCCATTGGATCCTGCCCTTCTTCCTCAGTTTGGCTGGGCAGCACAAGCTGACCAGAGCAACTCTTCCTCAGGGGTGTAATCCACCTCCTGGTCAGAGTGGGGTGTTGCCTGATGCAGCAAGAGACATTCCAACGTCCTCACTTCCGGATTTGTTTGAAAAGTTTGTCTCCTGGGAAGATGAACCACCTAATTTTGCCAGGAACTCAAGTAGAGGGGCAGATGGAAAGCTTGGACAGCTTCTCCCTCCTATGGGACTTTGTTGTAAACAAAATCTACCTCGAGCAAGATCTGTGCTACGCCAAGGCAAGTAGCACAGATCTATAGGAGTCAGACTGTGACGCAATTTCCGGCCTGCTAGGCTTGCACTGCTTTCTCTCCTTCTTGGTCGGTACACTCGAGGACATTGTTTCAACCGAACGGACGAAAACAGATAGAATTACCAGAGAGGAGGATAGGTAGCTACACACACGTTGCTATTTGACAGGGAAGTTGGACGAGACATGGGAGTAATCCTAGACTATCGGGGTAACAATAGTTGGAAGACAGGTAAGCAGAAACAGCAAGCTTTATTTACCAGGGGAGCGGTCTAAATACTTTCAGCTGGTTGAGTGACAATAGATAGCTAGCTAAGCGCGTGATAACACCAAGTGCTGACTCGGTGTGTAAACCAAGTCATTTAACGTAAAAAACACACAGCTTTGTTTATCTTTTACAGGGGAATGTAAAGGATCATGCTTAACAGGTGGGGTAACACACTTGAAGAAACAGTACCGCTCGAGTATAGCTAGATAAAAACAGCGTGTGGCGCTGTTAGCCAACTAGATAGCTTAAGACACCGGCAGTTCAGCTAGCTAACGCCAAACGGTGAGGACTGACAGAGAGCTAGAGACCATGAGTAGAAGTAGCGTGTATTAATACCAAGTGCTGACTCGGTGTGTAAACCAAGCAATTCAAAACGAGTCTCTTGACACTTGTGTGGGTTGCAAAGCAAAACAGAGAACACCATCGTGAGAGTCTCCCCTTTCCATAGTTTGCAGGTCAAAACGTTCGGACGCTACAGAGATTTTTGGGATTTCTCATGGTCAACGCAGCACATGCAACAATGTTGATAACAATGATACCGTTTTCACTTTGCTTCTTAATATAAATCCACTAGGGTTTGTTTTTCTTACATCTGCAAACAGCTAGTATGTCTATTCTTAGCAAGTGGAGCCTTTAATGCTAATCGCTAGTTAGCTAGCCAGCCAGCTAGCTAATAAATGTACTGAGTCAGCGCAAACATAATTAGCTATACAGCCTGATAAGGGCTATTTGACCAAGGAGAGTGATGGAGTGCTGCATCAGACTTTTGACTGGTACTGTATTTCAGATTTTTGTTTATATCGCCTAGATTTAGGACAGACACTTCAAAACCTTGTTTTTTATGACTTATCTTTTGACTGTACTTTTTGCCATTCATTCATGTTTTATTCAATGCATTTCTATGAGCTTTAATAGTACCAAAGACCAAAATCGATAGTTTATCAATTATTTTTCTTTTGATACCTATAAATGGGTCCTAAAATTCAAATAGCTAAATGATCCATAGTATGACCATATTAAAACAATTTCATATGTCAGCTTAGCACCCCCCCCCTGTTTTATAGTCATTTCAATTCTTTATAATTACCCATTCATTCTTGAGTGGTTGCTTTCTGGACTCAAATTAAAGGGATACTACGGGTTTTTGTCAATGAGGCCCTTTATCTACTTCCCCAGAGTCAGATGAACACGTGGATACCATATTTATGTCTCTGTGTCCAGTATGAAGGAAGTTTGAGGTGGCTTTATGCTAGCAGATACCCATAGACTTACAGTCACTGCGCCAACGCTAGTTAGCATTGGCTCGTGAAATTACCTCTAACTTCCTTCTTTGTAATAGCACTTCTTGTCACTTTGTAGCAGAGGAGATTTTGAATCACGTTCTCGTGAAGCGTGGTCCCCAAAAGTCATCCATGGACCTAGATGATGTCCTCTTGTTCTAATGGTTAAGACTTTAGATTGGCAAGCGGGAGACTAGTCTCTCCCCCATCCGTAACTAAAGGTTTGTCTTTCAGGAACATAGGGATACAAAGAACAATTATTCCGGTGCGCTGGTTTATGACACTGATTATTTAGACCAGCGGTTCCCAAGCTTTTTATAGTCCCGTACCCCTTCAAACATTCAACCTCCAGCTGCATAACCCCACTAGCACCAGGGTCAGCGCACTCTCAAATGTTGTTATTTGTGATCATTGTAAGCATGACACACACACACTATACAATACATTCATTAAACATAAGAGTGAGTGTGAGTTTGTCACAACCCGGCTCGTGGGAAGTGACAGAGCTCTTATAGGACCAAGGCACAAATAATAATATAATAATAACCAATAATTTTGCTCTTTATTTAACCATCTTACATATAAAAACGTGTTTGTTCATCGAAAATTGTGAATAACTTACCACAGGTTAATGGGAAGGGTATGCTTGAAAGGATTCTCATAACTCTGAAATGTTGGGTTGTATTGGAGAGAGTCTCAGTCTTAAATCATTTTCCACACACAGTCTGTGCCTGTACTTAGTTTTCATGCTAGTGAGGGCCGGGAATCCACTCTCACATAGGTACATGGTTGCAAAGGGCATCAGTGTCTTAACAGCGCAATTTGCCAAGGCAGGATACTCTGAGCGCAGCCCAATCCAGAAATCTGGCAGTGGCTTCTGATTAAATTCCATTTTCACTGATGGAATTTCAATGAGGCTCTCTTGTTCAGAAAAAGGTAAGTGGACTGGAGGCAGGGCATGAAAGGGATAACGAATCCAGTTGTTTGTGTCATCCGTTTCAGGTAAGTACCTGCGTAATTGCGCACCCAACTCACTCAGGTGCTTTGCTATATCACATTTTACATTGTCCGTAAGCTTGAGTTCATTTGTACACAAAAAATCATACAATAATGGGAAGACCTGTGTGTTGTCCTTGTTAATGCAGACAGAGAAGAGCTCCAACTTCTTAATCATAGCCTCAATTTTGTCTCGCACACTGAATATAGTTGTAAGGAGTCCCTGTAATCCTAGATTCTGATCATTCAGGCAAGAAAAAACATCACCCAGATAGGCCAGTCGTGTGAGAAACACGTCATCATGCAAGCGGTCAGACAAGTGAAAATTACGGTCAATAAAGAAAACTTTAAGCTCGTCTCTCAAAAAAAAAAAAAATGTGTCAATACTTTGCCCCTTGATAACCAGCGCACTTCTGTATGTTGTAAAAGTGTTACATGGTCGCTGCCCATATCATTGAATAGTGCAGAAAATACACGAGAGTTCAGGGGCATTGCTTTAACATAGTTAACCATTTTCACTGTAATGTCCAAAACGTCTTTCAAACTGTCAGGCATTCCCTTGGCAGCAAGAGCCTCTCGGTGGATGCTGCAGTGTACCCAAGTGGTGTCGGGAGCAACTGCTTGCACGCTCGTTACCACTCCACTATGTCTCCCTGTCATGGATTTTGTGCCATCAGTACAGATACCAACACATCTTGACCACCAAAGTCCATTTGATGTCACAAAGCTGTCCAGTACTTTAAAAATATTCTCTCCTGTTGTCCTGGTTTCCAGTGGTTTGCAGAAGAAGATGTCTTGCTTAATTAACCCCCCATAAACGTAACAGACATACAGTGAATTGCAAAAGTATTCATCCCCCTTGGCATTTTTCCTATTTTGTTGCATTACAACCTGTAATTTAAATTGATTTTTATTTGGATTTCAAGTAATGGACATACACAAAATAGTACAAATTGGTGAAGTGAAATGAAAAACATAGCTTGTTTCAAACATTTCTAAAAAATAAAAAACTGAAAAGTGGTCTGTGCATAGTACAGTGGGGAAAAAAGTATTTAGTCAGCCACCAATTGTGCAAGTTCTCTCACTTAAAAAGATGAGAGAGGCCTGTAATTTTCATCATAGGTACACTTCAACTATGACAGACAAAATGAGGAAAAGAAATCCAGAAAATAACATTGTAGGATTTTTTATGAATTTATTTGCAAATTATGGTGGAAAATAAGTATTTGGTCAATAACAAAAGTTTATCTCAATACTTTGTTATATACCCTTTGTTGGCAATGACAGAGGTCAAATGTTTTCTGTAAGTCTTCACAAGGTCTTCACAAGCTAGTTACAGTGCCTCCTAAAGACAAGATTGACTTCCGGAAAAGAGGGTAAAAAAATATATAAAAAAAGAGGGTAGGCTATCAGCCAATGTTTTTTTTATGATTGTGATTTTTCTTGCTCTTACTTCATAATATAGCCTAATATTCATAATCTTCTAACTCATGATATATGGTTGGCTGGCTAGTGGCTTGTGTGAATATTTTAGTATATGTTGGTTAGCTAGAGTCTAGAGTACAGTGTTCAGTGCTTAATTTGTAAATCGGGAGGTGCCGAAACAAAAAGTGAGCGAGAGAAGGGAGTGACCTGGGGAGCTTTGAGGTAATAAAGCATTGCATGCATATCATCGCATCTGCGTAATGGCATAGAGCAGTAGAGTAGAAGAGCTTACAGAAGTTGCACACATGGGGAAATCTTTCAGTAGCCTAGGGTCCCTTCTGGTTTCTGGCGCCGACAGACATGGCGCGTTCTTTGGAAGCTATCCAGTATTTAGTTTTTTTATGTATTATTTCTTACATTGTTACCCCAGGAAATCTTAAGTTTTATTACATACAGCTGGGAGGAACTATTGGATATAAGAGCAACATCAACTTACCAACATTAAGACCAGGAATATGACTATCCCGAAGCGGATCCTCTGTTTGGTCCATCACCCAGGCCAATGGCTTGGATCCCAGCCAGCGACCCAAAACAACGGCACCGCAGGAGAAGGGGCCGATGGGGCGGTCTTCTGGTCAGGCTCCGTAGATGGGCACATCGCGCACAACAAGGTAGACGAAATCCGAGCAAGGGTTGCCTTCCAGAGAGACATCAGAGATTGTAACGTTCTTTGCTTCACGGAAACATGGCTCACTCGTGATACGTTTGCAGAGTCGGTACAGCCACCTGGTTTCTTCACGCATCGCGCAGACAGAAACAAACATCTCTCTGGTAAGAAGAAGGGCGTCAGTATAGTGACAAAGTAGAATTCAATGGCTCAGACACGAGAGGTATGTGGCAGGGTCTACCGTCAATCACGGACTACAAAAAGAAAACCAGCCCCGTCGCGTACCACAATGTCTTGCTCCCAGACAAACTAAACAACTTCTTTGCTCGCTTTGAGGACAACACAGTGCCACCAACATGGCCCGCTACCAAAACCTGCGGGCTCTCCTTCACCGCAGCAAACATGAGTAAAACATTTAAACGTATTAACCCTCGCAAGGCTGCCGGGCCAGATGGCATCCCTGGCCGCGTCCTCAGACCATGCGCAGACCTTATCCCAGTCTGCTGTTCCCACATGGTTCAAGAGGGCCACCATTGTTCCTGTTCCCAAGAAAGCTAAGGTAACTGAGCTAAATGACTATCACCCCTTGGCACTCACTTCCGTTATCATGAAGTGCTTTGAGAGACTAGTCAAGGATCATATCACCTCCATCCTACCTGACACCCTAGACACACTCCAATTTGCTTACCGTCCCAATAGGTCCACAGACGACGCAATCGCAATCACACTGCACACTGCCCTGACCCATCTGGACAAGAGGAATAACTACGTAAGAATGCTGTTCTTCGACTACAGCTCAGCATTTAACACCATAGTACCCTCCAAACTCGTCATTAAGCTCGAAACCCTAGGTCTCTACCCCGCCTTGTGCAACTGGGTCCTGGACTTCCTGACGGGCCACCCCCAGGTGGTGAGGGTAGGAATAAACATCTCCACCCCGCTGATCCTCAACACTGGGGCCCCACAAGGGTGCGTTCTCAGCCCTCTCCTGTAATCCCTGTTCACCCATGACTGCGTGGCCAAGCACACCTGCAACTCAATCATCAAGTTTGCAGACGACACTACAGTGGTAGGCTTGATTACCAACAACGACGAGACGGCCTACATGGAGGAGGTGAGGGCCCTCGGAGTGTGGTGTCAGGAAAATAACCTCTCACTCAACGTTAACAAAACAAATGAGATGATCGTGAACTTCAGGAAACAGCAGAGGGAGCAACCCCCTATCCACATCGAGGGGACAGTAGTGGAGAAGGTGGAAAGTTTTAAGTTCCTCGGTGTACACATCACGGACAAACTGAAATGGTCCACCCACACAGACAGCGTGGTGAAGAAGGCGCAACAGCAATTCTTCAATCTCAGGAGGCTGAAGAAATTCGTCTTGTCACCAAAAACACTCACAAACTTTTACAGATGCACAATCGAGAGCATCATGTCGGGCTGTATCACCGCCTGGTATGGCAATTGCTCCGCCCACAACCGTAAGGCTCTCCAGAAGGTAGTGAGGTCTGCACAACGCATCACCGGGGGTAAACTACCTGCCCTCCAGGACACCTTAACCACCCGATGTCACATTAAGGCCAAAAAGATCATCAAAGACAACAATCACCCGAGCCACTGCCTGTTCACCCCGCTTTCATCCAGAAGGCGAGGTCAGTACAGGTGCATCAAAGCTGGGACCGAGAGACTGAAAAACAGCTTCTATCTCAAGGCCATCAGACTGTTAAACAGCCATCACTAACATTGAGTGGCTGCTGCCAACATACGGACTCAAATATCTAGCCACTTTAATATTTTTTTATTATTAAAATGTATCACTAGCCACTTTAAACAATGCCATTTATATAATGTCTACATATCCTACATTACTCATCTCATATGTATATACTGTACTCTATACCATCTACTGCATCTTGCCTATGCTGTTCGGCCATCGCTCATCCATATATTTATATGTATATATTCTTATTCATTCCTTTACTCTTGTGTGTATAAGGTAGTTGTTGTGAAATTGTTAGATTACTTGTTAGATACTACTGCATGGTCGGAACTGGAAGCACAAGCACTTCGCTACACTCGCATTAACATCTGCTAACCATGTGTATGTGACAAATAAAATTTGATTTGGAAAATATTTGTCTTTTAAAAATGCTTTTCATGCAATTCTACATCATTTTACATCTTTACTTTTTTAAAAGCGCACAAATGATAGAAATGACAGGCTACTTTGACACTGACAAACTGAGATCTGAGATCAATAAAAACAAATCTCATCTTGAATCCAGGCCTAGGTGTGCGGAGACATATTGTACAATATAAGGAGGAAATTAAAGTCATAAAAAGCTTTCCAGTTTCACTGACACACCCAATGATGCACGGCTCCGGATAAAAAAAAGAAGACTATAATCTGCTGCAGGCTACCAAATAATTGTTCAGCTTCCAACAGGCCTATTTTGCATGGACTTATACAGGATACTAACCTCAACATCAAAACATTCATTTTTTCACATAAAACCTTGATTTTGGACAAAAATTACCTTAATGGACTTTTACTACCAAGGACTATCAAGAAGAGAAAAAAACTTCTAACAAGCCAAACCCTGCAGAAGAAACACAGTGCAACACGGAAATACCATACAACACAAAATTGAGTGAGTAATGTTCAGTCTGAACCCACTTTCTGAAGCCAAAAAGTAAAAGACAATAATTTCTAGGTATGTTATATGAACATGATGCTGCCAAGCTGCTAGGAAATAATCTAACAGAAACTAGCACTGAAGTGTAAAGTGAGAGGTGTGAAAACTCTTGAGCCTAACAATGGCAGGAGAGTTTCACAGCCCCTCCCCACCCAAATGCAGAGGCTTTTGAAGCCCCCTCCATCTGTGCAGAGAGGATATCCTCCTCAGAATCCCCAAAATACAACAGCCATAGGACAACTTTGTTTGGACGTTGTAAAGAAGAATTCGCCGACACTGAAAAGATATAGCTAGCTAACGACATAATTTTCCATGTGGAAAAGACGGACAGAGACTTGCTAGCTATGTTAGTTAGCTAGCTGGGATTTTCTACAAGGAATCTGCCTCCTGAAAAAAGCTTCTCCCAAGGTGTGACACCTACTCCCGTTGCCTGCTGCACTGCTGCTTGGATTCCACCTGGCGATCTGTTCACCGACTGCCCTGGCCTGTCTGGTATAGGTACACCTGCCACACTCCCCCTCTCTCTCTCCCGAGCTTTCGCTCGCCTCCAGCACACATGCACTGTTGAGGCGAGTGACTCTGAACTTACAATGGCTAGCCCCAAGTTGTTATATTTTTTGCTTGTGCTTTATGCTATTTGCCTCATGACTCCTGCGCACTTTGTTGACTATGAACTTGCTTGTTTACCCAACCGTGGGACAGTCTGTTTGTTCCCACACACAAGACTCTAACTGTCTATTGGTTACACAGACTCTTGGCCTCCCATCCTACTCTAACCACCACTCGCAAGGTTTGTATTCATGTTACCTGATGAAATTGCTGTACAATATGATCTTGTTGCCATCTAATGCACATGCACATTTTATAAATCAACACTGCAGAGCTCTCCCTGTCCTCTGCCGTGCCCTTATTGTATTACTGTTGATTATATCTGGAAATGTACATGTACACCCTGGCCCATCTACTGTTGTTAGCCCAAATTCTGATTTATGTTCTGATATCTGCTTCACTGATTTCTGCTCTTGTAAAAGCCTGGATTGTCTGCACGTTAACACTAGAAGCTTATTACCTAAAATGCATAAATTGAAAGTGTGGGTTCATAGCTCCAATCCAGATGTGTTGGTCATTACTGAGACGTGGTTAAGAAAGAGTGTTTTGAACACTTATGTTAACCTTTCTGGTTATATCCTTTTTTTGGCAAGACATATCTTCCAAAGGTGGTGAAGTGGCAATCTTCAGGTTTTACACATTAAACTTTCAAATAACTCTTTGTTGACTGTTGCTGGGTGTTATCAGCCACCCTAAATGCCCTAAGCTCTCTCCTGGCCCCTTACACTAAGTCTGAATTTGTCCTACTAGGTGACCTAAACTGGGACATGCTTAAACCACCTGACCAATTCCTAAAGCAATGGGACTCCCTAAATCTTTCTCAGATCATTACCAATCTCACAAGGTATGACTCCGAATACCCAGAAAAGGCTACTCTCCTTGATGTTATCCTTACAAATAATCCTGATAGGTGTTTTCTGTAATGACCAAAGTGATCACTGTTTTACAACCTATGTTCGTAATGGCTGCTCAGTGAAACAACCTGTCCTGACCTGTCATAGACGTTTACTAAAAAACTTTAATGAGCAAGCCTTCCTTCATGATCTGGCCTCTGTAAATTGGTATAGAATCAGATTAATCCCCTCTGTCGAAGATGCTTGGACCTTAAAGAATTGAGAATTAAAAACAGGTTCAGCCAGGCAGGCTGATTGGCTCTCGTTCAGGCAAATTAGAAATAAGTGCACTCAAGCTATCCGGAAGGCCAACCAACGTTAGTTACTTTAAGGAGCAGTACTCTCTTTATGGGTCTAACCCCAAGAAGTTCTGGAAAACGGTTAAAGACCTGGAGAATAAACCCTCCTCACACCTGCTCATGTCCCTTAACGTTGATGATGTGGTTGTTACTGACAAGGAGCACATGGCTGAGCTCTTTAACTTCTTAGGGAGCGGCTCCCGAGGTGACGGTTTTGGAGAGTCTGGCGTGCCCAAAGTAAAATGCCTCCCACTCAGGCACAGAAAATAGGATATGCACATAATTAGTACTATTGGATAGGTAACACTCTGAAGTTTCTAAGAGTGTTAAAATATTGTCTGTGAGTATAAAAGAACGGATATAGCAGGCGAAAAGCAGAGGAATTTCTGTCCTGGAAAAAGTGTATATGACACATTGCCCCATTGTGAACCCCTCCCCTATTGAAAATGACCTTATATGGGAGTAAGATTGCAGTACCTATTGCTTCCACTGGATGTCAACAGTCTCTAGACAGTGTTTGATGATGTTTAGTTGCTCTGGATGGTAATAGAAGAAGAATTGGGAAGTGTCACCAGATGTAAACAGAAGAGGATGCGCGTTCACGGGCGCGCTGTGGTTTTTTCCTTTCCTATAGTCCAGTTTATAATCCGGTTGAAATTTCATAGTAAATATACATAAAAGTGTTCCTAAGGATACATTATCAATGATGTTTGATTGTTCTTGGACAAGTGTATAGGTATAGGTTGAACCAATTTCTATTTTGCCCCATTTATCAAAAGTGTTGGAAAAACTTGTCAATAATCAACTGACTGACTTTCTTGATGTCTATAGTATTCTCTCTGGTATGCAATCTGGTTTGCGCTTAGGTTATGGATGTGTCACTGCAACCTTAAAGGTCCTAAATGATGTCATTCTAAGCAATGTTGTGCTGCTATTTTTATTGACTTAGCCAAAGCTTTTGATACAGTAGACGATTCCATTCTTGTGGGCCGGCTAAGGAGTATTAGTGTCTCTGAAGGGTCTTTGGCCTGATTTGCTTACTACCTCTCTCAAAGAGTGCAGTGTATAAAGTCAGAACATCAGCTGTTTCAGCCACTGCCTGTCACCAAGGGAGTACCCTAAGGCTCGATCCTAGGCCCCACGCTCTTCTCAATTTACATCAACAACATAGCTCAAGCAGTAGGAAGCTCTCTCATCCATTGCAGACTACACGCACGTTGTACATTCAGATCCACAGAACCAGACGCGTATGGCCCCAGGCTGTTAGGGGGCTCCTTGACAAACTTTACTCCACAGCAATGTCTCAAAATGTGGCAACCGCAGTGACCGCAACCCCCTCCCCATTAAACAGCCAATGGACGATTTGCAATGACATCTCAGTAGGAAACCTCCCTAAAGGGGCCCCATGAAGAGAGGGGAAACTAAAAACAAATATTCTCTCAGATCCAAAGTGACAATGGAGAGCGCTAGCGAGACAGAGAGAAGCAAATTTGAAGAGGCAGCGTCTTTCAAATCCGCTGTGTGGGAACATTTTGGATTCAGCGCTCAGTACGATGACGAGGGTAAGACCGTAAACAAACAAAGTACAGTCTGCAAGCATTGCTTTGCCACTGTTGGCTACTCGAGTGGAAACACTTCTAAAATGATGTGTCATTTACGTCGCCATCACCCGACCGTATCCCTTGCAGGTGGAGCTGGAGCAAGGAGAGTCCACTCGTTAGCGAAAACACAACTATCTCTCGCTGCTGCCTTCTAACAACAATTTGCGACAAATTCAGAAAATCATAAAGAAATAACGAAAGCAATGGGAGTATTCATAACCTAAGATTTGCAACCCTATCCTATTCGGTGGTTACCAACTCTGGATTTCGTCACCTGATGAAAAAAAAATGACCGCGTTACAATGTCCCCTCCCGCACACAGTTCAGCAGCAAAGTAATTGCCAAACTCTATGAAACATCACAGCGAGAAATTGAAAACTAATTGACACAGACACCCTATCTAGCTCTCTCCACTGATAGTTGGACCGCCAGAGCAACTCAAAGCTACCTCACTGTGACGGTTCACTACGTACTGGATTGGGAGATGAAAAGCTACGTGTTGCAAACTCGTCCCCTGTATGAGAGTCATACAAGCGCACACTTAGCCCTAGAATGAATGAATGATGTGACTGAGTGGAAGCTAGAGAGACCAAATATCACAATCTTAGCCACTACAGATTACGCACAAAACATTGTGAATGCCATCCATGAAGCTGATGGGTTTGGGCCCCACATTGGATGTTTTGCACACATCCTGAACCTCGCAGCCAAGAGGGCAGTCTCTCTCAAGGCAGTGTCCCACCTCCTGGGGAAGGTCAGAAAAGTGGTGACTTTTTTTCACAAAGCACCACTGCTCACCAAGTTTTGACAGTCAAGCAAGAGATGCTAGATATACCAAAGCACAAATTAATCCATGATGTCACAACCCGTTCGAATACCATACATGACATACTGGAACGTCATGTGGATCACCGGCCATTTGGCCATCTACACTGCTGTATTGGACAAGGCTGTGAAGAAGTCGGTCAAAGACATAGCCATGCTGACTGACAGTGAACTGAAGCTGGCAGAAGAACTCACTCAGCTACCCAACCCCCTGAAAATTATGACAACTCATGAGCAGTGAAACAGGTCCCACCTCATCAATGATTTTCCCTCTAAACACAATGATTCTCAAATCCATGGCACCAGGTCTTGAGGACAGTGCAACCATCAGTGAGGCCAAGGCAGCCATCATTCAGGACTTGGAGAGAAGATACACAGACCGGGATCTTCTAGACTACCATCACAGAGCTACAGCCCTTGTTCCAAGGTTTAAATCCCTGCCAGCCTGCTGTGACAGAGTCTACAAGGATCTCATCAAATAAATTGTGGAGCATGGTATTCGATCTATGTTTTATTATTTTTCATGATATTGTTTTTATCAAGTGCGTTAAAATGTGATGAGGTATGCTTTTTTGGTGAGATAAGTGTCACTTACACTTAATAATAATAATAAGTTTGCCATTTTTCTTGCAGTTTCAAGCAGTGCAAGCAGGGCCATCCACAGAGGAAGAAAATCCATGCTCATTATCCCCTCCTCAAAAGAGGACTGCCATGTCAGTTATTTGGGGAGTTTTTCAAATCAGAGGAGCAGACCAAGACCCTTTTCCAAAATTATTGAGAATGTTGTCACCTCATACAAGGCAGCAGATTGCCTTCATGTGGATGCTGATCCTTTTGTGTGGTGGAAAACAAACCAGTCAAAGTTCCCCCATGTTGCAAAACTTGTGCCTCAGTGTCCCGGGAAGTGAGAGAGTTTTCTCCACCGCAGGGGACAATGTCAGTGCAAGCCGTTCTCGTCTTACTTCAAAGAATGTTGACATGTTTACCTTTTTAAAGAAGAACCTCAACATAAAGGAATATATATCTCATATAGGGTACCAACTTGATGTTGCAATTCATGTTATTTTTACATGTAATATTGCCTATACAAGTATGTACCCTGTTTATTTAAAATAGAGAAGGCAAAGCACCTACAGGTTGTTAAAGCTAAGAAGCACTTTTAATTTGAATGTTTTTCTCCCCTTGATTTCATACAGTAGAGACAGAAACCAGGCCTAGTCAGTCATGCTGCCATTTTTCTGAATGGAACGTTTTATTTGTCTAAAGGCAAAATAAAGAGTTCATTGTTTAAAGGGTGATGTGTTTTTATTTTTTTCTTAAATATAAAGATACCGAAACCGTACCGCTACCGTGGCCCACAAACCGTGATACATAGTTGCTACCATGCTGTGTTTTCATGTGTTGCTGCCATGCTGTGTTGTCTTAGGTCTTTCTTTATGTAGTGTTATGGTGTCTCTCTTGTCGTGATGTGTGTTTTGTCCTATATATTTTTTATCCCAGCCCCCGTCCCCACAGGAGATCTTTTGCCTTCTGGTAGGCCGTCATTGTAAATAAGAATTTGTTCTTAACTGACTTGCCTAGTTAAATAAAAAAATTAAAAAAAAGTGAGCAAACATTGTTTTACAAGATGTGGCAAAAGCCTATCTCTCTATTGTTTTAGCCTACATTGTAAAACGATGTTCGCAATAGGCCTATTGGATGTTGATACAAATATTTTGGTAGCCTATAGCACACAGATTACGGTCTTATTTTTTCAGCAGGAGCCATTTGCACGCGATTGTATTAGAAATATTGTTTTGTCTGCATGCTGTTCACTGACAGATTAACAGTGCATTCCCCACTGTAGGCTATCCTTTGTTATTGGGCTACACACAATCCACAGCTAGGCAATTTTTTAAAATAAGCTATTGATCCTCCGTGGCTAAATTATATATTTTTTTAACAAGGCAAGTCAGTTAAGAACACATTTTTATTTTCAATGACAGCCTAGGAACAGTGGGTTAACTGCCTTGTTCAGGGGCAGAACAATATATTTTTTATCTGGTCAGCTCAGGGATTCGATCTTGCAACCTTTCCGTTATTAGTCCAACTCTCTAACCACTAGGCTACCTGCCTCCCCTATTCAGGATGTAATAGGCTATTGTGAATTATTCAATTTCTTTCTGAACTGACAGCAGTAATTCTATAACTTTGGCAAATGTATTTAAATTCATCAGGCTTCCTGCAGCTATGATTCTATGAGGAAATAAATGAAATGCTGCTGTGGCAGTAGCCTACTGTTGATATTTAAACTGGGTAGCTCACTAAACACATGACCAGTGACCACATCTCAGGCCATGCATGTTTGGAAACCCGGCCCACACAATCTCTGTACAGAGCGGACTGGGCAAAAAGGAAAACCGGGCGCACGTGAGCTCCGTACAAGGCTAGCCAGGTGGTGGCGAACTTGACGACATCACAACAACTTGGGGGCAGTGGGTTTAGAACAATGACAAAAACAGTACACAACAACAAAAAGTATACCACCACCCAAAAGGGCACTTGGTGAGTGGGTTAGGGTTTGGCCGGGGTAGGCTGTCATTTTTAAACTGACTTGCTTAGTTAAATAAAAAAAATATATGTATTTCCCACCTGGCACGTGCACAGATAGGGTTATACCTGTGCCGAGCACATGCCCCTTTGCCCTCCCAGACGACGCTGGGCCAATTGTGCACCGCCCTATGAGACTGTGATACAGCTTGGAATCAAACCAGGGTCTGTAGAGACACCTCTAGCAGTGAGATGCAGTGCCATAGACTGCTGCGCCATTCGGGAGCACGATATGGTCAGTACCATGTGCTTCTATTGGGGCCCAATAAGGCCAGCCGATCTAAAGAGTAGGCTTATTTTAGGCAAAGTTAGGGCTTTTCTTGGGGCCACCTACCTTGGGGCCAATGTGGAGCCGATGAGCAAAGGCGCATCGGCACAATGTGGGAAACCTACACGGGGCCAATATATTTTCCCGCTTTGGGCCCACCTCATGCCAATGTGGGCATGTTTGCTGGGCCATGTCAGATTTCCACTGGTTACACATACCGTTGGAGCATCTGTAGGACTGCAGCAGGTCAGACAGCAGTCCTTTCTGCACAGTGGCATTCCCACTCAGGTTTTCCCGATCCAGGATCAGGAGGAAGCGCTGCAGCTCCTCCAGGAGTTGATCCAGCACTAGAATAGGACACACAGAGAACAAACATTGTCAGTTTTGGACAGTCTTAGAAACTTAACTTAGCTGTGAGTAAAGCTTAAAGAAGAAAAGGTGCGTGCTGCTACACATTGGCAGTGGGTAAGATGAGCTCCACTCCCCATACAATGTAAAGTGCTCTGACCAACTGTTACTATTACTGTCTTGTTTCAAGTTGTGGTTCATAACTTTCTGCCAGGGGGCCATACATGCGAACATAAGCAAGCATTTAAAGATAAACAGTTTCTCGCACACAAAATGCGTATCAGACAACTAAACATTTTCGATTTACTTGCATGTGACAGAAAGCAAAATTGTAGAAGGTCCCATCGGAAAACATGACACACATTAGTCCCTCCTGCAGCAATGCACCCCCACAACATGATTCTGCCACCCCCGTGCATCACGGTTGGGATGGTGTTCTTTGGCTTGCAAGCCTCCCCCTTTTTCCTCCAAACATAACAATGGTCATTATGGCCAAACAGTTCTATTTTTGTTTCATTAGACCAGAGGACTTTTCTAACATCACCAGGTACCAGTGATTACATCCTGACACAACTTCTGTAGCCAATTAAAATCATAGATTTAGTTGGACGTGCTCCAACACTTGTTCAACAGCACGTTCTGATCATCAAAGCAACTAGGCTATTATGTGTATTTGACTGACTGGTGAAATTGCTCTCTGTGTAAAGTACCTAGTCCATGTAATTGTCGCAGACTGTGACAAGAGTTCAAATCTCACATTTGAAATGTAGATTTACATGTAGCCTATTGGGTTAGTGTTGAAAAGAGACGTACAGTGGTTCCTCCTTTAAATGTTGCGTCATACTGCAGCACACCTTGCGTTCTGCTGCAGCATTCTGTGGCACGTCATTTAACTCTCAGCCTTTTCTTCTGTTACTGCAAGTTGTTGTCACGACTTCAGCCGAAGTTGGTCCCTCTCCTTGCTCACGTGGCTTTCGGCGGTCGAAGTCACCGGTCTTTTAGCTACCGCCGATCTACTTTTAATTTTTTTAGTTTTTTTGTCTTCATTATACACACCTGATTTCTATCCCATAATTACATGTTCCTTATTTAACCCTCTGTTCCCCTCATGTTTTTGTGTGTGATTGTTTTGTTTGTGTTTTTTTGGTTCCGTGTTTTCGAGTGGTTGGTTTTTCCCCCACTCATGTATTTGGGAAATATTGAGTAAAGCATTTGAAAACTCATATTCTTCGTCCTGCGCCTGACTCTGCCTTACCCGCATCACAGAGAACTTTGACAGAATCACGCACCACCCATGGAGTCAGCAGGATCACCCAGCCCTCCTCTACAAGTTGAGGAGTGCCTTCAGCAGCATGAGACAATGTTGCAGAGTCTCGGCACAGCCATGGATAGCATGCTGCAGAAAATAGAGCGATGGGAGAGAGGAGGATTTTCAGCGCCTCTACCATCAACACAACCTCCCACTCCACAACCCACAGAACTGTCCACCCCTCCTTCACCTGGTCCCAGTGGGATTCGGCTCGCGCTCCCGAGGGAGTATGATGGGACGGCTGCCCGGGTGTCAGGGGTTCCTACTCCAGATGGAGCTCTACCTGGCGACCGTTCACCCGGCTCCTTCGGAACGTGAGAGCGTGTCCGCCCTCGTCTCCTGTCTATCCGGGAGAGCCCTGGAGTGGGCCAACGCCGTATGGGGAGAGGAAGGAGCGGCGTTGGACCACTATGAGTAGTTCACCCACCGTTTCCGGGCAGTATTCGATTATCCACCTGAGGGTAGAGCGGCGGGTGAACGCTTGTTCCACCTCAGACAGGGGACGAGGAGCGCACAGGACTTTGCGCTGGAGTTCTGAACTCTGGCCGCCGGAGGGATGGAGTGATAGGGCCCTGATCGACCAATATAGATGCAGTCTGCACGAGGATGTCCGACGGGAGCTGGCATGCAAAGACACCACCCTTTCTATTGACCAGCTGGTGGACATGTCCATCAGGCTGGATAACCTGCTGGCCACCCATGGACGTCTGGATCGGGACGTGTCATTTCCATCCCCCAACACCTCTGCTCCGACGCCTATGGAGCTAGGAGGTACTGGGTTTAGGGAAGCCGGAGGAGGGGCTATTCCCTGCGCCCTCTGTGGCTGCAGAGGGCACACTGCTGGTCGGTGCAGGGGGGATTCCTCAGGGAGTCGAGGCAGCAGGCAGTGCACTATCGGGTCACCCCAGGTGAGTAGGCATCAGACTCACCCAGAGCTCCCTGTTGCTCACATGTTTTTGTTTGTTAATCTTCCTGATTTTTCCCCGCATAAGGCGCTAGTCGATTCAGGCACAGTTGGGAATTTTATTGATCGTTCATTTGTTCATAGTTTAGGAAACCCCATTGTTCCTGTTGATATGCCCTTTCCTGTCCAAGCCTTAGATAGTCGACCATTAGGATCAGGGCCGATTAGGGAGGCTACCGCACCACTAAGCATGGTGATGCAGGAGGGTCATGAGGAGAGAATCAGTTTATACCTCATTGATTCTCTTGCGTTTCCCGTGGTGCTGGGCCTACCCTGGTTGGCCTATCATAACCCCATTATTTCGTGGCAACAGAAGGCTCTCAAGGGATAGTCACAAGAGTGCTCGGGGAGGTGTGTAGGTGTTTCCATCGGTGCGACTACGGTGGAAAGTCCAGACCAGGTCTCCACCGTGCACATCCCCTCTGAATATTCCAATTTGACTCAATTACCACCCCATCGATGGGGGGATTATGCGATAGATCTCCTGGTAGACGCAGCACTTCCCAGGAGTCACGTGTATCCTCTGTCACAGGAGGAGACGGAGGCTATGGAAACATATGTCTCCGAATCTCTGGGCAGGGATACATTCACCTGCCTCCTCTAGTTAATTTTTTGTGAAGAAGAAGGATGGAGGTCTGCGCCCGTGTATTGACTATCGAGGTATCAATCAGATCACTGTGAGGTACAGCTACCCGCTGACTCTTATAGCCAGTGAGATTGAGTCAAAGCACGGGACGCGCTTCTTCACAAAATTGGATCTCAGGAGCACATACAATCTGGTGCGTATCCGGGAGGGGGACGAGTGGAAGACGGCATTTAGTACCACCTCAGGGCACTATGAGTACCTTGTCATTTCGTACGGGTTAATGAATGCTCCAACAGTCTTCTAGGCATTTGTAGACAAGATTTTTCGGGACTTGCTCGGGCAGGGTGTAGTGGAGTATATCGACGCCATTCTGATATACTCCGCTACACGCGCCGAGCATGTGTCCCTGGTGCGCAAGGTGCTTGGTCGACTGTTGGAGCATGACCTGTACGTCAAGGCTGAGAAATCTCTGTTCTTCCAACAGTCCATCTCTTTCCTAGGGTACCGCATTTCCACGTCAGGGGTGGAGATGGAGAGTGACCGCATTTCAGCCGTGCGTAATTGGCCGACTCCCACCACGGTAAAGGAAGTGCAGCGGTTCTTAGGGTTTGCCAACTACTACCAGAGGTTTATCCGGGGCTTTGGTCAGGTAGCGGCTCCCATTACCTCACTGCTGAAAGGGGGACCGGTGCGAATACAGTGGTCAGCTGAGGCGGACAGGGCTTTTGGTCACCTGAAGGCTCTATTTACCTCGGCTCCCGTGCTGGCTCATCCGGATCCCTCTTTGGCATTTATCGTGGAGGTGGATGCGTCCGAGGCTGGGATAGGAGCTGTGCTGTCTCAGCGCTCGGGTACGCCACCTAAACTCCGCCCCTGTGCCTTCTTTTCAAAGAAGCTCAGCTCGGCAGAGGGCAACTATGATGTGGGGGACCGGGAGATGTTGGCTGTCGTCAGGGCTCTGAAGGTGTGGAGACATTGAATTGAGGGGGCTAAACACCCTTTTCTCATCTGGACCGACCACCGCAATAGTACCTCTGGGCGGCGAGGAGACTGAACCCTCGCCAGGCAAGGTGGGCCATGTTTTTCACCCGTTTTGGTGGGCATGGTTTTTCACCCGTTTCTTACAGACCAAGTTCCCAGAACACTAAGGCAGACACACTGTCCCAGATGTATGACACAGAGGAGCGGCCCATAGATCCCACTCTCATACTTCCGGCCTCTTGCCTGGTGGCACCGGTGGTGTGGGAGTTAGACGTGGACATAGAGCGGGCGTTACGTACAGAGCCCACTCCACCTCAGTGTCCAGCTGGGCGTATGTAATGCCCGTCTGCTGTCCGCGACCGCCTGATCTATTGGGCCCACACGTCCCCCTCCTCTGGTCATCCTGGCATCGGTCGGACGGTGCGTTGTCTTAGTGGGAAGTACTGGTGGTCCACCTTAGCTAAGGACGTGAGGGTTTATGTTTCCTCCTGCTCGGTGTGCGCTCAATGCAAGGCGCCTAGGCATCTGCCCAGAGGGAAGTTACAACCCCTACCCGTTCCACAGCGGCCTTGGTCACACCTGTCGGTGGAGTTTTGACGGATCTTCCGCCGTCACAGGGTAACACCACGATCCTGGTCGTTGTGGATCGGTTTTCTAAGTCCTGCCGCCTCCTTCCTTTGCCCGGTCTCCCTACGGCCCTACAGACGGCGGAGGCCCTGTTCACCCACGTCTTCCGGCACTCCGGGGTGCCTGAGGACATAGTTTCTGATCGGGGTCCCCAGTTCACGTCCAGGGATTGGAGGGCGTTTATGGAACGTCTGGTGGTCTCGGTCAGCCTGACCTCAGGTTTTCACCCAGAGAGTAACGGGCAGGTGGAAAGAGTCAACCAGGATGTGGGTAGGTTTCTGCGGTCCTATTGCCAGGACCGGCCGGGGAAGTGGGCGAGTTTCATCCCCTGGGCAGAGATGGCCCAAAATTCACTCTGCCACTCCTACGCTGGTCTCTCCCCCTTTTTTTATTGCTTTACTGGAAAGCTTATCAGAAGTAAACATGTTCATGTTATTTATATTTGAGCTGCAGGCTGAGTTACACACAGGGGGCTTCCTACTTGGGCACACCGCCTTAGTGCTAACAGTATAACTTTGGTTCACAGGTACATGAATATTGCATACAGTAGCTGTAGGATCAACAGAGGCATTCAGGGCAGTTAGGTGGACATACATTAAGTTATATACTTACATTGTGTCTGCCAATGCCCCTAGGATAATGTACATTCACAACTCAGCGACACAATAGTAGGGATTAACTGAGCTGGTCTTTTGTCATTGATAAGTCATTGTCTAAACGCAGGAGCCAAGATGATTTGGATGGACTCCGTCATTTTCTGTTTCCAGAAGGTATCGGAGTTATCTATAAAAGTGATTCCAACAGAGCTACAGTAATATTTTTGCCAGGGGTGTAATGCCAGTTTCCTACTGAATTTTTCACATCCGCAGCCCAACAATGGTTCCGGACCTGAAATAATTGGCCACTTTTTGGAATCTTTCAGTGCTAGAATCAGTTTTTTTAAATCTATTTTCAGAAGTTCCCAGCTAGCCCTCTTGACGTCGTTTGACCCCACGTGGACTGCTAGGATAGCACAGTTTTTTTGCCCCGGGAACCAAGATGTTTCTTACAATAGAACTGCCGATGACGACAGCTGGTGCAATGGCTAAGGAGGTCCAGACGATCTTTTGCCTCGAGTGGTTTTGCAAAACCCTCTAGGACCGGAAGGACCGCGGGGCCCGACGAACCCGAGCCAGTTGTAGTATCCATTGTGGATGATGAATGGGCCAGAGTCTCATGCAGCCTCACGGTCTCATGAGGGTGGGAGCTCTAAGGATCTGAACACAATGTAAAAGCCACCGAAGAGGGAGACAGAACAGAGGACGAAGGCGCAGGTACCTCCGTATCCGATCTTGAATCGGAAGCCCCAAGGGAAGACGATGCCAGAACCTCTGGATCCAGGGCGGTGAAGCTGTATCTGGTCTGTGTCCGGGCTTAACATCGCCAAAGAGGGGAAGACTCCAATAGCAAATAGAGGACGAGCGCTATCCCGCCGGTCTGTTTTGTAGGCTACTTCGAATATATAGCAGAGCTTAAGCTTATTATGAGTAGCTGAGAAATAAATATAATTTTAAATATAACTTTTTCACTCGAAGCATCAACCAATGTTTGCAGAGCTGCCCAAAAGGTGATATTCCGACCAAACTCTGTATGCCATGGGCTCTCCAACCTTGTTCTTGCAGCTACCCAGTGCTTCATTTGGGAAACAAAGTGAAATCAGTTTGGGAACATCGATAGTAACATATTTTCATTACGAAACATTTCACAAAACTGTTGACAGCCCATCTACGTGCTCAAGAATGGAATGAAGGAGAGAGGGGAGGAGATGGAAACGCATTGGTGATGAGATACACTACATGACCAAAAGTATGTGGACACCTGCTCATTGAACATCTAATTCCAAGATCATGGGCCTTAATATGGAGTTGGTCCCCCATTTTGCTGCTATAACAGCCTCCACTCTTCTGGGAAGGCTTTCCACTAGATGTTGAAACATTGCTGCGGGGACTTGCATCCATTCAGCCATGACAGAATTAGTGAGGTCGGGCACTGATGTTGGGCGATTAGTCCTGGCTCGAAGTCAGCGTTCCAATTCATCCCAAAGTATAGTTCAATGCATGCCGCATAAAAAATATCCCTATAACCAGGCTATTCAAAATCCAATACAAACTCACTAATTGTAGGAAAACTGTAAGCAGCAATGCACTATCAATGAACCAACAGCATCACCTAGCGCTATAGGTTCTCTCCCAAACTCATGGATAGAAATTTTGGAGCAGTAGCATAAGCTGATAGTCCATCCAGTATGCATAATAATACAGTCCATACTCAAAGGCTCAACCAATTATGTGCAAAAGACAGCTTAACTACTTAGGGAGTAGCGGCGCGCTAACTACTTAGGGAGTAGAGGCCGCTCCCGACACTACCCGGTGAAATGTAAGGCGCCAAATTCAAAATCCAAAAGTTGAATTATTAAACTTTCATCAATATACAAGTGTTGCATAGTAATCAAAAGCTCTGCTTCTTGGCAATATCACAGCGTTGTCAGATTTCAAAAAGGCTTTACGGCAAAAGCACAACATTTGATTGTTTGAGGATAGCACCGCCAATATTTATGCATTAGCATAAATTCATATCCAGCTCGGGTCACACAAAACCCATATAAGAGCTAAAGAATATCACTTACCTTTCGAAGAACTTCTGCTGAGGGCTTCCCAAGTGTCCAACGAAGACATCCAATGGTTCTTTTGTTAGAAATAGTCATTTATTATATCCATAAATCTGGTTGGCGCGTTATGATCATAAAATCCACCGTTGAGTCGCCCATTGAACCGTAAAGAGAACGCGTTCAAATACACCTATAAACCTTCTACAAACAAATCAAACATCATTTTTATTTATCCTTAGGTATCCTTTTATGTATATTTACTGTAATATTTCAACCAGACGATAACGTGAACAATAGGAAAGGAAAATAAAGTGGGGCGAGCTCACAATCTCGCGGCCGTAAAACGTTGTTGACAAAAGTGGTCCCCTGACTACTTCCTCTTCCTATCTGTTCTGCCTAGTGCTATCGCTTCCAGACTCTGTATAAAGACTGCTGACATCTAGTGAAAGCCATAGGTACTGCAGTCTCAGTCCTAGTTAAAATACAAATGAATAGGCAGCCTGGAGAAGAAGGTCAAGTACACAAAAACTGCAAATCCGGATGGATTTTCCTCGGGTTTTCGCCTGCTATATCAGTTCTGTTATACTCACATACATTATTTTAACACTTTTAGAAACTTCAGAGCGTTTCCTATCCAATAATGCATATACTATTTTCTGGGCCTGAGTGGCAGGCATTTTACTTTGGGCATGCCAGACTCTCCAAAACCGTCACCTCTGCTGCCGCTCCCTAAGAAGTTAAATCAGTTTTGTTCTATGTTTTTCTGCAATGTGTAATATGCAAGTAGGCTATGTATTGTATAACTGCACAATCATAATTAGAATTTAGTTGTTTTTTTTCGTGCTTGGGCTCATAAGCCTTTGCATAAGCTCTAATATTCATATGGGAGTTTTGAATTAATCATCACCTTAGAGAGCACTGTCAATTTAGTTGTGTTAGGCTTTGAAATAACATCCACAACAACCATGTTTTACATTGTTTTAAACAGCTAACTTTTTTCTTCAAATTGATAATCAAAGTGAGGTGAGATTTAAAAGTACTATAGTTCCACTGTTTTGTTGAAGTGTTTAATGTGATTGCATTTGCATTGATGTCAGAGTGGTTAGAGGGACAATAGAGCCCTGAGTACAAGGCCATTAGGACCTGATGGTAGTTAGCAAGTTGGGTACTACCACAGCTTGTCCAGAGCGCATAAAAGGAGATTACCGTGACTCAAAGGTCACGTGGAATTTTACTGTGGTCATGACTCATCAAATCATAATCAAATTTTATTTGTCACATACACATGGTTAGCAGATGTTAATGCGAGTGTAGAGAAATGCTTGTGCTTCTAGTTCCGACCGCAGTAGTATCTAACAAGTAATCAAACAATTTCACAACAACTACTTTACACACAAGTGTAAAGGAATGAATACGAGTATGTACATATAAATATATGGATGAGCGATGGCCGAACGGCATAGGCAAGATGCAGTAGATGGTATAGAGTACAGTATATACATATGAGATGAGTAATGTAGGATATGTAAACATTATATAAAGTGGCATTGTTCAAAGTGGCTAGTGATACATTTATTACATCCAATGTTTTATTATTAAAGTGGCTAGAGATTTGAGTTAGTATGTTTGCAGCAGCCACTCAATGTTAGTGATGGCTGTTTAACAGTCTGATGGCCTTGACATAGAAGCTGTTTTTCAGTCTCTCGGTCCCAGCTTTGATGCACCTGTACTGACCTCGCCTTCTGGATGATAGCGGGGTGAACAGGCAGTGGCTCGGGTGGTTGTTGTTCTTGATGATCTTTTTGGCCTTCCTGTGACATCGGGTGGTGTAGGTGTCCTGGAGGGCAGGTAGTTTACCCCCGGTGATGCATTGTGCGGACCTCACTACCCTCTGGAGAGCCTTATGGTTGTGGGCGGAGCAGTTGCCGTACCAGGCGGTGATACAGCCCGACAGGATGCTCTCGATTGTGCATCTGTAGACCTTCATCTCGATTGTGCATCTGTAGACCTCCTGAGGTTGAAGAGGCGCTGTTGCACCTTCTTCACCACACTCTCACACTCTCTGTGTGGGTGGACCATTTTAGTTTGTCTGTGATGTGTACGTCAAGGAACTTAAAACTTTCCACCTTCTCCACTACTGTCCGGTCAATGTGGATAGGGGGGTGCTCCCTCTGCTGTTTCCTGAAGTCCATGATCATCTCCTTTGTTTTGAGAGGTTATTTTCCTGACACCACACTCCGAGGGCCCTCACCTCCTCCATGTAGGCCGTCTCTTTGTTGTTGATAATCAAGCCTACCACTGTAGTGTCGTCTGCAAACTTGATGATTGAGTTGTAGGCGTGCTTGGCCACTCAGTCATGGGTGAACAGGGATTACAGGAGAGGGCTGAGAACGCACCCTTGTGGGGCCCCAGTGTTGAGGATCAGCGGGGTGGAGATGTTTCCTACCCTCACCACCCTTCAGGAAGTCCAGGACCCAGTTGCACAGGGCGGGGTCGAGACCTACGGTGCATGACTGCAGTTGTGGCGGTAATACAGTTACAACAACAGCCCTAGAAGGACCCTCCCAGAGGAAGTTGCTGCCACCATTTCAATGTCATTTCCTGTCCTGGAGAGGAAATGCACGTTTAGGTTCAACCTCTGAAGAATAATGAAGGCTACGTATACATATTCACGAATTGGGTGTGGGAATTTCCACGCGGTTGATAAATATCAACAAATATGGCACTGACAGCTGTCAGCGTAGCTAGTTAGCATGCTAAACTTATCTAGCTAGCTAGCTACAGTATCTTGCTAACCTTATCTGTTGTTGCTTACTTGTTACATACTACTGCATGGTCGGAACGAGAAGCACAAGCATTTCGCTACACTCGCATTAACATCTGCTAACCATGTGTATGTGACAAATAAAATTTGACTCGATTTTTTTTTTTTTTTACTATACCGTATTCAAAAGATTAGCCAGCTGGCTCTATGGCTGGTTCTGGAGCTAGATTTGTCATACACATTGATTTAGGAAAAACTTGGCCTGTCTTTGACATCTATTGTTATCTCAAAGGTTTTCGCATCTTCCATAAATTTTGTCCGCGAATACACTATAGAAATAGTTAGAAAGAATAAGATGAAGGTCTGGTAATATGGATAATTACTGAAAGATAGCTGATATACATTTTTTCTTCATTATAATGGACAAGGTGCAACCTTTGGTAGGTAAACTGCTGGCAGGCTTCAGCTGCGGTACAAGTCAGCCCGTGCTCATGTTTCTCACAGGGGAAGTGAAATGATAGGCTAGAATGACTTCGCTCATGATAATGCAAGTTCCTTGAATTTTCCTTCGTGGGTGCCTTTTCATTATCTGAATAGACACTTGTGGTTTCTAGCTAACATTACACCAATCAAAGCAGTGAAGCAAACCTTTAGTGGTCAAATCCATTCATCTTGGGGCGACGGGGGGTTTGCAAAATGCTGTCATATCACGCAATTAAAATGGTCAGATATATATTTTTTTATACAGACTAGCTAAAAAATAAGTGAACATTGACAAATGATCCAATGGATTACGAAAAATGTCTGGCACCTCCACCTCCTAATTTGCTCCATGGCTCAGGCGGCCAAGTGGACACAAGGCTGTTTGGCTCATCTCGGTCGCAAAGAGGAATAATTTTGCAACTGTTTCTGACTAATAAACAATGCCATGCTGGTGGGAGGTAACATTAAAATAAAACCCTGCCCTGAAACAAAATGTAGGCTGAAAATAATTTGTACATCATATCATAGGGAAAGACACCGCATTCACACAGATTTGCACAATGAGCAGTTCGAATTAGTCACTTCAAATCATACTTTGACTAAAACGATGACATATTGATGTAAATTGTTGTGCAACATCATGGGTAAGCTCAGACCATCAGCTAGAAAAATATAATTTCTACTGGTGTGGGCGCTTAACACATCTCCCACTACCATACAAATATTTTTAGACAGCTGAAGAAGGCACACACATTTTCTTCAGGAAACGTATCCTTTCTAGTTTAGTCATATTTGTCTTACCTTAGAAGAGTTTACTTTGCAGGTTGACTTGCATCTCGAGTTGCTATGTAATTCCCAAATCAACTTCAGGTATCTACAAAACAAGTTTTGCAGCCACATAATCCAAAAGGAAGACTACAGCTAATATTTATTCAAAAACTGCTGTTCGCGATTCACAAATTATTATTTAGATTCACAATTCGATTCACAGCAATTTAACTGAATCCCAACTACTACAATGGCGAAGTGTATCCTTCATTTCGTCAAAAATAATTGTTTAAAAGAATAGATTCATATGAATAAAAAAAATATTTTATAAAGAGGGGGGTAGAAATGTGAAGCGGGTCATCCATAAAACAGTAAATCAACTTTGATAAGCCTAAATTAGTAACATACAGGGTTCTAGAACACAAAAATCAACTAGTCACATCAAATTTGAACTGTGCTATGCATACGTGAGACACAAATATCATGGAGCAATTCCATTTTGTTGTTTTAGATATGACCCATTTTATAAATTGACATTATTGGTTAATAGCCTATCACAGCCCTCCTTTAGGATTGCACATTCAGCAAATCACAAGCAGAGGGAGTTCCCTTTGAATCCATTTTCCCATTCACTGTGTTGGTGGTGCTCATAAAAATTTATTATAACTTCAAAAGTAGCAGAGACCAAATTTGATGTACTTGTAGAGTATATTGTTTAAAACAATATGTCTAAAAGTTAACAAAATCAAAAAGGTTACTTTTTAGATATTTACATAATAAATTAGGTGTATTCTCCTTTCTAAACAATTCATAATTTAGAGCACATGGTAAGGTTTCAGATGAAACCAACACTGGCTTTGTATCATCTACAGAATCTTCGTTATAGTTCTAAATAACATATTTCAAAGGTATGCCAAACATCCTTCCCCCAAAGGACCATTTTATGGATTTCATTTCAGGAAGATCCAAAACATCATAAATATCTTTGGGGCACCTTGGCATGGAATTGCCCAAATGTTAAAAAGGAAGTGGACTGCAGAGCCCCAGAACGTAGAGCCATTGCATCTCAATGATCGATTCACAGTTCTATGCCACTGATGTAGTTCTTCCAACTAACGGATCTACACAGTGGTAAAAAATATGTGACCCCCCCACGCTGTTGATTCAATTAAGCTGACTGTACCCGATGTCACCTCTTTCAAGCATCCTGCTATGCCTCTATCTCTCCCTCGCTCCCTTCTTCCAGGCCTTATCTTACAAAAACAAAAATCCTCATGGCTTAAGGCCTTAAGGAAGCCTCTGACCACAGTCAAAAGTGGGAAGGGACACGATGACATGAGTAATGTATCCGTCTTTCATTCAAGTCAAATAGATATGGTTATGTATGTGTAGTTTGTATGTTTGTGAGTTGAAGTAGAATACAGTCTCACAGCTTATACTACAGCACGCATGCAGGCACACATACACAAATGTGAGTGAACAAAAATGACAAACACACAAAACATTTGTAGGCCTACACATCTGACCTACCCACATGAAAAAAATACTACAGTTTACTATAGAATACTACAGTACTTGCTACAGAACTCTTTTGTAAACTGTATACTACACTACATACTGCAGTATTCCTTGATCATTTGTATTACTTACTATAGAATGTTGCACTATACTGTAGAATACTACAGTATTATCCGGAAAATAAACACTGTACAAAATACTACTGTGATGTCCGCAACAACACAAACTTTTTTTAACTGTAGTAATATTACTACAGTACTTAATTTGCATACACCCTCCCCATTCCCCTACCCCACTGGTTCTCAACCCTGGTCCTGGGGAACCAAAGGGCTGCACATTTTTGTTTTTGCTCTAGCACTACACACCTGACTCAAATTATCAAAGCCTCATGATGAGTTGATAATTTGAATCAGCTGTGTAGTGCTAGAACTTACCTACCTACAGTTTATGGAAAATGTGCTCTTTTTGTCCAGTAGGCTTCCACAAGGAGAAAGCCCCCACTTCTATGTCAAAGATAATCAAACAAAAACACTATAATAATAAATACTACAGTCCGCAAAAACACCACAGTAATTAATATAGTAAATACTACATTCCACAAAAACACAAGTCATTTTTTTTAAAACCATAGTACACTGAAATACTACAGTATACTAGTCATATCTGCAAAAACACTACAGTGAATATTACAGTAAAGTGAGCAAAATGTTACAGTGAATATTAGTTTTTTTCCAATAGTATACTATAGATTTATTTTTACGTGGGTATGACCATTATCTTGCTGTTTACAGTTGAAGTCGGATGTTTACATACACCTTAGCCAAATACATTTAAACTCAGTTTTTCACAATTCCTGACATTTAATCCTAGTAAAAATTCCTTGTCTTAGATCAGTTAGGATTACCACTTTATTTTAAGAATGTGAAACGTCAGAATAATAGTAGAGGGAATTATTTATTTCAGCTTTTATTTCTTTCATCACATTCCCAGTGGGACAGAAGTTTACATACACTCAATTAGTATTTGGTAGCATTACCTTTAAATTGTTTAACTTGGGTCAAACCTTACGGGTAGCCTTCCACAAGCTTACCACAATAAGTTGGGTGAATTTTGGCCCATTCCTCCTGACAGAGCTGGTGTAACTGAGTCTGGTTTGTAGGCTTCCTTTTTCGGACACACGCTTTTCAAGTTCTGCCCACACATTTTCTATAGGATTGACGTCAGGGCTTTGTGATGGCCACTCCAATACCTTGACTTTGTTGTCCTTAAGCCATTTTGCCATAACTTTGTAAGTATGCTTGGGGTCATTGTCCATTTGGAAGACCCATTAACGACCAAGCGTTAACTTCCTGACTGATGTCTTGAGATGTTGCTTCAATAAATCCACATAATTTTTCCTTCTTCATGATGCCCTATATTTTGTGAAGTGCACCAGTCCCTCCTGCAGCAAAGCACCCCCACAACATGATGCTGCCACCGCTGTACTTCACGGTTGGGATGGTGTTCTTCGGCTTGCAAGCCTCACCCTTTTTACGCCAAACATAACGATGGTCATTATAGCCTAACAGTTATATTTTTGTTTCATCAGACCAGAGGACATTTCTCCAAAAAGTATGATCTTTGTCCCCATGGGCATTTGCAAACCGTAGTCTGGCTTTTTTATGGCAGTTTTGGAGCACTGGCTTCTTCCTTGCTGAGCAGCCTTTCAGGGTTTTCTTTTATACATTTTCTATGTCGATATAGGTTATGTCGATATAGGACTTGTTTTACTGTGGATATAGATACTTTTGTACCTGTTTCCTCCAGCATCGTCACAAGCTCCTTTGCTGTTGTTCTGGGATTGATTTGCACTTTTTGCACCAAAGTACGTTGATCTCTAGGAGACAGAAGGCGTCTCCTTCCTGAGCGGTATGACGGCTCCGTGGTCTCATGGTGTTTATATTTGCGTTCATTGTACAGATGAACGTGGTACCTTCAGGCTTCTGGAAATTGCTCCCAAGGATGAACCAGACTGGTGGTTGTCTAAAAACAATTTTCTGAGGTCTTGGCTGATTTCTTTTGATTTTTCCATGATGTCAAGCAAAGAGGCACTGAGTTTGAAGGTAGGCCTTGAAATACATCTACAGGCACACCTTCAATTGACTCAAATTATGTCAATTAGCCTATCAGAGGCTTCTAAAGCCATGACATCGTTTTCTGGAAATTTCCAAGCTGTTTAAAGGTACAGTCAACTTAGTGTATGTAAACTTCTGACCCACTGGATTTGTGAAACATTGAATTATAAGTGAAATAATGTGTCTGTAAACAATTGTTGGAAAAATGACTTGTGTCATGCACAAAGTAGATGTCCTAACCGAGTTGCCAAAACTATAGTTCGTTAACAACCTAAGTGTATGTAAACTTCCGACTTCAACTGTATGCTGTGCAGTGTGTAACTGTGGTTTAGACCTCTCTAAACCAGTTACACACTGCACAGCATATACAGCAAGACAAATAACAGTTTAACAAGCTTATGAAGCCTGGTGAGAGGGAGAAACTAGGGGCATCAGTTGGATATGGAAGAGTATGGCCTAGTTCAAAACCAAAAATTTAATACTAGGGTACAAAAAATGGACTAAAATCATTCCAATCCTGATTAAAATGCAACATCTGTTTAGCGTAATGGATGGCTTTAGGACCATGTGGAGCATCGCTCGGAAGGAAGCTGCCAGCCTGCACCTCTTTTTCTCAGAGAGAACAGGCAGTTTGCTTTGCGGACAGTGTGCTGATTGCTTTGAATTTGATGCAGGCATTTGAACATTTGAGCCTTTTAAGCCTTGCAATCAGCTGTTTTATTTACCGGTTACTTTGACATTGAAGTCGGCATAGGCGGCGCGGCAAAGGCGGCGCGTCCAATATGCTAGGGGAAAATAAGCTTCCCCTAAAGTAAATTTTATAAAATTTGCTATATAATTACTTATGCCTATACATCAATAAATAAGACCACAATTTGGACAGTGCGCGCAGCAAATAGCCTACCAAATAGCCAATTGTTGAGTTGCCGGGGTCAGTGAAAAGCAGTTAAATAGGCCTACACCTATCTCAATATGTCAAAAATAAAATCGTAGGAACAACATAGTTTGGAAGAGATGACAAAGAAAATACTCTGATCTGTCTCTAGTAATCAAAAATCGTATTGGCACCAGCGGAGAGCATCGGCCTTATCTATAGGCATATTCACTGTCTTTATCATTGGATCAGTACCACTGGAAAGTTTTTTGGGAACAATAATTTCTTCCAGGCTAACGAAGACATCCAATGGTTCTTTTGTTAGAAAAAGTCATTTATTATATCCATAAATCATGAAATACAGCGTCCACTTGCCCATTGAACCGTGAAGAGAACGCGTTCAACCTATACCTATACACTTGTCCAAGAACAATCAAACATCATTGATAATGTATCCTTAGGAACACTTTTATGTATATTTACTATAATATTTCAACCGGATTATAAACTGGACGATAGGAAAGGAAAAAACCACAGCGCGCGAGCCCGTGAACGCACATCCTCTTCTGTTTACATCCGATTACCAGTTCGAAATTCTTCTTCTATTACCATCCAGAGCAACTATAACATCATCAAACACTGTCTAGAGACTGTTGACATCCAGTGGAAGCAATAGGTACTGCAATCTTACTCCCAGAAATGGCTGTTTTCAATAGGGAGGGGTTCAAAATGGGGCAATGTGTCAAAAACACTTTTTCTAGGACAGAAATTCCTCGGGTTTTCGCCTGCTATATCCGTTCTGTTATACTCACGGACATTATGTTAACACTTTTAGAAACTTCAGTGTTTTCCATCCAATAGTACTAATTATGTGCATATCCTATTTTCTGGGCCTGAGTGGGAGGCATTTTATTTTGGGCACGCCAGACTCTCCAAAACCGTCACCTCGGGAGCCGCTCCCTAAGAAGTTAATCCAGGCTCTGCAGTGCCTAGCTCCACTCCTATTCCCCAGGCACTATCATTTGTTGACTTCTGCAACCGTAAAAGCCTTGGTTTCATGCATGTTAACATTAGAAGCCTCCTCCCTAAGATTGTTTTATTCACTGCTTTAACACACTCTGCCAACCCGGATGTCCTAGCCGTGTCTGAATCCTGGCTTAGGAAGACCACCACTAACGCTGAAATTTCCATCCCTAACTATAACATCTTCAGACAAGATAGAACGGCCAAAGGGGGCGGTGTTGCAATCTACTGCAGAGAGAGCCTTCAGAGTTCTGTCTTACTATCCATGTCTGTACCCAAACAATTGGAACTTTTACTTTTAAAAATCCACCTTTGTAGAAACAAGCCTCTCACTGTTGCCGCTTGCTATAGACCACCCTCTGCCCCCAGCTGTGCTCTGGACACCATATGTGAATTGATTGCCCCCCATCTATCTTCAGTGTTCGTGCCGCTAGGTGACCTAAACTGGGACATGCTTAACACCCCGTCCACCCTACAATCTAAGCTTGATGCCCTAAACCTCACACAAATCATCAATGAACCTACTAGGTACAACCCCAAAGCCTTAAACACGAGCACCCTCATAGATGTCATCCTAACTAACTTGCCCTCCAAATACACCCCTGCTGTTTTCAACCAAGATCTCAGCGATCACTGCCTCATTGCCTGCATCCGTAATGGGCTTGCGGTCAAACGACCTCCCCTCATTACTGTCAAACGTTCCCAAAAACACTTCAGCGAGCAGGCCTTTCTAATCGACCTGGCCCGGGTATCCTGGAAGGATATTGACCTCATCCCGTCAGTAGAGGATGCCTGGTTATTCTTTAAAAGCAACTTCCTCACCATCTAAAATAAGCATGCCCCATTCAAGAAATTTAGAACCAGGAACAGATATAGCCCTTGGTTCTCTCCAGACCTGACTGCCCTTGACTAGCACAAAAACATCCTGTGGCGTTCTGCATTAGCATCGAACAGCCCCCGTGAAATGCAACTTTTGAGGGAAGTCAGGAACCAATATACACTTAGGCAGTTAGGAAAGCTAAGGCTAGCTTTTTCAAGCAGAAATTTGCTTCCTGTAACACAAACTCAAAAAAGTTCTGGGACACTGTAAAGTCCATGGAGAATAAGAGCACCTCCTCCCAGCTGCCCACTGCACTGAGGATAGGAAACGCTGTCACCACCGATAAATAATAATTGAGAATTTTAATAAGCATTTTTCTACGGCTGGCCATTCTTTCCACCTGGCTACCCCTACCCCGGTCAACAGCCCTGCACCCCCCTCAGTAACTCACCCAAGCCTCCCCCATTTCTCCTTCTCCCAAATCCAGTTAGCTGATGTTCTGAAAGAGCTGCAAAATCTGGACCCCTACAAATCAGCCGGGCTAGACAATCTGGACCGTTCCTTTCTAAAATGATGTGCCGAAATTGTTGCAACCCCTATTACTAGGCTGTTCAACCCCTCGTGTTGTCTGAGATTCCCAAAGACTGGAAAGCAGCTGCGGTCATCCCCCCATTTCAAAGGGGAAAACACTTGACCCAAACTGCTACAGACCTATATCTATCCTACCCTGCCTTTCTAAGGTCTTTGAAAGCCAAGTTAACAAACAGATTACCGACCGTTTCGAATCCCACCGTACCTTCTCCGCTATGCAATCTGGTTTCATAGCTGATCATGGGTGCACCTCAGCCACAATCAAGGTCCTAAACGACATCATAACCGCCATCGATAAGAGACATTACTGTGCAGCCGTATTCACTGATTGACTGCCCGCCCGTCCAGCATCACTACTCTGGACGGTTCTGTCTTAGATTATGTGGACAACTACAAATATCTAGTTGTCTGGTTAGACTATAAACTCTCCTTCCAGACTCACATTAAACATCTCCAATCCAAAATTAAATCTAGAATTGGCTTCCTATTTCGCAACAAAGCATCATTCACTCATGCTGCCAAACATACCCTCGTAAAACTGACTATCCTACCGGTCCTCGACTTCGGTGATGTCATTTACAAAATAGCCTCCAATACTCTACTTAACAAATTGGATGCAGTCTATCACAGTGCCATCCATTTTGTCACCAAAACCCGATATACCACCCACCACTGCAACCTGTATGCTCTCATTGGCTGGCCCTCGCTTTACACTCGTCGCCATACCCACTTGCTCCAGGTCATCTACAAGTCCCTGCTAAGAAAAGCCCCGCCTTATCTCAGCTCGCTGGTCACCATAGCAGCACCAACCCATAGCACGCGCTCCAGCAGGTATATCTCACTGGTCACCCCCAAAGCCAATTCCTCCTTTGGCCGACTTTCCTTCCAGTTCTTTGCTGCCAATGACTGGAACGAACTACAAAAATCTCTGAAACTGGAGACACTTATCTCCCTCACCAGCTTTAAGCACCAGCTGTCAGAGCAGCTCACAGACCCCTGCACCTGTATATAGCCCATCTGTAAATAGCCCAACCAACTACCTCATCCCCTACCGTATTTATTTATTTATCTTGTTCCTTTGCACCCCAGTTTTTCTACATTGCACATTCATCTACTGCACATCTACCATTCCAGTGTTTAAATGCTATATTGTAATTACTTTGCCACCATGGCCTATTTATTGCCTTATACCTTCCTTATCTTACCTCATTTGAACTCTTTGTATATAGATTTGTTTTTTTCTACTGTATTATTGACTGTATGTTTGTTTTACTCCATGTGTAACTCTGTGTTGTTGTATGTGTCGAACTGCTTTGCTTTATCTTGGCCAGGTCGCAGTTGTAAATGAGAACTTGTTCTCAACTTGCCTACCTGGTTAAATAAAAGGTAAAATAAAAATAAATACAATTTTTGTTTGTCTTTGCTGTTCTCCAAATTGCATTTTAGTTTTTCAAATGTGTAGACCATGATTTTATGTATTTTTTTCACACAATTTAATCCATAGAAGGGTCCTTTGGAGGAAGGATTGTTGACATTTATATCTTAAATCCTAATTGAGAAATAATTAATTGAAGTTGGAATATTTCTGACATTTTGTCCTCATAATGCTTCTTCTGTACGTGCTACAAAGCAAATGTTGGTGTCATATGAAGCTTTACCACCTGTTATGTAATGAGTAGTATTTTGATTTCAATAACACATTTCTGAAATAAATGAATGAATAATGAAAAATATAAACCTGAATATAGAAAATATACAAATTTAGATTTGGTAGATTTTCCATATATTGTTGAAAATAATCTACTCTACAGGCATATCAAAGTTTCAGGGTGGGATCTCTGTTACTTTTAGAGTTATGATCCAATTTGTGAGCATTACCAACAGAGTGAATGTTAAAATGGATTCAAAATGGTCGACCTCTGCTGGTGATTTGCAGGATGCGCAATGATACAAGTAAAAGGATGGCTGTGATTGGTTAGATTGCCTACAATGGCGATTTTGTCTGTAGGGGAGAGAGGGGTATGTTGAGCCATTTTTCACATTCAGCATCAGTACGTCATGGGACATATACTATTCTTTCAAGGTTTGGGCGGTATCCAGATTTTCATATTGTCATACCATCCTTCCCTCATCCTGAGATTTACGGTATTACCGGCATAGCACACAAGGGGGCGCTAAAATGCACCAGAATGCTAACAAAATTAGCACAAAATAGCAAAATCACATAGACCGTGTCAGCTAAATGCTAACGAACGAAAACAAAAATAAACTAATTGCAAAGACAGGCAAACCCAGCTCCTAAAGTTATACAAGCATAGCTAGTAGCTACTGAATGTCATGTTCAGTGAGTATGGATATTTACAAGCAAAAGTGAATGAGAGAAACTGTGCAAATGATCAAACTTTTGATGCATGCTTTTCTGAAAGAAGAGCAGCATGTGTACACAGAGCAGCGGGGAGAAGAACGGATGAGAAGAAAAACGCTAGTAGGAAGCACCGGGAAAAAATGGAAACTGTACAGATAACTCATCCAGAGCTCTTTCACTTCTGACAGAAAGACATTATTTTATTTATTTTACTAGGCAAGTCAGTTAAGAAAAAATTATTATTTTCAATGACAGCCTAGGAACAGTGGGTTAACTGCCTGTTCAGGGGTAGAACGACAGATTTGTACCTTGTCAGCTCGGGGAATTGAACTTGAAGCCTTTCGGTTACTAGTCCAACGCTCTAACCACTAGGCTACCCTTTGCTAGTGAATTAGATACAAGTGTAACTTCATCACCTCATGTGCTGCATAGAACATTTACAAACAAACACATTTGTATGGGGCTCAACCCTTTCTGGTGAGCTACGGTAAGCTTCATAATGTACAATAATGTGACAGGTGAAATGAAGAACGCAATCTGCTTTATCTCCTAACGTATTGTACAAGTTGACTGCAGGTATTAACTTAAAAAGTAGCTACAAATATTAGAATTGATTGAAAAACTTCAAATAAATAGTTTTGACGGTATTGAAAAACCATCCAGTGGCATCGAACAAAATATGGAGTAAATTGAGCATAGGGACAGGGTAAGCATATGGACACATTTCTAACACTTAACATAGTTAAATAAAAAAATTTAAAAAAAACTATGAGCCTACGAAACTTGGTTAAGAACAAATTCTTATTTTACAATGACGGCCTACCCCAGCCAAACCCTCCCTTAACACGGACAATGCTGGGCCAATTGTGCCAACCTCATATCCCAGTTTAACCTCATATCCCAGGGATAATGCCTTGCATTATGCCTGGGAAGAAAACACTTCAATTGTGGTCTAGAGCAGGGCGAACAGAACTGAGGAAGGCATTTTTCATGATTTTAAATTGACTAATCACACGAATGCAAGGTGTCTTCAAAATACTATGCATATTGTGGGGAATTCTGACCCCGAGTTAAGCGCACGTAAATGGAACATAATTTCCTTTTCATGCACTTTTTTCTCTATGCGTATTCTGACCTTGAACTTAATGATGAGAATAGCATGCTATTCACCCGCTATTTGTTTGGGGTGGAGATCAAATAAATGTAGGTGCGGCAGAGGTGTTTTTATGAAACAATGAATAAAGTCGAGCAAAACCTGTCGGTTCCAAGTGGAACAACATGTACTTTATTTTATCCAATAAAAATTCTCCATGCACTGTAATTTACAAATTGATAAGAGCTATTGATAAGAGATAGGTAAATGAGTAAGCCATTTGGATAAGGGGATTGTAAATATAAATGACAACTGTTTTAGATCTATTTTCCCTTATGATTGCTGGAGACAAATGCGAAACCCGTCATATGGCAGTAAACTGAAGCATATCAACATATCACCTTTTTCAAAGTGACGTTAATGAAATGCTGCGCTTATAACTGGCAGGGATGAAATTTGGAGACCCAAGCTATAGAATTCTATAGCCATGCGCAAATGACAGTATATCGCCAAACCTACCGAGTTGATTTATAGTTCCGATAATGTTTTAAACCTGGAGCCTGGCGCACGGTTCACAATGACTGGACTGTTTTTATCATAGTTCCATGATTAGTGAGTATTATTAGGGTATATTTATAGGACATCTGTTCAACCCCTACTGTACAATATTTCATAGATTGAACAACTGAATATGGCTATTTTCAGGATGAATCAAACCACTGTATTTTTTATTTTGTGCGTAAAGGCTCTCCAAACCATTTAAAAAAAAAGTATTACTCATTCCTAACCCTAAAGAATATGCAATATCATCGGTTTTTTTTTAAATCTC
Source organism: Brachymystax lenok tsinlingensis (assembly GCA_030435695.1). NCBI lineage: Eukaryota > Metazoa > Chordata > Actinopteri > Salmoniformes > Salmonidae > Brachymystax > Brachymystax lenok. The sequence continues at coordinate 28,482,037 of CM059780.1, forward strand.
TTTTGGTGTTGCAAAGGAGAAACATTTACAGTGTCAAAATTGACTACAAAGTGTAAATAGGATAATTTTGGTCATAAAGTCTGTCTTGTCCAAAAAGGAGATTTGCGAGATGATAAGAAAAAAATGGAATGTCACTGAATGAAAGGCCCCCTTAACAGTTTTCCTTGGGTTGGGTCATTTAGTGACCCTGTTGGAGTCATGTCCAACCGGGTCATTAGGAGAGCTCAGCCAATAAAGTGAACGTATATAAGGACTCCCACATCACTGTAGTCGGCTGATACAGACCACCCTCTGCTTTGGAAGACGCACCAAACTCTCTTTCTGATGTCTTGCACAAGTTTAATGACTCTGAATTAGTTATTTTAGGACATTTGAACTGGGACATGCTTACATCTGTATCGGACTCTTTTAAAAAACTGTGTGACTCTCTGAATCTCACTCAATTTGTTAATGCGCCGACAAGATCCGAATCCCAGAGCACCTAACAAATCAACTCTATTGGACATTATTCTAACGAATACCCCTCACAAATACACATCGACTGGAATATTCTGTAATGATATCAGTGATCACTGTGTAATTGCTTGTGTTAGAAATACAAAAATTACCAAAACCCGTTATATTTTTTTAATACATTTTAGACAGTTTGATGAGCAGCGTTCTTACATGATCTGTACCATAATATTGACAGAGTAAGTCTGATTCCCGATGTTGACACTGCCTGGGACTATTTTTATATGAAATTTGTGTCCATTTGTGATAAGCATGCCCCTGTGAAGAAATGTAGAATAAGTGGAAGGGATAACTTAGCAGAAGAATTAATAATTAATTAATTGGAAAGAGAAATATATCTTGGGCTCAAGCTAGATATACAAATGCTCCTGTTGACTGGGCCTCCTACAGAGCGCTAAGAAACAAATGCACAGGTTTGATCAGGATGTCCAAATTAGATTACTATTTAAATGCAGTCACAGAGAACCTGAACCACCCTACCAAGTTCTGGAAGCTAATCAAATCAGTGTCAGGTTCTAATGTATTCTCTGGCCTTCCTGACCATTTAATGATGTATTCTAATGAAGGGAAAAATAAAGCCGATATTGTAGGAGTTTTTAACAAGCACTTCATTTCTGCTGGTTCCGTTTTTAATAATGGTGGGGCCCAGGCCACTAATGTAAGCTCTGTTACAGTCAACTATGATATAGGCCCTCATGTGAACCATTTTAACTTTGAGCCTGTTCTTATACTGATGTCTATAAAGCACTAAAGGCAATAGACACTAAAAAGTTTGCAGGTCCAGACAACCTGGACCCCTACCTCTTAAAGATAGCAGCTGGTATTATTACTGAACCTGTGGCTCACATTTTCAACTTGAGTCTCTTGACCAATTCCATACCCAGCATTTGGAAATCAGTTTATGTCTTCCCACTGCTAAAGGGTGGAGATCCCTCAGATGCTAATAACTATCGCCAAACTTCCTATCCTGGCCAAAGTCTATGAATCCTTAGTGAACTCAAAACGTATTAATTGAAAAGAACATACTGAGCTGGGTTAAGTCTGGCTTTAGATCGGGGCACAGGACCACAACTGCAGCTATGGCAGTGGAAAATTACATTATTAATGCACTTGATAAAAAGCAACATTGTGCTGCTCTGTTTGTGGATTTATCAAAGGCCTTTGATTCAGTTGACCATGAATTGTTGCTAGCTAGACTCAGAAACATTGGTCTCAGTGAAGGGGCAGTAAATTGGTTTAGGAATTATCTTTCTGACAGAACAAATTGTGTATATACTGACAATCACAAGTCTAACTTTCTTGAGATTAATATAGGTGTGCCCCAGGGTTCCATTTTAGCTCCAGTGTTGTTCTCAATTTGTATTAATGATTTGGGAAATGGGATGCAACCAGCAAATGTACATCTATATGCAGATGTTACAGTCATATATTAATGCGCTCCTTTTCTGGTTCAGGCTGTTGAAGAGCTCCAGACTGCTTTTCAGTCACTGCAGACCTCCCTTTATGGTCTCAAACTGGTCCTGAATGTACAAAAACTAAATTCATGACCTTTACCACAGTTAGAACTCTGCCAGAGAAGGTTAGCATTGTCACATCTGGTGGCTTATCCATTAAAAAAGTGTCATCCTACAAATACCTAGGTATTTGGTTGGATGACAAGTTGTCCTTTAAAGTTCATGTGGATAATCTTGTGACAAAGCATAAATTGAAATTGGGTTTTCATTTTCGTAATAAGACTTGCTTCCTGCTTATGGCTAGAAAGAAGCTTGTTCAGGCCACATTTTCTCTCTGTAATTGATTATGGTGACTTGTTGGATATGCATGCAGCCTCCTCTGTTTATCATGCATCTTTGCACTTTATTACAAATGCCAAGTCACTCACCCACCATTGCACCTTGTACCAAATGGTAGGTTGGGCCTCACTTTATATGCGCAGAAAGGTACATTTGTATGTGTTCATCTACAAAGCCCTTTTGTGTAAACTCCCTCTTTACCTCTGTAGTCTGGTCTCCTTCACAACCAGCAGTTACCATACCCAGTCTGCTAGGTGGTTGCTACTTAAAGTCCCCAGGACATTCACAGTATTAGGCAAGACTGCCTTCTCTTCTCGTGCACCAGAGGCATGGAATAGTCTACAATCCATGCTTCATCTACATATGTTAGGGCCACTGAATTAATTTAAAATATTTATGGGAGACTTTTTTTAGGCTGGATCATGTTGTGTTGTAAGTTTTAATTATGCAATGTATTGATTGTTGCTGCCTTCTTGGCCAGGTCTCTCTTGAAAAATAGAGTCTGGATCTCAATGGGCATTTCCTGGTTAAATAAAGGTTAAAAAATACAGAAAGAAAGAAAGAAAATTGACTACTCCAAAATGGAGATTGACTCAATGGCACAAAATACTTCAAACCAACTATAACAATTCAAATACAAATATTTAAAGCATTTAATGAGACAACTAAAAGATGTGCAACATGAAGATATTGTCCCATTTATATTGTGTAATTTATTGACTGTCTCTAACTAACCCCAGAGATTGGATAGCCTATGTAAAACCAACGTTTCCACCGGTCGCACACCAGTCTAGGCGACACAAGACCTGGTTAGACTGTTTTAAGTTATCGAGAAGGGTGAGCGACTGCAACTGTGTACTGTTTCGCCAGAGTGAATGTACAAACGCTTGCCACGTGCAAACACACACACGAGGAATCCCCCAAAAGCATGTTTCAATGTGTGAAACACACATGGCAACACACACACAACCCCCAAAGAAACTCAGTGCCCCACCGCTGCTGAGCAGGAAGAGAGCCTTCTTTTCATCATTTTTATAGTCCTTTTCAGCTTCCTGAATTACCCACGCACCACTCTCCCAGTTAGAAAATACAACCCCTGACACACTTACAATGTAGCAGGGTCCAGTTCCAGTGGCCTGCATCTTATAGCCAGCCTCCTTACATCCCAACACCAGGCAAACCCACTGAGCCTTAAACGCAACAAAGCAGGTTACAGGTTCAAAGCCCATCCAGTGTTCAAATGTTGGGTCTAAATGCATGGGTAATTGAATTGTGGGTAATTGCAGATGTAAATGGGCACGTTCGACATCGCACCCGACTTTACAGGCGGGTCGAGACTAACTGATCTCCAAATCACCTTTTATCATAAATAACTACACAATATTATTTGTAGGTCAGTCAGTCACAATTTACCCAAGATACATCACAATTTTGATGCTCTTGAACACAGCCAATAACTTTGAGGTTTAAGATGACATAGCTGGTGACATAGATGGCCTAAAAGAGGGGTTTCTTGATCCACCAGAAGGTGCACATTTTTGTTCTACCCCAGCACTAAAATTACAGATTAAATTAATCAACTAACTGCCAAGCCCTTGATTAGTTGAATGAGTTGTTTGTTGAGTGAGCCTTTTTCACTAATTGGTCTTTTGACCAATCAGATCAGCTCTCAAAAATACCTGACGTGAAAAGATTGAATGTGATTGGTGGAAAAAAATATCAGAATTGGGCTGCCTGTCTAAACGCAGCCTTTGACATATAGGTTGCGTGCATGGATATAAATCCTGCTTATAGTGGCTTACATCACATAGCATAGATTCTCAAGAGGAAGACAAATAATGAAGTGAAAGAGAGCTGCGTCAAAACTCTCACAACTACATTGTTCTGAAGCCAATGCCTCCCACACAGTGAGGTATGTGAATAATACACAAGGGGTTTTCTCAGCATCTAGGACCTCGAGATGAGTACTCTTTTGTTTCACCTGTAGCCTAGGTCTGAGGCACTAAATTAACCATTTGATGAAAAGAGTTTCAAATCAACATTTCCCACTGGGATAAATGTAATGATAATGATGACAGCCAAATATGAAGCACCATTCTACTTTGGTTGGGGTACTGAAGTAAAAAGAATCCTATGTAGATAGCTTATAAGCCACGTGTGTTTTATTGCAATGTGTCTGTAATGCAATACATGCAGTCATAATAGTCAAGGTGGTAATGTATTCCATAAACACCCACGTCTCAGGGTCTATCAGTGAGTAATAATAAAGTATTAACCGCTGCACACATTCTCAGGGAAAAAAGTCACCGCAGGAATCTGTGGAATCTTGTGAGAACAATTGTTGCTACTGGAATTCATCTCCAGTGACTGCTGTGGATGAACTTGTGTTTATTTACAAGAGAGAAACCATTAATGGAGGGTTTGGAATGGAGGATTGAAACATATACATTGTTCTTCCCAGAGGAAGCAGAGAGAACAGAAGTAGGCCAGGACAGAGTATATATTTACTGTCAAAACAGTTTACTATAGAATACTCCAGTACTTACTATAGAAGTATGTAGTAAACTGTAGAATACCATACTACACACTGTAGTATCCCTCGATCAAATGTAGTGCTTGCTATATCATTTTGTTATATACAGTAGAATACTATAGTAGAATACTAGTAAATACTACAACATTATCTGCAAATGTCTGCAAAAACACTAGTATGCAAAAACACTTTCTCCCCCATATCCAATTTGTGCCACCCATAAGTGAGAAACCTACATAACAGACCATTTTGTTTCCCCAACAGGTTATAGAAAATAGCAGAAGTGCTGTACTATCGGTTCAGAGCCTAGACCTACCTACCTACCCGTTATGGACAATTTTCTCTTAGATTTTGTCATAGAGAAAGTCTCCACTTCTATGTCAAAGATAATGAAACAAAAACACTATAGTAAAGTACTACAGTATTGTCTGCAAAAACATTACAGTATACTACTACAGTCTGCATAAACACTACAGTTAATACTACAGTATACTACTACAATCTGCAAAAACACTACATTAATTACTATGGTATTTACTACTACAGCTCGTTTACTATAGTATTTATACTATAGTTAACTGTAAATACTACAGTATACTAAAATAAACAATAGTGTTTACTGTAGTGTTTTGCAGACTTTACAGGGGATATTACAGTAAAGTCTGCAAAAACACTACAGTGAATAATATAGTATTTTTTCAAGTGGGTTAACACTGTCGGACCAAGGGAATCTCATTCTAATCTGATTGCGTTCCTGCCCTTACAAAAAAAGATTCCAGTTTTGAAACTGCAGTAAAAGTGCTGTAACTACAGTCCATTGTGGTATTTTGGACGCAGTAATTGCAGAATAACTGCAGTTAAACTGCACTCTAACTGTCGTTACACTGCAAAAGGACTGCACAAAACAAGATATTGAGTAAGAACCAGAAGGATACAGGGCCAGGCGCTTAGAAAAACAACACAGACACACGTTGTTTTCTCAGTTAACTTTGGAAGTTTAGATACATTATGCCCATACCTTTGTGCTTTTCCATTCTCAACGCACGACCAAGACTTTCGGTTGTCACTGTTTCGTCTCTGAGAAGACAGTCCCAGGCTGTAGTAGCCGGTCAGTGAATGTGAAATCAACACTAGCTAGTGAAGGGACGCTTGATAGATACCTGAGCTCCGATGCAGTTTTCAAAGAACTACTGATCCGATACAATGTACTGATGCTTGTTTCAAAGGAAGATTACCACGTGATCAATGATGTCCGATGCTTCGTTTGATCACATGCTTTTTTGAAACCTGTGTTGCAAAATGTGAGATCCCACTGTTTTCGTGCTTTTGATTCCGAGTTGCTTTCAAACATCGACCTCTACTGGTATTAGCTGATATTGGTAGACTTTCGTGCCATTGTTCAGTAGGCTGTTTCTTGTATAGGGCTACTGATGGGGTGCCTACAGGATCTGATGTCATTGTTCTAGGCTATAGGCACCACTGAATAAGGGACAGGTGGGCAAAATGTAGGCTTCATAACCATTTAAAGGCTACTAAATGATGCCAATTTCGATGCCAGTTTGCGGTGTTCCATCAATTTTTTCAATTTGAAAATAATCGGAGCTAGTAAAACGATTTCTGAAAAATGTATTCAGATAAATTGTTTTAATTACCACGAAAATTCCATTAAAAACGATCGGCGCTCCAATTGCTTAAAATGATGTCCTCTTCCTCTCCTTGTTCGGGCGGCGTTCGGCGGTCAACGTCACCGGTCGTCTAGCCATTACCGAACCATTATCCATTTGTTTTGTCTTTGGTTTTTTCACACCTGGTTTCAATTCCCCAATTACATGTTCATTATTTAACCCTCTGTTTCCCCCCATGTTTGTGTGCGTGATTGTTTATGTTCTGGCATTTCTGACGGCTGGTTTTGTTTGTTATCGGGTTTTGTTATATTACGCCCGTAGTGTTTCTGTGACCGGTATTTTTCCTGCACCCGATAGATTTAATTTTTGGTACTGGTGCGTCTCTATTAAAATACCTTGTACACGCATTTCTGCTCTCCTGCGACTGACTCCTTTCACCAGTCACACTTAGCCTGACAAATTAAATCTTATCAAGATCTGTTTCCTAAGCCTAAATCATACTCATTATTATAACAAATATTGTTATTACAAATTACAAATATAAGATTATCACTTCTCACAATAGTGCGTGTTTAGTAAAGTTAGATCAAAGCTGAATCAATGTCTTGCAAGATCACATAATGATTAATTAGCATTTTACATAACATAACCGAATATAATACCATAGGTAGTAGGCACATAACATTACTATTACACCAAACATTTGTAATGAGTAGGCATGTAACATTACTATTACTAAAAATGTATAATTTCTAATGAGATTTTAGGATGGTTAGCTGAAGCTGTATATACACATGTTTTTCTCACACACCAAAACTCCAGGCAGGATCGATATGCTTTGATTGAAACAAAATACAATAAAGTATAATAGTTTGTTAACACCATGTGCTCTAATTCACTCACAAAACAGTAATTCAAGAAGATCTAAATGCATAATCCCAATAAACTGATTGAGGTCAATCAAATGATTGGCATGGAGATACAGTTTGGTCGTTTCACCAGTAAAACCTGAAGAATGATCATTCATGATTGACAGTGATGGTGGCCTATTTTGAAATTAGGTAGCATATGCCTAACTTGGTTTTTGAGGGTATTAAAAATGTAAAACCTTCTTTAGACAATATGTGTGGGCATGGGCTGTATACAGAAGTATACAGCCTATACTTCTGGCCCTTCTTTGGACACTGTGTTAACTAACCTCCAGACGAGCTTCAATGCCATACAACTCTCCTTCCGTGGCCTCCAACTGCTCTTAAATGCAAGTAAAACTAAATGCATGCTTTTTAACCGATCACTGCCCGCACCTACCTGCCCGTCCAGCATCACTACTCTGGACGGTTCTGACTTAGATTATGTGGACAACTACAAATACCTAGGTGTCTGGCTAGACTGTAAACTCTCCTTCCAGACTCACATTAAATATCTCCAATCCAAAATTAAATCTAGAATCGGCTTCCTATTTCGCAACAAAGCATCCTTCACTCATGCTGCCAAAGATACCCTTGTAAAACAGACCATCCTACCGATCCTCGACTTCAGCGATGTCATTTATAAAATAGCCTCCAACACTCTACTCAACAAATTAGATGCAGTCTATCACAGTGCCATCCGTTTTGTCACCAAATCCCCATATACTACCCACCACTGCGACCTGTACGCTCTCGTTGGCTGGCCTCGCTCGCACTGCCGCCAATCCCACTGGCTCCAGGTCATCTACAAGTCTTTGCTAGGTAAAGCCCCGCCTTATCTCAGCTCACTGGTCACCATAGCAGCACCCACCCATAGCGCGCGCTCCAGCAGGTATATCTCACTGGTCACCCCCAAAGCCAATTCATCCTTTGGCTGCCTTTCCTTCCAGTTCTCTGCTGCCAATGACTGGAACGAACTACAAAAATCACTGAAGCTGGAGACTCATATCTCCCTCACTAGCTTTAAGCACCAGCTGTCAGTGCAGCTCACAGATCTCTGCACCTGCACATAGGCCATCTGTAAACAGCCCATCCTACTACCTCATCCCCATACCTTATTTATTTATTTATCTTGCTCCTTTGCACCCCAGTAACTTGCACATTTATCTTCTGCACATCTACCATCCCAGTGTTTAATTGCTATATTGTAATTACCTCGCCACCATGGCCTATTTGTTACCCTACCTCCCTTGTCTTACCTCATTTGCACTCACTGTATATAGACAATTTTATCCCCCATTTTTCTACTGTATTATTGGCTGTATGTCTGTGTATTCCATGTGTAACTCTTTGTTGTTGTATGTATCAAACTGCTGTGCTTTATCTTGGTACAGGTCACAGTTGTAAATGAGAACTTGTTCTCAACTAGCCTACCTGGTTAAATAAAGGTAAAATAAAAATAAATAAATACATAGGCAGACGTTGCAATTGGAGGATGCATTTTATGCATATTCAACTGGCTACATCTGTTGGTACAAACTTTGATTGAGGAAATTATGATGTTTTAAAAAAACGTTTTCCTAGGTAGAGCACCTGAACGATAGCTCAGCAGGAACTCTGAGACATATAGACAAGGGGTTGAGTCCCAACCAAGTCATAGGCCTACTAATAATACTTATTTTTCTTTGTAACCACACTAGCTGCACATTGATGTTTAAATAATTTGTTTTATTTAGTATATCATATTAAAGCGTTTGTCCTATGTATAAGTAATGCCGTAGATTCATATTGTTTTGTAAAATAGTAAACTTGGGAGGTAAAAAAGGGATGCAGAATGTAAAATTCAGTCTGAGTATTTGATTTGAAAGCCTTCAGCTAACCGCTGTGCCACGGAGTTTTGATAAAACAATGTGGAATAAACTTGTATATGAACTATAAACTATGAACAAAATACTATCAATCCTGTACAATCCAATAACTGCTCCATTTTGACTTTACCTGCCGGTGTTCTATCTGATAGAGGAAGACTGTGGAAGATTTGAGTTAAATAAACCTGTTTACAAGAATTCACAGGGACAAGACAATCTTGATTATCCATGTACACATTTATTTAAATTTGGACATTTTTCAAATCAATTTATTTAGGGATGTTAAGTCTAAATATTACAACATGCGTACTTGAGCATGTCATACAAGCCTAGCATGTCTGTATTCATATCAAAGTTCCTCACTGTGTGGGTGTCAGTATCTTCACAGGTCCATCCAAGACAAAGAACCCAAAAAAGAGGGGCTCAGTGAGTGTAAAAAAAAACGAAATTATTTTCCATGGGGACTATGGGAGAGGGAGAAAAATACAATAGAAATAGAAATCTGTGTCATTGTGGAGTTTACCATGATAAAATGTATTAATATTTATTTATAATTACCTCTCCTGCAGATCCCTTTATATGAGACAGCTAGATAAACCGTGTCACTACTCCTCTCTACCTACCAGTAGCAGCCAACTGGGGGTGACACTGCACCAAATACCCTAGTTTCAGACTCCCAATTATCCTTACATCTCTGAACACTCTAGCCACTTCTATGCAAGCTGAGATCCTACCGTTCAGATTTTTTTTTTTAAACATTACATAAAAAACGTAAGCCTATGTAACATTAACCAATTAATTTTGTAGCAATGAGGTTTGTGCAGTAGGCTATAGACCCAATACATTATCACTGCATATTGGCTACTCTTGAATTGCCCTTGCAACGTTGTTCTTCTCAGACCATTTAGAAATTATATTTTTTTTTTTTTTACTGGACTGATGGCCTGCATCTGATGGTCAGTCTGAGGGGAGGGAGGGAGCAGTAGTGAGGCTGCCTCTCACCCGACTCACCGTCCCTCCTTTCTCCCTCCGCTGAGAAAAGGGGACAAAGTCTTACAGCTGATGGCGAAACATAAGTCGCACTGCATTATTTCTGCCTCATGCACCAATTACTGTTGTTACTCCTATGACCAAAGAAAGTGAAATGTTCCTTGATATTAAAAATGACAAGCTTATCAAAACACTACTATACTCATTCATTGCAGCTGCAGTGCTGGTTGTAGCATGAGTGGAAGAATGCTAGAATGTGCATTTTATGGCTTATAAAACTGGTGAACAAAGTGCTGATAAGCAAACGACAGGTCCAGCTTACTGAAAACCTTCCCACCGACTAGAGTGGCAAACAGATCTTAAGCATTCGGCAGTGTATATTCCTCTGGTAGTATGCAGCGATTCACTGTGACCCCTCCACTTTCGTGACAATCTCATTCTTCTGTAGGCGCTCCAGTTCTTTCTCTATAGGAGAGCATGTGGTTTGTGGAAGATAGGCTCGGTTCCTTCTTGCACTCTGACTTTTGATGTGAAGTTTCGTATCTCGCCATAGCCATCTTTGAAAGGTTATTTGTGTTTCTCCAGCATGTTTGTGAGTGAAGCCTGACTCACTTGTTTGTAATTTCTCAGACTGATGTTTCCCCAGTTCAGCTTGATTTTCTTCTCTTCTTTGACAATGACAAGTGGTAGCGTCCACTCCTTCCCCTTATACCGGACTGCAGTGGAGGCTGCTGAGGGGAGGACGGCTCCTAATAATGGCTGGAACGAAGCAAATTAAATGGCATCAAACACATGGAATCCATCTGTTTGATGTATTTGATACCATTCCACTAATTCCGCTCCAGCGATTACCATGAGCCCGTTTTCCCCAGTTAAGGTGCCACCAACCTCCTGTGCCGGACTGGTACCTGGATCTGTCCTAACACAGGAATAGTGTCAACAGTGTATGATGAAAGGTGGATGGATGCTGCTGAAGAGGGCATTATTATTCTTTGTAGATTCGCTCTGGAACAAGAGATACAGAAGCTCTGATGTCCAAATGCATGTTTACTGGTTTTCCAGCTAACTCCATGTTGAGGTAGATTTCATCTTTCCATTGTTCAGCTGTGTACATTGTGAACAGTTCCAGTACTGTTTCAACTGTACCTTCCCGTTCTTGTGTTGTGTCTGACACATTGTGAGCTCTTGCTATGCATTTTGGAGCTTCACATACTGTCACACTGTCACGTCCTGGCCTGGGATAGCCTGCTGACTTGTCATTTTGAGTTTTGGTCAGGACGTGATCAGGGGTGGTTTTGTTCTATGTTTGGTTTGTTGATGGTTCCCAACTAGAGGCAGCTGAGTGTCGTTACCTCTAATTGGGGACCATATATACAGTGGGGCAAAAAAGTATTTAGTCAGCCACCAATTGTGCAAGTTCTCCAACTTAAAAAGATGAGAGAGGCCTGTAATTTTCATCATAGGTACACTTCAACTATGACAGACAAAATGAGGAAAGAAAATCCAGAAAATCACATTGTAGGATTTTTTATGAATTTATTTGCAAATTATGGTGGAAAATAAGTATTTGGTCAATAACAAAAGTTTATCTCAATACTTTGTTATATACCCTTTGTTGGCAATGACAGAGGTCAAACGTTTTCTGTAAGTCTTCACAAGGTTTTCACACACTGTTGCTGGTATTTTGGCCCACACGGACTTTCAACTCCCTCCAAAGATTTTCTATGGGGTTGAGATCTGGAGACTGGCTAGGCCACTCCAGGACCTTGAAATGCTTCCTACGAAGCCACTCCTTCGTTGCCCGGGCGGTGTGTTTGGGATCATTGTCATGCTGAAAGACCCAGCCACGTTTCATCTTCAATGCCCTTGCTGATAGAAGGAGGTTTTCACTCAAAATCTCACGATACATGGCCCCATTCATTCTTTCCTTTACACGGATCAGTCGTCCTGGTCCCTTTGCAGAAAAACAGCCCCAAAGCATGATGTTTCCACCCCCATTCTTCACAGTAGGTATGGTGTTCTTTGGATGCAACTCAGCATTCTTTGTCCTCCAAACACGACGAGTTGAGTTTTTACCAAAAAGTTCTAGTTTGGTTTCATCTGACCATATGACATTCTCCCACTCCTTATCTGGATCATCCAAATGCTCTCTAGCAAACTTCAGAAGCAGATGAGCCTGAACATGTACTGGCTTAAGCAGGGGGACACGTCTGGCACTACTTTGGTCCCAGCTCTCTGCAGGTCATTCACTAGGTCCCCCCCGTGTGGTTCTGGGATTTTTGCTCACCGTTCTTGTGATCATTTTGACCCCACGGGGGTGAGATCTTGCGTGGAGCCCCAGATCGAGGAAGATTATCAGTGGTCTTGTATGTCTTCCATTTCCTAATAATTGCTCCCACAGTTGATTTCTTCAAACCAAGCTGCTTACCTATTGCAGATTCAGTCTTCCCAACCTGGTGCAGGTCTACAATTTTGTTTCTGGTGTCCTTTGACAGCTCTTTGGTCTTGGCCATAGTGGAGTTTGGAGTGTGACTGTTTGAGGTTGTGGACAGGTTCAAACAGGTGCCATTAATACAGGTAACGAGTGGAGGACAGAGGAGCCTCTTAAAGAAGAAGTTACAGGTCTGTGAGAGCCAGAAATCTTGCTTGTTTGTATGTGACCAAATACTTATTTTCCACCATAATTTGCAAATAAATTCATAAAAAATCCTACAATGTGATTTTCTGGATTTTTTTTCCTCCTTTTGTCTGTCATAGTTGAAGTGTACCTATGATGAAAATTACAGGCCTCTCTCATCTTTTTTAAGTGAGAGAACTTGCACAATTGGTGGCTGACTAAATACTTTTTTGCTCCACTGTATGTTTGTTATTTTCGTTTGTATGTTATGTATGTGTCTATGCGCTACACAGTTCATGTCTGATCTTTGTTTCTTGTTTTTGTTGGTTGTAAGTTTCACTTAATTAAAATATGTGGAACTCAGTCCGCGCTGCACCTTGGTCCGTTACTCCACAAGATCGGGACAGAATGACCCACCACAAAAGGACCAAGCAGCGCACGCCGCAGCAGGATAAAACATTCTGGACCTGGGAGGAGGTAATGGGTTGCGATGAGACCCTTCCTTGGTGGGAGCCGCCAAGGCAAAGGGAGCACCAAGCAAGGACCAAGCAGTGCGCCCCGCAGCAGGATAAAATATTCTGGACCTGGGAAGAGGTGATGGGTCGAAGCGATACCCTTCCTTGGCGGGAGTCGCCAAGGAGAGAGGAAGGACAGCGCAAACGCCGGGGTCCGAGGCCACAACAGCCCCAATAATGTTTTTTTGGGGGGCACACGGTGCCGGCTCCACGCATCAGGTCCGCTGTGCGCCTTCAGAGCCCGGCACGGCCTGTTCCTGCTCCACGCATCAGGTCTCCTGTGCGCCTTCAGAGCCCGGCACGGCCTGCTCCACGCACCAGGTCCCCTGGGCGCCTTCAGAGCCCGGCAAGTCCTGTTCCTGCTCCACGCATCAGGTCCCCTGTGCGCCTTCAGAGCCCGCAGCAGGAAAAAACGTTCTGGACCTGTGAGGAGATCAAGGCGGAATGGGAGGCCCGGCCTTGGCGGGAGCTCCTAGGGGGTTCGAGGCCACAGCAGCCCCAAGATTTCTTTTTGGGGGGGCACATGGTGCCGGCTCCACGCATCAGGTCCCCTGTGCGCATTCAGAGCCCGGCACGACCTGTTCCTGCTCCACGCACCAGGTTCCCTGTGCGCCTTCAGAGCCCGGCACGACCTGTTCCTGCTCCATGCACCAGCTTCCCTGTGCGCCTTCAGAGCCCGGCACGACCTGTTTCTGCTCCACGCACCAGGTTCCCGGTGCGCCTTCAGAGCCCAGCACGTCCTGTTCCTGCTCCATGCATCAGGTTCCCTGTGCGCCTTCGGAGCCCGGCACGACCTGTTCCTGCTCCACGCATCAGGTCCCCTGTGCGCCTTCAGAGCCCAGCACATCCTGTTCCTGCTCCACGCATCAGGTCCCCTGTGCGCCTTCGGAGTCCAGCACGTCCTGTTCCTGCTCCACGCACCAGCCCTACTGTGCGTCTCCCGAGTCCGATGACTCCTGTTCCGGCTCCATGCACCGGGCCTCCGGTGCGTCTTCTCGGAAATCTCTCAGACGGTCGACGAACAAGGGTACCTTCTGCGTCAACATTATGACCATCTGTCTCAAATGGGGACGGCCATGGAAGAGGTTCTGCAGCGTCTCAAACACCTCCAAAATATGTTGCAGTCCAGCATCGGAAGATACTCTAGAGCCAGTCTACCCAACGAGACAGCGCAACGGCCCGTTCAGCAACTTGCTCAGGTCAGCGATGCCCGTCTATCCCTCTCGGTTAAATGTGACGATACACCATCCAAATGCCGTGGCTTCCTCCTTCAGTGCTCCCTCTATTTTCCACACCAGCTGGGAGCCCCCACCACTGAGAGGTCTAAGGTTGCCACGGTTATTTCTCTGCTGACCGGGAAGGCATTGGAATGGGCTACAACCGTCTGGGAGAGAGGAGAGGAGGAGATAGATTCTTATGAGGGGTTCATGGCTCTGTTTAAATGCATTTTCGATCATCCCGCAGAGGGCAGAGAGGGAGGTGAACATCTGCTTCAGCTACAGCAGGGGAATCAGACGGCTGCTGAGTATGTGCTCACCTTCCGGACAGTAGCAGCTTCCGGTGGATGGAATGAGCCGGCGCTTCGCACGCTATTCAGAAGAGGTCTGCACGAGGAGGTCCAGACGGAACTGGCCTGTCGGGACGACAACCTCACCCTGGACGCACTCATTGTGATGTCCATCCACCTGGATAACCTTCTCATCGCTTTTCTCCCTCTTTCAGCGAATACTCAGAATCAGAGCCTGAACCCATGGAGGTAGGGGTGGTGACCCTTTTCGTAGCAGAACGACGCAGACGGATACAGCTGGGGCTATGTCTGTATTGTGGACAAGGAGGGCACAAGCTCCAGCGGTGTCTGGTACTTCAGAATCCGGGATCCAATAGAGCAGAGGGACGGTCATGTGATGGTCCATCCCCTGGACCAGGAGTGAGTATTCCAGATTCAGCAATTCCTGCTAGACCCTTTTTGGTGTCCATCCAGCTTTAGTGGATTCCGGCGCCGTTTAAAACTTTATGGATCAGACCCTTGCC
This sequence comes from Brachymystax lenok tsinlingensis, assembly GCA_030435695.1. NCBI lineage: Eukaryota > Metazoa > Chordata > Actinopteri > Salmoniformes > Salmonidae > Brachymystax > Brachymystax lenok. Next base: position 28,497,430 of record CM059780.1, read on the forward strand.
TCCTCCCTCAACATTACCATCTCTCCGCTCTCCTCTCCTTTTCGGCCATTAGGATCTTGGACCATTGCACACATCACTTAACCACTTAGCTTGGAGTCCAATCACCAGGAGAGCATCTCACTCTTCATCACTTGCGCACCACGTCACAAAATCTCCCTCGGCCTCCCTTGGTTCCAACACCATATCCCTATCATCTCATGGTCGTGGATGAAAATCAGGCTGGTCCCCTGAATGCCGGAGGACCTGCTTCCCTGTCCCCTGTGGTTATACGTCGGTTGAGAGTCCTATGGTTGGTTGCCCTTCAGCCCAACATCCCGGAGGAATACCAGGACATTAACTACTTAGGGAGTGGTGGGGCGCTAGCGGTTTTGGAGAGTCTGGCGTGCCCAAAGTAAAATGCCTCCCACTCAGGCCCAGAAAATAGGATATGCACATAATTAGTACTATTGGATAGGAAACACTGAAGTTTCTAAGAGTGTTAAAATATTGTCTGTGAGTATAACAGAACGGATATAGCAGGCGAAAACCCGAGGAATTTCTGTCCTGGAAAAAGTGTTTTTGACACATTGCCTCATTTTGAACCCCTCCCTATTGAAAACAGCTATATATAGGAGTAAGATTGCAGTACCTATTGCTTCCACTGGATGTCAACAGTCTCTAGACAATGTTTGATGATGTTAGAATGCTCTGGATGGTAATAGAAGAAGAATTTCAAACTGGTCACCAGATATAAACAGAAGAGGATGCGAGTTCACGGGGCTCGCGCGCGCTGTGGTTTTTTCCTTTCCTATCGTCCAGTTTATAATCCGGTTGAAATATTATAGTAAATATACATAAAAGTGTTCCTAAGGATACATTATCAATGATGTTTGATTGTTATTGGACAAGTGTATAGGTATAGGTTGAACGAGTTCTCTTAACAGTTCAATGGGCGAGTGGACGCTGTATTTTATGAACATATTCGCCAACCAAACAGAGATTTATGGATATAATAAATGACTTTTTCTAACAAAAGAACCATTGGATGTCTTCGTTGGACACTTGGGAAGCCCTCAGCAGAAGTTCTTCAAAAGGTAAGGGATTTGTTTTTGCTGTGAAATATGTTTTGTGTGGACCGCGATGGTTTATGAATTTATGCTAATGGTAAAAATATTGGAGATGCTACCCTCCAACAATCAAATGTTGTGCTTTCGCCGTAAAGCCTTTTTGAAATCTGACAACGCTGTGATATTGCCAAGAAGCAGAGCTTTTGATGACTATGCAACACTTGTATATTGATGAATGTTTAATAATTCAACTTTTGGATTTTTAATTTGGCGCCTTGCATTTCACCGGGTAGTGCTAGCGCCCCCACCACTCCCTAAGTTGTTAATCATTATGATTCACACCTGAACTTCATTACCTTCATCATTTCCTCCCCTTTATATGTCACTCCCTTATGTTTTCTCACCAGTTGGTATTGTTCTTGTTTACCGGAGTGGAGCCTTATGGAATTGTCTCGTTACTGGTTTTGTTTTATTAAACGTTTCACCTGCACCTGCTTCCCGACAGCTCCGTTATTACGCATACTCTCTGTAAATGTCCAACTTTTCCACAGTTGTGACACAAATCAACATGCACTGTGGTTATTTATATCCTTCACGTCTGTATTAACTTGATTTTGTCATTTGATGTGGGCTGCTGTTTTTTTTGAGGTCTTGAGTGAGAAGTGTGACTTGTGAGCGTTTTCCTCCACGTGTGTCACTGACTTTGTAAACTCCTTTCTAAAGTTCAGCATCTCCCGATAGCTCAATGGTATCCCTGTGGGCAAGCTCGAGTCCAAGGGCGATATCAAAGGCTTTTTAGAAAGTCAGGTCCTTCTCTGACAGAGGCTGTCTGTCATAAGCTTCTCCTGTGAGACCACTGATGGGTTCTGAATCCTAAACTTGAAACATTGTTAATTATCAGGTATTCTATGGAATTATTGAGTGCCATAGTCTGGTTTCTAAACCATAAGTTAATGGTTATCTGTAGGATGAATGTATATGGTGGAGGCAATTGAGCTTGGGATGTATTAAGAAGAGGCAATCACATGGTTGCAGGTACTGATAAGGGTGGAGAGATGTGGTTTAGTTTGAATGAGGGCGAGGTCAGGTCACATTAAGGGAGATGGAACAGTTTATTGCCCACATCACTTAACCTGCCTTGCAATAAAGATGTCATGTTTAAAGAGAAGGAGGATACTCCACCCAAATTGGGGTATATATATATATATAATTGTGCTGGGGGAAACATGTCTTTGAGTGAATAAACTTGGTTTCAGCTTTACTAATCGTCCATGAGTTTTACACAGTTAATTTAGAACCTAACGTTTGGTGCTACAAGCAAGGTTCACCACGATGAACAGTCGCACTAGAGAGTCCGAATCAGTGAACAGGAACAAGGAAGGCATACAGTGCCTTGCAAAAGTATTCATCCCCCTTGGCGTTTTTCCTATTTTGTTGCATTACAACCTGTAATTTAAATGGATTTTTATTGGGATTTCATGTAATGGGCATACATGGTGAAGTGAAATGAAAAAAATAACATGCTTCAAAAAATTCTGTAAAATATAAACTGGTGCGTGCATATGTATTCACCCCCTTTGCTATGAAGCCCCTACATAAGATCAGGTGCAACCAATTACCTTCAGAAGTCACATTATTAGTTAAATAAAGTCCACCTGTGTGCAATCTAAGTGTCACATGATCTGTCACATGATCGCAGTGGATACAGTTCAAGTCAGAAGTTTATATACACTTAGGTTGGTGTCATTAAAACTAATTTTTCAACCACTGCACAAATTTCTTGTTAACAAACTATAGTTTTGGCAAGTCAGTTAGGACATCTACTTTGTGCATGACACAAGTACTTTTTCCAACAATTGTTTACAGACAGAGTATTTCACTTATAATTCACTGTATCACAATTCCAGTAGGTCAGAAGTTTACATACACTAAATTGACTGTGCCTTTAAACAGTTTGGAAAATTCCAGAAAATGATGTCATGGTTTTAGAAGCTTATGATAGGCTGATTGACATCATTTGAGTCAATTGGAGGTGTACCTGTGGATGTATTTCAAGGCCTACCTTCAAACTCTGTGCCTCTTTGCTTGACAACATGGGAAAATTAAAAGAAATCAGCCAAGACCTCAGAAAGAAAATTGTAGACCTCCACAAGTCTGGTTCATCCTTGGGAGCAATTTCCAAATGCCCGAATATACTACATTAATCTGTACAAACAATAGTACGCAAGTATAAACACCATGGGACCACGCAGCCGTCATACCGCTCAAGAAGGAGACGCGTTCTGTCTCCTAGAGATGAACGTACTTTGGTGCGAAAAGTGCAAATCAATCCCAGAACAACAGCAAAGGACCTTGTGAAGATATCCACAGTAAACCGTGTCCTATATCGACATAACCTGAAGGCCGCTCAGCAAAGAAGAAGCCACTGCTCCAAAACCGCCATAAAAAAGATGATTTGCAACTGCACATGGGGACAAAGATTGTACTTTTTTCCTCTGGTCTGATGAAACAAAAATAGAACTGTTTGGCCATAATGACCAGCGTATTGTTTGGAGGAAAAAGGGGGAGGCTTGCTAGCTGAAGAACACCATCCCAACCGTGAAGCAATGGGATGGCAGCATCATGTTGTGGGGATGCTGGCATTATGAGGCTGGAAAATTATGTGGATATATTGAAGCAACATCTCAAGACATCAGTCAGGAAGTTAAAGCTTGGTCACAAATGGTGCCTCAAAATGGACAATGACCCCAAGCATACTTCAAAGTTGTGGCAAAACAGCTTAAGGACAACAAAGTCAAGGTATTGGAGTGGCAATCACAAAGCCTTGACCTCAATCCTATAGAACATTATTGGGCAGAACTGAAGAAGTGTGTGCGAGCAAGGAGGCCTACAAACCTGAGTCAGTTACACCAGCTCTGTCTGGAGGAATGGGCCAAAATTCACCCAACTTATTGTGGAAAGCTTGTGTAAGGCTACCTGAATTGTTTGACCCAAGTTAAACATTATAAAGGCAGTGCTACCAAATACTAATTGAGTGTATGTAAACTTCTGACCCACTTGGAATGTGATGAAAGAAATAAAAGCTGAAATAAATCATTCTCTCTACAATTATTCTGGCATTTCACATTCTTAAAGTAAAGTGGTGATCCTAACTGACCTAAGACATGGAATTTTTACTATTATTAAATGTCAGAAAATGTTAAAAACTGAGTTTACAGTTTTTGCCTATTGCTTACACACTTTTTGCAGAATTTGGCTCATTATGGCAAAACTCAACACACAAGCCAATCAGACATAGTACTTGGAGATTAACAACTCACATACATGCCAAAATGAAACACTGCAATCAAAACTCAACACTCCTTTCTAAAAATGAAATTCTTGCAACAAAACCATACACACAAGCAACATTTGAATTACTCTTTCATATCACCAGCAACACACTGATGGGCTTTATATAAAACACTGCAGTCTTTGTGTTTCTATTTTTATTGTCATTTTCTCAGACTCAGTCTTCTGTAAAACTCAAAAGTAGAATTTCTGCAGTAATCAAACAGTATTTACAAAAATCAAATTTAGCAACAAAACAAAAGTAAAAAAAACTAAACAATTACTGGATAAATTGCTATTGGGGGGAAAAAACATATACTTGTTTTGTGTGTGTGTGTGTGCGTGTGCAAAGTGTGCGTGGTGGGGGCCGGGGGGGCTTATGGATCACGCCTTCTGTTCGGATCTGGCCACAAGACCTCATCAACATCACAGGCGATGTCCTCGTGGGCTAGGCATCGCGGAAAATATCGCCTTGTGTGCCGAATCCACCCTTGGATTGATCCCACCTCAATGTCTCCACATGCCTCTTCCATTGCTTGCAGAAGAGTCATGCGGGCATGTGGTTGCCGATCATATACTTTCCACCGCCACGCTGAAAGTAATTCCTCGATTGCATTTAGAAAGGGGCTGTAAGGGGGCAGGTATAAAACTGTGAAATGATTATGGTTGTTGAACCAATCTCGGACCAGAGCAGCCCGGTGGAAACTAACATTATCCCAGATGACAACAAACCTGGGCTGCTGTGGTCTGTCCTGCACAACTGCATGTAGTGCATCTAGAAATGCAATGATCTGTCCTGTATTGTAGGGACCTAGAGTGGCATGATGATGCAGGACTCCTTTGGACACTAATTGCAGCACACAAGGTGATATTTCCCCCCACGCTGCCCAGGGACATTTAGGACAACAGCCCTTTGTCCAACTATGTTACGGCCCCGACGCCTGGTTTTGGCCAGATTGAAGCCTGCCTCATCCACGTAGATGAACTCATGCGGCAGTTCGGCGGCATCAAACTCCAGAACTGTCTGTAACAGAAAATATTGAATAGTGTTACTGAAAACACATACAGTAACTACAATGTCTATATTTTCACACAAGTAGGGGCTGGGTTGGCTGAGTATAGACAAAAACTACAAGCTACAGGCAGGGCAGGTGGCAGCATAAACCCTCATTCCCACATCACAATATATAGTATGTAAAGTAAAGTGACACATACCTGCACATAATCATGGCGCAGATCCTTGACCCTGACACTGTTCCTCTCAAATGGCACCCTGTACAGCTGCTTCATTCTGAAGTTATGTTTCTGTAGGATGCGACTTAGTGTAGAAATGCTGACCCTGTTGATATTGTTGAATTCATTTCCATTTGCAATTATGCGTTGTTGCAACTCACGAAGTCGGATTGCATTATTTTCTCGCACCATTTCAATGATGGCAAGCTCTTGTTGTTGAGTGAAGAGCCGTTCCCTTCCACCTTGAGGAGGTCGTCCAACCATTCTGTAGAAAATGCCACCACAAGATGTCATTGGTTAGGTTATTTTTCACATACTGTACTTTCAAACTGTACACAGTACTGCAACATCACAATGGTATTCCTTTACATATACAGTACTTCACAACACTACCCATTTTTGTATAGTATAGTTAGTACAGTAATACTGTAATATGATACAGAATCATGTGACACATACAGTAGGTACAGTCTGGAGTAGAAACTTGAAGATATACCTGTTCTCCAGTCGGAATATCCTTATTATCGATGCTACTGTGTAGCGACTGAGGTTAGGGTGGACTCTTTGCCCAGCCTCCCTCATGGACAGGCCATGATTTATCACATGGTCCACCAGAGTAGCCCTGATGTCATCTGATATACAGTGGGGCAAAAAAGTATTTAGTCAGCCACCAATTGTGCAAGTTCTCTCACTTAAAAAGATGAGAGAGGCCTGTAATTTTCATCATAGGTACACTTCAACTATGACAGACAAAATGAGGGAAAAAATCCCGAAAATCACATTGTAGGATTTTTAATGAATTTATTTGCAAATTATGGTGGAAAATAAGTATTTGGTCACATACAAACAAGCAAGATTTCTGGCTCTCACAGACCTGTAACTTCTTCTTTAAGAGGCTCCTCTGTCCTCCACTCGTTACCTGTATTAATGGCACCTGTTGGAACTTGTTATCAGTATAAAAGACACCTGTCCACAACCTCAAACAGTCACACTCCAAACTCCACTATGGCCAAGACCATAGAGCTGTCAAAGGACACCAGAAACAAAATTGTAGACCTGCACCAGGTTGGGAAGACTGAATCTGCAATCTGCAGCTTGGTTTGAAGAAATCAACTGTGGGAGCAATTATTAGGAAATGGAAGACATACAAGACCACTGATAATCTTCCTCGATCTGGGGCTCCACGCAAGATCTCACCCCGTGGGGTCAAAATGATCACAAGAACGGTGAGCAAAAATCCCAGAACCACACGGGGGGACCTAGTGAATGACCTGCAGAGAGCTGGGACCAAAGTAACAAAGCCTACCATCAGTAACACACTACGCCGCCAGGGACTCAAATCCTGCAGTGCCAGACGTGTCCCCTGCTTAAGCCAGTACATGTTCAGGCCCGTCTGAAGTTTGCTAGAGAGCATTTTGATGATCCAGATGAGGATTGGGAGAATGTCATATGGTCAGATGAAACCAAAATAGAACTTTTTGGTAAAAACTCAACTCGTCGTGGTTTGGAGGACAAAGAATGCTGAGTTGCATCCAAAGAACACCATACCTACTGTGAAGCATGGGGTGGAAACATCATGCTTTGGGGCTGTTTTTCTGCAAAGGGACCAGGACGACTGATCCGTGTAAAGGAAAGAATGAATGGGGCCATGTATCGTGAGATTTTGAGTGAAAACCTCCTTCTATCAGCAAGGGCATTGAAGATGAAACGTGGCTGGGTCTTTCAGCATGACAATGATCCCAAACACACCGCCCGGGCAACGAAGGAGTGGCTTCAGAAGAAGCATTTCAAGGTCCTGGAGTGGCCTAGCCAGTCTCCAGATCTCAACCCCATAGAAAATCTTTGGAGGGAGTTGAAAGTCCGTGTTGCCCAGCGACAGCCCCAAAACATCACTGCTCTAGAGGAGATCTGCATGGAGGAATGGGCCAAAATACCAGCAACAGTGTGTGAAAACCTTGTGAAGACTTACAGAAAACGTTTGACCTCTGTCATTGCCAACAAAGGGTATATAACAAAGTATTGAGATAAACTTTGTTATTGACCAAATACTTATTTTCCACCATAATTTTCAAATAAATTCATAAAAAATCCTACAATGTGATTTTCTGGATTTCTTTTTCTCATTTCGTCTGTCATAGTTGAAGTGTACCTATGATGAAAATTACAGGCCTCTCTCATCTTTTTAAGTTGGAGAACTTGCACAATTGGTGGCTGACTAAATACTTTTTTGCCCCACTGTACGTCTCCGCACTGGTCCTCGTCCTCTTCCACGTCCTCTTCCACATCCGACTCCTCTCTTTCTTTGTCCTCCTCTTACTCTGACTCTCATTGCCTCCATGCTTGCAAAGTTCTAAAAATGGCTTACCTGAGGCCTATTTGTAGTGCTAAGGCTCAGACTGATTGGTGTTCTGTTTTCTGTGCAAGTGTTTTCAGGTGTGTATGTAAGTGCATACAATTGCCAGATGAGTTTTGCATTTTGAACAGAGTGTTTTCCCAATGATAACAGGTGATTTTGTTTTTGAACAAAGTGTCTAATGTAAGAAAACGTGTGTAGTGTTTCGCAATAAGTGTGTTACAGAATTGCAAACAAAGTGCAAAGTTGACATTGTGTTTAAGCTATGGTTACACTGTGTTTAAGGTATGCTACAAGAAGTTTAGGTATTGAGGCTTTGGTCTAAGCATTCGGTTTTAGTGTGTAAGCAATGGGCAAAAACTGTAAATGTATTTGGCTAAGGTGTATGTAAACTTCCGACTTCAACGGTATACACCTGTTCTGAAAGGCCCCAGAGTCTGCAACACCACTAAGCAAGGGGCACCACCAAGCAAGCGGCACTATGAAGACCAAGGAGTTCTCCAAACAGGCCAGGGACAAATTTGTGGAGAAGTACAGATCAGGGTTGGGTTATAATTAATTTTTTTCCAAAACTTTTAACATCCCACGGAGCACCATTAAATCCATTATTAACAAATGGAAAGAATATGGCACCACAACAAGCCTGCCAAGAGAGGGCCACCCACCAAAACTCACAGACCAGGCAAGGAGGGCATTAACTTCTTAGCGATCGGTGGGACGCTAGTGTACCTACGACAACATCTGGTGAAATGCAGAGCGCCAAATTCAAATTACAAAAATAGTAATATTATACATTCATGGAAATACAAGTGTCATACATGATTCAAAAGCATAGAATCTTGGTAATCTAACAGCATTGTCAGATTATTAACTAATGACAAAAATGTATGACAACAACCACACAACTTCAGACCACAAGGACTGACTACAACCACACTAATGACCACACAACCACACTACTTACCACCACTACGGACCAAAACAACACAACTAAAGACCACAACTCCTGACCACAACTGCTGACCAAAACCAAACATCTACTGAACAAAACCACTCAACTACTGACCACAACAACACAACTACAGATCATTACTACCGAACACAACTACTGACGACAACAACACAACAGCAGACCATAACTATTGATGTAACCTACTGATCATAATGACACAGCCACTGACCACAACAATTGACCTCAATTAGAGACCACAACCGCATAACTACTGACAACACAACTACTGATCACTACTTTCGAAAACAACAACATAACTAATTCATACAACTCCTGAACACAACTATTGATCACAACTACTGACCACAACTACAAAACGAATAACCACTGACCACAAATACTGACAAAAACGAATGACTACAACCACACAACTACAGACCACAACGACTGACCACAACCACACAACTACAGACCATTACTACCCACCACAACTACTGACCACGTCAACACAACTACAGACCAAAACAACACAACTAAAGACCATAACTCCTGACCACAACTACTGACCAAAACCAAACATCTACTTATCACAACTACTGACCACAACTCATGACTACAACCAACTACTGACCACAACTACTGATCACAACCACTGACCACAACCACGCAATAATTGACCACACAACAACTGACCTCAATTACTGTCCACAAACACAACTACTGACCACATCCACCACAACTACTGACCACTACTACAGAGACTACTACTACTACAATTTCAGACCATGACTAATGATCACCACTGAACACAACTACTGACCACAAGCACACAACTGCTGACCACAACTACAACTACTGACCACAATTACTGAACCACACAGCTACTGACCACAAACACTGACCACAACTTCTGACCACAACTCCTGACCACAACCACATAACTACTGAATCGCAGGATCCGTGTGTGTAGCTGGTGCGTGAGAGTCAGGCGCAGGAGAGCAGAGATAGTGAACGAAAGCACTTTACTGTGGCACAGTATAAACACTGAACGCAAATTGCGTTACAAAACAAATGCCTACAGGAAAAGGTGCGGCAGCACAAAGTACAAAATACCAGTCTGGCGCAAACCAGCCGGAAACGTGCCACTGACAATAAACAATGGAACTTAGAATAGGCAAATCCTAGAGGAAAACCTGGTTCAGCCTGCTTTCCACCAGACACTAGATGATTTCACCTTTCAGCAGGACAATTACTGTCACGCCCTGACCGGTAGGAGCCTGTTTATGTCTCCTTTTGGTTTGGTCAGGGTGTGATTTGGGGTGGGCATTCTATGTTATAGTTTTGTATTTCTTTGTTTTGGCTGAGTGTGGCTCTCAATCAGGGACAGCTGTCTATCGTTGTCTCTGATTGGGAACCACACTTAAGCAGCTATTTTTCCCTCCAGCTTTGTGGGAAGTTGACGCTGTTATTGTGTGTATGCTGTTGGTGCTACACCTAATTGAGCTTCGGTCATTGTTTTTGTTTTGAGTGAGTTTAACAATAAATATGTTTAACTCAACCCGGCACGCTGCGCCTTGGTCCGTCCCTGAAGATCGTGACAGAACTTCCCACCACCAGAGACCAAGCAGCGTGCCTACCTAGAGTCCTGGACATGGGAGGAGATCCTGGACGGATCAGTTTGTCCGTGATGTGTACGCCGAGGAACTTAACTTTCCACCTTCTCCACCACTGTCCCCTCGATGTGGATAGGGGGGTGCTCCCTCTCCTGTTTCCTGAAGTCCATGATCATCTCCTTTGTTTTGTTGACATTGAGTGTGAGGTTAATTTCCTGACACCACACTCCGAGGGCCCTCACCTCCTCTCTGTAGGCCGTCTCGTCATTGTTGGTAATCAAGCCTACCACTGTAGTGTCGTCAGCAAACTTGATGATTGAGTTGGATGCGTGCTTGGCCATGCAGTCATGGGTAAACAGGGAGTACAGGAGAGGGCTGAGAACGCACCCTTGTGGGGCCCCAGTGTTGAGGATCAGCGGGGTGGAGATGTTGTTTCCTACCCTCACCACCTGGGGCCGCCCGTCAGGAAGTCCAGGACCCAGTTGCACAGGGCTGGGTCGAGACCCAGGGTCTCGAGCTTAATGACGAGCTTGGAGGGAACTATGGTGTTAAATGCTGAGCTGTAGTCGATGAACAGCATTCTTACATAAGTATTCCTCTTGTCCAGATGGGTTAGGGCAGTATGCAGTGTGATTGCGATTGCGTCGTCTGTGGACCTATTGGGACGGTAAGCAAATTGGAGTGGGTCCAGGGTGTCTGGCAGGATGGAGGTGATATGATCCTTGACTAATCTCTCAAAGCACTTCATGATGACGGAAGTGAGTGCTACGGGGCGATAGTCATTTAGCTCAGTTACTTTAGCTTTCTTGGGAACAGGAACAATGGTGGCCCTCTTGAAGCATGTGGGAACAGCAGACTGGGATAGGGACTGATTGAATATGTCCGTAAACACACCAGCCAGCTGGCCACGGCCAGGGATGCCATCGGGGCCGGCAGCCTTGCGAGGGTTAACACATTTAAATGTTTTTCTCACATTGGCTGCGGTGAAGGAGAGCCCGCAGGTTTTGGTAGCAGGCCGTGTCGGTGGCACTGTATTGTCCTCAAAGCGAGCAAAGAAGTTGTTTAGTTTGTCTGGGAGCAGGACGTCATGGTCCGCAACGGGGCTGGTTTTCTTTTTGTAGTCCGTGATTGACTGTAGACCCTGCCACATTCCTCTTGTCTGAGCCGCTGAATTGTGACTCTACTTTGTCTCTATATTGACGCTTAGCTTGTTTGATTGCCTTGCGGAGGGAATAGCTACACTGTTTGTATTCAGTCACGTTTCCGGTAGCCTTACCCTGGTTAAAAGCAGTGGTTCGCGCTTTCAGTTTTGCGCGAATGCTGCCATCAATCTCTACTAATCTGATCCTCAGCACAGGGGCCCCACAAGGGTTTGTGCTCAGCCCCCTCCTGTACTCCCTGTTCACCCATGACTGCGTGGCCATGCAAGACGACACAACAGTAGTAGGCCTGATCATCAACAATGACAAGACAGCCTACAAGGAGGAGGTGAGTGCCCTGGCGGAGGGGTGCCAGGAAAATAACCTCTCCCTCAACGTCAACAAAACAAAGGAACTGATCGTGGACTTCAGGAGACAACAGAGAGAGCACGACCCTATTCACATCGACGGGACCGCAGTGGAGAAGGTAAGCTTAAAGTTCCTCGGCGTACACATCACTGACAATCTAAAATGGTCCACCCACACAGACAGTGTGGTGAAGAAAGCGCAACTGCGCGTATTCAACCTCAGGAGGCTGAAGAAATTAGGCTCGGCCCCTAAGACCCTCACTAACTTTTACAGATTGAGAGCATCCTGTCGGGCTGTATCACCGTCTGGTACAGCAACTGCACTGCCCACAACGCATCACCGGAGACACACTGCCTGCCCTCAAAGAAACCTACATCACCTGATGTCACAGGAAGGCCAAAAAGATCCTCAAGGACATCAACCACCCGAGCCACGACCTGTTCACCCCGCTATCATCCAGAAGGCGAGGTCAGTACAGGTGCATCAAAGCTGGGACCAAAAGACTGAAAAACAGCTTTTATCTCAAGGCCATCAGACTGTTAAATAGCATCACTAGCCAGCTTCCACCCGGTTACACAACCCTTCACCTTAGAGGCCGCTGCCTTTATACATAAACTTAGAATCACTGGCCATTTTAAAAGTATTTAAATAATTTGAACATACTGCTTTAGTCATCTCATATGTATATATTGTATTCTATTCTACTGTATTTTAGTCAATGCCACTCAGACATTGCTCGTCCTAATATTTATACATTTCTTAATTCCATTATTTTACTTTTAGATTTCTGTGTATTGTTAGATACTACTGCACTGTTGGAGCTTTGAACAAAAGCATTCCGCTACAACCACAATAACATCTGCTAAATATGTGTATGTGACCAATTGAATTTGATTTGATGTAGAGTTGCAAGCCATATCGATCTAAGGTGTCCACAGATCGATTTATACGCGAAATTGGCTGTCGTAACCGATAGCAGAACCACGCAGGTCCCCTAAACAGGGGATCTTACATCTAAGGTATGAGTCTCCAGCTAATTTAAGTCATGCATTTGTATATATTTGTATTTCTCTAAGCTCAGGTTTCCTTACTAGCTACCTAGCTTACTAGTTCAGTGTCGTTTTTTTATATATTTTTTTTATTGCTGTCAGGTTATGCAAAATGTTCAATTCAGTGCACTAAATGCCAGCGGTTTACGAGACATAACTAAATAAAAAAATATATATATATTTTGTAAACACACTAATGCAGATTTCATTCTTCTTTTCTGATCTTGCTGATAAGCTTACTGAGCTGCAGAAAAAGTATGACTCATCATGGTGCCTTTCAGCTCTGCCTTGAGAATGATGTAGGCTACTAGGAAGGGTTAAGTGTCGTTATAACACCATTGAAATAATGGCATGATTATTTAGGGAAACAGATGTAATTGAGAACACCGCTGGCCTCTGAACATTCTCTTCCTATGCATTTGCCTCTTCTAAATCAGTTGGTTGCATAGAAAAAGTTTTTAACAGATCATTCATATTTATCCGTGTTACAACACAAAAGATACTGTATATAATGACGAAATGGTCTCTGCCCTAACAATGGGAGTCTGGCGGTCTGATTTTATTGTGGACAGATCTTGAAGGGAATAAACCCTCTCATTTAGCCTCTTCCTCTCTGCCAACACCAACCTCAGACAGTCAGAACCACTGAGCTATAATAAGAATGTCAGAAACCAAGTACCCAGATGGTGACATGCAGCCCCGAGGGATAAAGTAGTAATGATAGAAGAGAAGCATGGAGAGGCCAGGGATAGCCAGACTTGTACATTAGGATAAGGAAGAGAAGTTGGATTTTGGAGAAACACCATCAGTGCCTGCTCTGCAACCAATACAGCGGATGAAGGCGCTGCAAGAGCGTTATGAGCGGATATATGTGGTTATGGACAGCGAGGAAGAAGGAGAAGAGCTGAGTACAGTCGGAAGATGTGTGTTGAGGAAGAATGGCTCCAAGTACAAATTGTATTCTGCTTTCTCTGATGGCACAGATATTTAACCTAACGAGAGTGGATGAATTACCTGTGGTGGCAGATGTGTTGAAGACCTCCGAGTCCGAGCCTCACCCCGAGGCGAAGGATGAATTGGGCCCAGTGGGAGTAAAATTTTTGTATAAGGTGGATCCCGACCTTTAGGCTGATCCATATGTAGTCGCAGGCTGGGTAGAAAAGAAGTTGGGCACTGCTAAATCGGTGAAGGTAGCTTGAAGTGACTAGTGATGATTTTCTGTGTTTCTTCTGTTCAGAGGGAATGGGTGCTTCGCGTCACTCGACTAGGGACAAGACCTGTGACTTGCTTTGCTCTCTGGAGCAGGGTGCCTTTGAAAGGAATGATTACTGGGGTGGCGTTAAGTGTTGATGTGGAGCAACTGAAATGGAAAATTCCTTGTGTCTGTGATGCTCGACATTTGGTGCGACGCAGACCCTGTGGCGAGCGTGGTGAAACTGAGTTTTGAAGCAGAATCTTTCCCTGTCATGTTAGGATATGTCAGTTGTCCACTGAGAGCTTTTGTGCCGAACCCACTAAGGCAGTGGTCACCAACCTTTTCTGAGTAAAGATAATAGATAAAATCAAAATGCAAGCCAAAAATACAGATTTTTTGGAACATGACTTAAAAAAAGGTAAGCCTATGCAACATTAACCAATTAATAAATCCTCTTAAGGATCGGACCCTTTTTTTTAAATTTTCACCTAAAATCACATACCCAAATCTGACTGCTTGTAGCTCAGGACCGGAAACAAGGAGATGCATATGCTTGATATCATTCGAAAGGAAACACTTTGAAGTTTGTGAAATTAATGTAGGAGAATATAACACATTAGATCTGGTAAAAAAAACATGCGTTTTCAAAAAAACATGCATGAGAAAGGCCATAATATAATATTGCAGTTTAGGCGCAATTTAGATTTCGACCACTAGATGACAGCAATGTGTGCGCAAAGTTTTAGATTGATCCAGTGAAGCATTGCAATACTGGACAATATTTTATATCAAGTCTGCCCAAATGTGCCGAATTGGTCAATTGATACATTTTCAAGTACATACCTATAGAGAACATACAAAAATGATATGGTAATACAAAATGTAAGTTTACACACTCCCAGGAATGTCATGCATGACGGATCATTAGCTTATACACTAACTTTGACACATCTAGATGGCCGGGCGGGGTGGGTGTGGAGACAGAGACAGCTGGGATTCAAACTGTAGAACCCAGTTCCTACATTTGAATATAAAAATAGATTTTATCAAACAAAACTATGCTACATTTTATCTTTTGGAAGCTCAGGATGACAAATCAGAGCAAGATTACTGAGTTTAAGGACATTATTTACCTTTAGAGGTGAATGTATCAAACCAGTTGTCGTGGTAAATGTTGTTGTTGTACCCTCTCCTCAAACAATAACACAGTATTCTTTCACTGTAATAACTACTGTAAATTGGACAGTGCAATTAGATGAACAATAATTTAGGCTTTCTGCCCTTATAAGATAAGTCCTGGAAAGATTGCTGTTACTTACAACGTCATGCTCATCACATTAGCGCACTTTAGCTCAACCGTCTCGGTATAGGGACACCGATCCCGTCGAGGTAAATAGTTCTGCAGCAATCAGGTTTGTGCAGTAGGATATAGGTCTAATACGTTATAACGGCATATTGTCTATGCTTGAATTGCCCTGCCAATGTTGTTCTCCTCAGACCATTTTGAAATTATATTACAACATGTTAGGTATATGATCACACTGGTAATAGATTATTTGTTGTGTTACTTGTGAGGCACAGCTGAGTGAGCATAATATACAGTCGTGGCCAAAAGTTGAGAATGACACAAATATTAACTTCCACAAAGTTTGCTTCTTCAGTGTCTTTAGATATTTTTGTCAGATGTTACTATGGAATACTGAAGTATTATTACAAGCATTTCATTCGTGTCAAAGGCCTTTATTGACAATTACATGAAGTTGATGCAAAGAGTCAATATTTGCAGTGTTGACCCTTCTTTTTCAAGAGCTCTGCAATCCGCCCTGGCATGCTGTCAATTAACTTCTGGGCTACATCCTGACTGATGGCAGCCCATTCTTGCATAAACAATGCTTTGAGTTTGTCAGAATTTGTGGGTTTTTGTTTGTCCACCCACCTCTTGAGGATTGACCACAAGTTCTCAATGGAATTAAGGTCTGGGGAGTTTCCTGGCCATGGACCCAAAATATCGATGTTTTGTTCCCCGGGCCACTTAGTTATCACTTTTGTCTCATGGCAAGGTGCTCCATAATGCTGGAAAGGGCATTGTTCGTCACCAAACTGTTCCTGGATGGTTGGGACAAGATGCTCTCTGAGGATGTGTTGGTACCATTCTTTATTCATGGCTGTGTTCTTAGACAAAATTGTGAGCGAGCCCACTCCCTTGGCTGAGAAGCAACCCCCCATATCTCAGGATGCTTTACTGTTGGCATGACACAGGACTGATGGTAGCGCTCACTCCTTTTTTACGGATGCCCCAAACAATCGGAAAGGGACTTTACAAACAATCAGAGAAAATGACTTTACCCCAGTCCTCAGCAGTCCAATCCCTGCACCTTTTGCAGAATATCAGTCTGTCTCTGATGTTTTTCCTGGAGAGAAGTGGCTTCTTTGCTTTCCTTCTTGACACATGGTCATCCTCCAAAGGTCTTCGCCTCACTGTGCGTGCAGATGCACTCACACCTGCCTGCTGCCATTCCTGAGCAAGCTCTGTACTGGTGGTGCCCCGATCCCGCAGCTGAATCAACTTTAGGAGACGGTCCTGGCGCTTGCTGGACTTTCTTGGGCTGTCAGAAGTCTCAATGTAGCAGGTAGACAGAGTCAGGTGCAGGACAACGGAGATGAGTAATCACGTATATTTACTTAAAATACAAAACTACCAAAATTGGTAGTACAAATACAAGCTCACATAAACAAGAACCTCTAACATAGAGTAAACACGCACAAAACCATGGGGGAAACAGAGGGTTTAAATAAGGAACATGTAATTATGGGATAGAAACCAGGTGTGTATAATGAAGACAAAAAAACAGAGAAATTAAAAGTAGATCAGCAGTAGCTAGAAGACCGGCGACGTCGACCGCCGAACGCCGCCCGAACAAGGAGAGGGATCGACCTCGGCGGAAGTCGTGACATGGGCGCCCTGAAGCCTTCTTCACAACAATTGAGCCGCTCTCCTTGAAGTTCTTGATGATCCGATAAATGGTTGATTTAGGTGCAATCTTACTGGCAGCAATATCCTTGCCTGTGAAGCCCTTTTTGTGCAAAGCAATGATGACGGCATGTGTTTCCTTGCAGATAACCATTATTGTCAAAGGAAGAACAATGATTCCAAGCACCACCCTCTTTTTGAAGCTTCCAGTTTGTTATTCGAACTCAATCAGTATGACAGAGTGATCTCCAGCCTTGTCCTCGTCAACACTCACACCTGTGTTAACGAGAGAATCACTGACATGATGTCAGCTGGTCCTTTTGTGGCAGGGCTGAAATGCAGTGGAAATGTTTTTTGGGGATTCAGTTCATTTGCATGGCAAAGAGGGACTTTGCAATTAATTACAATTCATCTGATCACTCTTCATGACATTCTGGAGTATATGCAAATTGCCATCAAACAAACTGAGGCAGCAGACTTTGTGAAAATTAATATTTGTGTCATTCTCAAAACTTTGGCCAAGACTGTATACACTATATATACAAAAGTATGTGGACACCCCTTCAAATGAGTGGATTTGGCTATTTCAGCCACACCCCTTGCTGACAGGTGTATAAAATTGAGCACACTGCCATGCAATCTCCATAGACAAACATTGGCAGTAGAATGGCCTTACTGAAGAGCTCAGTGACTTTCAACATGGAACTGTCATAGGATGCCATCTTTCCAACTAGTCAGTTCGTCTGCCCAGCTAGACCTGCCCTGTTCAACTGTAAGTGCTGTTATTATGAAGTGGAAAAATCTAAGAGCAACAACGGCACAGCCGCGATGTGATAGGCCACACAAGCTCACAGAACGGGACCGCCAAGTGCTGAAGCGCATAGCGCGTAAAAATCGTCTGTCCTCGGTTGCAACACTCACTACCCAATTCCAAACTGCCTCTGGAAGCAACGTCAGCACAAGAACTGTTCCTGTTCATGAAATGTGTTTCCATGGCCGAGCAGCCGCACACAAGCCTAAGTTCAACATGCACAATGCCAAGCGTCGGCTGTAGTGGTGTTCCAACATCTAGTGGAAAACCTTCCCAGAAGAGTGGAGGCTGTTATAGCAGCAAAGGGTGGATCCACTCCATATTAATACCCATTGTTTTGGAATGAGATGGTCATGTAGTTCCTTCGGAAAGTATTCAGACCCCTTGACTTTTTCCACATTTTATCAGGTTACAGCCATATTCTAAAATTGATTAAATAGTTGTTTTTCCTCATCAATCTACACACAATACCCTCACATTTTTTGCTAATTTCTGCTAACACATTTACATAAGTATTCAGACCCTTTACTCAGTACTTTATTGAAGCACCTTTGGCAGAAATTACAGCCTCGATTCTACTTTGGTATGACGTTACAAGCTTGGCACAGCTGTATCTGGGGAGTTTCTCCCATTCTTCTCTGCATATCCTCTCAGGCTCTGTCAGGTTGAATGGGAAGCGTTGCTGCACAGCAATTTTTCAGGTCTCGCAAGAGTTGTTCGATCAGGTTCAAGTCCGGGCTCTGGCTGGGCAACTCAAGGATATTCAGAGACTTGTCCCGAAGCAAGTCTCGAAGCAAGTGTTGTCTTGGTGATCTCTCTGTATTTTGCTCTGTTCATCTTTGCCTCGATCCTGACTAGTTTCCCAATCCCTGCCACTGACAAACACCCCCACAGCATGATGCTGCCACAACCATGCTTCACCGTAAGATGGTACCAGGTTTCCTCCAGACGTGATGCTTGGCATTCTGCATGATGGAGAATGATGGAGGCCACTGTGTTCTTGGGGCCCTTCAATGCTTCAGACATTTTTAGGTACCCTTCACCAGATCTGTGCCTAGTTACAATCCTGTCTCTGGGCTACACGGACAATTTCTTCGACCTCATGGCTTTGCTTTTGCTCAGACATGCACTGGCAACTGTGGGACCTTATATAGACAAGTGTGTGCCTTTCCAAATCATGCCCAATCAATTGAAGTAGGGAGAATGTGCATTTTATGGCTTATAAAAGAGTTGAACAAAGTGTTGACAGTGCTGAATAACTTTGCTGTACTCTTTGCTGTATTCATTGAGTCTCTCTCTAGTCATAGTTGTAAAAGTTTTGAAGTCTCACATTATGAACTTTGTTGTGCATTGAGGCTTCTTTTTAAAGTCTATGGTGCAAGAAAACTATGCAGAAACTGTGAACTGATTGGCCAGTGGTCGGCCTATAAGTGCACTTGATTTGCTCTCTGGTTCTGCCGGGTAAGCGGAGTTCTACCTTCAGACACATGAAATGTTTCAAAATGGGAACACTTTCCCTTCCCGGCGCTAGGGCTGCTGAATCAAGTGCACCTACCGCCAACAGCACGAAACAAATAGAAGAAATTGTAACGCAAGTCTTGTTTTTACAGAAATGTTTTGTGATTGACTAGGAATGCATTGGAGATCGACCAGTCGATCGTGATCGACCAGTTGGTGACCACTGCACTAAGGTGTTTCAGATGCCAAGCTTATGATCATGTTGCAGCAGTGTGTAGGAGGGAGAAATCCCGAAATGTGTGAAGTGTGCAGGAGAGCATAGGACAAAGGAATGTGTAGCATCGGTGGAAAAAACTGTGTGAATTGTGAGAGTGCCCATGTTGCTGGGGATCAGAGATGCGAGAAAGACAGGTTGAGGTTGCCAGGGGCAGAGTAGAGCAGAAGGTGTTCTATGCTGAGACAGTGAAGAGAGTAAAGAATGATGTGTCAAGGGTGAGTAGTATTTGGTTTCAGTAAGGTTGGCTTCTTAGCATTCATTGTCATGGTTATCAACTGTACCGTAGGAATGGAACGTAAAATCACAGAAAATATTTGTTGTGGTGGCAGCTGCAGAGAAGTACTTGGGTGTACGAGGTTTTACTGCAGAAGAGTTGAACGAAAGAGTCCCGTGTAGGATCAGTTAGGGTGAAAGTAGTGGAATGGGGTGGTGATTACAATGTTTATGAAATAGTGGAATATACGTGAAAGGGTTAGTTGGTGGTGAAATTTTTTCCATTTCCCTATCTATTTTTTTAGTTTTGTATCACGAAATGTAACGTGATGGAGCCAGGTACCTGCCAAAAGGTTGAACATATGAATTATTAGGATCATACGATATGTACATTTTTTGGATTGTAAGAAAAGCCATGTGTGAAACATGAAACGTAAATGTTAAAATAGATCTGTAAACGTACAAACCCTATGTTACGACTATGAATCAACATTTACACGTTAAATTCTTACTTTACGTCTCCCTTTACTCAGTTACAGAACTTTTTTTATGCGTACAAACTTTTGTCAGTAATGTGGCATCTGCAAAGGACATGAACCGAACTTAGATAGTCGAAGATAGCTAGTCAACCAAGCAACTCTAGCCAAGACGTTGCTTGGCAGCTTCCGGTTTCATTTCCGAAATAAAAGTCTAGAGCTTCTTTTAGAATTGCATTCAATAACTGCGTTATACCAGTAGATGGCGTGGTATAGGCTTGGGCCTTCAGCAAATGACGTGTGAGAATGATAATGACACAGAAGAGCCTTGTCTAGAATAACAGCCTGAGCTGAAAAATAGAAAGTAAATATGATTTAGGCCTATCCCGCTATATAAATATGCCATGCTGTTGTGTGCTATTTAATGGCCATATAATTGCATAATACATTTTTTATAGCCGCGTGGGACTATTATGGTGATCATGTAACCTTGGGCCTTATATTAGGCATTTTGACTGTTGTATTAGTGAATTCCACTCTGTATGTGGGCTTGTTATAGCCATTTGGTTGCACAACCCCATCATGCAGAGACTACACTACCATTCAAAAGTTTGGGGCCACTTAGAAAAGTCCTTGTTTCTTAAAGAAAAGCAACAAAAAAATTACCATTAAAATAACATAAAATTGTTCAGAAATACAGTGTAGACATTGTTAATGTTGTAAATGATTGCTAGCCTAGAAAGCCAGCATCCCGGAGTTGACTCTTCACTATTGACATTGAGACTGATGTTTTGCGGGTACTATTTAATGAAGCTGCCAGTTGAGGACTTGTGAGGCGTCCGTTTCTCAAACTAGACACACTAATGTACTTGTCCTTATGCTCAGTTGTGCACCGGGGCCTCCCACTCCTCTTTCTATTCTGGTTAGAGCCAGTTTGCACTGTTGGGAGTAGTACACAGCATTGTACGAGATCTTCAATTTCTCGCATGGAATAGCCTTCATTTCTCAGAACAAGAATAGACTGACGAGTTTCAAGAAAGTTATTTGTTTCTGGCCATTTTCAACCGACAAATGCTGATGCTCCAGATACTCAACTAGTCTATAGAAGGACAATTTTCAGGTGTGCTAACATAATTGCAAAAGTGTTTTCTAATGATCAATTAGCCTTTTAAAATGATAAACTTGGATTAGCTAACACAAAGTGCCATTGGAACACAGGAGTAATGGTTGCTGACAATTGGCCTCTGTACGCCTATGTAGATATTCCATAAACGATCCTGCTACAATAGTCATTTACAACATTAACAATGTCTACACTGTATTTCTGAACAATTTTATGTTATTTTAATGAATAAAAAAATTGCTTTTCTTTCAAAAACAAGGACATTTTTAAGTGACCCAAAACTTTTGAACGGTAGTGTATATCCATTTCATATTATGAGACAAAACAAAATATTGATTAAGTCTTTGCTAAAACCTGTTCTGAGCGAAAGCCTATTCATATTGCCAGTATTTAGAGGCTATATTTAGAAGCCTGTGAGCTAGGGTCTCTTTTTAAGGTAAGCCCTATAATAAAAACAGTTATAAAACACAAATAGAGTTCTAATATTATACCGCAAGACACCAGTACCCAAAATGATAGCCTAAATTGAAATGCCCACAAGTTGAAGACCTAATTGTTTTTTGGATAGGCTTAAATTAAACATTGCATTATTAAAGTGATAGGCTAAAGAATTTAGATAATTTTGAATACACATGGATTTCAATAAACAAATGGATAAGACTGTTCTATTCTCTTTGATTTAGTTCCTATTGCAACTCAGACAAATGACTGAATGGGTGACATACTGACTGACTGAACTGAATGAAGGATGAATTAAATGTTAAGATAAAATATAATTCATGCTCTGCACTTTATTTGGCTGGTAGGCATATAGGCCTGCATTAGGGTATAATGACTCTATGACTGCATGCCTCCAGAAGGCTATTTTCTGAGGCTGATGAGTGCTTTTCCATAGGCGCATGGTGCTGCATGGAGATCACAAGCTTGTCAACTGCGTAGCAGTGTTGTGATGGAGGGAATAGCCTATACTGAGACTACCTAAGACCACTGCAACAGAGTTATTGTAAAGTGTGAGAATAAGCTTATACCAGACTTAGCCTACGTTAAACCTCTCCCTTGGTCCATTTGTTCATGACCCGGATTGATATGAATCATATCAAATTATAAAAAATTCATAGTAACCCCCCCTACAGCATATGCTTTGGCAAGAGTTTGAGTGATAAAATAAATGTCAAAATATTATATAAAAAAATATTTTACTGGCAAAGACTCCAGTGGTCATACATAATTCATAGATTCACCAAACATATATTGTTATTTTATGTTTCATTATTCATGGTATATACTATTGGTTATGATTGCAGACAGAGCCCAGAGAATGGGATGGTGCAATATTGAATTAGTAATATTTTGATAAGGTGCATGTCACCCAGAGATATGCCCATGTTGTAGAGATACACGTAGCGGACTGAAAGTTCACTGTTGTAGGCATAATACAGCTAGTGCTATTTAGACCAACGCTGGCAAACAAATCCATTACATTAGCTACCTAAATGTGAAGTAAACTCAACTGAGGAGTATTAGAGAATGGAGACTTTTAACTTGAAAACGTGCAGGATAACTCTTTCCGTTTTCCCTGACTTAATTATTTTTTTATACTCTCTTATGCTTGTTTGGGTAGCACTCCTCACAGGCCGGTTGGTGTATGTTTTTTTTGTTGCTGCGATGAAACTGCCCAAACTCTGAAAGGTATTATTGTATGTCAGAATTGCAACTCAAGATTTGTTCAAGCCTAAAATGTTATTCTGTAATCGTAACATGGTGGTTGTATGTTCACAGATGAAATGTCACGTTCAGTTCATGTTTCAAGCTAGGCTTTTCTTATGAACCTAACAATTTATTTATTGATCTTCTTACGATCCTAACAATACCTACATTCAACCTTTAGGCAGGTATCTGGCTCCATAGCGGCGGCATGCACGAACAAACGTGCAAACGCCATGATACCAAAGAAGAAGAAGTAGTAGTAGTAGTAGTAGTAGCCGGATGGAGCTGTCATGGCCGCCGTCGCTGAGCTGCAAGGCTGAAGAGAAAAGGAAGGTAAATTCATCAACCGTAAACCTTTTTTCAACTGTAATTTGAACAATCGCAAGACTTTACATTGCGTCGCAGTGGATAATGTCTAAATAAATAATCGCTAACCATACATTTACATTATTAGGCGTTATTTCTCGCGTGGGTGGGGGCAAGCTCTATTTTGTATTCAAATACCCGGTTATTGAACAAGTTCTTACGCTATAGAGTCCCAATATAAAGTATTTATTTGTCAGTATCAAGGATGAAGTTGATGAGGTACGTAGAGCAATATAAATTCTCAAGATAAACACTGCTCCATGCTTTCCACTGGTGTTGTGGGCTTTACGTCTGCGTTTTTTCAAAGTTAGAGAATGTCGAGTCTGTATAGGTAGCTAGCTACCGGAAAAGTACATTTTAAAATGGTATTTTTGTCAAGTAATTAATGTGGTTACAACGTATACACACGAGGTAGGATTTGTTTGTCTTTCACAAATATTGTTAGTTGTTGCCTGTTGTGAAGTAACGTTAGCTTACTGAGACATGAAATTGTTTGGGGGCACACACTGTACTTCTTGTGTCGTGTTGCCTTGATGTGCAGAACTGTGTGGGTATGGATCCGATGTTCTGGTCCATGATGTTCTGTTGGTCGTTGTTTGTAGGATGCAGGAAATAAAAACATTTCCACAATGAACGTTATCCTAGCTACTTCCTACAGGGACCCTCTTCGACAACAACACACAGACCTACACCTTTTGAAGGACATTCGTGTTAATATCATTATGCTATCATATTGTAAAATTACTAAATTTACCACATACTGCTATTAAATAGATTTTTTTTTCCACAGAAAATGTAGTAGAATTAGAGAATAGTTTATGGTTTGGGTGCCTTGTGAAATGCATGCATGAGTTGCATAGGCTAGGTTAATGCAGCAAATGTAGTATTCGTTAGCAGTGAGGATGGAAATGTGTCTTTTGGGACGGTGGCAGTGTTGAGACATCACAGAATTTGTAAATCCCGGTGGCTATTTTTTCAAACATGGTCGCCAGCCAATGCTCCAGGGTCAGTTCTGCAGTTTTCTTGGTTGGGTCAAAAAACATGGGCTGTGTGCTAATACCCAACCTCCATAGGATCCTGTTCAAATAAGTCTGTGACATTAGAAAGACAGCTATTTAGACTGCCCTTTGTTCTTGTTGACAACAATATTTTGCCCTAGCAGAATTAAGTTACATGGCCTTTAAAGTTATAATCAAACCTAAATCCTTGGAGTTGGTTGGCAGTTAGGTTATATTGGAAAAGGAGTGTCCTCTTTCAATGCGTGCCTATATCCAATAGTGTGATGTTAAACTTAAAGGTTAAGTAGGCTTGGGCGATCCCCCAGTATATGGTATATTCCGAAATGCCAACAGTATGACTTTCAGTACCCCCCCACAAAAAAACATTTATTTAGGGGGGGGGGGCACCACTGCCTTGCGTGGGGTGTGTGGTACGCCACTGCTTATAACTATAAGTTAAGTATAACTATAAGAAATTTGAAGGTGTGTCAAATACATTATGTCCATCTCAGGGCTCCAGCTATGCATTTGGTTTGCTAACTTGCTAGCTAAGTGGCTAGATGTCAAGATCAAGCTTATTGGTTACAGCAGATGCATTCAATCCCCTCCTGGATCAAGATCCCTGTTGCCTAATTTTTTTACATTTATTTTTTAGAAATACTGCCCCTTGTGTGCACATTCGGTAATAGCGTAGACCACGGTATGGTACAGAAACAGAATGACGGTATGAAAATCTGGATATTGCCCAACCCTAAAGTAGACTAAATAACAATATCAGTGTGTGGCTAAACTTCTGTGCTGTTGTCCAGAAGCTGTATCCTGTTGCAGCACAGTGAAGCGTACATGTGCAGATTCTTTGACTTCGTCTTGCATCGTGCTCATCTGCAATATTATTGGTTAATCCTGCTGCTTGTGGCAATGAGTCTCAGTTCAACCACAATCTGAATCTTATCCTTCATTCAACCATATCGATAGTCTTTACCTTTCATTCAATATTTTACCAATTTACACAGAATTATGATGACAATAAATGCACATCAAAACCATGTAATCAGTCCACACAATAAATGGAAGCAGTGGTGGACTTAATCATTTTGCAATTTTTCTGACAGCTTGCGGAGCCCATCCCCACGTCACCAACCCTGAGGGAGAAGACAGTACATTGATGTTAAGGCTTCCTTGGAAGGGGTAAAGGTAAATTCAAATAGTCATAATAAAAACAAAGGTGGTAATTTCTGCGGTTCCTTTTTGTTGAGCAAGTATTCTATTGATGCACCCAGTTCAGTCTTGATTATTTTGTAAAATATGAATTAGGATGTGCATTCAACAGACATACAGTTGTTATGTTTCAATCAATTTCAGTCAATACACTTTGTCATGCTGTTCTTTAATCTTAATCTGTAAAGCTTACCATCATTTATTATCTGATTCAAAGCAATTGCACCAACAAATGTGCATATGCTGTGTGGAATACTTTTCTTTTAGTGGTAACATTGAGATTTAAGCCTAACACAAAGCATGAGACCATCTGATCTCACATCGGAACTTTGAAGTCATCAGTAGCTAGGTTTCCGTCCAATTTGCAACAGATTTTCATATGAATATCGTCATTTTCCCACCAGAGGTGATAATTATTGAAAAGGAGCATCAAGCTCCTCACTGCGCACCACCCTGTGAAGTTCATCGTAACTTATTACATCTGTGGCCTAATACACTGTGCATGCTTTTCCAAGTCGCAGTGGGAGGACCACACAACGTAGCATCGTGTGACTGTAAGTTTACTTTGACATGATAGTTATTATATCAATATTTGTGCATAAATGCAGGGATGCACAGCCCCGACCGCACACCTCCTCAAAATTCCCAACCAACGCAGCTCATCACATGTGGCTCCTATTAGGGATGGCAGTTGACATTATTTCACTATTTGAATAATATATAAAAATATGGATTTGTGTGAAAAATAAATAAATGCTCTTGACCAATCAGAAATCTACCCATAAAATGTTTGGAAGCCAATGGTTTGGGGTATACATATACAATAGTATGGAAAGTTAGTATTGATCATATTGAACAATATTGCTTTATTTTAATTTGCATTCTGTAGAGGGAGTGCTTTTTGTGCTAATGTACCCTTTATGCCCTCCTGAGATAAATGTCAAATTTACAAAAAATGGCATGCATGTATCTTGTTGTAGTTATGTTGCTACTGTGACATTCAGATACGACTGCTAGCATGAAAAACACATATTTTAAATTGTCAAGAAATAGTAATGAATGTTCATAAAATATGCTATCATGTGCATATAGCAGAACATTGATCTCTTAATTTGAGATGCATGATGATCACTTATCTGAGAAGTTACTAAATAATGTTATCTGTTATAGCTTTGAAATTGGCCATTAATGTGAACTTACACAATTGTCTAACTTAATAAAAAATCTGATTAGTTTAGAATTTAAATTATTTATGTATATAACATCCAGATTAATTAGTTGAAACATTAAACAGCAGACTTTTGTTATTTTTATTTGAATCCAAAGATAGAAGTCGGCTTAATGGGTACATGGGCTTAAATGCCATGTTGCAAATTACATTTGCCAATATAATATACATACACCCCCTGTGGACAGCAAAACAACCCCAAAAAATGTGGGCTGCTAAAGAAAAAACGTGTGAAGCACATGCGCTAGTAAGCAATGCCCCCCTCAAGTGCTTGGCGCAGCCTGTGAATTTACCTGAGACGTTCGTTCAGGTGAAGACTCTGGAGCTGACTGGGGACAACATATGGTGAAGACGCCGGTTTTACGAACAAGTAACTATTACTCCTAGGCCAAATAATTTTTGTTTAATCTGCTTGAAGGGAATTGTCTCTTATACTTACATGTGCATGAATTTTGTTGGTAAAAGGCATGAACTTTGCTTGCTGCCTTCTGACTTATTCATGCTACTTTACTAGCAGCTGGCAAACGGGATCAGACAGTTTTACATGCTAGGGGAAAATAAAAAGCTGTATTTGCTAAGCTATCCATCTGATTGTTAAAGTTGATTAAAATGCCTTTAGCTAGCTAGATTGAAACTGCTGAAGGAAAGTTGGCTAATGTTACCCTAACTCCCACCATCAGTCTGAGTTCACCACCTTAGCTTGTGAAGTAGACTGTAGCTAGGTTTCTAGAAAATAACTATATATTTGCTAGCTATAATACTGACTTTTCTGAACACTTTTTGTCAAACTACAGTACTTCGTTCCCCTGCCTGTTTTATTGATGCACTGGTGACTGAAAAATGAGGCAAGAAAAATGCTCCTCTTGATTTCACTGCTGTGTTTTTGGTATAATTTGTCAGAAAAGACTTGTGCACATTTACATTAGTTAATTAAGTTATTGACTGACTAGTCTAATTCATGTTTTTGGTGGTGTTTCATTTCAGATGAAGAGGGAGTTAGATCACTAGAAAATCAGCATGCAGTCAGACCAGGGCTCGTATTCCAAAGCATCTCAGATTGGAAATACTGATTTTTAGGATCATTTTTGCATTTTTTTATCGCAATTAGTGATTACATTGACAGGGGGAGCTGGTCCTAGATCACTATTCCTACTCTGAAGATGCTTTGTGAATATGAGCCCGGGAAGAAAGCTGTTGCCCAATACCAGTCTTTCACCACAGGACCGTAGAGGTATTACAATCAATGCTTATGAACTGAATGTGTATGTGAATTTCCATATATCAATGACACTAACAAAAGGGTTGAATTGTTCAGCAACATGTGCATTGAACATTGCTTTGGTGATGAAAGGAACAATGCATTTATTGTAATCTCCACTGCATGCTGTGACATGGGCTTGGATGGTGACGCACATCTTCAAGCTTCCTGGCTGAATTCTGGAGTTTTCTGTGATTCCAGAAGCAAGGGCCTTACCTGGGAGTCCAGCAACAGTCCCTCTGTCTTGCAGCCATTCTGACATGTATTGTATATAATCAAATTCATACAAACTGCTACGGACGCAAGCACTGACTTATATTCACTTTGTCCCATTCTTTAATATTTTCTGGGATATACAGTGCATTCGGAAAGTATTCAGACCCCTTCCCTTTTCCACATTTTGTTACTTTACAGCCTTTTTCTAAAATTGATGAGGATTTTTTAAAATTTAATCCATCTACACAAACTACCCCTATAATTACAAAGAGAAACAGATTTTTAGACATTTTAGCATATTTCTTCAAAGTATAAAACACCTTATTTACATAAGTATTCAGACCCTTTGCTATGAGACTTAAAATTGAGCTCAGGTGCATCCTGTTTCCATTGATCATCCTTGAGTTGTTTCGACAACTTGATTGCAGTCCACCTATGGTAAATTAAATTGGTTGGACATGCTTTGGAAAGGCACACACGTGTCTAATATAAGCTCCCACTGTTCAAATCAAAATCAAATCAAATTTTATTTGTCACATACACATGGTTAGCAGATGTTAATGCGAGTGTAGCGAAATGCTTGTGCTTCTAGTTCCGACCATGCAGTAGTATCTAACAAGTAATCTAACAAATTCACAACAACTACCTTATCCACACAAGAGTAAAGGAATGAATACGAGTATGTACATATAAATATATGGATGAGCGATGGCTGACCGGCATAGTCAAGATGCAGTAGATGGTATGGAGTACAGTATATACACACATATATATGAGATGAGTAATGTAGGATATGTAAACATTATATAAATGGCATTGTTTAAAGTGGCTAGTGATACATTATTTCATCCAGTTATAATTATTAAAGTGGCTAGAGATTTGGGTCGATGGCCGAACGGCATAGGCAAGATACAGTAGATGGTTTAGAGTACAGTGTATACATTTGATATGAGTATGTCGGATACGTAAACATTATATACAAAATTGTTTAAAGTGGCTAGTGATACATTTGTTACATCCAATTCCTATGTTTAAAGTGGCTAGAGATTTAAGTCAGTATGTTGGCAGCAGCCACTCAATGTTAGTGATGGCTGTTTAACAGTCTGATGGCCTTGAGGTAGAAGCTGTTTTTCAGTCTCTCGGTCCCAGCTTTGATGCACCTGTACTGACCTCGCCTTCTGGATGATAGCGGGGTGAACAGGCAGTGGCTCGGGTGGTTGTTGTCCTTGATGATCTTTTTGGCCTTCCTGTGACATCGGGTGGTGTAGGTGTTGATAGCGTATGTCAGAGCAAACACCAAGCCATGAGGTCGAAGGAATTGTCTGTAGAGCTCCGAGACAGGATTGTGTCGAGGCACAGATCTGGGGAAGGGTACCAAAACAATTCTGCAGCATTGAAGGTCCCCAAGAACACAGTGGCCTCCATTGTTCTTAAATAGGAGAAGTTTGAAACCACCAAGACTCTTACTAGAACTGTCCGCCCGGCCAAACTGAGCAATTGGGGTAGAAGGGCCTTGGTCAGGGAGGTGACCAAGAACCCGATGTTCACTGACAGAGCTCCACAGTTCCTCTGTGGAGATGGGAGAACCTTCCAGAGTGCAGTAAAAGGCACATGACAGCCTGCTTGGAGTTTGCCAAACGGTACCTAAAGGACACCCGGACCATGAGAAACAAGATTCTCTGGTGTGATGAAACCAAGATTGAAGTCTTTGGCTTGAATGCCAAGCGTCACACCTGGAGGAAACCTGGCACCATCCCTACGGTGAAGCATGGTGGTGGCAGCATCATGCTGTGGGGATGTTTTTCATCGGCAGAGACTAGTCAAGATCAAGGGAAAGATTAATGGAGCAAAGTACAGAAAGATCCTTGGAGAAAACCTGCTCCAGAGCACTCAGGACCTCAGACTGGGGTGAAGGTTAATCTTCCAACAGGAACAACGACCCTAAGCACACAGCCAAGACAACGCAGGAGTGGCTTCGGGATATGTCTCTGACTCCAAGTTGTAAAAACATCACAAGGATGATCAATGGAAACAGGATGCACCTGAGCTCATTTTCGAGTCTCATAGCAAAGGGTCTGAATACTTATGTAAAGGTAGTTCTGAACCTGTTCGCTTTGTCATTATGGGGTATTGTGTGTAGATTGAGGAAAAACATGAATCCATTTTAGAATAAGCCTGTAACAACATAACAAAATGTGGAAAAAGTCAAGGTCTGAATACTTTTCGAATGCACTGTATTTGCCTTGTAAGGCAAAAGTATTCAGGTTTCAGGGGAGATCTATTGACAGCATTGGGTGTTATTTGCCATTTATGCTTGGCTATTCTAAGAATATTTTAACATTGTCAGAATGACATGACCAATGTTGAATATAGGGGAATCCCAGCTTTCCAACTGTCAGATTTATTTATCAATGCCCAATTTTGAGCACTTGTGAGGAGGTTTACAACGGGAGTATTTAGCTTTGGTTTATTAACACACCCGTTTGCAGTTATTCAGTTTTTTTAGGACATCGGACATGACAATGACATTAATAGATGCTAAATAGTTAACTAGCCAGGCTACACAATATGTTTTGAATTGGCTATCTAGTCTGTCGTCTTTTTTATAGCCTACTTGCTGTAATGTCTCTCCTCGGGCCCAGTCGCACTGGCACACACAGGTGACTCATACATCTTTACTTTTCCAGGATTTTAATGACCGTACGAACCTTGTTTGCTGACCCAAGACTTGCAATAACTGGGTAAATAACTCACTAACTAGCAAGGAATATCATCACTTTCATCTCAAAAGCTTTTGATCTCGGGACCGCAAGTGATTGACAGACCGCCTTTCAATGCAATACAATTAGATTCTGATGCGTTCTGCAGGAATTGGTTGATTTAAAAAAAAAAAAAAAAAAATGTACACTTAAATGTATATTCTGCTTATATTTTTTTGGGACTTGCCCCAGTGTTAATGTCGAACCCTGTCCCACTGAAGGCTACTATCAGCTAATAATACCACCCACAATTTTTCAACACAACTTTGAAAATGTCTAAACTTCTTCCACTAGATACACCATCATATTTCTCTCCCTAAATCATAGCACCATCATATTTCTCTCCCAAATAATAGCCTATAACTTTTCAAATTCCTTTATGATTAAGTGTAGTAGTCTGAGTAGTTATTTGTGATGAAATATGTGATGTAACTTCCATACACTCCAAGGTTGATATAGTGGGGTAATCAGACCAGATATTTTAATGTTAACCTTTTGACTATATCTCAACTTAGTGTATGTAAACTTCTGACCCACTGGAATTGTGATACAGTGAATTATAAGTGAAATAATCTGTCTGTAAACAATTGTTGGATAAATTACTTGCACAAAGTAGATGTCCTAACCGACTCCTAAATGAGTTTTAATGACTCCAACCTAAGTGCATGTAAACTTCCGACTTCAACTGTGCATACATTCATGCATGCATGCTACAGTAGAAACAACACAATATACAGAAAATACAGCACTTGCTTTGATAGGAACGCACACGTCTAAAGTTATTATTTGTAAGGAAAACAACAATGAAGGCAATGCGAGCGCCAGACTGCGCAAATGTCTGCATACTTGTTCTGTGGAGTGCTTAGGCTCTCCTCCCAGAGAAGAGAAAGAAGTTTGTTTGGCTTAGTAAAGCCTCCAATTGTTTGAGCAGTTAAATGGGCTACTTCTGTGAATTAATAAGCCGGAACACCCCTAAATTCAAACTGTTAGAAAATAAAACTTGAAAAATTTAAACAATTAGCAGGCAGCGCAGGTTATCTATAGGCTAACTGTCCTGTTGCATTCTGACATCACGTGCATAAAACAACTCACGCTGGGGCGACGTTAGAGATATTTGGAATTCAATCGTGAAAAGGTTAAGTGTACACCTGTTTTTGAATGTAAGTAATAGAGCCTTGTAAAATCTGTAAAAATGTTTTGCCTGATTCTGTTTTTCTCCCAAAATGTGGTTGTCTGTTTTATTTTTTACAAGTTTCAGTTTAAGGTTTTCGGTCATATAATCACACATTTTGTTTACTAGAAGAACATCCAATTTTGTTTTAAGTCCATGACAATGTTTAAAGCACATCTGGAGACTACCTTGGAGGTCTCTAAAAAATCTAATAAATTTAGATTTTGGGGCGCAGTTACCCTTTTAATGCATGTGTGCATCAGCAAATTATTGTTTGTTTAGCTATGTTTCTGTAGCGGTTGTGATGTGATTGTGGAGTTTGTAAAACAAATGGCCACTGGATTGATGTAAATAATCACAATATAATTCTGCAAGGTAGGCATAGGCTAGCTTATTTCTAGTTAAAATTTTATTGAGAATGTTCTTGAGAAAGCCTTTCCATCTCTACCAGAAGATGGTTATCATTAAGACATTCCGGCGCCGACAGAGATGGCAGCCTCGCTT
The DNA here is from genome assembly GCA_030435695.1 of Brachymystax lenok tsinlingensis. Lineage (NCBI taxonomy): Eukaryota > Metazoa > Chordata > Actinopteri > Salmoniformes > Salmonidae > Brachymystax > Brachymystax lenok. Next base: position 28,530,463 of record CM059780.1, read on the forward strand.
CACGTTCTCAGGAAACCATGCAGTATGTTTTTTTTAATGTATTACTACTTACATTGTTACCCCCGGGAAATATTAAGTTTTATTACATACAACCGGGAGGAACTATTGGATATAAGAGCAACGTCAACTTACCAACATTACGACCAGGAATACGACTTTCCCGAAGAGGATTCTCTGTTTGTTACCCCAGCCAGGACAATAGACTGGATCGCACTGCCGGCGACTCAAAACAACGGCGCGCCGGAGAAGAGGGAAACGCGGGCGGTCTTTTGGTCAAGCTACGTCGACGGGCGCATCGTGCACCTCTCCCGAGTATTTTAATCGCCAATGTTCAGTCTCTTGACAACAAAGTAGACGAAATCAGATCAAGGGTGGCCTTTTAGAGAGACATCCGAGACGGCAACGTTCTTTGCTTCACGGAAACATGGCTCACTCAGGACACGTTATCTGAGTCGGTACAGCCACCTGGTTTCTCCACGCATCGCGCCGACAGAAACAAACTTCTATCTGGTACGAAGAAGGGTGGGGGTGTGTGTCTTATTATTAACGCGACGTGGTGTGATCATAACAACATACAGGAACTCAAGTCCTTTTGTTCACCTGACATAGAATTCCTTACAATCAAATGCAGACCGCATTATCTACCAAGAGAATTCTCCTCGATTATAATCACAGCCGTGTACATCCCCCCTCAAGCTGACACATCGACGGCACTGAAAGAAATTCATCGGACTCTATGTAAACTGGAAACCACATATCCTGAGGCTGCATTTATTGTTGCTGGTGATTTTAATAAGGCTAATTTAAGAACAAGGCTCCCGAAATTTTACCAGCATATCGAATGTGCCACCCGGGCTGGTAAAATCCTGGATCACTGTTATTCCAACTTCCGTGATGCATACAAGGCTATTCTCCGCCCTCCTTTCGGAAAAAGTCTGACCATGACTCCATTTTGTTGCTCCCAGCCTACAAACAGAAACTAAAACAGGAAACGCCCGTTCTCAGGTCTGTTCAACGCTGGTCCGACCAATCTGATTCCATGCTGCAAGATTGCTTCGAGCACGTGGCCTGGGATATGTTCCGGATAGCATCGGACAACAACATTGATGTATATGCTGATTCGGTGAGCGAGTTTATTAGCAAGTGCATTGGTGATGTTGTACCCATAGCAAATATTAAATCCTTCCCCAACCAGAAACCGTGGATTGATGGCAGCATTCGCAAGAAACAGAAAGCGCGAACCACTGCTTTTAACCAGGGTAAGGCTACCGGAAACATGACTGAATACAAACAGTGTAGCTATTCCCCTCGCAAGGCAATCAAACAAGCTAAGCGTCAATATAGAGACAAAGTAGAGTCACAATTCAACGGCTCAGACACAAGAGGAATGTGGCAGGGTCTACAGTCAATCACGGACTACAAAAAGAAAACCAGCCCTGCTAGGACCATGACGCCCTGCTCCCAGACAAACTAAACAACTTCTTTTCTCGCTTTGAGGACAATACAGTGCCACCGACACGGCCCGCTACCAAAACCCGCGGGCTCACCTTCACTGCAGCCAATTTGAGAAAAACATTTAAATGTGTTAACCCTCGCAAGGCTGCCGCCCAGATGGCATCCCTGGCCGTGTCCTCAGAGCATGCGCAGACCAGCTGGCTGGTGTGTTTACGGACATATTCAATCAGTCCCTATCCCAGTCTGCTGTTCCCACATGCTTCAAGAGGGCCACCATTGTTCCTGTTCCCAAGAAAGCTAAGGTAACTGAGCTAAATGACTATCGCCCGTAGCACTCACTTCCGTCATCATGAAGTGCTTTGAGAGATTAGTCAAGGATCATATCACCTCCATCCTGCCAGACACCCTGGACCGACTCCAATTTGCTTACCGTCCCAATAGGTCCACAGACGACGCAATCACACTGCATACTGCCCTAACCCATCTGGACAAGAGGAATACTTATGTAAGAATGCTGTTCATCGACTACAGCTCAGCATTTAACACCATAGTTCCCTCCAAGCTCGTCATTAAGCTCGAGACCCTGGGTCTCGACTCCAGCCCTGTGCAACTGGGTCCTGGACTTCCTGACGGGCGGCCCCAGGTGGTGAGGGTAGGAAACAACATCTCCACCCCGCTGATCCTCAACACTGGGGCCCCACAAGGGTGCGTTCTCAGCCCTCTCCTGTACTCTTCCTGTTTACCCATGACTGCGTGGCCAAGCACGCATCCAACTCAATCATCAAGTTTGCTGACGACACTACAGTGGTAGGCTTGATTACCAACAACGACGAGACGGCCTACAGAGAGGAGGTGAGGGCCCTCGGAGTGTGGTGTCAGGAAAACAACCTCTCACTCAATGTCAGCAAAACAAAGGAGATGATCGTGGACTTCAGGAAACAGGAGAGGGAGCACCCCCCTATCCACATCAAGGGGACAGTAGTGGAGAAGGTGGAAAGTTTTAAGTTCCTCGGCGTACACAAACTGAATTGGTCCACCCACACAGACAGCGTAGTGAAGAAGGCGCAACAGCGCCTCTTCAATCTCAGGAGGCTGAAGAAATTTGGCTTGTCACCAAAATCACTCACAAACTTTTACAGATGCACAATCGAGAGCATCCTGTCGGGCTGTATTACCGCCTGGTACGGCAACTGCTCCGCCCACAACCGTAAGGCTCTCCAGAGGGTAGTGAGGACTGCACAGCGCATCACCGGGGGTAAACTACCTGCTCTTCAGGACACCTACACCACCCGATGTCACAGGAAGGCCAAAAAGATGATCAAGGACAACAACCACCCGAGCCACCGCCTGTTCACCCCGCTATCATCCAGAAGGCGAGGTCAGTACAGGTGCATCAAAGCTGGGACCGAGAGACTGAAAAGCAGCTTCTACCTCAAGGCCATCAGACTGTTAAACAGCCATCACTAACATTGTGTGGCTGCTGCCAACATACTGACTTAAATCTCTAGCCACTTTAAACATAGGAATTGGATGTAACAATGTATCACTAGCCACTTTAAACAATTTTGTATATAATGTTTACGTATCCGACATACTCATATCAAATGTATACACTGTACTCTAAACCATCTACTGCATCTTGCCTATGCCGGTCAGCCATCGCTCATCCATATATTTATATGTACATACTCGTATTCATTCCTTTACTCTTGTGTGTATAAGGTAGTTGTTGTGAATTTGTTAGATACTACTGCATGGTCGGAACTAGAAGCACAAGCATTTCGCTACACTCGCATTAACATCTGCTAACCATGTGTATGTGACAAATAAAATTTTATTTGATTAGTTTAGCATCATTGCTAACTGCTACACAAAGCGTAGGGATTCCAGTAGTTACCACAGCCACAAATTCTAAATTGGTTATATTGTAAAAATTCATGAAAACAAACATCTGCTTCTTGGTATTAATTTAAGGTTAGGCATAAGTTTAGGTTTAAAATCTGATTTTAAGAAAAATTGTAGAATAGGCAGGCTTTGTGACTTTGTGGCTGTGGTAACTAGTGACGAACAAAATGTAGGCGTACACGCGTACCGCAGACGTAGATCAGTCAATCAATGTATTTGCGTTGGGCATGAACACGGGAGGTCGAGACTTTGGCGGCAATAAACAGTGGGGAAATTGATTGGCAAAATTCTGAATGACGGCTACAGCACATAGCCTTCCTAAGTCATAGATGGGTAATGCCATATCAAGTCTTTTGACCACACTCCTTTGATTTGAACTGACATCCAGATCTTCATCACTTAAAACATTTAAAGATTGATTTTGATATCCTTTTAAAGCTTACAAAGAGGGTTGTCAAACAATTTGTTAAATGTCTTTAGTTTTGACCTCTGTCTTAACATGCACTCCTGTTTTGTATTTTCTTTTGAAGGGTTATGGTGGTGATGTCAGGTGTCCATCAGATGCAAAGCCATGTGACTAAGATTTACTGTAAGATTTCCAAATCCGCTAATGATTTGGACCCTTGTTTACATGTTTTGGTGTTGTGCCTGCCATCGGTTGTTGAACTGCATAAACTTGAATTCAGGGTGTCAAGTCAGGTCTCTGGTTATGACTAAATCTAGTATGTTTGTTCATGTCTTGAAGGATCATAGTTACACTTTTTTTATTAAGCTTTTTTTTTAAGAACAATGCAACAATTTGAAGCGTTGTTCCCTTGTCATGTGAGACTAATATAGCATTCATATCAGCTTTTTTAACGATTTAGATTTCCTTAGACTAAAGTGATAGCAGGTTTTCCTTTAGGATTTTACCTGGACTCCATCCATTTTAAAGGAATAGGCATACCAGCAAAGTAATATGAGTTGTAATGTTATGTCCTTTCTGAAAAATCCACTGAACATTATCTACCGTGTCCGAATCATTACCGTTGGGTCAAGTCTGCTGAGCCTTTTAGCCTGCAGCAATATGTCCATTATTATATTGCTTGATTCAATAACATTTTTAAAGAAGCACTATGCAGAAATCGCTCTGCCATTTCCTGGTTGCTTAACTTCTAATAGTTTGCATAATTTCAGTTTGGGACAAAACAAGCAAGTATAGTTTAGAGAATGATTGTACCATCTAAACTGCTGTGAAATATATTTTCCATAATAAAAAATATTGTCTTTTCAGCGGTTTGAAGTTGGTGTACAGAACCGAAAGTAAAAGACGCAAAAACAAAACTTAAGAACGGGAAGCACAGAAAAGGCACACACATAACAGATCTATCGCTTCTTAGACTTGCTTTCAATGAGAATGACATTTCTATGTGAAATTGGTCGGGTCACCCACAGAGTTAAATATTGCAGCTTTAAAGTCAGAACTGGAGCCATTCAAGAACAGCAGTAACATCAGCAGAAACTATGCTTGTCAGTTAGTAATTCTGTAACAAATCACACAATACATTGAATAGATTCCATAGAGGGTCACGTAATTTAAGCATAAGTAACCATTTATTTTTGTCCACAAAGTTGTGATTTGACTGACTGTTCAATCAAAGACGGTTTCCGTAGTGAGAAAAATGTGTCTTGTGCTGGTAGAATGCATGTTTGTGACACTCGTTTCTCTTGTTCATAGGAGCCTTTATATTGAAGCATGGAAGAGGACCTGATGACACAGGATGATCCCGCTGAAAGCCATGATGACATGGAGGCTGAGGAAGAAAAGGAATTCACAAAGGACCACACAGAACAGATGGCAGGTCAATCTTCTGTGTTGCCATGTAGTGACCAATGTGATCCTGATGAAACATCTGAAGAGTCGGGTAGTTACAAGACAGCCAGAAAAGCATCTAAGAAGTCCCCATGTAAAATACAGCAGGGTGCAGTCTTCTCTGGGAAAATACTTAGCTTTGGTTGTTCCGAGTGTAAGGGTGAAGCTACTTACAGCCCCAATGACCTCCTCAAACATTTTCAGGGGGCCCACAAGGGAACCCTGCCGACGTATCCGTGTGACTTGTGTGGCTTTGCCACAAATGAGTTCCCTGCTCTTCAGCGCCATCGGATCGGGCACAGAAACACTTTAGTCACATGCGAGATCTGTAATGATGACGTACAGTACTCTCTCCTCCTGCTCACTAGACACTATATCATGTCTCACAGCCAGAATGGCCACTTTCACTGCGAAAAATGTGAATTTTCAACAGTTGACGCAGGGACATTTGTGCAGCACATCCATCATCACAATGAGAGCCAGCTCAAATGTGTGAAATGTCAACATGTGAGCTCTAACCGAGGTGAGCACCAGAGGCACCTAAAACTCTACTCGGGTACCTTCCCCTTCACATGTCTGGTCTGTGGATATGGGGCAGCACGGAGAGAATACCTCACAAAGCACATGGTAACTGTCCATGGTGAGGAGGCAGACAAGAAAAATGTATGGAGAGCAACAGAGGACAGCAACAATACCCTGGCAAACTCCTCTCCAGGTTTAAAACTCCTGCTGAAGAAAAGCCCTGCTGCAGGTGGTCAATCAAAGGAATCCCAGTGGATGTCAAAACTGAATTCTCTTCCTGGAGTTGGTTTACTTGACCAAAATGGAAGGGTGCTGAAACCAGAGAAAACATTGGAGGAATCCCAACAGTTTCATGAAAAGGCTGTAGGTGTGAAAAAGGACAGTAAGAAGTGGTTCAAAGGCGCTCTTAAGAATGAGCAACAAATTGACTTCCAGGCTGTATCATCTATACCACCACCAAAGACCCAGGAAAGTTTTGACAGTTATGGGGCTGATGCCCTTAACCCCAACAACTCCAATGGACTAACTGTTCTCATGGTCAAAAATAAAATCTCTATTCCACCTAACTGTACTACAAAAGTAATGGGCTTCAAGATGGTTGACGGCAAAAAGCATTTAGTTCTCAAAGTTATACCAACATCAAAGCCGGAGTTCTCCACAGAAAATGAAATTGTATCTACAGTGCAAGAAGTGGGCTTCCCAATGATAGGCACTACCTCTAATGGAAGTAAATGCTCAGACTCGGATGAAAATGGGGAAAATACTAGCTCCCCTTACTTGGCTGTTCTAAGCCCCTCAGGGACTGATAGAGATGCTGCAATTTCAGTACAAGTGAAGCCAGAGGAAGAGGACATTAGCATTGAGGAGACATTGCCCATACTGGAGAAACTAGCACCGAAAGCAAAACACACAGTGGAGCAGAAGATTGATAAACAACATAAGTTTAAGGATGACCAGATTCCTTCCTTGGCAGTTTCTCCAATGTCTAAAGAGTTGGATCACTCCACGATTGAGAACGGTAAACTGAGTAACAATACAGCAGACAAAATGTCTGCTTATTCAAGCCCTAATGTGACTGCTGTGGAGCTCCTTCCAGCCCAAATATTCACAGATAATACCATGCCTTCTGAATCAGCTTATGAGACCATGCTTTCCAAACCAGTTTCTGAAGAGACGATCAACATGCTTGGAGTTGGTGACATGAGTACAGCTACTGCTGATAAGATCAGTGGAAATTCCTCTCGGCCCAAAGGAGAGACATTACCCTCCAATGACAAACCTAAGGAGACTCCCTCAGAACCCATGACTGGTGACATCCAACCTTCTGATGATACTGCTGAGAAGACTCATTCAGTTATCAACGAGATGGATCCTTCTGATTCTACTTCCGATCAGATTAATTCCAGTGTGGCTGCTAAGACTAAAACTGAAACTTTATCGCCGGTTCTGACAGACAAACTGGAGTCACAGCCAGCTGAATTTGTCAACTCCAGAGAGACTGATATTAATGCTGAAAATCAGAATTCTCCCAACCAAGAGTTGTTTAGTTTTCATAATTACTCAAAGGAAACATCAAGCATTTCCTCCAACTCAACACAACCTTGTGAAAATCCATCAGAGCTTTCGACAGAGGATGATAGTGTTTGGATGAAAGAATGGAGTTTGACATTGGCTGCATCCCCACAACCTCCAGATGAGGGATCTGGAGAATCGGAGACAGAGAATGCAATGGAAAGAGTGTCAGACCGTGACATTGAGGTCGATGAGTGCATAGCTACTATAGAGGATCTGGCCACCCCAGTGGAAACTGAGAAGGCAAATCATGGACACTCTGGGTCTACACACCAAGTCCAACCTACTGTAAAAATGGAGGAGGAGTGTGTTCCTTTGTCGGAAAGGGCAACAGGGAGCATAAGTAGTTTGGCCGTCTTGGGTCGCATACTGGAGGAGCATTCAGATGCTATCATTAGCCATCAGCTTGAAAAAGATAGAATAGGCTGCTCAGCTGCCAGCCACGATTCTGTCAAGCCACCTAAGACTATGCTAAGGATCCTTAAAGCGGCAGAGGGAAAGCAGCAGATGTTACAGACTGCAAAGAACCGGTATGCTGTACCTGTGCAGCTCCAAGGCAACCCAGGGTTCAAACTGATAACCAAATCTACTCCTCATATCAATGTGTCCTATGTTAAGCCAGGAATTGAAAGACCGAATAAAACCACAGGGCTGGCACTCACCCTCAATGGTGGAAGTTTCAGCATTCTAGGACAGACTGTAGGTGATAGTGAAAAAGGTGCTACGCTGTTGTCTGCTGTTCAGCCGGGATCCAGCCCTAGTGCAAGCCACTACCTAGTCAACAGCACAGCTCTTAAAGGTCCTCTTGTCTTGTCAGGTGCAGCACATAGTTCTGCTGGAGAAAATACCATAAAGTCATCGCAGACTTGTTACTTAGTCCAGAGGCCAGTACCTGTAGGTCAGGCCCCCCACAATGCTGGTAGCAAATTGGCACGCTTAAGCTCTCAGTCTCCACTTTTGCCCCGTCCAGTTCTGGCAATGTCTGCAAACTCAGTGAACAAATCCACTGCATTGCACACTGGACGACAAGCCTTCTTGGTTAGGTATATCTCTACAGCGAAGTCAGGGATGCTTATGAATAGTCCTGATGGGAAGTCTGTGAACCAGAAAGGTCAACCTAATGAAAGTAGGGGAAATAAAGTTGTATATAAGATAGTCAGAACTGCTAATGGTAGTGCGTTCCTTTCTGGTGGTGCACATTCCTCAGCCAACAAGCCCATTTATCTGGCCACAAATGCCACACAGATGCCGTGTTTTCTGATGTCATCAAATAAAGTCTCAACCGGAGTGAAAAAACTGATATCCATACAAAATGCCTCCCACAAACCTGTCACGGCCTCACAGCTCTCAAATCTTCTTTCCCCCCAATCCAACTTGCAAGGTAGGGTCAGGCAGATAACTGACATAGGTCTGAATCAATCCCCCCTTGACCCAAGGCCAGGTCGCCAGTTAAGTCAAAGGAAGAGGCGCAGGAAAGCATTGTCTGATGAACTCCCAGAGCACTTGGCTAAAGCGAGGAGGCTCTCGAGCAAGGCGGTAACTGAAAAAGGGTCTCCCTTACTCTGGGAGCCTGTACCCAAAGATGCAGAGAGGACACTGAGACTGTATCCCTTCAGTTCACTACAGGAGATTAAGTGCCCTCGCCGAAATCAGCCGGTGGTTGTTCTCAACCATCCTGACGCAGACATTCCTGAAGTGGCCAGTATCATGAGGTCCATTAACAGGTACAAAGGTGCTGTTTCCAAGGTGGTACTGTCCCAAAACACAGTTCAATCTCTGTCTGAACTCTGTCCAGCCGGACTTATGGGGAAAAGCTCGAAGGCTAAATGTCCCTCGTCACAAAGCAGTGGCTCCAGACTTCAGACTTCAAAAAGCAGAGTCCGAGAGCGATTTCTTTTGAAACTGAAGTTTAGAAAGTCTAGCAGGAAAAAGTATGAGGTGGTAAAGTCCTTATTTAGAGGTACAGAGAGGTCATCAATGTTCGCCTGCTGGTTTTGTGGTCGACTCTTCAAGAACCAAGAGGAGTGGATTGGCCACGGCCAGCGGCATCTCATGGAGGCGACCAGAGACTGGAATAAGCTGTTTTAAAGCTGTTACAAAGCCCCTGGATTGGCCCACACACCGTCCTATAGAGTGCAACAAATGGAGAGGTTAAAGCAGTTTTTAAATTACTTATCAGTATACTTTATTCTTATAACTGTTTATATTCCCATAAATGCCCTAATACCTATGATTGAATCACGGTTTTTGAGGTTGTTGATGTGTGGTGTAAGCTGAAACGTGTGTGTGTGTGTGTGTGTGTGTGTGTGTGTGTGTGTGTGTGTGTGTGTGTGTGTGTGTGTGTGTGTGTGTGTGTGTGTGTGTGTGTGTGTGTGTGAACATTCACACACAGTGGACACACCTACTCATTCAAGGGTTTTTCTTTATTTTACTATTTTCTACATTGTACAATAATAGGGAAGACATCAAAACTATGAAATAACATATGGAATCATGTAGTAACCAAAAAAGTGTTAAAACAGATCAAAATATATTTGAGATTCTTCAGAGTAGCCACCCTTTGGCTTGATGATAGCTTTGCACACTTGGCATTCTCTCAACCAGCTTCACCTGGAATGCTTTTCCAACAGTCTTTAAGGACTTCCCACACAGGCTGAGCACTTGTTGGCTGCTTTTCCTTCACTATGTGGTCCAAATCATCTCAATTGGAAGGCCAGGTCATCTGATGCAGTGCTCCTTCTTGGTCAAATAGCCCTTATACAGCCTGGAGGTGTGTTGGGTCATTGTCCTGTTGAAAAACAAATGATTGTTCCACTAAGCGCAAACCAGATGGGATGGTGTATCGCTTCAGAATGCTGTGGTAACCATGCTGGTTAAGTGTGCCTTGAATTCTAAATAAATCACTGACAGTGTCACCAGCAAAGCGCCGTCACACCACCTCCGTGCTTCACGGTGGGAACCACACATGTGGAGATCATCCGTTCACCTGCTCTGCGTCTCACAAAGACACGGCAGTTGGAACCAATCATCTCAAATTTGGACTCATCAGACCAAGGATAGATTTCCCCCCAGTCTAAAGTCCATTGCTCATGTTTTTTGTCCCAAGCAAGTCTCTTCTTATTATTGGTGTCCTTTAGTAGTGATTTTTTTGTTGTTGCAGCAATTCAACCATGGCCTGATTCACTGTTCAAGTCTGTTACTTGAACTCTGACGCATTTATTTCGGTTGCAATTTCTGAGGCTGGTAACTAATGAACTTATTCTCTGCAGCAGAGTTAACTCTGGGTCTTCCTTTCCTGTGGCGGTCCTAATGAGAGGCAGTTTCATCAGCGCTTGATGGTTTTTGCGACTGCACTTGAAGAAACTTTCAAAGTTCTTGAAATTTTCCGGGATAGACTGACCTTCATGTCTTAATGTAATGATGGACTGTCGTTTCTCTTTGCTTATTTGAGCTATTCTTGCCATAATATGGACTTGGTCTTTTACCAAATAGGGCTATGTTCTGTATACCACCCCTACCTTGTCACAACTGATTGGCTCAAACACATTAAGGGAAGAAATTCCACAAATTACCTTTTAACAAGGCACACCTGTTAATTGAATTGCATTCAATGTGACTACCTCATGAAACTGGTTGAGAGAATGCCAAGTGTGCAAAGCTGTCATCAAGGCAAATGGTGGCTACGTTGAAGAATCTCAAATATATTTTTATTTGTTTAACACTGTTTGTTGGTTACTACATGATGATTTCATGGTTTTGATGTCAGAACTATTATTCTACAGTGTAGAATTTAAAAATAAAAAGGAAAAACCCTGGAATGAGTAGGTGTGTCAAACCTTTGACTGGTACCGAATGTGGTGTGTGTATAATATAAGAATATATACATATATGAAATTAACCCTTTACATTCGTGGGAATTGGCCTATATGGATAGGACTAAATTGAAATGTTCATGAAATGTTCTATATGAAAATGCATAACTATAGTGGCAATTGAAAGGGAACAGTTTGACGATAATGGGAAAACTATTAGACCAAAGGTGAGGACCACAGTTCCTGACAGTCCACTGTTGAGTTTATGTGCATTTTACATTTACTTTCTCTGCATTTGTTGATAATAAAATCAGAAAATACTCTGGGAAAATACATTCAATAACATAAGAATATTCCTGGACAATCTGGGATTGGTGCAACATAAGACAAAGAAGTTAGGACTAACTGGTGTCTCCAAGTGGCCACACACCTCTCCGAAGTGTGCACAGTTCTTAAGTAATTTCATTACACTTATGACTCAAAGAAATCTTCAACTATATAAGGTGCTTTTTTGAGCTCCTAACTGTGCCAATGAGGAGCTAGAGCAAGCACACTTTTAGTTGTTTTGTTTAGAACACAACCCTGAGTCCCCGCCATCACGCAATTACTGTTTTTTTACGCAATCCAAAAACGGTCCATTATAAATCGTGATCTGTGTCAGGTGGTCATCATTTGAAAGCTTGTTCTATTGCCAGCATGACTAGCTCTGTTATAAAATACAATATTGCAGTGTTGGGCTTTCACAACGCAATTCAGGGAAACCGATCACAACGTCTTGTCGCGTGAGGTGCTCATGTTCAGTACTGCTGTCAGTCTAAACCCATACAGCGCTGTGAAGCGCAGAGCCAGAGCTCTGATGTCTTGTATAACATGTTACTGTACAGCCACTGCCTTTCAATGTAGGTGTTTATCAGTGCCCAAATCTGCCATTTTCAACCCGTATACAGGTACGAGTGTAAAGGGCTATACTCTCATATGTATGTACTAATGGAATTGAACTGTGAAGACTGGGCACACTGTAATAGAGCATATTTGAGAGAGCACTGGTTTTTAAAGGAGGGGGGCATTGTTGATTACTTATTTTTGTATTCAGAAATATACCAAATTACTCAGGTGATTTCATATTCTCTGATTCAACTAATCTGGTTTGTAACATAAGCTATTCTTTAACATTTATCTGCTTTTCATTGGTTTTAGAGAGCATTGTGGGGTAAATGTTTCCTTTTATTTATTCCCTTTTAATACTTCTATTCATGAGGTCAGAACTTAATTTGTATACCTGAAATCCAAGCATTTTGTTTTTCATGTTCTCTTCAGTTTTTTGTTTTACTAGTATACAAATAGGCTAAATGTTTTTTTTGTAGCAGATAGTGACCTCAGAAAGTATTCACACCCTTTGACTTTTTCCACATTTTGTTTGTGTTAGACTGAATTTAAAATAGATTACATTTAGATTTTTTTACAAATTAATTGAAAATGTAAAGCTGAGATGTCTTGAGTCAATACATATTCATCCCGTTGATGGCAAGTCTCTAAAGTTCAGAAGTAGAAATGTGCAATATTTATTTTTTTTTTTATGATTACCTCATCTCTGTACCCCACACATACAATTATCTGTAAGGACCCTCAGTCGAGTATTGAATTTCAAACAGATTTAACCACAAAGACCAGGGACGTTTTCCAAGGCCTTACAAAGAAGGATACCTATTGGTAGATTGATAAAAAGAATAAAAGCAGACATTGTATATCCCATGGTGAAGTTATTAAATATACACTGCTCAAAAAAATAAAGGGAACACTAAAATAACACATCATAGATCTGAATGAATGAAATAATCTTATTAAATACTTTTTTCTTTACATAGTTGAATGTGCTGACAACAAAATCACACAAATTATCAATGGAAATCAAATGTATCAACCCATGGAGGTCTGGATTTGGAGTCACACTCAAAATTAAAGTGGAAAACCACACTACAGGCTGATCCAACTTTGATGTAATGTCCTTAAAACAAGTCAAAATGAGGCTCAGTAGTGTGTGTGGCCTCCACGTGCCTGAATGACCTCCCTACAACGCCTGGGCATGCTCCTGATGAGGTGGCGGATGGTCTCCTGAGGGATCTCCTCCCAGACCTGGACTAAAGCATCCGCCAACTCCTGGACAGTCTGTGGTGCAACGTGGCGTTGGTGGATGGAGCGAGACATGATGTCCCAGATGTGCTCAATTGGATTCAGGTCTGGGGAACGGGCGGGCCAGTCCTTAGCATCAATGCCTTCCTCTTGCAGGAACTGCTGACACACTCCAGCCACATGAGGTCTAGCATTGTCTTGCATTAGGAGGAACCCAGGGCCAACCGCACCAGCATATGGTCTCACAAGGGGTCTGAGGATCTCATCTCGGTACCTAATGGCAGTCAGGCTGCCTCTGGCGAGCACATGGAGGGCTGTGCGGCCCCCCAAATAAATGCCACCCCACACCATGACTGACCCACTGCCAAACCGGTCATGCTGGAGGATGTTGCAGGCAGCAGAACGTTCTCCACGGCGTCTCCAGACTCTGTCACGTCTGTCACATGTGCTCAGTGTGAACCTGCTTTCATCTGTGAAGAGCACAGGGCGCCAGTGGCGAATTTGCCAATCTTGGTGTTCTCTGGCAAATGCCAAACGCCCTGCACGGTGTTGGGCTGTAAGCACAACCCCCACCTGTGGACGTTGGGCCCTCATACCACCCTCATGGAGTCTGTTTCTGACCGCTTGAGCAGACACATGCACATTTGTGGCCTGCTGGAGGTCATTTTGCAGGGCTCTGGCAGTGCTCCTCCTTGCACAAAGGCGGAGGTAATGGTCCTGCTGCTGGGTTGTTGCCCTCCCACGGCCTCCTCCACGCCTCCTGATGTACTGGCCTGTCTCCTGGTAGCGCCTCCATGCTCTGGACACTACGCTGACAGACACAGCAAACCTTCTTGCCACAGCTCGCATTGATGTGCCATCCTGGATGAGCTGCACTACCTGAGCCACTTGTGTGGGTTGTAGACTCGCCTCATGCTACCACTAGAGTGAAAGCACCGCCAGCATTCAAAAGTGACCAAAACATCAGCCAGGAAGCATAGGAACTGAGAAGTGGTCTGTGGTCACCACCTTCAGAACCACTCCTTTATTGGGGGTGTCTTGCTAATTGCCTATAATTTCCACCTGTTGTCTATTCCATTTGCACAACAGCATGTGAAATGTATTGTCAATCAGTGTTGCTTCCTAAGTGGACAGTTTGATTTCACAGAAGTGTGATTGACTTGGAGTTACATTGTGTTGTTTAAGTGTTCCCTTTTATTTTTTTGAGCAGTGTACTTTGGATATTGTATCAATACACCCAGTCACTATAAAGAAACAGGAGTTTGGGAAATTAAATTCACCTTTCAGCAGGACAATGACGTAAAACACAAGGCCAAATATAGTGGCAGAGTTTTGACTTAAATCTGCTGGAAAATCTGTCTAGAACTAAAAATGGTTGTTTAGCAATGATCAACAACCAATTTTTCTTAACTGCATTGTTGGTTAAGGGCTTGTAAGTAAGCATTTCACTGTAAGGTCTACCTGTTGTATTTGGTGCATTTGGCAAATACAATTTGATTTGAATTTGAATAATTTAGTAAAGAATAATAGGCAAATGTTGCACAATCCAGGTTTGGAAAGCTCTTAGAGATGTATCCAGAAAGACTTGCATCTGTAATCGCTGTCAAAGGTGAGATTGTAACATGTTTGTGAAGTTGTAAACCCTTTTTATACAAATTTTTTCGCTTTGACATTTAGACTTTTGTGTAGATTGTTGACCAAAAAAATGACAATTTTAAATCCATTTATATCCCACTTTGTAACAACAAAATGTGGAAAAAGTCAAGGGGTGTGAATAATTTCTGAAGACACTGTACATACATTCTGGTTTGTCTCGCTGTTTTACCCATTTCTGGGGTGACATAGATGTTTTAGCTTTTACTGCAACACAATGCCATTGTCTAATCTCTTAATTGTCAGTGCTTGACTTTAGCATTACTCATCACATACTTATGTTGAGTTTAGCTCCCTTAACCGTTTTGTTTTTTTGTTTCCACATCCATGTTTAGCATGAAATAATAACTCAACTGATCAATTAATGCATGAGTGATACTTTACGATAAATTGAGGATATTGAGAAAACGTTATATGAGTAAGATCACACTATATGGGGATTCGCTCTAGCGGATTTACTAACGGAAGTACCAATCACAACGTCGGTTGGTGGCGAATGAGGTGAGCACCTCTCTTCATAAGACGCCACTCGCCCGTTTCTGGTCTTTCTCAAGCGTGCCTCTCTTGCGAGCAGAGAGATATCTCACCCATATGATCATAGAACCAGGGTTATGCAAGTAACTATTTAAGGGCATCTCTTTTTACAAGAGATTTGCGATGCTACATGTTGGGCCATCCCACATGAGGTTTTACCGGTGGCCCAACATTCCAGTATTATTATTATATTGGCTTATAATAGCAAGGATTTGCAGCCCCTCGAGGGCCTGAAGGCGCAATCCTCTTTGGCACTGTTTAAGGGCATCTCTTTATAAGACATTTGCGATGCTGGAATGTTGGGCCACCGGTAAAACCTCGTGGGATGGCCCAACATTCCAGCATCGCAAATGTCTTATAAAGAGATGCCCTTAAACAGTGCCAAAGAGGATTGCGCCTTCAGGCCCTCGAGGGGCTGCAAATCCTTGCTATTATAAGCCAATATAATACTGTCCACTATCCAATGGGGGTAGCTTTTGACGAGAGAGGGGCTCTCCCTTGCAGGAGTACGCCCAGGGAACGAAGTTGGTCACCCTTTCTCTATGCTCTTGTTCTATTCAAGTATTTGCGCAAAGCCCGTGCCGGACACAAACTGTGGAGACACTCCACTTCCGTAGAGTTGAAGGACGGCGGGTGGAAAGCTATAAGCTCTTAGGCTAGACAATTGTAATTGTCGCTGACCTTAGGCAAGAAAGTGTGGTTGGGTAACAGTGATACCTTGGATAACCCTGGGGCAAACTGTAGGCATGAATGGTGAACTGACAATGCATGTAGCTCACTCACTCGTTTTGTGGATGCAAGGACAATCAGTAAAGCAGTGTTGAAGGAGAGATATTTAATCTCCACGCTTTCTAGTGGCTAAAAAGGCTGCCTCAAGCACAATAGACCAGTCCCAAAGCGGAGCTATTGGCTTGGAGACAGGGCGTAAACGACACGCTCCCTTCTTAAATCGACATAACAGAGGGTGTTTTCCTTACTGTGTTGTCGAAGCCTGTATGACAGGCCGAGATGGCGGCTAAATATACAACCTGGTCGCACCACTTCTCAAAAACAAGAGTCAAGTCTGTTGTATTCAAATTCATCCTCTCACGGGTCAGGCCAAGAGGACGATGGGCTAGGTGGAGATCACGTGTAGATCCTTGCGTAACAGTATCTGCCAGGGCTCGTCGTAAAGCAGGAGAGTGATCTCCGCTAATCAGAGCTTGCCAGGCCATCGAGGGGCTATCAGGGATAAGCGTTCTTCCCTCACTCTGTTCAGAGTGGGGAGGATCAAGCATAAAGGAAGAAAAGTAACACTCTTGGCCAAGGCTGTGTCAGCGCGTCCACCTCAAGTGGTATGTTTCCTGCTATTGCAAAGAATGTCTTTGTGCGATCCAAATATATCTACGGTGGCTAAACAAATTCTCTCACAGATCAGCAACACCACTTGGGGAAGTAGTCTCCAATCCCCATAATGGGGATTCCCTCTGGACAACAAGTCCGCTCGCACATTCGGTACGCCTGGGACATGAGTTGCGCAGAAGGAGAGTGACGCACCGCTCCACAGAATAGTCTGTGTAAGTGCGGAGAGCGAGTGCCACCCTGGCGGTTGATGTATGCCACCACAGTTGTATTGTCTGTCCTGTGCAGGATGTGACAATTTTGAAGGAGGGCCAGAAAGAGTATCCGTGAATGAAAAGCTGTCAGCAGTTCGACTGAATTAATGAGTGTGGCGGAGCTGTGGTGACCACAGTTCCTTTATTGCTCTTCCCTCGTGAATTGCGCCCCACCCTGTGAGTGACCCGTCTGTCTTCACCTTCCTCTGATGCTACACCTAGGGGACGTGGGCACTGGTGATGGGCAGTTAATCAAAGCTGGAATTCTCATTGTCAGTAGCCCTATCGGTACTTCTGAGATGGTGGACGCCATCAACCCCAGCACTCAAGACACTTTCTGAGAATGACCGAACTCCCCCTGTTGAACTGGGAGAGGCACTGTCGGAACAATGAGATGGGACCGTCCGATTGTGTAGCCCGGTAAGAGAGAGAATTCAGCTTAAGTATTCTG
The DNA here is from genome assembly GCA_030435695.1 of Brachymystax lenok tsinlingensis. Lineage (NCBI taxonomy): Eukaryota > Metazoa > Chordata > Actinopteri > Salmoniformes > Salmonidae > Brachymystax > Brachymystax lenok. The sequence goes on from CM059780.1 coordinate 28,547,944, forward strand.
TTCTCTGTGTGGGCACCAAACAGCTCTTTTTCTGGTTGATCGTGAACCCTGGCTCGGTGAGGTGGCTTACAAAAGAAGCCGTGTCTCATACTGCTTGCTCCTGTGTAGGGGAGCAAAGCAGGTAATCGTCTATGTAAGCAGATACTCTTAGTCCCCTGATTCTCACACTTGCTGAACGTTCAGGGAGCCAACACTAGCCCGAAGGGGACAGCGAGGTATTTGTAGGATTTGTCTTGAAAGGAGAACCTGAGAATTCTCCTGTGTGTCGGCAGAATACTTACGTGATAATAAGCGTTCTGCAGGTCGACCTAAAGTGAACCCGTCGCCTCAACGAATAGTGAGACAGCATGTTGTGCTGAAGTATACTGAACGTGTATTTTGTCAAAGCTGTTAGAGGATCCAGGATGTCCCGCATCTCCCCCCCACCGTGTTTTTAAGCATTGGGATTTGGGGACAGTGCGTGGTGATGACTGAGTATTTGTCTTCCTCGTCTTGCCTGTGTGCGGATGCATAGAGGTGCACCGCTGCACGACTGGTAGGATTTTAGGAGTACAGATTTACATATAGTTATTTTGGGGGGGGGGGAGTCTGTGCTCCACCCCAGAGGTGACAGGCCAGAACACAGAGTGAACAGTTGGCTGCCCCTCTTTACCGCGAGGGTCAGACGCCCTTTCTTCCATCCAGGGGAGTCAGGTGGGCGGGACCTCGATGCGGTCGCAGCGAAGGACAGTGGGTTTGCAGCCTGCTGCGTAGCTGGGCATTTCGCGTAGCAGAATACCCTTCGGCCAGCATGTTGCCCTCTCCGCTCGTGAGGTGGCTGGTCAGCGACAACTCAACCCTCCATATCATGGTTAGTGGCTTTTCCCAGTTGCATTTGGCTTCCGCTGGGAAGAGTTGTTTACCCGGTGGGGTGAGAAGGGGAGCCTTCTCCCATTGAAGAAGTCCCTTTCAGCACTCCCACCACCTACGTGTTAGGGCCAGCCAATGTTTAGTCTGACTGCTGCCGGTTTGCAGACATCAATAAGCCCATATCTTTCGTTGGGTATCGAAGCTCTGCTGAGGGTGAAAGAGAGCCTTTTTGGTTTCCTCTCCCTCCTCTTCATCCTCTGGGATGAGTTGTCCCATGACCTTGCCATCGTTGATGATGAGGTCACTTTCTCCCTCTCCTTCTTCCTTTGTTCTGAAGTCATTAAAGAGCGGTACAAGGTCCTCGGGGTAACTATCCTCTATCTCGGCCCAAGTGGCTTGAGATGCTGGGGTAGCCTTTGCTTAAGGGCAGGCCTGGTGAAAGGCTGCAGTGAAGGCAGTAATTGGGGTTAGCGAGTGCAGCTGCTGCGTGCTCTGCCCCCAGGCAGACAATACAAGTTGTCTGCCTGGGGGTCTTTGCCTGATAGGGTCGCCCCACACAAGCACAGGTGTACGGGTAGTCGGGCAGGGGCAGGAGTCCTGCTTGGTTCCCCTGTTCCTTAGCAGGGGCAGCAGACTCCTTGGTTTCGAGAAAAAAGGGCGAGTGGTGTCATAAGAGGAGAGGGACTCACCTCATTTGTGAGATACTGTATGAAATTATATATTTCAAATAGAACAGCTAACCTAAATAACCAACACAACCTTATTTTTGTCTTTACCCTTGCATCGCTGCGCTATGCGCCAGGCGGCGCAACGGGGATGAGTGAGTGACTGGTGACTGGTATCGCAAAGCCACCTGAGTTTTCCAGCCTGGTCATTATGTCTTTGTTGTAGGTTAATATGCGATGAAAATTAATCAGTGTTGACATAAAACAATCACTGGAATCAAGCAGTTTATGCAACTGTCAGTTTTTTTTATATATGTATTGATGAGTTTTTCTCCAGTGGGTCTGTGATGTGAAAATGCAGGCTCTTACTTATGTGCATTAGATGTTTCGTTGATGTCGGATTCGTGCCGTAAATGGGGTTTGTGAAGGTTTTTAGTGGTACAAGTTGGACGTCCTAATGAGTCATGTACATTTTTTTACTATTTAACGGGCAGAAAAATCTGTTCCCCATGATCAAAGCTTTTACTAGTTCAATTGAAATAGTAGTTGAAAATGAATAGGCCTACAAAATATGATATTATATAGCTTCATGAAAGACAGGACAGGACTACACTAGACCAGAAATAAGACTAGACCACAGTTTAAACAGCAACCACCAGTCTGCAATGACACACTGCTACACTGCTCATTTCATTTGTATTTCTTTTCATATGTTAATTGAACACCTGTGATTTCCCATGTCCAATAGATTTGTTTTGTAATAGTAGAGGGAGTTCTGTTAACACTTTTCTGAAGCATCTGTACAATTTCATTTGACAAATTACGCTTGACACAACGTTGTTCTCTTTCCAATACCTCTTCATTCGACAAACAAATAGTTTTATGAAATTCTCCTTTCTTAGGAAAGAAAATTACATTATTTTGTTTTCAGTTTTAATTTCCCTGTCAGAATAGTTGCCTGGTCTTTTTACCTGAGAATAAAAGTAAAATGGTTTTACGCTAAGTGCCTCAAATGTTGTGCACCAGGTTGACACAATATTGTACTGTATTCACCTTGTGGTTCTATCTTCTCAAATAAATGTACATACTTTGGAAAATAAGGGATGTCTTGTGTTTTGCAAAAATGTACTGTTTTTTTTTTTTTTTTTTTTAATAGATTCATTTATTTGATTCATAAACATATTCAGAATAAGAAGATTTGACCAACTTGAATTTTACAAATACGGTTGAAGTCGGAAGTTAACATACACCTTAGCCAAATACATTTGAACTAGTTTTTCACAATTCCTGACATTTAATCCTAGTAAAAATTCCTTGTCTTAGATCAGTTAGGATCACCACTTTATTTCAAGAATGTGAAATGTCAGAATAATAGTAGAGAGAGTGATTTATTTCAGCTTTTATTTCTTTCATCACATTCGCAGTGGGTCAGAAGTTTACATACACTCAATTAGTATTTGGTAGCATTGCCTTTAAATTGTTTAACTTGGGTCAAACGTTTCGGGTAGCCTTCCACAAGCTTCCCACAATAAGTTGGGTGAATTTTGGCCCATTCCTCCTGACAGAGCTGGTGTAACTGAGTCAGGTTTGTAGGCCTCCTTGCTCGCACACGCTTTTTCAGTTCTGCCCACATATTTTCTATAGGATTGAGGTCAGGGCTTTGTGATGGCCACTCCAATACCTTGACTTTGTTGTCCTTAAGCCATTTTGCCACAACTTTGGAAGTATGCTTGGGGTCATTGTCCATTTGGAAGACCCATTTGCGACCAAGCTTTAACTTCCTGACTGATGTCTTGTTGCTTCAATATCCACATAATTTTCCTGCCTCATGATGCCATCCATTTTGTGAAGTGCACCAGTCCCTCCTGCAGCAAAGCACCCCCACAACATGATGCTGCCACCCCCGTGCTTCACGGTTGGCATGGTGTTCTTCAGCTTGCAAGCATTCCCCTTTTTCCTCCAAACATAACGATGGTCATTATGGCCAAACAGTTCTATTTTTGTTTCATCAGACCAGAGGACATTTCTCAGAAAAGTACGATATTTTTCCTCATGTGTAGTTACAAACCGTAGTCTGGCTTTTTTATGGCAGTTTTGGAGCAGTGGCTTCTTCCTTGCTGAGCGGCCTTTCAGGTTTTGTCTATATAGGACTCGTTTTACTGTGGATATAGATACTTTTGTACCTGTTTCCTCCAGCAGCAACAAGGTCCTTTGCTGTTGTTTTGGGATTGATTTGCACTTTTCACACCAAAAAGTACGTTCATCTCTAGGAGACAGAATGCGTCTCCTTCCTGAGCAGTATGACGGCTGCGTGGTCCCATGGTGTTTATATTTGCGTACTATTGTTTGTACAGATGAATGTGGTACCTTCAGGTGTTTGGAAGGATGAACCAGACTTGTGGATGTCTAAAAAAAAAAATTCTGATGTCTTGGCTCATTTCTTTTGATTTTCCCATGATGTCAAGCAAAGAGGCACAGAGTTTGAAGGTAGGCCTTGAAATACATCCACAGGTACACCTCCAATAGGCTAATTTACGTCAATCAGAAGCTTCTAAAGCCATGACATAATTTTCTGGAATTTTCCAAGCTCTTTAAAGGCAGTCAACTTAGTGAATGTAAACTTCTGACCCACTGGAATTGTGATACAGTGAATTATAAGTGAAATCTGTCTGTAAACAATTGTTGGAAAAATTACTTGTCATGCACAAAGTAGATGTCCTAACCGACCTACCAAAACTATAGTTTGTTGACAAGAAATTTGTGGAGTAGTTGAAAAACGAGTTTTAATGACTCCAACCTAAGTGTATGTAAACTTCCGACTTCAACTATATTAGAAATGTCTGCAATGTCAGTATTCATTCTCCCTGCAAGCAGATAATTATCCCATAATATGACACATCATTCTTAGCTGGCAGTTAGGAAACAATCATACATGCACAGCAATATGTAGTCATTGACTTTTATGGTGTAGGAAATTGGAACCCCCGAAAAGATTGGGAAGTACACAAAAAAAGTGAATTTGTATCACTTACTATCTGAAAAATCTGAATATGTAATTGGTACTTGTCTAAGAAAATATATTTTATAGATCCTAGAACTGCATCCCAATAACCTGTCCTTTCTCCCAAAATGTGCACTTGTTCACTTCCCTTCATGGATTTAAAGGTAGACTGGTATAAGAAATATGGTAGAAGCTGTCCAGTCCATGCTTACACCAATCCAATTATTTTAAATATAAAAGGACAGGTGGCAATGTAGATGCCTTCTGTTTTTATCGGACTGGGACAGGTCAGGGCTGTATTCCTGTGTACACCATAGCCAAATGGTTTGTTACGGATAAGCAAGCCATTCTCATGGACAAGTTCTGGTAGTTCCTCATTTCTGCTGATTTGCTTCTATTTTGTTCCTAGTGTATACCACCCAAATTTTGGTGAAGAGGTTGACCAGAGAGGGTGAATTCAATTGCAATCTCCGGAAACCGAGCAGCGATTTAAAGAAGTGTGTCCATTTAACCTGTCAATAAAGCAATCGACTCCATTCCTGTTGCTGTTACTTATTTTGATGACCATGAAGCGGAATCCTCTTCAAAAACAACATTGAGTAGAGCTCTTTTCAATATTGCAGCAACCAGATATTCTCTTACAATGGACATATAATCTATTCTTAGTGAAATAATTTCAAGCAGCCACCTATCAAATAAAGGTATTCAACCTCTAGAATCATTAAGATCTACCAGTCATCCAACATATTTTGGTTACCCACAACCGTTCGTTCCTTCAGAGCTCGTTGACTATCTCCCCTTGTCGACGGGGAATTTACATAGATGCTTGATTTCTGGTGCTTTGATGGACTCCATTCCCTACACTCGCATTAACATCTGCTAACCATGTGTATGTGATAAATACAATTTGATTTGATTGGTTGCCACTTGTCAGAGCGACTGATTGATTGGTCAATGTATTGATTGTATCCAGTGCCATTCAATGCCATGGTGATGCGGCGCAAGCAGTGCTTGTGTTCAGACAGGCAAAAATAGAGCTAGAGACAGGTCTGCAGGCTTGTGCTTGATTATATATAGGTCAGGCTCTTATCAGGGATGTCTACGCAATGCTTCTGACTTCCTGCTACAAGAAGTAGTTCAGGCTGCTGAGTGGCCCGGGGGAGGAGGGACCCTTATCCAATGACCAATTTTTATTTTATTGTATTTAACCTTTTGTTAGGTTCTAAATATCAGAGTAAGAACTCGACGGACACTATGAAAGCTTAAACCAAGTTTATTCACCCCAAAATTTGGGGTGGAAGCTCCTCCTCTCTAAACACTGTTGCTAGGCAGGAAATTAAGTGAAGCGGGCAATAAACTGTTCCTTCTCCCTTAACCTAACGTGACCTGACCTCGACCCCCTTCATCACTAATCCACGGCTCTCTCCCCTTTATCAGTGCCTGACACGTGATCGTTTTCTCTACACTCAGTACATTCTAAACTTAATTGCACTGATCATATACATTCCTCCTACAGATAACCATTAACTTCTGGTGCAGACCCTCTTGACCCTAGCACTCAATATTTCAATACGATACCTGATAATTAACACTAACATATCCGGACTGAATGTAAACGTTACATATTCCCCTCCCTCCCTCAATGAATAAGTATATTTCATATTCTCAGAACCCAACACTTTATTTAACTAGGGAAGTCAGTTAACAACAAATTATTATTTACAATGACAGCCTACCCCGACCAAACCCTAACCCGAACGAAGCTGGGCTAATTTTGCGCCACCCTATGGGACTCCCAATCACGGCCAGTTGTGATACAGCCTGGAATAAAATCAGGGTCTGTAGGGATGCCTAACACTGAGTTGCAGTGCCATAGACCGCTGCAACACTCGGGAGCAAATGAAGCGTTAATATCCAAAGACAAGAAAAGTAGCAGAAAGGCAAAGAGAAGGGAGCGTGAGTACCTGATGAATGCATAATTTTTTGTCCTTTGAATAAAAGTCAGACTTGGCCATTTTGTCTCTTTATAAAATGTATTAAGATGTATGGTGATTACAAAAAAGGATTGTGCATGGGAAATCTAGATTTGGAAGACTTGCATTGAGATTTCTTAGCTTTTTGATCATAAGGCCTTGTTAGTTTACCTGTGTGGTTAGCTACTATCATTGCTAAAGCACATACTGTATAATAGAAAGCACATGACACAATAACACAATATTCATTCTCCTTATTTTAATACTTTTGTGATCATGTGGTTTGTAAAATGTCAATGTACATGTTTTTAAGATTAACTCTCATCACTATCCGAGAGCGCACAGATTCTTCTGTTTTCTCACATCACATTTTAGAAATTGGTAGCACTGTTATTTTTATGCCTACACATTTTAGTGCTGCAGCCAAGCTATCAGAATGATATAATTTGATAGTTTACATTACATTTTCTTTCTTTGCTTTCATGGAAAGGCTTCTTTCGGCCTGTGTAACTTTCTTATTTACCATTCACAGAATAAGACCAGGGATGCTTGACATATCAGTAAAAGACCACAGAAACACCAACATGTCACATCTGTGTATGCATGTAGACATGCAAACAATGACAACCCCTAAGTTGTTTATTTGTTGTAGGGTGAAAATGCCCCATAGCAGTGATCTTGGGTAAATTTAGCTTTTCCCCCCACTAATGGTTAAGGTTAGGGGAGGGGAAGCTGATCCTAGATCTGTACCTAGGGGAAATTTCACCTCAGAGCTGTTTATTCTTGGGTGCCAGCCTCCCAAGTGGCGCAGTGGTCTAAGGCAGTGGTCTAAGGCACTGCATTGCAGTGCTAAATATGCCACAAGAGATTCTGGGTTCAAGTCCAGGCTCTGTCGCGGGCCGGAGAGCGCAGAGCACGCTGACACGGTCGCCAGGTGTACGGCTTGGTTGGGTTGTGTTTCGGGAGGACGCACGGATCTCGACCTCTCCCGAGTCCGTAAGGGAGTAACAGCGATGAGACAAGACTGTAACTACCAATTGGATACCATAAATTTACAATTATTGGGTGCCAAGGCAGTGCTACACATCTTTTCTGGAGGCTATTGCTGCTGGTGATGCTGAAGAAATTACCACTTTTTAACCTCTATGGGTTCGGTGTCCCCCCCCGCGGGATGGTTGAGCTAATGTGATTAGCATGACGTTTTAAGGAACAAGAAAATTTCCCAGGACATAGACATGTATTATATGGCCAGAAAGCTTCAATTCTTGTTAATCTAACTGCACTGTACAATGTACAGTAGCTATTACAGTGACAAAATGCCAGGCTATTGTTTGAGGAGAGTGCACAACAAAACACTCATCATGGCAACTGGTTTGATACATTCACCTCAGTAATCGTGCTCGGATTTGTCATCCTGAGTTTTTGTTGGATAAAATCAATTTTTATATTCAAATGTAGGAACTGGGTTCTACAGTTTTTAAACCCCTGCTGTGTTTTAAATTCTCCTACATTAATTTCACATTTCAACAAACTTCAAAGTGTTTCCTTTCAAATAGTATCAAGAATATGCATATCCTTGCTTCAGGTCCTGAGCTACAGGCAGTTAGATTTGGGTATGTCATTTTAGGCGAAAATTTTAAAAAAAAGGGTCCGATCCTTAAGAAGTTTTTAGTCTCTCCTCCGGTGCAGTGTTGCAAGAGCATTGTGTGTCTTCACATTCATTATTATTCCTATTAATCCACTTCCTATTTCACATCTACAGCAGATTTTTAAGGGGTAGATCAACTTTAATATTGCAGATTGTGGCTTCTATCAATGTAATTGTGTGCATCAAAAGTTTGCCCAAAATACTTTTTTTATCAAATAGTATTTGAGTTTAACCATATGTTATAATATTTGTTCTGTCTTTTCTAGAGGTTTAAACTGAAATTGCAACCAGCTTTCGATTGCTTATTTAAAAAATGGTGATTATTTTTCAAATAACCGAAAGTGAGAGGGCCATTCTTGAACACGGGGTGAGCCATTCTTATTAATCTGCTAGAGAAACAGTTAGTTCGGATTTAACTATAGTTTTTGTATGACTGAAGCCTTTAGTGAAAGGTCCAATTCTTTAATATTTAATAATTTCTGCCCTCCGAATTCATATTCATTAAATAAATAGGCCGGTTTAATTTTGTCTTGCTTGCCATTCCAAATGAAGTGGAATCTTTTTTGCTCATATCAAAAACAAGTCATTAGGTGTAGGCAGGGCCGTAAGTAAATAGGTTAACTGGGATATGACTAAAGAATTAATCAGGATGATTTTTCTACAATAGACTGCTGTTGTCTCTTCCATGGTGGCAAAATCTTATCTAATATGGCTAACAGTCTATTAAATTGTAGTGAGAATTTCTTTTTTTCGGTATATGAATACGGAGTATGTCCACTTCACTGTCTGAATATTTTATTGGTGAACTACACTGTAATGTAAAAGTTAGATTTTTTACAGATCCAATACATTGGTTTTATTCCAGAGAGATTAGAAAAAATGTGTAGATCTGCTATGATGCTGTGCAGGGATACAAATTGTGGATATAAAAGAAAACATGAATCGTCAGTGTACAATGACACTTTTGTTTTTAAGCGCTGGATTTCTAGCCCTTTAATATTATTGTTGGATCTGATTTTAATAGATAACATTTCAATGGTCATAATAAATAAATATGCCGATACTTTCTGAGAAGTAGCCACTATTTACTATTTTACATCTGGGGTTACTATACATAATTTTAACCCATTGTATGAGATTCTCAAATTTAATATAGTCCAGGCATTTATATATAAATTCCAGTTGCACTTTCAAAGGCCTTTTCAAAGTCAGCAATGAATACCAGGCCTGGTTTCCCAGAGTGTTCTATTGTTTCCAGTACTTGTTTTATAAAAAAAAACCTGTCTGATTAGGATGAACAATATTTTTCCAATTCTATGCGCAATGCATTTTGCTAAGATTTTGGCATCACAACACTGAAGTGTAAGGGGTCTTTAGTTTTTTAGGTGGGCTGGATCTTCATAGTTACCATCTGGGTCCTGTTTCAATAATAATGAAATCAGACCTGCCGAGTATCTGATAGTCTACCATTTTTATAGGAGTGGTTAAAACGTGTTAATAACGTACGTTTGAGTTAATCGAAAAATATTTGATATACTTCAACTGGTATGCCATCCCTACAGCAGCATTAGCTCTTATTTTAAAGGGGTGATCTGTGATTGGTACATCAAATTGTTTTGTAAGTGTGTCTGTTCTGTGTCTTAAATGTAGTTCTGGTTTGTGTGTGCGTGCGTGCATGAGCGTACGGCTGTGTGTGTAAACGTGTGTATGTGTACTATATGTGTGAGTCCATGTGTGTTTGGCTGTATCTGCATTCTATTTGTGTGTGTACATGTCTCCATGAGCCAATTAACATCTTAAACAGGCTCTTGGCCTCTCACCAAGGTCATGACATCATTACAAATGACATTTCTAAAGACTAAGGGCTGTGACATTTACCATTTTGACATGGAGCATCAGTAGACATGTCGACTAAGCTACAGTAAATCGGAACTATGAATGTTATGATTTCAGAAAAAAATAAATGTATGTGGTCCTCGTTTTGGGCTCAGTTCCATACCTTCATACCTCCAACACTCAGATCTTTGCATCCAGTTCTGTTCTTCCTCCACCTCATCCGTCCCTCCTGCTCTCTCTCTATAAAGTCGCTAGTGAAAGTCTACAAACCCCTTGCAGTCTTCACATCTAATAAGGGATTACATTAGATTTTTTTTCCTATCAATCTACACAACCTACTCCACATTTTCAAAGTGAAAGAAAATATAGAGTATTTTCCAAATTACTAAGTGCAAAATGAGGATATAATGATTGCTAATGTCTTCATACCCCAGAGTTATTAATGCATGGTGGAAGCACCTTTGACAGCCATTAAAGCTGTGAATCATTTTGAATACGATTCCACCAACCTTGCATGGACACCTTTTGGAAACATGACATCCTCGCTGGTCCCACTCCCATTCACAAGGGGGCGATAGCAAAGGTTTTTATTTGTCTTTTCATTTTGTGAAAGCAAGGAACAGTAGTAGCTAGCTGGCAGCCTGGCTTTAGCCTGGCTAAAAACATATTCAGCTATCTTCCCACATCTCCATGTGTAATAATCATCTTGGCAAAAATATGCCCTTATTATTCTTATACTTGCTGGTGTAACCTAAAACATTATCTTAGTTTGATATGCTGCTTGTGTATTCATTCCCATATCAGCTAAAAATAGAACAGCATCATGTTTTGGTCATAGAGAAAAAAAACACATGGCTAACTAGTTGGCAACAGCAGGTTATTACAACATCGCAACACACTAGAGACAGGTCTGCAGGCCTGTGCTGGATTCTATATAGGTCAGGCTCGTATCAGGGATGTCTGAGCAATGCTTCGGACTTCCTGCTACAAGAAGTTGGTGGAGGAGGGACCCTTATCCAATGACAAATTAAGTGTTAACATCCAAAGACAAAAGGAGCGGAAAGACAAAGAGAAGGAAGCGAGAGTACCTGATGAAACCAGTCAGCATGGTTTAACAGGCATTTTTTCTCTATATAAAATGCTTTAAGATAGATGGTGATTACAAAAATATTGTCTGCGTAGAGGTTGTAGTAAGCTTTAGGGCAACAGACACTGACATTTTCAATACTCACAAAAAACATTTCTCTCATGTTGTGCACAAATTTGTTTAAATCCCTGTTAGTAAGCATTTCTCCTTTGCCAAGAGAATACATCCACCTGACAGGTGTGGCATATCAAGAAGCTGATTAAACAGCATGATCATTACACAGGTGCGATTAAAAGGTCACACAACACAATGCCACATATGTTTTGAGGGAGCATGTAATTGACATGCTGACTGCAGGAATGTCCACCTGAGCTATTGCCAGATAATTTAATGTTCATTTCTGTACTATAAGCCACCTCCAAATTCGTTTTAGAGAATTTAGCAGTACGTCCAACAGAACTCACAAGCAGTCCATGTGTAACCACACCAGCTTAGGACCTCCACATCATAATGATGTTTATATATAAATAAATAAAACACATACGTTTTTTTGTCGCAAGGGGTCAGTTGTGGTCAGTAGTTGTGGTCAGTAGTGTTAGTAAATAGGTGTGTGGTCAGTGGTTGTGGTCAGTAGTTGTGTGATTGTGGTCAGTCGTTTTTGGTAAATAGGTGTGTGGTCAGTAGTTATTTTCAGTAGTTGTGTGGTTGTGGTTAGTAGTTGTGGTCAGTAGTTGTGTGGTTGTGGTCAGTCATTTTTGGTAAATAGGTGTGTGGTTCAGTAGTTTTGGTCAGTAGTTGTGTGGTTGTGATCAGTGTCTAAACTACAGTTGTTGCGTGTGAACTGAAAGAAGTGTGATGAAGTGATCGGGTGAAATATGAAGCGAGTGAATGGAGATAATTTTGCGCTATCCAATCAGAGCAGCCCTTATCGTTACGGACAGAGTTATTTAGAGCATTGGGCACGATCCTTGTAGCTACTTTCTTGGTGTTCACAATTGTTCTAAATTCAATCACCCTTCACCTTCCTCATACATTTTCCCTGCGCTGCCTCGTGCTCCTCTGTGTCTGAGTATCCATAGCAATGGCTCCATTTGGGATGCTCAATGATGAGACATGAGAGCTGTTAGCTAACATTAACTAGCTACATTTTGTCACTCTAAACTACAACAAACAGCTGTAACTTTTGATTGGTAGGAGATCATTCTGTTCGGAGTCCAGGTTTGAATAGCAGAGAAGTACAACAAGATGTTATACCCTCTACAATTTTGTCTAACAGTTCCAAAATGTTTTGGAAATAAGCAGTTGACGCGGCTACTAAAATAGCTGTAGCGTTTTATTGGAATGAGATTTTTTTTTAAAAGCAGAGAAGGTTTTGTCTAAGTTGATGGCAAAGTAGTTGATTTGTGTCAAAAGTCGCATTGTTGCAATTACAGTGAATGGAATGTTGGAAGTGATAATGTCACAATGGGAACTTTAGAATGTTGAGGAAATCCCATTAAAGTGGATGAAGATTGACAACAAAAGGTCTAAAAGCTTAATAATTTAAAAATGTTTTAAAGAAATCAAAAAGTTGTATTCAATCACAATATTCCAGACCGGTCTCCACGTTTTAAACTTTGAATGACATTTTCTAGTTAAAACGGTGTAAAAAGAGTAGCGTTACAAACAATAATAAGAAAAAGTATGTCAGACTTAAAGTGGGTACTCTTGCTTCACAAGCCCCATTAATTATGAATATTGGTGGTCACCACTAGTGATAACTGATATTGTTTATTCATGTGTCTGTGCGAAAACACTTCAAATCTTGGATGTGTTGTAAATGCCTTGGATGACTATGTGGCCATTAACTGCAGTTAGGGACTGGTGCACTTTACAAAATAGATGGCATCATGAGGCAGGAAAATGATGTGGATATAGAAGGAACATCTCAAGACATCAGTCAGGAAGTTACAGTGGGGCAAAAAAGTATTTAGTCAGCCACCAATTGTGCAAGTTCTCTCACTTAAAAAGATGAGAGAGGCCTGTAATTTTCATCATAGGTACACTTCAACTATGACAGACAAAATGAGGGAAAAAAATCCAGAGAATCACATTGTAGGATTTTTAATGAATTTATTTGCAAATTATGGTGGAAAATAAGTATTTGGTCACATACAAACAAGCAAGATTTCTGGATCTCACAGACCTGTAACTTCTTCTTTAAGAGGCTCCTCTGTCCTCCACTCGTTACCTGTATTAATGGCACCTGTTTGAACTTGTTATCAGTATAAAAGACACCTGTCCACAACCTCAAACAGTCACACTCCAAACTCCACTATGGCCAAGACCAAAGAGCTGTCAAAGGACACCAGAAACAAAATTGTAGACCTGCACCAGGTTGGGAAGACTGAATCTGCAATAGGTAAGCAGCCTGCTTGGAGTTTGCCAAAAGGCCCTTGAAGGACTCCAACCATGAGAATCAAGATTCTCTGGTCTGATGAAACCAAGATTGAATGCCAAGCGTCACATCTGGAGGAAACCTGGCACCAACCCGACCACAGCCACCTGGATTGGATTGATTGATTGACATCATTTCCGGTCACAACTAGTAGACTTGGTTACGTGCTGCTGTGCGTTTTGTTGCTAACCTAACTTTGCTACCTGACAGTTTTACGGTTTTTACTTTGTAATTACCGCTTATTTTTTTCATTCAACTTTTTCCTCCGGACGCTTTATCTGGACGTGTTTCGTCCAGGACCTCCACCAACCGAAGCTAAGTAGTAACATTAACATGATGCCTTCTAATTGCAGTCGCTGTACTCATAACATACAGGAGAACGGTCGGCTTATACAGGATAGCTGTGCTGCAAGCCCAGCTTCAGACGCAATCGTTAGGCAAGGGAAATGTAAGTGTAGGAAAGGATGAAACAGCGTCTGTGCCACCAGTAAGTACAGATAGTCGTAGAAATCCTCGCACAGTCCCCGCAGCCGGACAAATTTCTCACGGCTTCTGGAAGGAAATGCTGGAGCAATGCTTCAACCGTGTCGCTCATTCAGCCGACAGAAACTTTCAACCGGTTTTCCCCATTAAGCAGCGGTCGGAGTCAGAGGCCGAGCCTTCTCTGGTCTCTACTCCTCCCGCTCACGGGTCTGAGATGCCGAGGCCTCCCACCATTAGCACTGACAAATTGAAAACTCTAGTCATTGGCGACTCCATTACTCGCAGTATTAGACTTGAAGCGAATCACCCAGCGATCATACACTGTTTACCAGGGGCAGGGCTACCGACGTTAAGGCTAACCTGAAGATGGTGCTGGCTAAGGCTAAATCTGGCGAGTGTAGAGAGTATAGAGATATTGTTATCCACGTCGGCACCAACGATGTTAGGATGAAACAGTCAGAGGTCACCAAGCGCAACATAGCTTCAGCGTGTAAATCAGCTAGAAAGATGTGTCGGCATCGAGTAATTGTCTCTGGCCCTCCCAGTTAGGGGAGTGATGAGCTCTACAGCAGAGTCTCACAACTCAATCGCTGGTTGAAAACTGTTTTCTGCCCCACACAAAAGATAGAATTTGTAGATAATTGGCCCTCTTTCTGGGACTCACCCACAAACAGGACCAAGCCTGGCCTGTTGAGGAGTGACGGACTCCATCCTAGCTGGAGGGGTGCTCTCATCTTATCGACGAACATAGACAGGGCTCTAACTCCTCTAGCTTCACAATGAGATAGGGTGCAGGCCAGGCAGCAGGCTGTTAGCCAGCCTGCCAGCTTAGTGGAGTCTGCCACTAGCACAGTTAGTGTAGTCAGCTCAGCTATCTCTATTGAGACTGTGTCTGTGCCTCGACCTAGGTTGGGCAAAACTAAACATGGCGGTGTTCGCTTTAGCAATCTCACTAGAATAAAGACCTCCTCCATTGCTGCCATTATTGAAAGAGATTGTGATACCTCACATCTCAAAATGGGGCTACTCAATGTTAGATCCCTCACTTCCAAGGCAGTTCTAGTCAATGAACTAATCACTGATCATAATCTTGATGTGATTGGCCTGACTGAAACATGGCTTAAGCCTGATGAATTTATTGTGTTAAATGAGGCCTCACCTCCTGGTTACACTAGTGACCATATCCCCCGCGCATCCCGCAAAGGCAGAGGTGTTGCTAACATTTACAATAGCAAATTTCTATTTACAAAAAACAAAAAAACGGCGTTTTCGTCTTTTGAGCTTCTAGTCATGAAATTTATGCAGCCTACTCAATCACTTTTTATAGCTACTGTTTACAGGCCTCCTGGGCCATATACAACATTCCTCACTGAGTTCCCTGAATTCCTATCGGACCTTGTAGTCATGGCAGACAATATTCTAATTTTTGGTGACTTTAATATTCACATGGAAAAGTCCACAGACCCACTCCAAAAGGCTTTTGGAGCCATCATCGACTCTGTCGGTTTTGTTCAACATGTCTCCGGACCTACTCACTGCCACAGTCATACTCTGGACCTAGTTTTGTCCCGTGGAATAAATGTTGTGGATCTTAATGTTTTTCCTCATAATCCTGGACTATCGGACCACCATTTTATTACGCTTTGAAATCGCAACAGATAATCTGCTCAGACCCCAACCAAGGATCATCAAAAGTCGTGCTATAAATTCTCAGACATCCCAAAGATTCCTAGATGCCCTTCCAGAATCCTTCCACCTACCCAAGGACGTCAGAGTACAAAAATCAGTTAACCACCTAACTGAGGAACTCAATGTAACCTTGCAATACCCTAGATGCAGTTGCACCCTAAAAACAAAAAACATTTGCCAAAAAAACTAGCTCCCTGGTATACAGAAAATACCCGAGCTCTGAAGCAAATTACCAGAAAATTGAACGGAAATGGCGCCACACCAAACTGGAAGTCTTCCGACTAGCTTGGAAAGACAGTACCGTGCAGTATCGAAGAGCCCTCACTGCTGCTCGATCATCCTATTTTTCCAAGTTAATTGAGGAAAATAAGAATAATCCAAAGTTTCTTTTTGATACTGTCACAAAGCTAACTAAAAAGCAGCATTCCCCAAGAGAGGATGGCTTTCACTTTAGCAGTGATTCATTCATGAACTTCTTTGAGGAAAAGATCATGATCATTAGAAAGCAAATTACGGACTCCTCTTTAAATCTGCGTATTCCTCCAAAGCTCAGTTGTCCTGAGTCCACACAACTTTGCCAGGACATAAAATCAAGAGAGACACTCAAGTTTTTAGTACCATATCTCTTGACACATTGATGAAAATAATCATGGCCTCTAAACCTTCAAGCTGCATACTGGACCCTATTCCAACTAAACTACTGAAAGAGCTGCTTCCTGTGCTTGGCCCTCCTATGTTGAACATAATAAACAGCTCTCTATCTACCGGATGTGTACCAAACTCACTAAAAGTGGCAGTAATAAAGCCTCTCTTAAAAAGCCAAACCTTGACCCAGAAAATATAAAAAACTATCGGCCTATATCGAATCTTCCATTCCTCTCAAAAAATTTTGAAAAAGCTGTTGCGCAGCAACTCACTGCCTTCCTGAAGACAAACAATGTATACGAAACGCTTCAGTCTGGTTTTAGACCCCATCATAGCACTGAGACTGCACTTGTGAAGGTGGTAAATGACCTTTTAATGGCGTCAGACCGAGGCTCTGCAACTGTACTCATGCTCCTAGACCTTAGTGCTGCTTTTGATACCATCGATCACCACATTCTTTTGGAGAGATTGGAAACCCAAATTGGTCTACATGGACAAGTTTTGGCCTGGTTTAGATCTTATCTGTCGGAAAGATATCAGTTTGTCTCTGTGGATGGTTTGTCCTCTGACAAATCAACTGTAAATTTCGGTGTTCCTCAAGGCTCTGTTTTGGGACCACTATTGTTTTCACTATATATTTTACCACTTGGTGATGTCATTCGGAAACATAATGTTAACTTTCACTGCTATGCGGATGACACACAGCTGTACATTTCGATGAAACATGGTGAAGCCCCAAAATTGCCCTCCCTTGAAGCCTGTGTTTCAGACATAAGGAAGTGGATGGCAGAACATTTTCTACTTTTAAACTCTGATAAAACAGAGATGCTAGTCCTAGGTCCCAAGAAACAAAGAGATCTTCTGTTGAATCTGACAATTAATCTTGATGGTTGTACAGTCGTCTCAAATAAAACTGTGAAGGACCTCGGCGTTACTCTGGACCCTGATCTCTCTTTTGACGAACATATCAAGACTGTTTCAAGGACAGCTTTTTTCCATTTACGTAACATTGTAAAAATTAGAAACTTTCTGTCCAAAAATGATGCAGAAAAGTTAATCCATGCATTTGTAACTTCTAGGTTAGACTACTGCAATGCTTTATTTTCCGGCTATCCGGATAAAGCACTAAATAAACTTCAGTTAGTGCTTAACACGGCTGCTAGAATCTTGACTAGAACCCCAAAATTTGATCATATTACTCCAGTACTAGCCTCTCTACACTGGCTTCCTGTTAAGGCAAGGGCTGATTTCAAGGTTTTACTGCTAACCTACAAAGCATTACATGGGCTTGCTCCTACCTATCTTTCTGATTTGGTCCTGCCGTACATACCTACACGCACGCCACGGTCACAAGACGCAGGCCTCCTTACTGTCCCTAAAATTTCTAAGCAAACAGCTGGAGGCAGGGCTTTTTCCTATAGAGCTCCATTTTTATGGAATAGTCTGCCTATCCATGTGAGAGACGCAGACTCGGTCTCAACCTTTAAGTCTTTATTGAAGACTCATCTCTTCAGTAGGTCTTATGACTGAGTGTAGTCTGGCCCAGGAGTGTGAAGGTGAACGGAAAGGCACTGGAGCAACGAACCACCCTTGCTGTCTTTTGCCTGGCCGGTTCCCTCCACTGGGATTCTCTGCCTCTAACCCTATTACAGGGGCTGAGTCACTGGCTTCTGGTGCCGTGGCGGAGATCTTGTGGGCTATACTCGGCCTTGTCTCAGGATGGTAAGTTGGTGGTTGAAGATATCCCTCTAGTGGTGTGGGGGCTGTGCTTCGGCAGAGTGGGTGGGGTTATATCCTGCCTGTTTGGCCCTGTCCGGGGTTTCGCCGGACGGGGCCACAGTGTCTCCTGACCCTCCTGTCTCAGCCCCCAGTATTTATGCTGCAGTAGTTTATGTGTCGGGGTGCTAGGGTCCGTCTGTTATATCTGGAGTATTTCTTCTCTTATCTGGTGTCCTGTGAATTTAAGTATGCTCTCTCTCTCTCTCTCTCTCTCTCTCTCTCTCTCTCTCTCTCTCTCTCTCTCTCTCTCTCTCTCTCTCTCTCTCTCTCTCTCAGGACCTGAGCATTAGGACCATTCCTCAAGGCCTACCCGGATGTCCCGAGTCCACCTGGCCGTGCTGCTTCTCCAGTTTCAACTGTTCTGCCTGTTTTATGAACATTTTAAAATCTTGTCCATGTTCTGTTATAATCTGCACCCGGCACAGCCAGAAGAGGACTGGCCACCCCTCACAGCCTGGTTCCTCTCTAGGTTTCTTCCTAGGTTTTGGCCTTCTAGGGAGTTTTTCCTAGCCACCGTGCTTTTACACCTGCATTGCTTGCTGTTTGGGGTTTTAGGCTGGGTTTCTGTACAGCACTCTGTGACATCAGCTGATGTAAGGGGGGCTTTATAAATAAATTTGATTTGATTTGATCCCTACGGTGAAGAGTGGTGGTGGTGGCAGCATCATGGTGTGGGGATGTTTTTCAGTGGCAGGGACTGGGAGACTAATCTGGATCGAGGGAAAGATGAACGGAGCAAAGTACAGAGAGATCCTTAACTTCTTAGGGCTTGGGGGCAGTATTTTGAAGTTCTGATGAAAAACGTGCCCAAAGTAAACTGCCTGTTACTCAGGCCCAGAAGCTAGGATATGCATATAATTAGTATAGAAATAGGATAGAAAACACTCTAAAGTTTCTAAAACGGTTAAAATAATGTTTGTGAGTATAACAGAACTGATATGGCAGGCAAAAACCTGAGCAAAATCCGTGACATGAATCAGTCATGTCACACTGTTTTCAATAGGCCAGCTATTCAAAGCCTCATAGTTTAACCCCCAAATTGCAGTTCCTATGGAAATGGAAAAGGAATCCTTTAGAAAAAGGTTTGAAGCGTCAATCATGAAAATCAAGGGAGTAAGACCACTATAGTTTATATTCATTTTAGGGTATCTGAGTATTGATTACAAATGCTGTTTGACTTTTTTCAACGAACTTTATGGGTACTTTTGGGATATCGTTTGTCTGCATGGATGAAAGTCTTTGGGCAGGTGGATTACTGAACAAAACGCGCCAACCAAACGGAGCTATATGGATATAAAGAGGAACTTTATCGAACAAAATGACCTTTTATTGTGTAACCTGGATGCTTGGGTATGCCATCAGAGGAATTCATCAAAGGTAAGCAATTTATTTTATGCTATCTTTGAGTTTTGTGACACCTCTGCTGGTTATGTTATTATGCTAATTAGGTTTTGAGTGGGGCGCTGTCCTCAGACAATCAAATGTTCTGCTTTCGCCGTGAAGCCTTTTTGAAATCTGACAATGCTGTTAGATTAACAAGAGTCTAAGATTTTGAAGGGTGTGCAACATTTGTATTTTCGTGAATGTTTAAAATTAGTATTTTTGTCATTTGAATTTGGCGCTCTGCATTTCACCGGATGTTGTCAAAATCGATCCAGTTCACGGGATTGGATCCGTAACAGGTTAATGAAAGCCTGCTCCAGAGTGCTCAGGACCTCCAACAGGACAATGACTCTAAGCACACAGGCAAGACAACACAGGATTGGCTTCGGGACGAGTATTTGAATGTCCTTTAGTCGCCCAGCCAGAGCCCGGACTTGAAACCGATCGTACATCTCTGGAGAGACCTGAAAATAGCTGTGCAGCGACGCTTCCCATCCAACCTGACCGAGTTTGAGAGGATCTGCATAGAAGAATGAACAGGATAAACTCCCCAAATACAGGTGTGCCAAGCTTGTATTTGGTATCGTGATATTTTATTAGGATCCCCATTTAGCTGTTGCAAAAGCAGCAGCTACTCTTCCTGGGGTCCACATGAAACATGACATAATACAGAACATTAATAGACAAAAACAGCTCAAGGACAGAACTACCTCAATAGAAAAAGCACAAAAAGGGCACACATAGTCTACATATCAATAGCAATACATACACACCAACTATCTAGGTCAAATAGGGGAGAGGCGTTGTGCCGTGAGGTGTTGCTTTATGTTTTTTTAAACCAGATTTGCTGTTAATTTGAGCAATATGAGATGTAACGAACTTTCATGCAATAATGGCTCTATATAATACTGTATTTTGTATTTGGAGACTGTGAAAAGCCCCTGGTGGCATGTCTGGTGGGTTAAGTGTGTGTGTCAGAGCTTTGTATAAGTTGACTATGCAAACAATTTTGGATTTTCAACACATTGTTTCTTATAAAAAGAAGCGATGTAGTCAGTCTCTCCTTAACTCTTATATCAGCCCTCTGATTTCAATGAAGAGCAATATGTGCCACTCTGTTCTGGGCCAGCAGCAGCTTAACTACGTATTTTCTTGCAGCACACGACTGGACAATCATCAAGATAAGACGAAACTAGAGTCTGCAGGACTTGCTTTTTGGAATGTGGTGTCAAAAAAGCAGAGCAATTCTTTATTACGGACAGACCTCTCCCCATCATTACAACCATTGATTCTATATGTTCTGACCATGACAGTTTACAAACTAAGGTAACGCCAACTAATTTCGTCTCCTCAACTCATTCAACAGCCGCACCATACATTACCAGATTCAGCTGAGGTCTACAACTTAGGAAATGATTTGTACCAAATACAATGCTCTTAGTTTTAGAGATGTTCAGGACAAGTTTATTACAGAGAAATAGCATTGTATTTGGTCAAACACAATTATTTCCAACAGTTTGCCAAGAGCTGGCAGCAAGATTATAGGTCTGCTGTTAGAACCAGTAAAGGCCGCTTTACCACTCTTGGGTAGCGGAATTACTTTGGCTTCCCTCCAGGCCACAGGACAAATACTTTCCTCTAGGCTCAGATTAAAGATATGACAGATAGGAGTGGCTATAGTCAGCTACCATCCTCAGTAGCTTTCCACGCTTTTAGGGTCAAACCCAAAAAGACTCTGTAATCGCTTCCAAAGGTGCATCTCCAAAGTACTTAGTAAAGTGTCTGAAATACTTATGTAAATGTGATATTTCTGTTATAAATGTATTATAAATCCCCCAAATAAATACCTGTTTTTGCTTTTTCATTATGGGGTATTGTATGTATGTTTGATGAGGGGGAAAAAGCTATTTTATCCATTTTAGAATAAGGCTGTAACGTAACAAAATGTATAAAAAGTAATTGGGTCTGAATACTTTCCAAATGCACCTTATATAGCTGAGCATCTCTCCATTGTCTTATTGAAATCCACACCACATACCATGCATATATCATTAATTTAAAAGTTCCAAAATGGATGTAGCAAATGCAGATTGCCCCTTTATGATATTGTGATTCATCCCAAATTATTATTTTGCAATTTGTCTTTTTTTTTTTACACATTCCAACTTGGAGATGTATTATTATATGTTATGTATTATTTTGGTAAAACATTGATCATTGTTTCGATGGCAAATGAGAGAAGGTACTGACATGCTACTGTAAATATCAACATTTCTGATATTCTGAGAATATGGCAACCATGTTCCAGGTATGTTTCTATCAGAAGAAACACTACAACCTGGGCCGTGTTTCAGCAACCAATTAGGAATGTTAGATATAATAACAATATATTTCTACATCCGAATGATGACAGATGGAATATGGGAAATTAATGTCTATTTTGTGATGTCATTAAAATTATCAGAAAGATGTTATAAAGGAAACATTGTAACTTTAAGAGCTTTCACACTGTATATATCAGATTTACATCTAAATGTTGTAAAATCTATATGATTAAATATGAAAATATTTTTGAAAAGATATCAATGTGATTTTAGCCTTCTAAATGAGAATAGTTTTTCTTGCAAACTTGGGCGTGGCTACTGACTGGGCACAAGTGTCAACATGATGGAACCGCCTTTCAGGCCAGAGAGCTTATAAGGACTCGCTGCGAATTTAAATACAGACGTGAGGACGTGGTCCACACGTTGAAATGGTTAAAACTACAAGACCAGACAGCGTGGAGCGGTGGCTACATGGCTGACAACGGTAAGACCCTCTGAGACTCTCGACGAGTGAAAAAGGTAAAGACTAGACCAAACATTCACAGTCTGCAGCTGGGTATGTAAAGTAGTCTAGGACATTCGACCAAAAACGAGGAGGGAAGAACAGATCCCTCTCACCACCGTGAGGTACACCTGAAGTAACCATTCTAAGAACACTCCAAGACAAAGAAGGCTACAACTAAGACTGACATTGTGACCTCTGGTGGACAACCAGAGACTTACATCGAACTACTCCCCATAGATGGATTGAGTGGTTTCAACAGAGAGACGACAGAGAAAGACATCTATGCGTAAATATATTTTGCATTTCTAATCCGAATGAGCGGTTGTTAGGGTGCTAAATATTCTGGCTACGGTGAGCGTAGTTTCCAAATGTATGTACGATAAGTTGACTCTGTCTCCCCCTCCCTTCCATTGCGTAACCAAACAGTCATGCTTTTTTTAGTCTACTAGGGACCTGTTTTCATTCTATTATATATGTAATCAATAACCTATGCTGTGTGTGTTTACATACTCTGTGTGATGATTTAGTTAGTAAATAAAAAATTAAGCCAATTTGTGTATCGCTGATTTATCACTTAGGTTTGTGCAGATATCCAAGGCTGATGAGGTAATAATTATTAATTTACTTATTGATGTAAGAGATATTTAGATATCATTACAGTTTAACTTCTTAGAGATGGGCGCACGAGGTGACCGTTTTGGAGAGCCTGGCGTGCCCAAAGTAAAATGCCTCCCATTCAGGCCCAGAAAATAGGATATGCACATATTTGGTACCATTGGATACACTCTGAATTTTCTAAAAGTGTTAACCATTTGTCTGTGAGTAAAACAGAACGCATATGGCAGGCGAAACCCCAAGGAATTTCTGTCCTGGAAAAAGTGGTTTTGACAGAGTGCCTCATTTGGAACCCCTCCCTTATGAAAATGCCCATATAAGGGCATATGAATGCAGTACCCATCGCTTCCTCTGGATGTCAACAGTCTCGAGACAGTGTTCATTTTTGTTTTGGATGCTTTAGAGCAGAGAATAAGAGGAAACCAGGAAGTGTCCCATTTATGTCAACAGAAGGGAACGCTGGCTTCCGGCTAAAGCGCTTTGTGTTTTTACCGTCTTTATTGCTCAGTTTATATTCCGGTTGATTTATAATAGTAAATATACGTAAAAGTGTTCCTAAGGATACATTTAAAACTGTGTTCTTGGACAAGTTTATAGGTATAAGATGAACGAGTTCTCATCACGTTTCAATGGAGTAGTCGAAGCTGTAGTTTCTGATTATAACGCTCGAACCAAATGGAGATTTATGGATAAAATACATGACTTTTTCTAACAAAAGAACCATGGATTGTCTTCGTTGGACACTTTGGAAGCCATCAGCAGAAGTTCTTCAACAGGTAATTGATTTGTTTTTGCTGTGAAATGTGTTGTGTGAACCGCGATGGATTATGAATTTATGGTAATAGAAAATATGTGAGGTGCTACCCTCAAACAATCAAATGTGCTGCTTTCGCCGTAAAGCCTTTTTTAAATCTGACAAGGCTGTGATATTGCCAAGAAACAGAGCTTTTGATGAGTATGAAACACTTGTATATGGGTGGATGTTTAATAATTCAACTTTTGGATTTTGAATTTGGCGCCTTTGCATTTCACCTGGTAGTGTCGGGATTGGGGCGCTAGCGCCCCAGCAATCCCCAAGAAGTTAAGTCGGTAGATAGTAACTCGTTAAATAACTATTCCTGTGGTGCCCCATTCCAAATTAGTTAATTGTTACATGATTATTTGAATTGAGTGCCAATTGAACATTGTCGAATAATTACCTTTCATCACATTAAGCGATCCCCAAGAAGTTAAAACCTCTTACGGATCATTGGGGCGCAAGCGCCCCATTCCCGACACTACCCGGGGAAATGTAAGGCACCAAATTCAAAATCCAAAAGTTGATTCATAAAACATTCATCAATATACAAGTGTTGCATAGTCTTCAAAAGTTTAGACTCTTGGCAATATCACAGCGTTGTCAGATTTCAAAAAGGCTTTACCGCAAAAGCACAACATTTGATTGTTTGAGGATAGCACCTCACATATTTTCTGCATTAGCATAAATTCATAACCAGCTCGGGTCTCACAAAACACAAAAGAGCTAAAATAAAACCTTTTGATGATCTTCTGCTGAGGGCAATCCGAAGTGTCCAAGCAAGACAGTTCATGTTTCTTTTGTTGAAAAAGTAATTGTTTATATCCATAAATCTCAGTTTGGTTGGCGCGTTGTTCAGAAAATCCACCGTCCACTCGCCCATTGTACAGGGAAGAGAAAGCGTTCAAATTATACCTATCAACTTTGCCCAAACAAATCAAACATCATTTATAATGTATCCTTAGGTATACTTTTATGTACAGTGGGGAAAAAAAGTATTTAGTCAGCCACCAATTGTGCAAGTTCTCTCACTTAAAAAGATGAGAGAGGCCTGTAATTTTCATCATAGGTACACTTCAACTATGACAGACAAAATGAGGAAAAAGAATCCAGAAAATCACATTGTAGGATTTTTATGAATTTATTTGCAAATTATGGTGGAAAATAAGTATTTGGTCACATACAAACAAGCAAGATTTCTGGCTCTCACAGACCTGTAACTTCTTCTTTAAGAGGCTCCTCTGTCCTCCACTCGTTACCTGTATTAATGGCACCTGTTTGAACTTGTTATCAGTATAAAGACACCTGTCCACAACCTCAAACAGTCACACTCCAAACTCCACTATGGCCAAGACCAAAGAGCTGTCAAAGGACACCAGAAACAAAATTGTAGACCTGCACCAGGTTGGGACGACTGAATCTGCAATAGGTAAGCAGCTTGGTTTGAAGAAATCAACTGTGGGAGCAATTATTAGGAAATGGAAGACATACAAGACCACTGATAATCTTCCTCGATCTGGGGCTCCACGCAAGATCTCACCCGTGGGGTCAAAATGATCACAAGAACGGTGAGCAAAAATCCCAGAACCACACGGGGGACCTAGTGAATGACCTGCAGAGAGCTGGGACCAAAGTAACAAAGCCTACCATCAGTAACACACTACGCGCCAGGGACTCAAATCCTGCAGTGCCAGACGTGTCCCTCTGCTTAAGCCAGTACATGTTCAGGCCCGTCTGAACTTTGCTAGAGAGCATTTGGATGATCCAGATGAGGATTGGGAGAATGTCATATGGTCAGATGAAACCAAAATAGAACTTTTTGGTAAAAACTCAACTCGTCGTGTTTGGAGGACAAAGAATGCTGAGTTGCATCCAAAGAACACCATACCTACTGTGAAGCATGGGGGTGGAAACATCATGCTTTGGGACTGTTTTTCTGCAAAGGGACCAGGACGACTGATCCGTGTAAAGGAAAGAATGAATGGGGCCATGTATCGTGAGATTTTGAGTGAAAACCTCCTTCCATCAGCGAGGGCATTGAAGATGAAACGTGTCTGGGTCTTTTTCAGCATGACAATGATCCCAAACACACCGCCCGGGCAACGAAGGAGTGGCTTCGTAAGAAGCATTTCAAGGTCCTGGAGTGGCCTAGCCAGTCTCCAGATCTCAACCACATAGAAAATCTTTGGAGGGAGTTGAAAGTCCGTGTTGCCCAGCGACAGCCCCAAAACATCACTGCTCTAGAGGAGATCTGCATGGAGGAATGGGCCAAAATACCAGCAACAGTGTGTGAAAACCTTGTGAAGACTTACAGAAAACGTTTGACTTCTGTCATTGCCAACAAAGGGTATATAACAAAGTATTGAGATAAACTTTTGTTATTGACCAAATACTTATTTTCCACCATAATTTGCAAATAAATAAAAAATCCTACAATGTGATTTTCTGGATTTCTTTTTTCTCATTTCTGTCTGTCATAGTTGAAGTGTACCTATGATGAAAATTACAGGCCTCTCATCTTTTTAAGTTGGAGAACTTTCACAATTGGTGGCTGACTAAATACTTTTTGGCCCCGCTGTATATAGTGAATTCGGAAAGTATTCAGAACCCTTGACTTTTTCCACATTTTGTTACGTTACAGCCTTATTCTAAAATGGATTGTTACGTACGCCTCTAGGAGGAGGGAACGCAACTCCCTGCTGCTCTAAATTCCCCACGGAGTGAAAGAGGTATGGGACTGTAGGTGCGAGTAAGGATGACAAAAGCAGTAAGCGGTACCGTTAACAAGGAATTTATTCCATCACACGGTCGTTTTGGGGAAAGGGGCTGAACGGAACCAAAGCAAAGAAAGTAAAAGTCAAAGCCCCCTCTCCTATTTTACCTGCCTACCCACAACTTACCTAACTTAGCACCACCTGGTGCACTAATCAAAATACAGGGGGTGGTCCGTCCAGGTCTTACCTAGTGTGCATAGACAGTAAAATACTACGGGTTATGTATGCCCGCAGGCCTCTTGCCTAAGCACTCCCTAGGTGCCTACCCCTTCCCCACTGGGAACAAACACAGGAAAATACAAACAATTTCAAATAATCAATACGGACCTTTTGATAGATCTCTCTCTTTTAGCAAAAATCACTAACACAGAACATAACAATCAGTAACAGCTAACATACCACAATCTCTTAACTTTAAATTCAGGATGCACTTCACCCTCAGTCATCAGCCTCAGTCATCAGCCTCATCTATCCGCCTCCTCTCTCAGCCTTTTCTCTCCTTTGTCTTCTCCTTCTGAGCAACAGAACACTGGCTTATATAGCTGGAGAAGGTGTCTAATGGGATACAGCTGTATCCTGACGAGGGGGTGGGGTCAGCTCCAATTAGTAATGGGGAGAATTTCAGGAAGCCATCCTGAAACACACACATACAAGCAAAAGCACAACACAGAAACTGGGGAACGTAACATGGATTTAAAGTTTTTTTTCTCATTAATCTACACACAATGACCCATTATGACAATGTGAAAACAGGTTTTTGCTCCATTTCTAAACGGGCCAGCCTCACCTTTAGCCTAGCGTCTGAACGACCCGAAGTAGAAGATAAAGGGTCAAATCGGGGCAATGTAAAGGGGGTACGAGCAACCCCTTCCTCCGCGCCGGAGAAATGTTTTCTTTTAATTTAAAATAAACAACACATACCATATTTACATGCGTATTCAGACTCTTAAAGACTCGAACTTGAGCTCAGGTGCATACTGTTTCCATTGATCATCCTTAAGATATTTCTACAACTTTATTGGAGTCCACCTGTGGACATGATTTGGAAAGGCACACTCCTGTCTATGTAAGGTTCCACAGTTGACAGTGCATGTCAGAGCAAAAACCACTCCATGACATAGAAGGAATTGTCCGTAGAGCTCAGAGACAGGATTGTGTTATGGCCAGATCTGTGGAAAGGTACTAAAAGATTTCTGCAGCATTGAAGGTCCCCAAGAACATAGTGGCCTCCATCATTCTGAAATGAAAGAAGTTGGGAACCACCAAGACTCTTCCTAGAGCTGGCCACAAGGCCAAACTGAGCAATCGGGGAGAAGGGCCTTGGTCAGGAAGCTGACAAAGATCCCAAAGATCACTCTGACAGAGCCCCAAAGTTCCTCTGTGGAGATGGGAGAACCTTTCAGAAGGACCACCATCTCTGTAGCACTCCACTAATCAGGCCTTTATTGGTAGAGTGGCCAGACAGAAGCCATTCCTCAGTAAAAGGCACAACAGCCTGCTTGGAGTTTGGCAAAAGGTACCTAAAGGTGAAACCAAGAATGAACTATTTGGCCTGAATGCCAAGTGTCACGTCTGGAGGAAACCTGGCACGATGAAGCATGGTGGTGGCAGCATCATGCTGTGAGGATGTTTTTCAGCAGCAGGGACTGGGAGACAAGTCAGGATCGAGGGAAAGATGGAGCAAAGTAGAGAGTGGTCCTTGATGAAAACCTGCTCCAGAGTGCTCAGGAACTCCGACTGGGGCGAAGTTTCACCTTCCAACAGGCCAACAACCCTAAGCACACAGCCAAGATAACGCAGGAGTGGCTTCGGGACAAGTCTCAATGTCCTTGAGTGGCCCAACCAGACATCTCTGGAGAGACCTGAAAATAGCTGTGCAGGGGTGATCAGATTGACAGAGGTTGAGAGGATCTGCAGAGAAGAATGAGAGAAACTCCCCAAATACAGGTGTGTCAAGCTTGTAGTGTCATATCCAAGAAGACTCGAGACTGTAATCGCTGCCAAAGATGCTTCAACAAAAGTATTTATACCTTTTACTCAGTACTATGTAAATGTGATATTTCAGTTTAATATTTTTGTTATAAATTTGCTAGAATTTTAAAAAACCTGTTTTTCCTTTGTCATTTAGGGAAATTGTGTGTAGATTCATGAGGGGGAAAAAACAATTGAATCAGTTTTAGAATAAGGCTGTAACGTAACAAAATGTGGAAAAAGTCAAGGGGTCTGAATAATTTCCGAGTACACTGTATACTGTTGTGATGAGACTGTCATTAATGTGATGAATGTCGAATAATTACCTATGTTCAATTGGCACTCAATTCAAATAATCATGTAACAATTAACTAATTTGGAATGGGGCACCACAGGAATAGTTCTTTAACGAGTTATTATCTACCGACTTAAAGAAAGGCTCATTCTTTGAGTAAAAATTGCCTTCATACAGATTACAACTTCTCATTTATGACTAATGGAAATTACATTTTGTTGAATGTATCGTCCATTCTTAAACAAGCCATACAAAGCTAGTTATAAATATTACAACAGATGGTATGGTTAAACTCAAATATACTGATTCTTTATGGATATATATATATATATATTTTAATTGTATTATATTTATTAATGATATTATGAATAGAAATGGAGGAGTTGCAGCTATCACATATGCAGCTATCGAAAATATATGGGAATATTTGCTCAATCCAAATTTACAAGCAACTGATTGCAGCATTACCACAAAAATTGAGATGTCACGACTTCCGCCGAAGTCGGTGCCTCTCCTTGTTCGGGCGGTGTTTGGCGGTCGGCGTCACCGGTCTTCTAGCCATCATCGATCCGTTTTTCCATTTTCCATTTGTTTTGTCTTGTCTTCCCACACACCTGGTTTCAATTCCATTCATTACATGTTGTGTATTTAACACTCTGTTTCCCACATGTCCTTGTCCGGAATTGTTGTTTGTAGTGCTTGTGCATTGTTATATATACTGGTAGTTTACGGGTTGTTTGTACCCAATTGATTTTCTCGTGTTGTTTTGACCGGTTGGTTTGTTTATTAAACAACTACGAGTATTACCCAGCTTTGCTCTCCTGCGCCTGACTTCTCTGCCACCAGCTATGCAACCCCTACAGGAGGAGGCAAGTGGAAAAGGTAGGGAACTTGTTTGCCTGCCATATATTAAAGATACAAATTGGCTGAAAGGAACTGGCATAAATAAAAAAATATACCCGTTTCATTTGAGGACAAAAATATTGACAACGCCTAACAAGTTGCAAAATAAATGGAAAGAGATTTACGATGTACAAATTCCATGGCACATGGTTTATGAACTGGTACAAAACTACACTTGATTCAACACTTAGGGTTTTTCAATTTAAATTATATACAATTCTTGCCACCAACAGAATGCTATATATATGGGGCACACAACAATCTCAGCTCTGTAGATTTTGCTGCGAAGAGACAGAATCAATACATCATTTATTCTGATATTGCCCCTATATAGCTTGTTTCTGGTCACAGGTTCAGGAATGGTTAAAAAAAAATCTCAACCGACACTTAAAATGAACCTTACAAATAGCAGTGTTGGGTGATTTGGAAAACCATAGTCAGTCATTAATTAAATAATATAATAATACTCGTAGGAAAGGTTTTCATCTTTAGCTCACAATCTGTGGATACTATACAATTAGAAAGGTAAAACATTTATGTAGAACATTGCAGCACAATTAAAAAATGTATGGCACATGGAAACCAAACGAGGGTGGTCTATGGTGATAGGTGGGATGGCCTGAGAGTGGCTGAGGGTTGGGATTAAAGAGCTTATGTTTGGTAATGTATTATGTTAAGTGACTGCTTTATATAAAAGTACCATGCATGTAAAATGTAAATGTAAAATATATGTATAGGTAGCAGAAAAGCTGTAAAAAAACACAAATATATTTGTCCTCAATGGGGGGGTGGTAAATATGCAATACTGGGCTTCAGTGGTAACACAATACTGTGTGCGGCACTCCTAAAAATGCATATAAAAACAGATCAAAATCATATGCCTTAAGCCCATTTTTGCATATTTGAAACATTCAGAAAACGTGTTTGTAGTGCAAATATTCTGTAAACCTCACTGAAAGAAACCCTTATGTTTTATTCCAACAGTTTGTAGTACAAATATTCTGTAAATGTAACTGAAAACAGTTAAAAGGTGTTCAACTAGCTAGTAAAACATGCCAAACAAGTAGTCCCAGTCTTGACCAGACCCAAAGTCTTTTTGCAGAAGAACAGGAAGATCTCAACTGTACAAACGGTTTTCTTGAGTTTCAAAAGATTGCTTCTCATGCTGTGATCACAAATCACCCGCTTACATGATGACCACACCGCTCGCATTACGTGCGCAAGCGTTGCAAAATAAATGTACACTTACACAGTGGTGTAAAGTACTCAAGTAATTTAAAGTACTACTTAAGTCGTTTTTTGGGGGGTATCAGTACTTTACTATTTATATTTTTGAGTACTTTTCTTTACTACATTCCTTAAGAAAATATTGTACTTTTTACTCCATACATTTTCCTTGACACCCGAAAGTACTAGTTACATTTTGAATGCTTAGCAGGACAGGAAAATAGTCAAATTCCTGCACTTATCAACCGAACATCCCAAACAAATGCTTTGTTTGTAAATCATATCTGAGTGTTGGAGTGTGACCCTGACTTTCCGTAAATAAATAAAAAACAAGAAAATGGTACCATCTGGTTTGGTTAATATAAGGAATTTGAAATTATTTATACTTTTACTTTTGATACTTAAGTATATTTTAAAGCAAATACTTTTATACTTTTACTCAAGTAGAATTTTACTGGGTGCCTTTTACTTTTGTCATTATCTACTAAGGTATCTTTACTTTTACTCAAGTATGACAGTTGGGTACTTTTTCCACCACTGCACTTACATGTTGTCACGTCCAGCCCTGGGTTTCAGGCTGGCGTGTTTAGTTTGTTTTGGTTAGTAGGGTTTTTTTGGTAATAGGTGGTATATTTTTATGTTGGGTTGATGGTTCCCAATTAGAGGCAGCTGATTGTCGTTACCTCTAATTGGGAACCATACATATGTTTGTGGTTTTCACTGGGGTTTTTGTGGGTCATTGTTTGTTGTAATATGTTTTGTGGTGTGTGCACGTTTTAGCCACACCGGAGTTACGATCTTCATTTGTTTATATTTTCCCAGTTACGTGTTAAATAAAATATGTATACTGGAAGCATCGCTGCGTCTTGTTCCGTCACTCAGGAAGATCGTGACACATGTTATTCAATCATTTCATCCAAACTGCTCGCGGGAGTCAACGAGCGTCTGTGTGGCCAAGTCGCTAAAATACAACTTGGTTCTGTTTTTTTTTACGCTTGACGCACTGCAAGTCCCGCCTCTCCCTTCTCCTCATTGGTTTTTAAGAGTATATACCCACGTGGGTGATTGAAAGCTGAACTTAAGTCTACACTCCAGTCCAGTTGTTGGTGGTAATGCACCTTAAAGTCGGTTGCCAACTGCCATATAAAATCAGAAGAAGACTGGAGGAGAGATTACTAGAAACTAACTAGGTTTACCCTTTTATCTGTGGATTAATTGTCAGGGTAGAGGAGGACCTTGTGCATTTCAGGTAAAATAACAAATCAATTATATCCCAGGACAATTTAGCTAGGAACAGCAAGCTAGCTAGCTAGCTAAATGGCCATGAATGTTCCATGTGTTTTGGCCTGTCCCCAAATGAATATAGGTGGTTCAGAGTTTGTTTTGATATTTAAACCTGTGCGTCCTGATTGCGTATGATGTGGATGGACAAAATCAACATGCGCAGGATGGCGCCTGCGGACACACACACGCGCCCGGTCTAGACAGCATGTTAGAGACACAGGAAGAATTTGGTTTTGAGGGACCTCAACTTTGCAGAGCACTGAGTGCCCAAGTCCATGAGGTCCTTCTCAATTACCTCAAAAGTGTACTTAAGTTCTTTAGGGTACTATCGCCAAGGCGAAGAGGCGGTCAAACAGGTAAGCAAATGCAGAGGGCAGGTCTGGAGACGACAGCCTCTTCCAGCACAACAGCAATGTTAGTGACCGTCGGCAACGAGAAGGAAATGGAGACATCATCTTCTACAACCGTGAAGATGCCAACTTCGACGCCTCTGGTCTGGCTCTAGTTAAAACAAGGACAAAGGGTGCAAACCATATCGGATGAGTGTATAATCTATACTTCCCAAGTAATGAACTACTTTATATTGAAGATCTGTTTCAAATACGCAGAGGTGCTTCTAATGAAAGACTCACCACACATCTTAGCTTTGCTGGATTTTCATGAAGAAAAAAAGGGGAGGCCTTCCAGGACTGTTGTCTTCTGCTGTGCCACAATGTTGGCAGTCTGAAAAATAATACCCAAAAGAAAATATATGATTTACTTTACAAATTTGTGAGTACTTTGAGGTTCATGAAACGTTAAATGATTAAGCATGGAATGTAATCGGCCATAATCGGCGTCCAAAAATGCAGATTGTTATAATAACTTGAAATCGACCCTAATTAGTCGGCCATGCTGATTAACTTCTCAGGGATCACTGGGGCACTGGGCTGCTCCCGACACTACCAGGTAAAATGTAAGGCACCAAATTCAAAATCCAAAAGATGAATTATTAAACATCCACCAATATACAAGTGTTCCATACTCATCAAAAGCTCTGTTTCTTGGCAATATCACAGCGTTGTCAGATTTCAAAAAGGCTTTACGGCGAAAGCAGCACATTTGATTGTTTGAGGGTAGCACCTCACATATTTTTCCCATAGCCATGAATCGATTAGCCATCATGGCACACACATAACACATTTCACAGCGAAAACAAATCAATTACCTGTTGAAGAACTTCTGCTGAGGTCATCCTAAGTGTCCAACGAAGACAATCCATGGTTCTTTTGTTAGAAAAAGTAATGTATTTTATCCATAAATCCTCCATTTGGTTCGCGCGTTATAATCAGAAACGACAGCTTCCACTCCTCCATTGAAACGTGACGCGAACTCGTTCATCTTATACCTATAAACTTGTCCAAGAACAATCAAACATAGTTTTAAATGTATCCTTAGGAACACTTTTACGTATATTTACTATTATAAATCAACCGAATATAAACTGATCGATAACGACGGTAAAAAGACACTGCGCGACTTCTCGGCGTACAAGGCTTGGGTACTGTTTACATGAAAGATACACTTCCTGGTTTGCTCTTCTTCTCTGGTCTCTTTCATCCAAAATGAAAACTTACACTGTCTCCAGACTGTTGACATCTAAAGGAAGCGATGGGTACTGCATTCATATGCCCTTATATGGTCAGTTTCATGAGGGAGGGGTGCCCAAATGAGCAATGTGTCAAATCACTTTTTCCAGGACATAAATTCCTCTGGGTTTCGCCTGCTATATGCGTTCTGTTTCACTCACAGACAAATGGTTAACAGTTTTGGAAGATTCAGAGTGTTTCCTATCTAATGGTACCAAATATGTGCATTTCCTATTTTCTGGGCCTGAATGGGAGGCATTTTACTTTGGGCACGCCAGGCTCCAAAACCGACCCCTCAGCTGCCACTCCCTAACAAGTTAATTGGTCGACCGCTAGTTACCAGCCTCAGAAATTGCAGCCAAAATAAATGCTTCACAGAGTTCAAGTAACAGACACATCTCAACATCAACTGTTCAGAGGAGACTGCCTGAATCAGGCCTTCATGGTCGAATTGCTGGAAAGAAACCAGTACTTAAGGACACCAATAAGAAGAGACTTGCTTGGGCCAAGAAACCTGAGTAATTAACATTAGACCGGTGGAAATCTGTCCTTTGGTCTGATGAGTCCAAATTTGAGATTTTTGGATCCAACCGCCATGTCTTTGTGAGACACACCTCCAGGCTTTGACCAAGAAAGAGAGTGGAGTGCTGCTTCAGATGACCTGGCCTCCACAATCAACCGATCTCGACCCAATTGGAATTCTTTGGGATGAGTTGGACCGCAGAGTGAAGGAAAAGCAGCCTACAAGTGCTCAGCATATGTGGGAACTCCGTCAAGACTGTTGGAAAAGCATGCCAGGTAAAGCTGGTTGAGAGAATGCAAAGTGTGCAAAGCTGTCATCAAGGCAAGGGGCAGCTACTTTGAAGAATCTAAAATCTAAAATATATTTTGATTTGTTTACTACATGAATCCATGTGTGTTATTTCATAGTTTTGATGTCTTCACTATTATTCTACAATGTAGAAAATAGTAAAAATAAAGAAATCCTTGAATGAGTAGGTGTCAGAAACGATTGACTGGTACTGTATATACCGTATTAGGCCTGTGTTGCTTTTGAGAGAGCAAAGAAAAATACAATTATATATAATAGGTATTGAATTCCAGCCAAATAATTTCTAGTCAGATGCACTAACCTCAACTCTAGTATCCATGCATTTTAAAACATTTTCATATCTCATATGACAGTGAGAATTTACAGTCTCGGAGTAGAGTTCATCTTCCACAGCCCGCCAAGAGATTACATCATGCAACCCTTGCAGCTAGCAAATTACCTCAACATGCCATTCACTTGTACAAGAAGGCTGAGTGCTTGCTGCTGTTGGGGGCACTGAGCTTGTTGAGTTGGCTACTTGTGCGAGGAGACAGTGCGGCTCGATGCTGGTTGATAAATTTGACAATGAATGTACTACGAAAATAAGTTCTCGACCAGAGGTGACTGAATTAATGTTAAGGATTGATAATCGGTATTGAAATAGTAATAGAGTATACTTTCAAAACATTAGCATGAAAACAGGTAATAAAAACCATGAACCATTATATTAGTTCCAGGAATCTGTTAAAATACTTTTTTCAGTCCTTCCTTTTGCATTAGCAGTGGGGAAAGTGACAAAAAAAGTGCACGCGGGAGTTTCTGTGAAGGAGTGGTGTATCCAGGGTGAACTCATCTTCTGAATTGTCATTCGTTGTCTTATGCTACCATCTATTGGAATTATTTAGCAATTGCAATTGTGTTTTGAGACCATATCCTTACTGAATTACTCAGAATTGCAAAATATAATATATGTTCTTGTTAATTTTATCACTTACAGCCATAAAATAAAAATGCATAGCATATAATAAGCATCTTTATTTTGCATTCAAGCCTCAGTTTTGGATTTATTCATTTTTTTCGAAAGTGTGCGTGTCTCCAAGTCATGGAGCGCATGTCCATGACTTGTAGACAATGACACTGAAACAAATGATTGGTTATAGAAAGACTATTGTATAACCAAGAATCCTGAAACAAGAGACAATGTTGGATTGAGTAGCGCATCTTTGACATAATGTGTCAGTCGAGTGTTTGTTTTAGTAACTGGCATGCACAACAATGTAACTTGTTAACAATGTTTCTATCGTGTAAAGCTGCCTATTTAAACGTACATGCTCTATCAATGTGAAATATATTATTATAATAACGATCAAAGTGTTGGTAGAGTATAATCATATCATTTAACATACCTTGTTTGTCTGAAGCACCCTGCTGCTTCCTTGCTGAAGTGCCGGTGGGCATTATGCATGAGGCAAATTAGTCTACTTCTTCTTCGATGGGGTTTAACGGCGGTTGGCATCCAATGTTAATGGTGCATTACCGCCCCCAGCTGGACGGGATAAGAAACGTTAAAAAAATATTCTGGGAAAGGGGTAAAACGATATCATACAAAATAAAACACGTCAACTAAAAAACATGAATAATTTAAAAACATCATCCTTCTTCAATGACAGTCCACTCCAAATTACATCCCTACATGGGCTCAACGGGCCTGTGATGGGGCTACATTCACCGACAGGATTCCTTGCAACGCCTCGGCTGTAAAATCACGTAGACTCAAAAAACGTTCAGCGGCATTCACAATGATTCCAATTTTCTTAGACTTCTTCTCCGCTTGTGCTGTATAGTTTATGACCATTGCAATAAATAATACAAAGCCCACCCTTTTAACATGTAGCATTTCACTATCCCTCGGTTGATGAAAAGCCTTCACTGGTCTTGGTGGCTCTACTACCATTGCTTCTTCCCCGCCACTCGTTCCTTCAAATTTTCTCACTGCCTCCAGATAGGAGATGCGCTGGACACTCCTTACCCTTCAAGGCACTGAAGGGCACTCCAGGAATTCAGGCGCATGTTCACATCCAAAGTTGCAGCATTTCCCTTCATCTGGCATACGATATTCTTCCTTTCTTCCCTTTCGCACACACTTGACACATGACCAAATATTTTACATGTATGACACTGAAGGGGCTTGTGCACAAAGGCTCTTACAGGGTATCTCATGAATCCTTACTTTATTTGAGAAGGGAAAGACTCTTTATCAAAGAACAGTAGCATGGGTGAAGTGAACTTCTTTTCTCCGTCCACCATACAAGTCAATCGACGTGCACCAAGCACTCCATCGATGTCTTCTGTTATCCTCTATTTCTTGCGCCACACCAGAAATAAGCCCTTTGATAGGCGCCCTGCTACGAAAATCCATGCAGGAAACATTCCACTCGATATCTTTTAGAGTCTTAACACACGCTTCTTAACACACAAAAAATCTAAATAAGACCACTTCTTGTGACTCTCACCGACTCCACACTTTCTTCCAACACATTCCAGATTTTCCTGGAGACGTTAAACAGATTTCCCAAGTAGCATTCATCCAATACTCTGACCAAAAACGAGTCTAGTGGTTTACTATTTTCCAACATAGCTTTACTTATTTTGTTTCCATTTTTCTTCGCCACTGTAGCCCATTCATTCTCACTTTCTGTACTATTAGCTTCACTCGACTCACTAGAAGTTTCAAACAAAACCTCAGTTTCCGCCATCTTCCGTCAACAAACGTCTATGTCAGAAGACAAGAGGCTCCAATGGCTCCAAATTAGTTTACGAGTCATCGAGGAACATTTATTGGTTGATGGGAATAACCAAAGTGATGAATTTACGCGGGGGGTGAATTACTTACTTACAAAATGAATGTGTATTTTGTGACTTAAAGTAGAAGTTATGGCACAAGTTATTGAAGTGTGTGTTTATGTAAAACTGTTTATAATGTTATGTGTCCATGGGAAATGACGCATTCATGGTAGAAATGTGTTTTGGGGCTATCATGGTGGAACATTCCTAGCTGAAGGGAGTTCCTGGAAAGAGTACTTAGTTGTTCAGTTGGTTTTTGCCTAGGAAGAGCAGGCTGAGCAGGTAACAGGTTGTCTAGAGTAGAGTTATACCTGAGTTTTGTTATTTGTTTTAATATATATATTTTTTTACCTTTATTTAAATTGGCAAGTCTGTTAAGAACAAATTCTTATTTACAATGACGGCCTACCAGAAGGCAAAAGGCCTCCTGCGAGGATGGGGGCTGGGATAAAAAATACAAAATTAAATAAAATATAGGACCGAACACACATCACAACAAGAGAGACACCACAACACTACATAAAGAGAGACCTAAGACAACAACATAACATGGCGGCAACACATGAAAACACAGCATGGTAGCAACACAACATGACAACAACATGGTAGCAACACAACATGGCAGCAGCACAACATGGTACAAACATTATTGGGCACAGACAACAGCACAAAGGGAAAGAAGGTAGAGACAACAATACTTCACACGAAGTAGCCACAACTGTCAGTAAGCATGTCCATGATTGAGTCTTTGAATGAAGAGATGGAGATAAAACGGTCTAGTTTTAGTGTTTTTTTGCAGCTCGCTAGCTGAAGTGAACTGAAAAGAGGAGCGACCCAGGGATGTGTGTGCTTTGGGGACCTTTAACAGAATGTGACTGGCAGACTGTTATAGGCAAAGAGTTGTTGCCGGAATAGTTTATACTGAGAATATGTTTGATTTATTCAAGTCTTTGTCAACGTCCTGTTTTTTATTTTCTGTACAAAGTTTATTGGCCAATTTAGTCCTGCTCCTCACTGTCAGAATCTGATTCATGACTTTCATACTCAGACTCGTTGTCAGAATTTAAAAAATCTCCAGAATTTCCGCCTTTGTGAGTTATCTCCTTTTGAAAGACATTGGTAATGCTACAGCTTATTTCACTAGCTACATACATAAATAAACAACAACACTGAATGGCTCAGAGTGGGAGTGAGAAGTTACGTGATTGACTGCTGGCACGCGCAACTTGTATCAATAAATCACCATCAGAAAATGTTTTGTATGGTAATTATTTATATAGTTACTGTTTTATTCACATGTTTTCAAGTACTATTGACAAATCATGCATTCCGATTCTTGCATAGATTGTAATGGGCACATATTATGTGTGTAAAATACAGTGCCTTGCAAAAGTATTCATCCCTCTTGGCGTTTTTCCTATTTTGTTGCATTACAACCTGTAATTTAAATGGATATTTATTTGTGATTTCATGTAATGGACATACACAAAACAGTCCAAATTGGTGAACTGAAATGAAAAAAAACTACTTGTTCCAAAATAATATATATATATATAAGGAAAAGTGGTGCGTGCATATGTATTCACCCCTTTGCTATGAAGCCCCTAAATAAGATCTGGTTCAACCAATTACTTTCAGAAGTCACATAATTAGTTAGATTGCACACAGGTGGACTTCATTTAAGTGTCATATGATCTCAGTACATATATATATATATATCTGTTGTGAAAGGCCCCAGAGACTGCAACACCATTAAGCAAGGGGCACCACCAAGCAAGCGGCACCATGAAGACCAAGGAGCTCTCCAAACAGGTTAGGGAGTTTTGGAGAAGTACAGATCAGGGTTGGGTTATAAAAAAATATCAGAAACTTTGAACATCCCACAGAGCACCATTACATCCATTATTAAAAAATGGAAAGAATATGGCACTACAACAAACCTGCCAAGAGAGGGTCACCCACCAAAACTCACGGACCAGGCAAGGAGGGCATTAATCAGAGAGGCAACAAAGAGACAAAAGATAACCCTGAAGGAGCTGCAAAGCTTCACAGCAGAGATTGGAGTATCTGTTCATAGGACCACTTTAAGCCGTACACTCCACAGAGCTGGGATTTACGGAAGAGTGGCCAGAAAAAAATCCATTGCTTAAAGAAAAGATTAAGAAAAAACGTTTGGTGTTCGCCAAAAGGCATGTGGGAGACTCCCCAAATATATGGAAGAAGGTACTCTGGGCAGATGAGACTAAAATTAAGCTTTTTGTAAAACGCTATGTCTGGCACAAACGCAACACCTCTCATCACCCCGAGAACACCATCCCCACAGCATGGTGGTGGCTGCATCATGCTGTGGAGATGTTTTTCATTGGCAGGGACCGGGAAACTGGTCAGAATGTAAGAAATGATGGATGGCGCTAAGTACAGGGAAATCCTTGAGTGGAACCTGTGTGAGGGAAAAATTATGTATTCACCTTATTTGTTGGATATGTAGCAATTATTTACTTAACGAACAGTAAGATATTTCTGTCCTGCTGATGCTGTGTTTTATGGTCTCCACTCTAGCACCATGCAGCTAGTCTGGTTGTTGACATGGGTTCTACTAGAGATAGCTTGAAGCTGACAATTGATTTGTGTTGTTGATAAAAACCTTAAAGCTAGCATTCTATAGATAAGATGTTTGGGTGTGACCCGAGATAGAGATGGCCTAGAAGGGTTTAGAACAATGTCTCATTGGTAAAGTACAACCAGCGAAACAAGAGAACATATTTGGGTGTTTAGAGAACAATGCGACTCAGGAAAACCCTAGGAGTTGTATTTTAACATATATTTATTGAATTGACGAAAAGGAGGAAGAGATAACAGAGTAATTTAAGTGGCCTCCCTGTGAAAAGTAGATGTTTGTTTTGTCTATAATAAAACATTTTTTATTTTTTTATTATTAGTTCACCTGGTAACATAACGTTAGATGAGAGGTAGAGTACAGTAGAGATTCTTGAGGGCTTTCTAAGTTTAATGGAAGAGATGTAGACTAGTGAAGGTGACAAAGGAAAGTAAGTAAATTGGAAAGTAAGGATTTCGGATTTGAATAGTTTGGATTGATTAAGAATTGGCTGATGTATTTTCTACATTTGGGGCATTACAATTTAATCTTAAAATAACTGATGTTTAATGAGTGTGAAGCAGAGGTTGGTATTCAAAATATAGAGTCATTTTGATAAGGAGGATTAATGTAAACTTAATGAGGGTTGACTATGTGAATGGTAATATGTTATTAGTGTTTTTTTGATATCATTCTAATGATGTGATATTTTAGTAATTTGAAAGCTGAGGTTTCAATACAAGGTTAAATGATGAGTAGAGTGATTCAGTGGTAAAGACGAGTTACCAGGTTACATAAGGCCTGGACATTTTTGTTTGTTTTTGCCATATGGTTTACCACACACACACACAACTTACTGGTTATGGATATGGATATGGGTTAGTGCCTAGGTATCTTAAAGGGGAACACACATGTAGGGACTTTTTCAGAAGTTTTTAATTGAACATGTGAATTATTTTGAAAAAATTGTACTGAAGAAACTTACTGTAAATCTGGGATACGAATTGTATGACATGTTTGACAGTTTTTTTAGATAATTGGTCTAATAGAGAAAGTAACACTTCCTGACTTTCTAGTGTGGTTTGATAACCCCCACTGGAATGCCGAGAGACATTGGATGATTTAAAGGTCTATTTTTACTATGAAGTTATGGGTACAAGTTTTATGGAGTTATTAAGGGTAGTATTTCGAATTTGATTTGTAGTGTTGTTGTTTTTACACATTAGTCACTATGGTGAATTATGTGTCAAGATGGGGGAATTACCAGTTTTTTTTTGTTTTTTGGGACGGAAGTTTACACACCTTGTGTGATATATAGGGATGTATTGAGTGATGTATGAAGGAGTGTATTGTTGCGTTGTTTGTTCTGTTTTGGTTTGATACATCTCACCAGATTGGGTCTGCTGGATGATCAGCACAACGTCCTGACTCTGTGACTGATCCTATGACTGCGATGAGGTTGACAGTGTGATAAGGGAGTATAAGGTAATTTGAAACATTGTTTCAACAGAATGTGATATTTTTTTAACGTGTTTTAGAGATTTGAATAAAAAATATTGGTAGTAGTAATAATTTGTCATATGAACTGAATTGTTGTTCTGATTTGTCCTTTCTTGAGGTTATGGTGGAGATGGTATCTAGATGCATAAGAGCATTTTGACCAAATGGTGTGGACCTCAAAACCCCCCTCCAACCGGCTGAAGATTTTTTACTATTTTTTATTTCACCTTTATTTAACCAGGTAAGCTAGTTGAGAACAAGTTCTCATTTACAACTGCAACCTGGCCAAGATAAAGCAAAGCAGTGCGACACAAACAACAACACAGAGTTACACATGGAATAAATAAGCGTACAGTCAATAACACAATAGAAAAAAAGAAAAAAAGAAAGTTTATACACAGTGTGTGCAAATGGTGTGGAGGAGGAAGGCAATACATAGGCCATAGTAGCGAAGTAATTACAATTTAGCAGATGATGATGTCCAAGTAGAGATACTGGTGTGCAAAAGAGCAGAAAAGTAAATAAAAACAGTATGGGGATGAGGTAGTTAGATTGGGTGGGCTATTTACAGATGGACTATGTACAGCTGCAGCAATCGGTTAGCTGCTCAGATAACTGATGTTTAAATTTAGTGAGGGAGATATAAGTCTCCAGCTTCAGCGATTTTTGCAATTCGTTCCAGTCACTGGCAGCAGAGAACTGAAAGGAAAGGCGGCCAAAGAAGGTGTTGGCTTTGGGGATGACCAGTGAGATATACCTGCTGGAGCGTGTGCTACGGGTGGGTGTTGTTAT
Source organism: Brachymystax lenok tsinlingensis (assembly GCA_030435695.1). Lineage (NCBI taxonomy): Eukaryota > Metazoa > Chordata > Actinopteri > Salmoniformes > Salmonidae > Brachymystax > Brachymystax lenok. The sequence continues at coordinate 28,590,284 of CM059780.1, forward strand.
CGTGACCAGTGAGCTGGGATAAGGCGGAGCTTTACCTAGCATAGATTTATAGATGACCTGGAGCCAGTGGGTCTGGCGACGGATATGTAGCGAGGGCCAGCTGACTAGAGCATACAGGTCGCAGTGGTGGGTGGTCTAAGGGGCTTTGGTAACAAAACAATGGCACTGTGATAGACTGCATCCAGTTTGCTGAGTAGAGTATTGCAAGCTATTTTGTAGATGACATTGCCGAAGTCAAGGATCAGTAGGATAGTCAGTTTTACTAGGGTAAGTTTGGCGGCATGAGTGAAGGAGGCGTTGTTGCGAAATAGAAAGCCGATTCTAGATTTGATTTTGTTGGATTGGAGGTGTTTAATATGAGTCTGGTAGGAGAGTTTACTGTCTAGCCAGACACCTAGGTATTTGTAGTTAACTTATTATAGTTCAGAACCGTCCATGGTAGTGATGCTAGTCGGGCGGGCGGGCAGCGAGCGGTTGAAAAGCATGCATTTGGTTTTACTAGCGTTTAGGAGCAGTTGGAGGCCACGGAAGGAGTGTTGTATGGCTTTGGAGGTTAGTTAACACAGTGTCCAAAGAAGGGCCCGAAGTATACAGAATGGTGTCGTCCGAGGTGGATCAGGGAATCACCTGCAGCAAGAGCGACATCATTGATATATACAGAGAAAAGAGTCGGCCCGAGAGTTGAACCCTGTGGACCCCCAGAGACTGCCAGAGGTCCGGACAGCAGGCCCTCCGATTTGATACACTGAACTCTGTCTGTAAAGTAGTTGGTGAACCAGGTGAGACAGTCATTTGAGAAACCAAGGCTATTGAGTCTGCCGATATGAATATGGTGATTGACAGAGTTGAAAGCTTTGGCCAGGTCGATGAAGACGGCTGCACAGTACTGTCTTTTGTCGATGGCGGTTATTATATAGTTTAGTACCTTGAGCGTGGCTGAGGTGCACCCATGACCAGCTCGGAAAACCGGATTGCACAGCGGAGAAGGTACGGAGGGATTCAAAATGGTCAGTTCACTATGGCCCTGTCCTGCACCACTTCTATCGAGAGACCTGAGTCTTAGCCAGCAACTGATGTACAGCAACCAGTTGAAGTTGTCAAATGCATTTTCTCTCAGGAGTGAATAATAAGTCCACGTGGAGTGAGCATGGAAAGAGAGATCCGTTCCAAAACTTTTCTCATATTGCTGGTATACTGGTTGGCAAATGGGCAAGACAGTTGTGGTAGGGTTCAGCTGAGACATTGAAATTGGGACATTATCATGGGCTATCCACTTTGAACTGTGAACCTATCTGAAGAAGAAAATGAAGAGAAATGCCAGAAGATTGAGTGCCGGAGAAGGGAGGGGGTTGGTCAACTGTACACGTAATTGATTTAGACTACACACTGCTAAATTTATAGTGATTTAGGCTAAGAATGCATTGAGATGCTGATCTGTAATTATAGCCTTGATGAGGAACTTAATACTAGAATTATGAGATTAATATATTGTATGGTAATATAAATTTACATTCTGCCAGTGTTAAATTGAGGGTTTTTGATTTTTGGTGATAAAACCAATGTCATTCAAAATTTTGGTTGGATAATTAATTGGGTTTTAATTAGGATTTGGAACCTGAATGATTTCCATGACCTATTCCCAATTCCTGACTACATCCTGGATGAATTCTGAGCAAAAGGACCCAGATGTGGACTCATGTTCCTACTGTGTGTACAAGGTGCCCAGAGAGGGGTGTCTGTCACTGATGTAGGAAGGGTTCGAAATGGGGTGGACATTTTTGTCATGCTGACCCCTATCTTTGTGCATAGTGCCAGTGTGATTGTCATATTTGCTGTAATGAAGCTTGTGTGTTATTTTATTTTGTATGTTTCATTTTCTGTTCCAGATTGACTGTGTTTAGATAAGAAAGGTCTAAAACTCAGCAACGCAAAGACAGGTTGTTTACTATGAATGAAACGTCAGGCACCAGAAATATGTACTTTGTTTAAATATGTGTTTAACAATTACGTGATGCTTGTATCCTTACATTTTTCTAGAAGAAGCTTAGCTTCTTGAGAGGGGAATGCGAGGGAAAAATTATGTATTCACCTTATTTGTTGGATATGTAGCAATTATTTACTTAACGAACAGTAAGATATTTCTGTCCTGCTAATGCTGTGTTTTATGGTCTCCACTCTAGCACCCTGCAGCTAGTCTGGGTGTTGAGGACATGGGTTCTACTAGAGATATCTTGAAGCTGACAATTGATTTGTGTTGTTGATAAAAACCTGAAAGCTAGCATTCTATAGATAAGATGTTTGGGTGTGACCCGAGATAGAGATGGCCTAGAAAGGTTTAGAACAATGTCTCATTGTCTCATCTTCCTGGCATCTGGATAACTAAGTAAAATACTATCCTGTGTTGATAACCAAGGTGGCTTATGGGTTAGAAGTGACTGACTAAGAAATCTTGGTATCAGCTATATAAAAACTGTGCATCGTCTGTAAAGGCTAGACTCTCAGCCTAACAGTCAGTCAAGGCTGGTGGGCTGACGGTCTCATTATTGCAATATTTAATTGATATTAAATAAAGATTGTTTGAAGAAATGACCAACACCAAGTCTCTCTCTTTGAATTTCCACGACACCTAATTCAATATTCCAGAGATTTGAGACTGGGACGGAGGTTCACCTTCCAGCAGGACAAGGACCCTAAGCATACTGCTCAAGCAACACTCGAGGGGAAAGGGGAAACATTTAAATGTCTTGGAATGGCCTAGTCAAACCCCAGATCTCATTCCAATTGAGAATCTGTGGTATGACTTAAAGATTGCTGTTCACCAGCAGAACCCATCCAACTTTAAGGAGCTGGAGCAGTTTTACCTTGGAGAATGGGCAAAAATCCCGGTGGCTAGATGTGCCAAGCTTATAGAGACATACCCCAAGAGACTTGCAGCTGTAATGGCTGCAAAAGGTGGCTCTACAAAGTATTGAGTGGGTTAATAGTCATGCACGCTCAAGTTTTCTGTTTTTTTGTCTTATTTCTTGTTTGTTTCACAATAAAAAATATTTTACATCTTCAAAGTGGTAGGCATGTTGTGTAAATCCAATGATTCAAATCCCCAAAAAATCAAATTTAATTCCAGGTTGTAAGACAACAAAATTGGAAAAATGCCAAGGGTGTTTGTCAGGCTGTGTGTAACTGGTGAAAAAGGAGTCAGGCGCAGGAAAGCAGAGATGTGTGGACAAGGTATTTTAATAAAGAAGCACCAGTACAAAACAATCTCTCAGGTGCGGGAAAAAATACCTGTCACTAACAAAACGTGCGTAAAAAATACAAAACCCGGTAACAACAATACCAGCCGTCAGTAAATGCCAGAAACATAAAACAATCACGCACACAAACATGGGGGAAACAGAGGGTTAAATAATGAACATGTAATTGGGAGATTGAAACCAGGTGTGAAAACCAAAGACAAAACAAATGGAAAATGAAAAGTGGATCGGCAATGACTAGAAAGCCGGTGACGTCGACCACCGAAAGCCACCCGAACAAGGAGAGGCATCAACATCGGCGGAAGTCGTGACAGTGTTGAATACTTTCGCAAGCCACTGTACTTTTCGAAGGTTGTACTGATTATGATGAGCTAAGCTAATTCCAGCTATGTGTGGAGCCATGTTTGTTGACAAACAATGCATTCTGGGTGTCACGTAATCGCTGTCGGACCAAAGATGTTATAACAAAATGAGGTGAGTAAGGGTTCACTCATTTTTTGAGAACTTCTGGAAGTGAATGATGGTAGAAAACAGCATGGCGTCAAGCAGAAACTACCCGTCGTCGGATTGCTTTTGATTTCTAGAAAGTGTTTTACTCAATTGTTTCGATCAATTGTGAGCTCACTCGTGATGTGATTAATTACAATAATAATTGCTATTAGATAATTCATATTGTAGTTTATGTCAGCAGAGAGTTATAAAAATATGACAGCTTGTGTTACGTTAATCTTTCCTCAGTTAGCGCTAGGACAAATGTAGCCTACATATTTTTGGGTTTGGATGATTGTATTATGCTGTAGATACTTCTGTGAATGTCTGAACATTGCATCCAAAAATAAACTGCTCACATTCTGGACACAACTTTGTAAGGACTGTGTTTGTGCAAAATGTTTCTGAAAAAAGTATGGCGTCATTCAAAACTGGCCCCTAAATAAGCATTCTAAATAAGCGTTCTAATCACACCGGTTTGATCATACACTACAGGGACCACTGTAGAATGATCACACCCATGTGTTGGTACGTGTGCAAAGGGTAATTTCAATGTTTACAATGCTGGTTGAAATTAGATGAAAATAGTACTGGTTGAAGACTTTTTGCAAATCCAAATGTGTTTTCCACGTAGATTCCACATTACAATAAGTTGACAAATGACATTGAAACAATGTGAGGTGAGTGTGAGGATGAAAGTGTGTGTAACTTCAACAATCAAGTCATCAACATGCAGGGCTTCAAGTTTGTAGAACACATTCATAGATTTTTGATATGTTCATATCTCCTCCTATCCCCCCCGCTTCCTAGTCTAGCTGACACCAAGGCCGAAGTCTTCCTGACTTCAGTCTGGAAAGTCTCCTTGATGTTGTATGCACGATACGTCAATAATGAAGAGGGCTGTCGTTTTTTATTGATTGGTTCTCCTCTGTGTCTTTCTCACTCAAACACCTACATGAGCAACCACACTCAGCCCACGATACCCCCCCCAATATAACTGTTGTATTTTAAAATCCATACAACGAGAGGTCTCAACACCCCAGGAAGATTTTTTTAAACCTTTGACAGAACCAATCAAAGCTTGACCAATTTTAGTGTGAATATTGCACCAACAAACTGACTCCTGTCCAGACCAGTGTGTCACAGCTCTACCTCGCTGAGTACCAGGTGAGTCGCGTCTGCAAGGCTACCCACCTCCCCCTTAACAGATAATTCAAAAATCACAATTATGAATATACTTTGGAGAATAAACACTCCCCATCGCCCTGAGGTGCGTTTCTCTTTATTAATCACCATGAATAATGGAATGACTGACAAAAAACAATGACAGCTCTATGGATATTCGTATCTGCGTATAGATGATCATTCTGTTTCATTAGAGGCATGTGTTCATGTAAGTGATGACTCAGATGGTATTGTTTACTCACTGCAAGGCTTCAGCGAGAGGCGCTCAAAGATCCCTTTGAAATCAACATACTGTCATTACGGAGCCTTTCCCTGGAGTTCCTTGTGCCACATTTTACCCTGTAAACATCTCGCTGAGAGACATCAATTTCATTCCACAATCTCTTAATCAGTGGGTCTCATTCACACGGCTTATAATCAGAACCATATCTAACTATCTTCGTTGTTGTTAGTATTTGCCCCTCAAAGGTCAATACGTAGTCATCCATCATTCAAAGGTATCTGAACAATGTACCTTTCCCAGTAAAAAAGTAAAAAACAATCTAATATTAATTTAAAGGAGCACAATGGTTTTCTCAATGAATTACCTATTTTTGTATGTTGGCCTCTTGCAATATGTGCCTCTTTCCTAGTCTTTTCAACTCAATTATGAAATGCAGACTAGCAAACTTTCTTACATGAAAGTTCTAATGTGAGACGCAGTTTTTCACCGCAATTGGGTACATTTTTCGAAACATTTCATCCCTTCAAACACTGTCACTATTAAAAAACAGTCATTTGTGCAAAACATATGAATGTTACTGGTTTATAGATTCAACCTCCAAAGGCTGAACTAGCATCTGGGTCAAGTAAAAACAATGGAATACTTTACTTTCTTATTTTGAGTAAAGTGACCCTTAACTGGGCTATTACACTGGATGTAAAACTTTAACTAGACATGAGATGCTCCCATTGTTTTAAATGAAACCTGGGAGTAGCATGGCTCTGCAAGCACTCAACATAAAATTACGCTCTGTTACTATTTTCAAGAATTCAATGTGCAAATTTGCACCCAAGAACACACCTGTCTGGGTAAGCTTCCTGTGTAGCAGCCAAAAAAACTACAGCTTTTGAAACCAGTGTGCTGCTAAGAGTATAGCTTCCTCCATCGTCCCTGTTCCATTCTGGGCTTGAAACTAGTGATCCTCTGCTCGCAAACACAAGTGACCACCCTCCTTGACAACCTATTAACTGTTTGAGCTATACAAAAGGATCCAATTGGTAGCTCCATCGACAACATTTGAAGCTAGCTGTGCAGTGAGCTTACGGTACGTTCTTAAAACTTGTTAGGGAGTGGAAGCTGAGGGGTCGGTTTTGGAGAGTCTGGCGTGCCCAAAGTAAAATGCTTGCCACCCAGGCTCAGAAACTAGGATATGGACATAATTAGTACTTTTGGATAGGAAACACTCTGAGGTTTCCAAAAGTGTTATCATTTTGTCTGTGAGTGTAACAGAAGTCATTTGGCAGGCAAAAACCAGAGATTTTTCCATCCAGAAATCTCATTCTTAAGGCTTATAGCTCACTTTGAGACACTGCCTATAAAAAAGTATTTATACCAGGACCCTGAATGTAGTACCTACTACTTCCACTGGATGTCAGCAGTGTATAGGCAAAGTTTAATGGAAATCGGAACTAATGCGTTCTATTGGGAGAAGTTTTAGCCGGGGGACCTCTTTCTCAGTTGCACGTTTTTGGGCGCACATTTTCCTGAGCGGTCCACTTTATTTGACTTATATAACGTTTAGGTGACCATCCAAGTGAAAGATTATCACTTTTATTCATAAAAGATAAGCTAAGGAAGCATTTTAATTGTTTTTTGTTTTGTTGAGGGAAAGTTTATAGGTATAGTTGAACGCGTTCTCGTCACATTGGATTTTCTGAACACAAGGTGCCAACCAAACGGAGATTTAAGGATATAATAAATTACTTTTTCTAACCAAATACCCATGGATTGTCTTCGTTGGACACTTAGGAAGCCCTCTGCAGACGTTCTACAAAAGGTAAGGCACAGGTTTTCCCTGTGAAATGCATTTTCTATCGACCGCTGGTATGGTTATGGAAAATATGTGAGGTGCTAGCCTCAAACAATCAAATGTAGTGCTTTCGCCGTAAAGCCTTTTTGAAATCCGACAACGCTGTGATATTGCCAAGAAGCAGAGCTTTTGATGAGTATGGAACACTTGTATATTGGTGCATTTTTAATAATTCAATTTTGGAATTTTGTCTTGCATTTCACCTGGTAGTGTCGGGAGCAGCCCGCTAGCGCCCCAGTGATCCCTGAGAAGTATTAACATCGTTACACTCACACCTTCTAAAGTTTCTACACAGCGAGCGACCCCAGCATTGGAGCTGTGCCAAACCAAATCTGTCCAAAATAGCTCAATGAGTTTCTATGGGCTTATTTTGGACCCTAAGCTTGTCGTTTGCCTTCTCGCCATTGGGACAACGACTCCCATTGTTAGGGCGAAGAAATGAGCATCTCGTCATTATATATATATATATATATATACAGATCTCTGGTCAAACTGCGGATCCGGGTCACGGCACCAGCAAAACCGACATCAGTGTGCTGCTAACATTATAACTTCCTTCACTGTTCCTGTCCCCATACAAGGCTTGGAACTAGTGATCGCCTGCTCAAAAACACACGATTGCCCTCCTTGACAATGTAACAACTGATTGAGCTATACAAAAGGATCCAATTGGATAGCTCCATCTGCAGCATTTCAAGCTAGCTGTGAAGTGAGCTTACAGTACGTTCTTAACATCATTACACTTTCACGAAACCCCAGTAGTACGTATGTTAAAGGGGGGGCTGAAATCACTAATTTCACGTCCTCATGCTAGAATCAACAAGAGTTTTAAGTGGGTGTGTTATGTTTGCTACCGTTGTGTGTTCCACTTTACATGGAATATCCCAAAGAGCCACCATACATGTGACGAATGGCTTAGCAACCGTGTGATGCAACATGACATTGTGAAAGTGATTGGTCAAGAATCCCAAGCTACGAGCATTTCTTGCTTTCTACCCACTGGGCACAGACGTCAATTCAACGTCTATTCCACCTTGGTGCAACGTAATTTCATTGACATTACATGGAAACAACATTGATTCCACGAGTATGTGCCTAGTTAGTACATATATATAACTTCCACAAAATAAATGCTTTCCTTATAGGTATCAATTTCTTTTTTGATATGTCAACATATAAAGGTCGAAGGAATTGTCTGTAGAGCTCAGAGACAGGATTGTGTCGAGGTACATATCTGGGGACGGGTACCAAAACATTTCTGCAGCATTGAAGGTCCCCAAGAACACAGTGGCCTCCATCATTCTTAAATGGAAGAAGTTTGAAACCACCAAGACTCTTCCTAGAGCTGGCCGGCCAGCCAAACTGAGCAATCGGGGGAGAAGGGCCTTGGTCAGGGAGGTGGCCAAGAACCTGATGGTCACTCTGACAGAGCTCCAGAGTTCTTCTGTGGAGATGGGAGAACCTTCCAGAAGAACAACCATCTCTGCAGCACTCCATTAATCAGGCCTTTATGGTAGAGTTGCCAGACTGAAGCCACTCCTCATTAAAAGTCACGACAGCCCACTTGGAGTTTGCCAAAAGGCACCTAAAGACTCTCAGACCATGAGAAACTAGATTTTCCGGTATGATGAAACCAAGATTTAACTATTTGGAATGAATGCCAAGCGTCACGTCTGGAGGAAACCTGGCACCATCCCTATGGTGAAGCATGGTGGTTGCAGCATCATGCTGTGGGGATGTTTTTCAGCGGCAGGGACTGGGAGACTAGTCAAGATCGAGGGAAAGATAAACGGATCAAAGTACAGAGAGATCCTTGATCCCTGAGCTCAGGGCCTCAGACTGGGGCGAAGGTTTACCTTCTAACAGGACAACGACCCTAAGCACACAGCCAAGACAACACAGGAGTGGCTTTTGGACAAGTCCCTGAATATCCTTGAGTGGCTCTGCCAGAGCCTGGACTTGAACCCGATCGAACATCTCTGGAGAGAGCTGAAGATAGCTGTGCATTGACGTTCCCCATCCAACCTGACAGAATTTGAGAGAATCTGCAGAAAAGAATGAGAGAAGACTTGAGGCTGTAATCTTTGCCAAAGGGTCTTCAACAAAGTACTGAGTAAAGGGTCTGAATATTTATTTATTTATTTTTATTTTATTTGCTAAAATGTCTAAAAATCTGTTTTTGCTTTATCATTATCGGGTATTGTGTGTAGATTGATGAGGGCTAAAAACCAATTTAATCAATTTTAGAGCACCAGCTGTTCTGGACGACTGTGTGATCACGCTCTTCGTAGCCGATGTGAGCAAGCCCTTTAACTTCTTAGGGAGCGGTTCCCGAGGTGACGGTTTTGGAGAGTCTGGCGTGCCCAAAGTAAAATGTCTCCCACTCAGGCACAGAAAATAGGATATGCACATAATTAGTACTATTGGATAGAAAACACTAAAAGTGTTAACATAATGTCTGTGAGTGTAACAGAACAGAAATAGCAGGCAAAAACACGAGAAAAATATATCCGGAATAACTTTTTTTTGTCACATTGGCTCTGTTTGACAGTCTCCCTATTGAGTTCTTTGGCAAGCAGCTCCGAGATTTCAGTACCTATGGCTTCCACTAGATGTCACCAGTCTATATATAAAGCCTCAGAGAGATTGGAGGAAGCAGAAAAAATAGGTACAGGAAATGGCCAAGGTAGCTCAGATGTCAACAAGAGTCTGGCTGCGCGCCCCACTTTATTTTGCTTATATAACGTTTAGGTGACCATCCGAGTGAAATATTATCGCTCATATTCATAAAAGGATAGCTAAGGATGCATTTTAACTGGTACTTGATTGTTTAGGAAAAGTTTATAGGTATATTTGAACGCGTTCTCTTCACGTTTCAATGGGCGATCGACGTTGGATTTTCTGAACATAACGCACCAACCAAACGGAGATTTATGGATATAATAAATGACTTTTTCTAACAAAAGAACCATGGATTGACTTCGTTGGACACTTGGGAAGCCCTCAGCAGAAGTTCTTCAAAAGGTAAGGGATTTGTTTTCGCTGTGAAATGTGTTTTGTGTGAACCGTAATGGTTTATGAATTTATGCTAATGGGAAAATATTGGAGGTGGTACCCTCAAACAATCAAATGTAGTGCTTTCGCCGTAAAGCCTTTTTGAAATCTGACAATGCTGTGATATTGCCAAGAAGCAGAGCTTTTGATGACTATGCAACACTTGTATATTGATGAATGTTTAATAATTCAACTTTTGGATTTTGAATTTGGCGCCTTGCATTTCACATTAAACAGGTAAACATTCAAATGACCGCGGGGCCAGACGGATTACCAGGACGTGTACTCAGAGTATGCGCGGACCAAATGGCAAGTGTCTACACTGACATTTTCAACCTCTCCATGACCGAGTCTGTAATACCTACATGTTTCAAGCAGACCACCACAGTGTCTGTGCCCAAGATACCGAAGGTAACCTTCCTAAATGACTACCGCCCCGCAGCACTCACGTCGGTAGCCATGAAGTGCTTTGAAAGGCTGATCACAGCTGCACCATTGAGAGCATTCTGACTGGTTGCATCACTGCTTGGTTTGGCAAATGGTTGGCATCCGACCGCAAGGCACTACATAGTGTAGTGCGTACAACCAGGACATCACTGGTGCCAAGCTTCCTGCCATTCAGGACCTCCATAACAGGTGGTGTCAGAGGAAGGCCCTAAAAATTGTCAAAGACTCCAGTCATCCAAGTCATAGACTGTTCTCTCTGCTACCGCACGGCAAGCAGTACCGGAGCGCCAAATCTAAGTCCAAAAGGCTCCTTCACTTCTAACCCTACCTACATGTACAGTTGAAGTCGAAAGTTTACATAAACTTAGGTTGAAGTCATTAAAACTCGTTTTTCAACCACTCCACAAATTTCTTGTTAACAAACTAAAGTTTTGGCAAGTCGGTTAGGACATCTACTTTGTGCATGACACAAGTCATTTTCCAACAATTGTTTACAGACAGATTATTTCACTTATAATTCACTGTATCACAATTCCAGTGGGTCAGAAGTTTACATTCACTAAGTTGACTGCCTTTAAAGAGCTTGGAAAATTCCAGAAAATTATGTCATGGCTTTAGAAGCTTCTGATAGGCTAATTGACATCATTTGAGTCAATTGGAGGTGTACCTGTGGATGTATTTCAAGGCCTACCTTCACACTCCGTGCTTCTTTGCTTGACATCATTGGAAAATCAAAAATAATCAGCCAAGACCTGTTTTTTTTTTTTTAGACCTCCACAAGTCCTTGGGAGCAATTTCCAAACGCCTGAAGGTACCACGTTCATCTGTACATACAATAGGACGCAAGTATAAACACCATGGGACCATGCAGCTGTCATACCGCTCAGGAAGGAGACACGTTCTGTCTCCTGGAGATGAACGTACTTTGGTGCGAAAAGTGCAAATCAATCCCAGAACAACAGCAAAGGACCATGTGAAGATGCTGGAGGAAACCGGTACAAAAGTATCTATATCCACAGTAAAACGAGTCCTATATTGACATAACCTGAAAGGCCGCTCAGCAAGGAAGAAGCCACTGCTCCAAAACCGCCATTAAAAAGGCAGACTACGGGTTGCAACTGCACATGGGGACAAAGATCGTACTTTTTGGAGAAATGTCCTCTAGTCTGATGAAACAAAAATAGAACTGTTCGGCCATAATGACCATTGTTATGTTTGGAGAAAAAAGGGGGGAGAATTGCAAGCCAAAGTACACCATCCCAACCATGAAGCACGGGGGTAACAGCATCATGTTGTGGGGGTGCTTTGCTGCAGGAGGGACTGGTGTACTTCACAAAATAGAAGGCATCATGAGGGAGGAAAATGATGTGGATATATTGAAGCAACATCTCTAGACATCAGTCAGGAAGTTAAAACTTGGTCGCAAATGGGTCTTCCAAATGGACAATGACCCAAAGCATCCTTCCAAAGTTGTGGCAAAATGGCTTAAGGACAACAAAGTCAAGATATTTGAGTGGCCATCAAAAAGCCCTCACCTCAATCCTATAGAACATTTGTGGGCAGAACTGAAAAGGCGTGTGCGAGCAAGGGGGCCTACAAACCTGACTCAGTTACACCAGCTCTGTCAGGAGGAATGGGCCAAATTTCACCCAACTTATTGTGGGAAGCTTGTGGAAGGCTACCCGAAACGTTTGACCCAAGTTAAGCAATTTAAAGGCAATGCTACCAAATACTAAATGAGTGTATGTAAACTTCTAACCCACTGGGAATGTGATGGAAGAAATAAAAGCTGAAAGAAATCATTCTCTCTACTATTATTCTGACATTTCACATTCTTGAAATAAAGTGGTGATCCTAACTGACCTAAGACAGGGAATTTTTACTAGAATTAAATGTCCGGAATTGTGAAAAACTGAGTTTAAATGTATTTGGCTAAGCTGTACGTAAACTTCCGACATCTACTCCACATATTACCTCGACTAACCTGTACCCCCGCACATGGACTAGGTACTGGTACCCCCTATATATAGCCTTGTTATTTTTATTTTATTGTCTTACTTGTTTTACTTTAGTATGTTAAATGTTTGATTATTTTTGCTAATATTTTCTCGCTTACTTTTTTAAAAAAAAACTCTGCGTTGTTGGTTAAAGAATTGTAAGTAAGCATTTCTTGGTAAGGTCTACACCTGTTGTATTCGGGGCATTTGACAAATAAAATGTTATTTGAATTTGATTTGAGAGGTTTGTCTCAGCATATTTAACACTACAGTCGACCAAACAATTCTGCAGGCTCTTGTTTGATCTAATCTTGACTACAGCCCAGTGATATGGTCAAGTGCTGCAAAGAAGAACCTAGAAAGCTGCAGCTGGCCCAGAACAGAGCAGCACGTCTGGCCCTTCAATGTACACACAGCTGTCAACAGTATGCATGCAAGTGTCTCCTGGCTCAAAGTAGAGGAGAGACTGACTGCATGATTGAGCCATGATCACATGGAACTCCCTTCCATCTCAAATTACTCAAGTAAACAGCCAAATTAGCTTAAAAAACAAATAAAACAACACGTCACAGCACAATGCCTCTGACCTAAATAAATAACTCATAGGCATATGTATATTTACTGAAGTATGTATGCGTGTAACTGATAGGTGCCACTGAATGTAAATAGAATATATGAAAATGTAATATATTCATGTATTTGGATGTAGGCCTAGAGTAATGGGTATCTCTGTTTCTCTCAGTGCTGTCAGTAGGACCTTTGTTAATTTACATTTGTGTAGTTCAGTCCTTGAGCTGTTCTTGTCTATTGATGTTTTGTATTATGTCATGTTTTATGTGTTTTGTGGATCACAGGAAGAATAGCAGCTGCTTCAACAGCAGCTAATGGGGATCCTAAGAAAATACAAAAAATGCTTAAGATAAGGTTGAAGGAGGCTTTAACCCACCCATAAATTATGAGCCCAATGTTTGGTTTGTTTCTCTCCCGCACTGCTGGTGTTAGATCAGGAGAATGTAGCATCTCACTACCTCTCCCCCTCTCTCCTCCTCCCCTTCTTCCATCCCTCCCTCTCTCTGTTTCCTGGGGTGTGTCTGTGGCAGCTCTTCTCTCCTCCACACGGTGTGTTGTGCGCTGCCCCCTTGTCTATGCTGCTGCTGCAGAGCTCACTCCCAGGATCTCTGCCTCCTCTTTCTTTCTCTCGGTCTCTCTTTCTCACTCTCTCTCTCCCTCTCTCTCATTTAACGGTGATAGGGAAGGCAGTGTGGTCTCAGCCTCTGTCTCGCTTTCACAAGCAAAAGCTTACAAGGGCGCACACACGCAGTGTGTCGGAGAAGGGATGGGGCAGTTGTTGTTTGTCAGTCTGGAATCCTGCTGAGAGTGAAAGGGAGGAAAGCGCCGGTCGGGAGCCGTGGAGCCCACATCACTCACAGCGGAGTGAGCAAATCTTTCTATCTCTCCCAGTAGGCAGCCTTCAAGAACAGCAGCTGCATCAGTTTTTCAGAGCAGCACTCTTCCCCCTCCCCTCCTCTTTCTCTTTCTCTTTCCCTTTCTGTCGCTCACTCTCCCACTCTCACCTCCGTCGGTAATGTGGGAATGTAGCGGACTGATGTAGCAAGCAAGCAGCCAAGGCTTTCAGATTTTTCTACCACAATGACAGGCGGTGGACAGACAGCTGGAGAAAGACGGACAGTCCGGGAGATCTGAGGGGAAAGGGATTGGATGGGGATCAGTTGGATTTACCCCCCCCCTCTTCCACCCCACCAGCCTCATCCATACAGATCCTCTCCCCCACTCTCTCTCCAGTTCCACTGGCTCTCTTCATGCAGGATTACCGTTCACCACTACAGCTGAAACAACGCTGCACAGGGCTGCCTGGAAGGACAGCAAAGGGGAGGCTGACCCAAAGCAGGGAAGAAGACTGTAGAGGAAGCCCCTGGACTGGAGCCTATATAAAACACCTGAGAAATAAAAAGAGGGCAACCCCTCCAGAGCCACAGAGGAAAAGGAATCGAGGGCCGTGGATCAGAGTGCCATTGAGAAGCAGTGAGTTGGAGCCGCAGAGGAGGTTTGTTTCTTATTGACACACACACAGGATTTACAGCTATGGTCTGAAGCTTGCCACACAGTGGATCAATGTTCTCCTGCCTGCCTTTTTCTTCAGCTTTTTTCCTCATACGGGAGTGAAGTATCTTGGGATTTACCATTGTTTCGTTACCACCTAACTACAGCGAGGCTCGCCCCTCCGTTCAGCACCCTCACCTGTCCATGTCCAACCTGTGTGTCTGTTTGTTTCTGTGTTTGTTTGTGTGTGTACTTAGCTAGCTCTGCGCCAGAGGGAGTGTATATTTGCTTACGTGTGCATCCTCGTGAGCTGCTTGGCTTGTAATTACTTGTACGTGTCTGTGGGTGCTCTCTTGTGTCTATGTGTGTGTGGGTATAAATGTAGGCATTTTGTGTGGGTGCATTGGTAAGATGCCCACTGTTGGTTCTGTGCCCCATCCCCTGTCTCGTTCGTGCCCTTTTGTCATTGGGCCTCCGGTTTGACCCCTGAACTTTGACGGTATCGGCAGGATGAGTGAGCACTCAGGAACGAGCACTCTGGGGGCAATGACCCTGGAGGAACCCGGGGACGAACAGGCCTCCCCTCGGGCCCCAGGGCCTCTTCGCTGTGGGCCCTGTGCCGTGTGGTCTCGCCAGCAGACCTGGCTGTGTGCGGTGCCCTTGGTGATGGGCTTCGTGGGCCTTGGCCTCAGTCTAATGCTGCTCAAATGGATTGTAGTGGGCTCCATTCAAGACTATCTGCCCACAGACCTGGTAGACGCCAAGGGCATAGGGCAGGATCCCATCTTTCTCTCTGAACCCAGCGCACTGCCCAAACGACCAGACACTATGACCACGACTTCCACCACCAACCCTCTATCGTCCGATGGCACGGCCCCAGCCCCGAGAACTCGATTTGGGCCGCCCTCCAACAACTCGGCCCCACACCTCCACAACCGGATCGGCAGTGTCACCCACGTGATGGGCACCACCACCACTACCCGCACCACTCGACTTGTCCCGCCCGGTGGTAAAGAGGTGACCCCGCGCAGCACCACGGTACAGCAGAACGGCAACACGGGAAACGGTCGTAAGGATAAGGACCCCCCGAACTCACGACCTAGTCCAACATCCACGACTACCAAAGCCACAACCAAGGTGCAATCGCCCACTTCTCCGCCATCTCCCCCAGCCAAGCCCACCGGGCGCTGGAACCCTGGACGCTCTGTGAAAGGTCCAGCTACACGCCCACACCACCGCTTCAGAACATGTAAGTCTGTTTTTCTTAAAGGGAGGGTGTGTTTGTGTCTGTGTGTGCAAATGGAACAAATGTTTCACAAGAGCTCAAGCGTTTGTTCTATCTAGCAAATGGCATTGGAGTGCTGGTGGAGCTGGTGCCCAATTACCATACATTAATGTATTGCTGCTGCATAAGAAAACCCCCACAAAAGGCTACTTTGTATAAACCATAGTCTAAATATGTGCCGTATAAAGATGATCTCCTCTAACGGCATGAAAGGAGGCACTCATGCAACGTAATGGCATTCACACTGTGGCATTCATTAGCCAGTCCCTCCAGGATTTCATGGGGATTTTCTGTGATATTTGCGGGCATAAATGCTTTATTTAGTTGTGCCAATTCTGACATTTTGCATGGCAATATGCAATGATTTTGTCCAATTAGTTTGTTGACGTATGACTTGATTGAAACATATTATGCAGTAAATGTGC
The DNA here is from genome assembly GCA_030435695.1 of Brachymystax lenok tsinlingensis. Classification (NCBI taxonomy): domain Eukaryota; kingdom Metazoa; phylum Chordata; class Actinopteri; order Salmoniformes; family Salmonidae; genus Brachymystax; species Brachymystax lenok. Next base: position 28,606,553 of record CM059780.1, read on the forward strand.
AGAGCTCTCTTTTTGCACTGCGATGCTATAATATTGCACTTTTATGCTATAATATTGCAATGTTTTTACTATTTTATGCATAAATAGTGTGGTGATTGGTCAAATTTGCAAGCCTTCGCATAATATGCAGGGAATTGTTGATTTAGCAAAAATAAATGCTATCTCAGAATCGCGGAATCCTGGAGGGACTGAATAGAAATCTGGAGGCACTTGATTTTCTTCTCATCTTTATCTTTGACTTGTGCATTAACGCAGCCTGCTCCTGCAGGCTCCACGCACTTGATATTAGTGTCATAAAAAATGGTTGCTGCTATCTCTGTGGCACTATGATGGGTCCTGTTTCTCAGCTTAACGCGGGGGACACGAAAGCTTCTTAGGCAAACACTGTGACTGTGGACAACATATCGCTGTTTTGGAAAACAAATATGGAGGAGGGAGAGAGGAGGAAACCGGGAAGCTCTCACCTCCTGTCTGCCTGTATCAGATAGCGAGGCAAAGATCCCATTTAGATATGTGACGATATGAGCACTGCCGCAAGTACAGCAGAGAGACTGCAGGAAATACCACAGACAGAGAGAAGAGAGGGAGGAAAAGAGAGGTAGGGAAGATAGAGAGAAAGGAGTGTGAATAAGAGAGAGTGTTTGAGTGAGAGGGGAGGGAGGGAGAGAGGAGTGTGTGTGTGTGAGAGAGAGGGGAGGGAATAAGAGGGACATACAGAGAGAGAGAGCGAGTAGAGAAGGGAAGGGAGTTGGTGGCATTATTTAGGCTATTACTCCAGGGACATTTTTTTTAAATCAAAAGTTACTTTTTTTCGTTTTGTGTTAATGAGTGTGTGAGTAAGTGTGTGTGCTTGCATGCATATATTTACTTTATGTTTGTGTCTATGCATTAATGTAGTTTCTTGCTTACTTTTCCTTTGATTGCATTTTCATAAGGAATTTGATATCCAGGACATAAATATCCTATTGGTTTATTAATAAAGCACATACTTCTGTATATTTTCACATCATTTACAGTTAGTACCAGTACACAAGATGGAATGGAAATGCATTACTAATTGATTTAAATTTTGTCATGAAAAAAAGGGTTTGACTTTATTCATGCAACAAGTAAATTATCAAACCCATCAGTGTTCTATGTCAATATTAATTAATTATTTGAACGTCACAAGTGTTTGTCTGAATTACAGTTTGGCATTGAAACATATAATATGATCAAACCAAAGATGTTTACAGTAAGGCGACTCAACACCTTCATTTTGACATGAACAACAAACCTATGGGCAAAACTGGTTTAAATGGCGACAGTTTTGCTGTTTAAAATACATTATTGCAAAACAAATTCCTTACTGGAAAGTTTTTTGCTCCAATTCCAACAATGATATTCATTCTTAATTGTTAGACACTGTGACGAAGTGAGATGAAGCTCCGCTAGCCTAACCCTAGGGCAAGATTTTCATCTTGACTGGCTTTAGTTGAATATAAAACTCCATTAATGTATGTATAAATCGGGAGATGCTGTGCATGGCTGATGATGTCAGTTATGCAAGACATTGCGAATGAGGGGGCTGTCTGCATATAGACTACATATTCTATGACATGGGTGGAGACTTCACAGAGAATAACATTTAGGCCTCCTAGTCAAGTCTCTTTCCCATGGGGTTTCAGGTGAGACCTGAGGTTTGGAGTTAATATATAGTCCCAGCAAAATGGGGCTTGGAACATCATAAAAACGTTATTTTCCAGTTAAAAAGTCTCAGGTTGAGGAGGTGTTACATAACCAGATTACAACTAGCTAAATATGTTATTTATCTTATTGTTAAATAGACGTGTTTGAATAAGTAATCTTACGACCAGTTTACAACCTTACCATGACGAGGAGAGAACACGTCAGGTTGATGTCACTGATGTCATTGTGGCTGGTAGCCTAGCGGTTAAGAGCGTTGGGGCAAACTCCCCCCCAAAATTGGGGATGCATGCCAGCAAAGCCACTACACAACACTAAACAATGCATTAATTTCACTATAATGGTGACAAGTGGTGCACACAAACTGTTTGGGCCTACATAAAGCTGTCCCAACAGCAGAGCTTTCTTTCCAGCACAATGGAGTGAATCCTTACCACTGCTACATCTGGCTATCAGTGAAGCCTTGTCTGACAGCGAAACAGTTCATTCAGCCTCGTTTAATGCCTTTTAAAAAACATAGCTGATATTGCTGACTTGTTTAAATAAATGTGGTTCTTACGGACAATTGAGATGTACAAACTATGGCATAAGGGAACGATGAGCAGATAAGAGGCATTCCGTAATTTCGATTAAGACATTAATAAGTAAGCTAAGGCGGAAGTCGTCAATATAACTATGTGTTCAGCACTTTTGAAATGTACATTGACAGAATGCAGAACATGGGCTGCTCTTACAGTATTTTCCCTGTACACGAAGTCAGAACCGTAGGATAAATAAAGGGGGCATTTAAGGCAATGAAAGCTCGTACAATATTCGATGATGACATTTCTCAAAAACAGGTTATAGGCTACATGTGCACCACCGAGTCAGAACAGTAACGTTAGGAGAAATGAAGAGTTGAAAATAGACAACATTTTTAGGGTGTGGCACATGGGCTACTAACAGCTTACTACACAAAATACACTTAGTATTACTTTCTTAGATACAGTATACATATCTTCCTGGCATATTACATAATTTATGCAGCAGCATATAAGACATTTTTTGACTTTGTTGTGATGTGCTCACTTGAACAGGAATGTGGCGTGGTGGTCCTTCGTGGGCAAATTTTTTCATAAAAAAGAAAGAGGCCAGATTTACCATTCCGAGTTGGATGAAAGTTCAAAACATTTTTTCCCTGTCTGAGCTCGTTTATTCCCGACTTCCCATTTGCAATGCTTGCAGTTAGCCACTGTCACCGATTCCTTCCAAACCACTCAAGGGATATGTCCATTCTATACATTATAATTCTATGATTGAAATGACACCCACCCTGTATTCAAGAGTATGCTGTGTCTCAAACGATGGCAGGCACAACACAAACACCTCAGATGGTGTAAATAGGATCTAAGATACCACATACAGTATGTGGAAAATCTAAGTTTACGCGTTTTTTTAAATTCTTTACATTAAAGGTAAAAAAAAAGAAAATGTGTATTAAAAACATTTTTCAAAAAATTATGAAACAGTTTGACAACCCTGTTTGTAAGCTTTAAATGATATCAAACTCAACCGTTTATCTTTTCCAGTGAAGAAGACATGGATGTCTCATGGCAGGGCGGGGTACTTTGAGCACCTCGATCTCGTAAATGTTTTGGCATTCAGGTCCAAAAAAATCACTTCCTGACCACTTCTACCATGGGCAATATGTATGGAAAGTTTTGTTCAAATCAAAAGGGGTGCAGTCAAACAGTGATTATAATCAAATGGAACGACCCAAAATATATTGTGATTGTCTTTAAACTATTATACTTCTCCATATTTTTTACATTGGATTTAGACATTAAATATACAAAGTGAGGAACAATACTGCAATTGTTTTTGTGTGTGTACAGAATGTATTTATGTTCAGGGCCAATGCAAATTACTCTGTGGTTTCTATGACTGTTATTGAATATATTGTTATATTTCTAGTACAAGGGCTTAGAACACAGGGCTATGTGTTAATGCTCAAAATATGAGGTTAAATACATGTAAGAAAATATATGTTTCCTGATCTTTCTTATATCTCGCAGATATAGGAGAGACACTTCACACCAAACTTTGTTTTGATATGTAGTAAATCTAATATTCAATTTGCTTGTAAGGCCCAATTTATTTTCTCCATCAAATATATATTTTGGGGTGAATACTTCAAGGGGTATTAAAATTCTAAATTAAATAGCTAAAGGATACATGGTATGATCTTCAATTCCATATAGCTTAGTAGAACCCCCCAACCCCCCAGCCTTAGACTGTGTAGTGCCAAAAATAATGGATTAAATGCATGTAAGAAAAATATTTTAAAAAGTTTCCTAATCTGTTTTATGTCTCTCAGATATAGGAGAGACACTTCATAATAAACATCCTTTTGATATTTTTGGGGGACTATCTGTTGTCCTATGTAGTGAATCTGTTATTCAATGCATTTGTATGTGCTAATAGCAGTAAGGCCCAAAATCGGATAGATTTGTTTGATACTTCAAGGGGTCTTAACATTCTAAATCAAATAGCTAAATGATCCTTGGTATGATCTTCTAAAAACCATTCCAAATTATGTTTGTTATTGCCATTGATTGAATTAGAACATATCTGACCTGATTCAGGAAACAAGGTGCATGTTGCAAGTCACGACTTCACAGGAGAGCCATTTGAACAGAATCTTTTATTTTTATCAAAATGCGTTTTTTTTGGCAGAAATGCCTTCTTGAACATGTGAACTTTCACGTGCCTTAATAACAAACTTGTATGCCATCTGTAAATACGAATTAAGTTGTTAAATTACGAGCCTTGTTGTTTAAGCCACAGAAAAAGCTAGCAACCTTTCCAATAAAATGGCTAAGATAATGAGTGGGCTGGACATTCCGAGAGAGGAGAGAGGATTGGTCTGCCATATTGAAGGCTGCTGTCTATTTGAGCTCATCAGTCTGTGTTGGTAATCCTGTAGAGCGTGGCTTTTTAAAAAATGTATTGTGTAGTGGAGCTGCATAAGGGTTGCTCTCCATTTTCTGGAGGATCAAGTTTTGAAACCAGCAGAATTAGAGTATGATAGCTAAAGAGATGGAGAAAACACCTGTCTTCGGATTACATCTTCAAACTAAGGGCAACCGTGGTATGGCATTCCTGACAGGGAGATGCGTCCATCATGCATGATGATGTATACAGGTAAGATAGTCTAGCTTCTAATTTTGACAGAAAGTGGTTTTATTTCAAGCTAAAATGTACTGTTAGCTAGCTAGCTAACATCAGCTGGCTGGCTCCCTAGCTGATGTTACTATTTGTTTCCCAGAGCCATTTGCTTTTGTAGTTAGAGCCTAATGTTAGCTAGCTAACATTGGACATGGTTGGTTAGATCCCAGCACTGTGGCATTGTTGGAACTTTGTTCATTGTTGTTTAACTAGCTAACGTTAGCTGGCTGGCTCGTTAGCTAACGTTACGTTACTGTCACGTCGAGGCCAGAGTTTTAGGCTGGCGTGTTTAGGTTTCGTTTTTGGTGAAGGGTTTTTTGAGTTCTAGGTGTTCTATTTCTATGTTGGTGTAATGGTTCCCAATTAGAGGCAGCTGAGTGTCGTTACCTCTAATTGGGAACCATATATATGTTTGTAGTTTGCACTAGGGGTTTGTGGGTTATTGTTTGAGCATAGCTTGTTTTTTGTTTAGTTATGTCCAACATCACGATCTTCGTTACGTTCATTTTGTTATTTTCCCAGTTACGTTCTTAGAGAGTCCAGCACGTCTTGTTCCGGCTCCGCGCACCAGGCCCCCTGTGCGCTTAGAGAGTCCAGCACGCCCCAGCCGGCCCGCGCACCAGGCCCCTGTGCGCTTAGAGAGTCCAGCACGTCCTGTTCGGCTCCGCACCAGGCCCCTGTGCGCTTAGAGAGTCCAGCACCTCCTGTTCCATCTCTGCGCACCAGGCCCCCTGTGCGCTTAGAGAGTCCAGCACGTCCTGTTCCAGCTCTGCGCACCAGGCCCCCTGTGCGCTTAGAGAGTCTAGCACGTCCAGTCCCTGTTCCACGCTCCAGGATCCCTGTGCCCGTCGTGGACCCAGCACGTCCTGTCCCTGCTCCACGCTCCAGGATCCCTGTGCCCGTCGTGGACCCAGCACGTCCTGTCCCTGCTCCACGCTCCAGGATCCCTGTGCCCGTCGTGGACCCAGCACGTCCAGTCCCTGCTCCACGCTCCAGGATCCCTGTGCCCATCGTGGACCCAGCACGTCCTGTCCCTGTTCCACGCTCCAGGATCCCTGTGCCCGTTGTGGACTCAGCACATCCTGTCCCTGCTCCACGCTCCAGGATCCCTGTGCCCGTCGTGGACCAAGCACATCCTGTCCCTGTTCCACGCTCCAGGATCCCTGTGCCCGTCGTGGACTCAGCACGTCCTGTCCCTGTTCCACGCTCCAGGATGCCTGTGCCCGTCGTGGACTCAGCACGTCCTGTTCCTGCTCCTCGCACCAGAGTCCCGGTGCGCATCGTGAGGCCAGTTAGGCCTGTTCCTGTTCCTGCTCCCCGCACCAGTGTAGCGAAATGCTTGTGCTTCTAGTTCCGACCATGCAGTAGTATCTAACAAGTAATCTAACAAATTCACAACAACTACCTTATACACACAAGAGTAAAGGAATGAATACGAGTATGTACATATAAATATATGGATGAGCGATGGCTGACCGGCATAGGCAGGATGCAGTAGATGGTATGGAGTACAGTATATACACATATATATACAGTGGGGCAAAAAAAGTATTTAGTCAGCCACCAATTGTGCAAGTTCTCTCACTTAAAAAGATGAGAGAGGCCTGTAATTTTCATCATAGGTACACTTCAACTATGACAGACAAAATGAGGAAAAAAAAAATCCAGAAAATCACATTGTAGGATCTTTAATGAATTTATTTGCAAATTATGGTGGAAAATAAGTATTTGGTCACATACAAACAAGCAAGATTTCTGTCTCTCACAGACCTGTAACTTCTTCTTTAAGAGGCTCCTCTGTCCTCCACTCGTTACCTGTATTAATGGCACCTGTTTGAACTTGTTATCAGTATAAAAGACACCTGTCCACAACCTCAAACAGTCACACTCCAAACTCCACTATGGCCAAGACCAAAGAGCTGTCAAAGGACACCAGAAACAAAATTGTAGACCTGCACCAAATTGGGAAGACTGAATCTGCAATAGGTTAGCAGCTTGGTTTGAAGAAATCAACTGTGGGAGCAATTATTAGGAAATGGAAGACATACAAGACCACTGATAATCTTCCTCGATCTGGGGCTCCACGCAAGATCTCACCCGTGGGGTCAAAATGATCACAAGAACGGTGAGCAAAAATCCCAGAACCACACGGGGACCTAGTGAATGACCTGCAGAGAGCTGGGACCAAAGTAACAAAGCCTACCATCAGTAACACACTACGCCGCCAGGGACTCAAATCCTGCAGTGCCAGACGTGTCCCTCTGCTTAAGCCAGTACATGTTCAGGCCCGTCTGAAGTTTGCTAGAGAGCATTTGGATGATCCAGATGAGGATTGGGAGAATGTCATATGGTCAGATGAAACCAAAATAGAACTTTTTGGTAAAAACTCAACTCGTCGTGTTTGGAGGACAAAGAATGCTGAGTTGCATCCAAAGAACACCATACCTACTGTGAAGCATGGGGGTGGGAAACATCATGCTTTGGGGCTGTTTTTCTGCAAAGGGACCAGGACGACTGATCCGTGTAAAGGAAAGAATGAATGGGGCCATGTATAGTGAGATTTTGAGTGAAAACCTCCTTCCATCAGCAAGGGCATTGAAGATGAAACGTGGCTGGGTCTTTCAGCATGACAATGATCCCAAACACACCGCCCGGCAACGAAGGAGTGGCTTCAGAAGAAGCATTTCAAGGTCCTGGAGTGGCTAGCCAGTCTCCAGATCTCAACCACATAGAAAATCTTTGGAGGGAGTTGAAAGTCCGTGTTGCCCAGCGACAGCCCCAAAACATCACTGCTCTAGAGGAGATCTGCATGGAGGAATGGGCCAAAATACCAGCAACAGTGTGTGAAAACCTTGTGAAGACTTACAGAAAACGTTTGACCTCTGTCATTGCCAACAAAGGGTATATAACAAAGTATTGAGATAAACTTTTGTTATTGACCAAATACTTATTTGCAAATAAATAAATAAAAAATCCTACAATGTGATTTTCTGGATTTCTTTTTCTCATTTCGTCTGTCATAGTTGAAGTGTACCTATGATGAAAATTACAGGCCTCTCTCATCTTTTTAAGTTGGAGAACTTTCACAATTGGTGGCTGACAATACTTTTTTTGCCCCACTGTATATATATATATATATGAGATGAGTAATGTAGGATATGTAAACGTTATATAAATGGCATTGTTTAAAGTGGCTAGTGATACATTATTTCATCCAATTATAATTATTAAAGTGGCTAGAGATTTGGGTCGATGGCCGAACGGCATAGGCAAGATACAGTAGATGGTTTAGAGTACAGTGTATACATTTGATATGAGTGTCGGATACGTATTATATACAAAATTGTTTAAAGTGGCTAGTGATACATTTGTTACATCCAATTCCTATGTTTAAAGTGGCTAGAGATTTAAGTCAGTATGTTGGCAGCAGCCACTCAATGTTAGTGATGGCTGTTTAACAGTCTGATGGCCTTGAGGTAGAAGCTGTTTTTCAGTCTCTTGGTCCCAGCTTTGATGCACCTGTACTGACCTCGCCTTCTGGATGATAGCGGGGTGAACAGGCAGTGGCTCGGGTGGTTGTTGTCCTTGATGATCTTTTTGGCCTTCCTGTGACATCGGGTGGTGTAGGTGTCCTGAAGAGCAGGTAGTTTACCCCCGGTGATGCGCTGTGCAGTCCTCACTACCCTCTGGAGAGCCTTACGGTTGTGGGTGGAGCAGTTGCCGTACCAGGCGGTGATACAGCCCGACAGGATGCTCTCGATTGTGCATCTGTAAAAGTTTGTGAGTGATTTTGGTGACAAGCCGAATTTCTTCAGCCTCCTGAGGTTGAAGAGGCGCTGTTGCGCCTTCTTCACTACGCTGTCTGTGTGGGTGGACCAATTCAGTTTGTCCGTGATGTGTACGCCGAGGAACTTAAAACTTTCCACCTTCTCCACTACTGTCCCCTCGATGTGGATAGGGGGGTGCTCCCTCTCCTGTTTCCTGAAGTCCACGATCATCTCCTTTGTTTTGCTGACATTGAGTGAGAGGTTATTTTCCTGACACCACACTCCGAGGGCCCTCACCTCCTCTCTGTAGGCCGTCTCGTCCGTTGTTGGTAATCAAGCCTACCACTGTAGTGTCGTCAGCAAACTTGATGATTGAGTTGGATGCGTGCTTGGCCACGCAGTCATGGGTAAACAGGGAGTACAGGAGAGGGCTGAGAACGCACCCTTGTGGGGCCCCAGTGTTGAGGATCAGCGGGGTGGAGATGTTGTTTCCTACCCTCACCACCTGGGACCGGCCCGTCAGGAAGTCCAGGACCCAGTTGCACAGGGCTGGGTCCGTGATTGACTGTAGACCCTGCTACATTCCTCTTGTGTCTGAGCAGTTGAATTGTGACTCTACTTTGTCTCTATATTGACGCTTAGCTTGTTTGATTGCCTTGCGGAGGGAATAGCTACACTGTTTGTATTCAGTCATGTTTCCGGTAGCCTTACCCTGGTTAAAAGCAGTGGTTCGGGCTTTCAGCTTTGCGCGAATGCTGCCATCAATCCACGGTGTCTTGTTGGGGAAGGTTTTAATATTTGCTATGGGTACAACATCACCAATGCACTTGCTAATAAACTCGCTCACCGAATAAGCGTATACATCAATGTTGTTGTCAGATGCTATCCGGAACATATCCCAGTCCACGTGCTCGAAGCAATCTTGCAGCATGGAATCAGATTGGTCGGACCAGAGTTGAACAGACCTGAGAACGGGCGTTTCCTGTTTTAGTTTCTGTTTGTAGGCTGGGAGCAACAAAATGGAGTCATGGTCAGACTTGCCGAAAGGAGGGCGGAGAATAGCCTTGTATGTATCACGGAAGTTGGAATAACAGTGATCCAGGATTTTACCAGCCGGGTGGCACATTCGATATGCTAGTAAAATTTCGGGGAGCCTTGTTCTTAAATTAGCCTTATTAAAATCCCCAGCCACAATAAATGCAGCCTCAGGATATGTGGTTTCCACTTTACATAGAGTCCGATGAATTTCTTTCAGTGCCGTCGATGTGTCAGCTTGAGGGGGGATGTACACGGCTGTGATTATAATCGAGGACAATTCTCTTGGTAGATAATGCGGTCTGCATTTGATTGTAAGGAATTCTATGTCAGGTGAACAAAAGGACTTGAGTTCCTGTATGTTGTTATGATCACACCACGCCTCGTTAATCATAAGACACACACCCCCACCCTTCTTCTTACCAGATAGAAGTTTGTTTCTGTCGGCGCGATGCGTGGAGAAACCAGGTGGCTGTACCGACTCAGATAACGTGTCCTGAGTGAGCCATGTTTCCGTGAAGCAAAGAACGTTGCAGTCTCGGATGTCTCTCTGAAAGGCAACCCTTGATCTGATTTCGTCTACTTTGTTGTCAAGAGACTGTACATTGGCGATTAAAATACTCGGGAGAGGTGCACGATGCGCCCGTCGACGTAGCTTGACCAAAAGACGCGTTTCCCTCTTCTCCGGCGCCGCCGTTGTTTTGAGTCGCCGGGTGCTATCCAGTCTATTGTCCTGGCTGGGGTAACAAACCGAGAATCCTCTTTGGGAAAGTCGTATTCCTGGTCGTAATGTTGGTAAGTTGACGTTGCTCTTATATCCAATAGTTCCTCCCGGTTGTATGTAATAAAACTTAATATTTCCTGGGGTAACAATGTAAGAAGTAATACATAAAAAAACAAAATACTGCATGGTTTCCTGAGAACGTGAAGCGAGGCTTCCATCTCTGTCGGCGCCGGAAATTGAGTACCCATTGGTGTTGGTGTAATGGTTCCCAATTAGAGGCAGCTGAGTGTCGTTACCTCTAATTGGGAACCATATATATGTTTGTAGTTTGCACTAGGGGTTTGTGGGTTATTGTTTGAGCATAGCTTGTTTTTTGTTTAGTTATGTCCAACATCACGATCTTCGTTACGTTCATTTTGTTATTTTCCCAGTTACGTTCGTCATAAATAAAATGTATACTGGAAGCATCGCTGCATCTTGGTCTGCCACTTCTGGAGATCGTGACAGTTACGTGACTTGTGTGTCCTCTTAAACATTGTTTACCTAGCTAGCTAGCTATATGTCTTAAGCTAAATTGTACTGTTCACTAACTAGCTAACGTTAGCTGGCTGGCTACCTAGCGGACGTTATTATTCGTTTCCCAGAGCTGTTTGCTTTTGTAGTTAGAGCCTAATGTTAGGCGTTGTTGGCACTTTGTTCATTGTTGTTTAACTAGCTAACGTTAGCTGGCTGCCTCCCCAGAGGAAAGGAAAATCCAAGATAAGACCTCTTCTTAACCACATTTAGTCATCCTAGACATGATTAAGCACAATTCAACACCAATATGAGATTTTGACTATTTTCTCATACTCCCCAAATACTGTGCCTGAGAAATTGCCAATGACTTGTCTCACAATGTTCTGGGGTAAGTCTCATTCCAATGTTCTTAATGTGTCTCAAAACCTTCAAAGGGTGAGATAAACAGCAATATCTAAATATAAACTCTGTCTCATTGATGACTGTATCCAATGTCTCAAATATGTTTCAGTTATCACATCCAAGTCTCAACACTCAGGAGATCTTATCAGTTTCTTAAAAGTTTCCTCACCCATTTTTGATGGTGCAATTTCTCAAATATGTCTAACACGGCTTAATCTTAGTTGGATAATTTGTTTAATAAATCAAGATCTCAAAATGTTCTTATAAGTCTTATTTTGCATCAATGTAAAGTTTTAATCAGATTTACTATATAAGGCAAAGTGGTGGTCATTCGCTCAGCTAGAATATAACCAATTAAACAATTCTTTAAAATCATGTTTTTATTATTATTTAAATAACAGCACAATTAACTACATATCCAATGCACAGTATATAGATGTTGTGACAGTGGAGGGTATGGGTTGCTGCAGCCCCAGAACCTCCCTGTGGAGTATCAATCAGTACAGTATGTTAATGAAACTACTGAAATAGAAAACAAAATATCCTAGAAATGAACAAATCAAGCCATACGTTTACAAAGCATTAATAACAAACAATAAAGAGAACAATGATGAATGCCAAAGTAGTGTGCTGCCTTAGGCAGAACTGGCAATGCTGTTTTAATGACTCTAAAGCTATCTTTTCTGTGTTCTTAAAGTAGTTTGTGCTAATCTTTCTCCAGAGTATTAGGGAAATGCACCACAAAAACAAGGCCAGGCACTGAGGATAGATCCATACAAACAACTTTGCCCAGAACCTGCTGCAGAGTGACAACAACCATCCGTACAGGGGTTTCCAGAAGGGGCACGATATGAAAACATGTGCCACTTGTTGCATAATCTTGCAACAGGCAGATATCTGCACTCTCAAAGTCACAAACAAGTGCTAACATGGAAGAGTTGCCAGATTCTTTGTGTGAAAAAGAACTCCACTTGGCCATACATGATCTGTGTCCCATTACGATATACAACAGTGAAGTTGTTTTTTCTTTTGTCTTTCTTGTAAATGTCTGGATGTGAGCTGCATTCTACAAACCTGAGCCCGTTTAAAGGCTCTCAGAGTTCTGTTTTGAATGGGGTGACCTACACACTCCTCCAAGGCAGTCAGATTTTCAACTTGAGGAAGACACACACTTGCTCTGATCACACTCGTCCTTAAATAACTACTGTAGTCATAGAATTCATAGAATCAAAAGCTGTAGTCATAGAATTCTGCAACGGCATTGCCAGGTTTTACACTTTGTGCAATTATTGGATGAGACCAACACCATTTACTATCTGAATAAGTATATTTTGAGTGCCATGTATAAGCCGTAGCAAATAGACGTTTTTGTCCTCAAAATGGAAACCTGAATGAGTCCACAGTGGCCCAAGGTCTCTAACACTGTCAGCTAAGTGAACAAGTAAGTGCATATTAGCAGTTTGGTATCTTTCACCATAAAGATCAGCTATCTGGGAGCAAAGGTTCAAGAGTAGTTTTTCAGCATGGTCAATCTGTTTAACCGATATGGAGTCCTTCAAAAGTATGAAAACTGCTTCACTAAGAAGTAGAAAATGGTTGTAATAGAAAGCATAAAGAAGACCCTTGAAAACAACCAGGTCAAAATATAGCAAAAGGGACCCATATTTGGATGCTTTGAAGAACATTCTGTGTGATGTAACTGAGCAAGGACTACGTTTCAGATTAGATGGTGGCAGTATATCTTTTAAGCGCTTGTCAATCTCACATGTCCCTTTGATCATGCTAAAAGGCTGACGAGAGAATTCAGTAGAAAACAACAAAAACATTAGTAAGCGCATGACTCCAAGCAGTACAGAGTGTATGTAGTCAACGACATTCCCACGAATAAGGTCAAAACTTTCAAGTTTACTGAGCCTTAATTAACACCATGCACAGTGCTTTGAGTCTCAAAGGCTGATTTTTGCATCATCAATTAACTTAATGTGTTCGCTGTGGGCCTTTTGGGTTGTCCTGCTGAAATGGGAAAGCATGAATATGTCCTCTCACTCCAGTTTTCACAGTCACTCCAGGCTGTTCACATGAGGCATCCAAATTTACCATTGAATTGCACAGTATTGGAGACCAACGCCCTTGCAGGCAAGTCACTCTTTCCAGCGATGGTCAAAACTTTGCATAGAAAAGACTGAGGTCTTCCTGTATCTAACAAAAACACTATGCTCTTCAAGCTTATGTAAAGTGTTGCTTAAAAGCTTCAGGAATGTCAACATGGAAGGTTTGGAGTCCCCAAACCAAAGTCCAGCAAAAATCATATTTTCCCTTTTAGTGCGTTCACCGTAGCTCAACTCATTAATGATACAATAAAATGGCCAGACTGAGAATTTTGACGATTTAAAAATAGGCTCTCCATCAGTGTTCCAGTTAAATTATGTATTTCTAGGATCTCTAAATGGCCCACCAACAGCTGCATATTTTCTGCTCCAAAGCCGCCATAAAAAAGCCAGACTACAGTTTGCAACTGCACATGGGGACAAATATCGTACTTTTTGGAGAAATGTCCTCTGGTCGGATGAAACAAAAATATAATGACCATCATTATGTTTGGAGGAAAAAGGGGGAGGCTTGCAAGCAAAAGAACACCATCCCAACCGTGAAGCATGGGGGTGGCAGCATCATGTTGTGGGGGTCCTTTGCTGCAGGAGGGACTGGTGCACTTCACAAAATAGATGGCATCATGAGGCAGGAAAATTATGCGAATATATTGAAGCAACATTTCAAGACATCAGTCAGGAAGTTAAAGCTTGGTCGCAAATGGGTCTTCCAAATGGACATTGACCCCAAGCATACTTCCAAAGTTGTGGCAAAATGGCTTAAGGACAACAAAGTCAAGGTATTGGAGTGGCCATCACAAAGCCCTGACCTCAATCCTATAGAACATTTGTGGGCTGATCTGAAAAAGTGTGTGTGAGCAAGGAGGACTACAAACCTGACTCAGTTACACAAGCTCTGCCAGGTGGAATGGGCAAAAATTCACCTAACTTATTGTGTGAAGCTTATGGAAGACTACCCGAAACGTTTGACCCAAGTTAAACAATTTAAAGGCAGTGCTACCAAATACTAATTGAGTGTATGTAAACTTCTGACCCACTGGGAATGTGATGAAATAAATAAAAGCTGAAATAAATAATTCTCTCTACTGTTCTGACATTCTTAAAATAAAAAAATGGTGATCCTAACTGACCTAAGACAGGGAATTTTTACTAGGATTAAATGTCAGGAATTGTGAAAAACTGAGTTTAAATGTATTTGGCTAAGGTGTATGTAAACTTCCGACTTCAACTGTATATCATCATTGTTATCTCTTACCTTTTTCTGCCTCTTGAATCTGAAATTCTGTTTTTATTTGAAACCTTCTTTTGCAAACAGCATCAGCAGTTGCTCCTCGATAGAAACTTCAATAAAAGATGTTGCTACCTCTTTCAGCACGTTGGCACAAGATTGACATATGCTATCATCCTTCTCAACTAATACCAAACAATGACTACAATACTTGTGCAAGATATAGGATACTGCAGCAGAGTAGGGGGAAAAATTCTCTGAATGTGTGTATGCTGCTCAAACAATCTGTGTTAAACTGCTCTGGACAAAGCAACGTAATCAGTTTCAGTAAGTCAATGAGGGCCTTTCCAGTGACTTTGTGACAATTTATATATGTCATTATGATAAGAAGGCACTCATCAACAGTTGTAAGGGCATTGTCAGAGTGGTTGTTCCGCATTAATCACTGAATCCTCCTTGCATGTTGAGGGAGCTCAATCTCTGCCAGCAACACTTTCAAATTCCTCATCCCAGTTTACACAATCATCAAAGGCAGACTCCTCCATGTATTATGAAACTCCTCATCCCAGTTTAGTCCATCATCATAGGCTGACTCCTTCATGGCAAGAGACTCCTCTTCAAAGACATCCCAATCTTCCTCAATGTGAATTTCCTCAATATTCTGCTCTGTATATGAGGCTTCTGTTCTTGGGTTGGAATGCTCAATCTATTGTGATGATCCTGTGAACAAGTGAAAACAATGTATATGAAAACAACAAACTAAATACAATAAATCTTTACATCTACAAAATTGATAGATTAGGTCCTAAATATTTAGTTTTTCTATTTGTGACAGAATTAATCTTTCTAATCATTTTGTAAATTGTGTTGCCATACAATAAAGCTACACTGTATTTGTGAAAACCTGTGTGTGTGTGTAACACGTGCAACCATGCCTATGGATGTGATACACCTGAGGTGCAAATGTGTTTTCACCATAATTTACTTGGGATCAGTGGGCTGTAGGCTAGTCCTAATAATGTAGCCAAGTACCTGAACTTTGATTAGTGCTTTCCCCCAGCCTTCCTGAGTTATGCCCCATACCCAGCTGCATATACAGAAAAATAGAAGCAGGGATTATGAAAAAGTGGTTTGTTATGGTACATATCATCATGGCAGTGTGCAAGGGGCTCTATTACGCCTCACCTGTACTTGTTCAGTACTATGCCGTCGGTTTCATTAGGGGCTCCGACAGTTTTTTTCTCCAACGACGCGATGAGTCATGCCTTTCAGTCATTCTGGACACTGTGTAATACAAATTTGCGATCAGCTAAACCAACAACAACCATGGGTAAAATTATAGCGTTAATAAAAAAATTATATTGGCATGCTTCAGTTAGCCTATACTTACAAGATCGTTTCTTATTGTTGGACGCCTTTAGAAAGTGTGCTTGCTTCAGACTAAGAACAAATGAAAAGATAAATGCCTATGAACATTCATTTGTTCCTAGATAAAAACTAGGAGGTAAACATCTTCCCTCTTGTTTTTGATATTTAAGGATTTGCTCCTTAAATGCAGCGCCATAGTTTAGACTCCCCTAGTGGTTAAGTAAAAGCATGTCATCTATTCAACTTCATTGATTGGTAGTTGGCGATCCGCTTGGCGCCTGAGAGGGATTCGCTAGCTAAACGGTCATGAATTAAAACAAATTGTGACTAGCAAGGTCTGCAAACTAATGCTGGAGAAAGAAGAAGCAAGCTACACTCGTGACTCGCTCACTCCAAGTACTCAAACAACGGTAAACAAGGTGTGTATAACTGAATTGCATTTTCCTCCCATCAAGTAAGCACCATAATGTAGTTTTAGCCGGACTAGCTATCAGCTAGCTAACGAGCTAACGTTGGCTTATTTTAGCTAGCTAGCTGACATTAGGTGTCTAACCACTAGCTAGTAGCTAATTTATTTGGCTAATGTTACTAACGTTAGTGCAACTTTGGCTATGTGAGACATGTTTTTACAAAGCTAGACAACATTACCTAACTAGAGCTTGTATTGAAAGCAGAAGTAAAAAGATAACGTTACAAATGTAGGTGAGCATTACAATTAGCTATTTTCTGCCACCATGGCTAACTTCAATAGAGGCCTTTCTCAAACGTTTGAAGTGTGTGGTAGTTAACTAACCCCACAAGACCAAGCCACACAACAACCTAGTATGTGTTGGAGCTAGCTAATGCATCTGAAATGGGATCATACATGTTTATGGACCTACTAGCTAATGTCCTTCAGTTGTCTATATTAAGTTTCATTAGTTTTTGCAACAATGTTTTCAATGTATATTTGGTATATAAAATGTTGAGGACTGAATTACACCACATAGGCTGTTAAAGGTGGTGGAAAGTGTAAGTCAATTCTATCCTATATTCCTGTGTTCCTGGGGTAAAAAAAGGTTGTATATGCAGAGAATCTATATGTCATGAGTTTCTGTCTCCAATCAGCTAGTGCATTTGAAGTGGAGGGGTTGGTACCAGTCTCCCAATTAGTAGCTAATAGCATTACCCCATCCAGACAGTCTGTGTAATTCAGGCAGTTGGGAGAAAATTAACTTCCACTTTCCACCCCCTTTCAAATGCTTGGTCTTCCAACATGATAGTGAGTCCCTGTCACCATTGGTAACCACACATCAAACATTCTGTGGCATGTGTAGCTATTCTTGTGGGGAACACTCTTTACCATTGTCTTACTTATAGTTGTAGGCTCAATTTGCAGTACATTTTGCATCAGTGTTTTGATTGCATCACCCACCAGCCTGAAATGATCAAAATGCCAGCTAGAGAATTGCCAAAGAGACAATGCAAGCCAGCACCTAAAGTGAGGGAGATGGAGATCCTTCTCATGATGCTGATGACACGAGGTAGGTGCTGACCACAAAAGCTAATAGTATCTGTCAGAATTGTTTTAACTTGCACAATTGTCTGTTTGTATTGGTTCTGAGCAGTGTGTGGGATTGTTTTTTAAATAAATGTATTGGTCTTTTCAGATCTGTTTGCCTTTGAGGTTTGAGGATGGATACTCCGCAAAGATATTTGAAATTCAAAACATCCTTCAGGAGGAAGAAACGCCCATTCAACATCTTGCGGCCTGGCGAGAAGGTTTTGGCAAAGTGGGAAGATGGCAGATTTTACAGAGCTACAGTTGAATATACAAAAGTCAATGAAGAGCCCAGGAAGGCAACAAAAAAAATAGCTGAAGAAGATTCTGCTGCCAGATTTTATGGCAAGAATTTAGTACATCCTCTTCATTATCATCCTTTTCAGCCCCACCGCCTATTCTCCCCACCCCACCAGGATGGCGCACACTTCCCCCCTCCCCAAGCTCCAGA
Organism: Brachymystax lenok tsinlingensis; assembly: GCA_030435695.1. Classification (NCBI taxonomy): domain Eukaryota; kingdom Metazoa; phylum Chordata; class Actinopteri; order Salmoniformes; family Salmonidae; genus Brachymystax; species Brachymystax lenok. The sequence continues at coordinate 28,624,585 of CM059780.1, forward strand.
CTCTGACTCTCCTGGAGCTGGCCCAAGCTATTTAAACCTGGACCGGAAGGCTACACCCATTTGTTGGGAGTCATTCATGGGCATGCTGCTGTCGTCTAAAGAACCAGGTCCACTGAATGCAGAATCCAGAGCTCCAACACCTTCATCTTCTTCTCCTGCTTTTGCTGACCATAGTTGTTATTGACCGCAGTCCACAGAGCAAATATGGGGAGCCCATGGAAGATGAACATAGACCATGGCAGCCATGCCATATCTGCAAACAGCAAGTTTATAAACTAATGGAGGAAAAGAGGAAAATGGAAGAAGTGCTGTTGAGCTTGAGTAAGATGTAGTTTCATTCTTTCACTTTGCTTGTCTGAGAAGCAGTACATTATAGTTGTCATTGTCTCATAACACTCATGTAATGTTTTCTTACAGGCCCTGACCAAGTCAAAGCTGTGAGGGGCTTATGTGACAGTCTTGAGAAATTCCAAGAGGCTGCATCCGACACACCTATTAGGATGGGCAAGCAGGAGCTGTATCTGGGCTGTGGTCTGTACATATAATTCAATCTTGCCGTAATTCATCAAACATCACAGCGTGACTGCCTCCGCCTGTTCCATCTCCTATTTGACAATTTCTTTCACTGACAAGGAGTGTGTCAACGCTGTTGCCTTTGGACGGCATGGAAAGTGTCCTGAAGGCAAATCGATGCTGGACTAGGCCCGAGTGAACGCAATCCTGAGTAAGTATAACCTTTGATAAACTAGACCAACATACAAAATCCACCCATCGAACCTCACATATCCATTTGGGTGAATGAGAGATGGGGGTACTGTTCAGAAGACTTGGGTTGAAATGTGGTTCTGACATTTAAGGCTTTTAGTTTATACTCTACACCAAACACTTTCTTAAACAACATTTTCTGTTCATCAACTGCAGCTTATGTCATGCGTTTTGCATCCATGGACGGCTGGAAGGCGGTGGAGTCTGGTAAACTAAAGGCCTTCATTAACAAGTGCTGGACCTTGCTGAAAAATCCAAACGTTATAAAAGAAGATAGGCCAGTTGGGGGATTGGGCTCTTAAATTAAGTACTGTCTTATTGTTTGATATTTTAGATAATAATGCATTTGATTAAGGACTACATTTGGTCATTGTATTTTTTATTTATCATGATTTTAGAATTATAAGATTCTATCTGGGTTCTGAGTGATTCTGAGATATTGAGCATCAGAATTTTCACATCTCAGCAAAACTGTTATTTAGTATATTAAACTTGTATTGCTCAACAAGGTCATCACCCTGAAGGTACTAAGAGTACCAAGTATCCACATTCTAGTACATTTATATGTGCAAGTGATTTCAAAAATTAGATCAACATTACGTCAATAAACCCCCCCCCACAGATAGAACCTTATAATTCTAAGTTCACGTTGGTTATGCTACACTTGGTTATAAAAAAAGGATGCCTTAAGTTCATTAAGTCCCTTGCACACTTCCCAAAACAACCAACAAACTCGAACATAAAACAGTGTTTGCTAAGTGTTCAGCACCACAGTTGAAACATCTCTAGTTAAGCTAATGACTTTCTTTAAGCAACTGATACTGGTCAGTGTTCCATTCTACTTCTCCATTAGCTTGTGCTGCTTCCAGTGTTCTACAGTGCCTCTTGTGATACTATTGATCATAGTGTCTTAATTGAACAAATTGCTTAATTGGTTTCAATCTTAATTGTCAATTAGGCAGTTGTGTTGTGTACTTGGTTTCCACCTTACTGTATTCATCTTATTTTCCTTAGAAACAAGAGCACACTCATGTTCATTGTGTCTCTGTAGATCATGGGCTCAAAATGGCTATTTCTCCCTCATGTCTTTTAATTGCTCTAAAGGACCATTAAGGAGAAAACTCAGCAGTCCATGAGCACAGCAATTAATGAATGAGACCTTGGTTCTTATTTTTCTTCTGTACTTCTCTTGTTGTATTATGGTCCATTCTCTTTAGCATCTCATTGTTGCTCCTAATGGGGGTCTTAGGATAAACACTTTAGACTCAAATGATTCCAAAATAATACTAGTTTGAGAAATGCTTTTATTTCTCTTGAGATTGAGAAAATTCCACTATAAGCGACTGGTTTTTCCTCTGGGCCGTTAGCTAACGTTAAGTGACGTGTGTACATATTCCGTTGATTATGGCCGGTGTCAGTAAACGTCTGGAGAAAAAAAAACGTCATGAAATTGTTGGTTTGGCTGTTTTCATGTTATCCAGAGGTAAACAAATCATCGGCCAGAGCGTCAAGCAAAAAGAGATGGGTAGGGCTAAAGTTTAAGAGGGTGTGAACGATGCTGAATGGATGTAGACAAAGAAGAGCTCTTCACTAGATAGCAAAACATTGAAAGGCGATTATCTCAAGTCAGTTTACAAGTTGATCAACTTTCAAAGCAGAATTACTTTCCTATTGTTCCTCAAATGCAGTGTATGATATACCATTTTGTAGCTCTGAGTCTCTACTTTTATCCAATGTAAAAAACACCATTTCACATTTTGCTACATAAGACCGAATCCAGGTGGTGAGTCACATATCATGATGCAAATAAATGTTCCTTTGTTGGGAGACTTAACTGTAATAAACAATGACTTTGCACAATGTTTATTGCCTTGGATTGAATTAGAACATCATAATGTAAACACATCCTAAGTTGGTAGACACCTGTTTTCTTTAAAAAGTTGTTTTGGAGGTGGGTCTGCAATTTTCGCCGCTTTGTAGAATCACCCATATAGGGAATAGGGTGCCATTGGAGGCATTCACTAAAACCTCACATGGCTCCTCTTCATCTGTTCCTTTCCTATTTCTCTCCTTTTTGGTTATGGTCGCTCATTCTCTCCATATCATTGTCTTCTATCTCAATCTATACTCTGTCATTCTTTCTCCTTCACTTTCTCTCTACCTCAGTATCCTTTTCAAATCAGTTCTATTTAATCATAAATTCTTAATTGCACTATAACGTTGACAAGCGGTGCCGTCAAACTGTTTGGGCCTACGTAAAGCTGTCCCTAATGCAGAGCTTTCTTTCCAGCACAATGGAGTGAATCCTTACCGCTAAACCTGGCTATCAGTGAAGCCTTGTCTGACAGCGAAACAGTTCATTCAGCCTTGTTTACTGCCTTTAAAAAAAAAAACATGGCTGACTTGCTTAAACAAATGTGGTTCCCACTGACAATTGAGATATACAAACTATGGCATAAGGTAACGATGAGCGGATAAAAGGCATTCCGTAATTTCCATTAAGACATTAATAAGCAAGCTAAGATGGAAGTAGTCAATATAACTATGTGTCCAGCACTTTTGAAATGTACATTGACAGAATGCAGAACATGGACTGAGTAGTGATGCTGGACAGGCGGGCATGTGCGGGCAGTGATCGGTTGAAAAGCAAGCATTTAGTTTTACTTGCATTTAAGAGCAGTTGGAGGCCACGGAAGGAGAGTTGTATGGCATTGAAGCTCGTCTGGAGGTTAGTTAACACAGTGTCCAAAGAAGGGCCAGAAGTATACAGAATGGTGTCGTCTGCGTAGAGGTGGATCAGAGAATCACCGGCAGCAAGAGCGACATCATTGATGTATACAGAGAAGAGAGTCGGCCTGAGAATTGAACCCTGAGGCACCCCCAGAGACTGCCAGAGGTCCGGAAAACAGGCCCTCCGATTTGACACACTGAACTCTATCAGAGAAGTAGTTGGTGAACCAGGCGAGGCAATCATTTGAGAAACCAAGGCTGTAGAGTATGCCAATAAGGATGTGGTGTTTGACAGAGTCGAAAGCCTTGGCCAGTTCAATGAATACGGCTGCACAGTAATGTCTCTTATCGATAGCGGTTATGATATCGTTTAGGACTTTGAGTATGGCTGAGGTGCACCCATGACCAGCTCTGAAACCAGATTGCATAACGGAGAAGGTACAGTGGGATTCGAAATGGTTGGTAGTCTGTTTGTTAACATGGCTTTCAAAGACCTTTGAAAGGCAGGGTAGGATAGATATGAGTCTGTAGCAGTTTGGGTCTAGAGTGTCACCCCCTTTGAAGAGGGGGATGACCGCTGCAGCTTTACAATCTTTGTGAATCTCCGACGATATGAAAGGAAGTTGAACAGGCTAGTAATAGGGGTTGCAACAATTTCGGCAGATCATTTTAGAAAGAGGGGCCAGATTGTCTAGCCCGGCTGATTTGTAGGGGTCCAGATTTTGCAGCTCTTTCAGAACATCAGCTATCTGGATTTGGGTGAATGAGAAATGGGGGAGGCTTGGGCCAGATGCTGTGGGGAGTGCAGGGCTGATGACCGGGGTAGGGGTAGCCAGGTGGAAAGCATGGCCAGCCGTAAAAAATGCTTATTGAAGTTCTCAATTATAGTGGATTTGTCAGTGGTGATAGTATTTCCTAGCCTCAATGCAGTGGGCAGCTGAGAGGAGGTGCTCTTATTCTCCATAGACTTTACAGTGTCCCAGAACCTTTTGGAGTTTGTGCTACCTGATGAAATTTCTGCTTGAAAAAGCTAGCCTTAGCTTTCCTAACTGCCTGTGTATATTGGTTCCTGACTTCCCTGAAAAGTTGCATAATGCGTGGGCTATTCGATGCTAATGCAGAACGCCACAGAATGTTTTGTGCTGGTCAAGGGCAGTCAAGTCTGGAGTGAACCAAGGGCTATATCTGTTCCTGGTTATACATTTTTTTGAAAGGGGCATGCTTATTTAAGATGGTGAGGAAGGCACTCTTAAAGAATGACCAGGCATCCTCTACTGACAGGATGAAGTCAATATCCTTCCAGGATACCCGGGCCAGGTCGATTAGAAAGGCCTGCTCGCTGAAGTGTTTTAGGGAGCGTTTGACAGTGATGAGGGGAGGTCGTTTGACTACGGATGCAGGCAATGAGGCAGTGATCGCTGAGATCTTGGTTGAAAACAGCAGAGGTGTATTTAGAGGGCAAGTTGGTTAGGATGATATCTATGAGAGTGCCGGTGTTTACTGATTTGTGGTTGTACCTGGTGGGTTCATTGATAATTTGTGTGAGATTGAGGGCATCAACTTAAATTGTAGGGTGGCCGGGGTGTTAAGCATGTCCCAGTTTAGGTCACCTAGCAGCACGAGCTCTGAAGATAGATGGGGGGGCAATTAGTTCACAAATGGTGTCAAAGGCACAGCTGGGGGCAGAGGGTGGTTTATAGCAAGCATAAACGGTGAGAGACTTGTTTCTGGAAAGGTGGATTTTTAGGAGTAGAAGCTCAAATTGTTTGGGTACAGACCTGGATAGTAAGACAGCCTGCAGAGCTCTCTCTCTGCAGAAGTTAGCAACACTGAAATGTACAGACAAAAGGTATGGTAGGATGTGAATACAGTGAGGGTAAACCTGTGCATCGAGTGACGATGAAAGCGATATTGTCTCAAGAAATATTGTTTAAACCAGGTGATGTCTCACGTGTGGGAGGTGAGACTAAAGTGTTAACTAAGGCGTATTGAGCAGGGCTAGAGGCTCTACAGTGAAATAAGGCAATAATTACTAACCAGAACTGCAATGGACAAGGCATATTTACGTTATCGAGAGGCATGTGTAGCCGAATGGTCATAAGAGTCTAGTGTGTGGACGTCCGGACGGGAGAAAGTCTGTTTTTGCCCCCCTACTCGTGCTCTGGACAGCTAGTAGGCCGTGGCTAGCATGCTAGCAGCTGGGCATATGGGGGACGTTGCGACGGCGGAGCCAGTTGAGAAAGAACCCCTCGGGCGAATCACGTCGGTGGTCCAGTCGATGTGTCGGCGGGGGTCCGGGCCAGTTGGTGAAATAGGTATTGAAGCCCAAGGAGTGGCTGATGGACCTCTACGGCTAGCCGGGAGATGGGCCTAGCAGATGGGCCTAGCATGCTGGTTCCAGGCTATTTGGTTTTTGCTTCGGGACAAAGACGTTAGCCAGGAGTAGCTAGCTAGCTGCGATGACCCAGGTGAAAAAGGTTCAGGGCTTGCGGTAGGAATCTGGAGATGTGAAGAAAAATAGGTCCGATTTGCTTTGGTTTGAGTCGCGCTGTGTAGGCTGGCGAGAGTTGTCCGTGCTAGGGGTAGCTGGTGTCCGCTAGCTGACTACTAGCTAATTAGCTGGCTAGCTTCTGTTCCAGCTCAGAAGACGAATCAGCAGGGTTCCGTGTGGTAAACCAGGCCAATGGGCAGACTAGGTATAGTGGCCAAAGAAATTGTCCGATGCGCTCTAGATAGCTATCGGGCTGCGATTAGCTAGTAGTCAGTTAGCTGGTAGTCAGTTAGCTTTTGATGGGGTTTCAGATCTTAATTATAAAATAGCAGATCCGTACCGCATTGGGTGAGGCGGGTTGCAGGAGTGTATATTCAGTCCGTAGATGGAAAGTGATATTAAAATATGAAAAATATACATTTAAAACTAAAAGGAAAATGATGTATAGACGGGACAAGACAAAAACTGCTACGCCATCTTGGATTAAGCATAAGAAATGTATTAGGTGCCAGGCGCACCGATTTGTGTCAACAACCGCAACGCTGCTGGGTTTTTCAAACTAAACAGTTTCCCATGTGTATCAAGAACTGTCCACCACCCAAAGGACATCCAGCCAACTTGACACGACAGTGGGAAGCATTGGGAGTCAAAAGGGGACAATCGTGCTATCCCAGAAGCTTGGCTGGTGTGTAAAACCTGTGAATTTAGACAAACAAAAGGTGTAATGGGTCCTCTGTTCTGAGGGCAAAAGAGGGTGGCAGGCTGAAACTCAATATTAGGAAGGTGTTCTTAATGTTTTGTACACTCAGTGTATTATTCTTTCAGAGCAGGAGAGGGAGTTATGAGAAAGAGGGGTGGGGGGGAGGGAGATACTGAGAGAAAGAGTGAGAGATATTAGAAAGGAGATGGAGATACTAAGAGACAGGGAGATACCGAAAGACAGAAAACAGGGATTATTAAAAGACGATGACAGAAAGGGAGCGAGGGACAGAGACAGAAAAAAAAAGAAGTAGAATGAGGGGGGAAAAATAGAAAGGGAAGTAGAGACCGAGAAACTACATCGCAAGCGAGGCTTCGTCCAAATGGCACCCTATTCCCTATTTATAGTGCTCTGATCAAAAGTAGTGCATTATGTAGGGAATAGGTTGCCATTTGGGACACAGACAGAGGGTAGCGAGGGACAGTGGATTCCTCATTACTATTCGCTGTACAATCCTCAAGTCACCATTTTACAGTTTGGATCTTGTTTGTCCTCAAACTATCATGTATATTTCATGAAACCAGAGGAACTTTTTTTACACTAAAAAAGCAGAGAGCTTTATGTAGATGCAAAATATTCCCCCATCCTTGACTTTTCCTAAATAAGTGTGTGTATATATATATATATATATATATATATAAAAACACACTGTAGTTGTTAGATTCTTAATATCACAAACAGAATTTGTGGTATAAGCAGTTTTAAGAGGTCATTTCTTACCCCCTGCCCCTCATTCACCGCCAGTTATTCACTGGCAGTCAGCCTGCAGAGTTGATGATGGCCCATCGAAACTACACCAAAACCTCAGGTAACTGCCCAAATAAATGAAACAAACACCAACAGAGTGTATTAGTATGGCAACCACAAGCCACCAGAACAGCTTAATTGCACCTTGGCATAGATTCTACAAGTGTCTGGAACTCTATTTGAGGGATGCAACACCATTCTTCCAAGATAAATTCCATTATTTGGTGTTTGGTTGATCGTGGTGGAAGACACTGTCTCCGGAGCCACTCCAAAATGTCCTATAAGTGTTCAACTGTGTTTGATCTAGTGACTGAGACACACTTTAAACTCTATGCTCTTTTGAGAACCCTCTTTCAAAGTCAGTGCAATCTTTTCTTCTAGCCATGGTGGCCAAAATAATAGGCAACTGAGTATATTTATACATTTCCCTAAGCAGGGGAAAGGTCTTTTAAACCAACAAAAATTATTTTACAAGGAGCTGTTACAACTGCAGGAAAATGGCTTCAAAAGCTTTGTCCAAATACTGGTAGATTCAACCAACAAAAGAATGGACGATATGACCATAGAGGTTCAAGACCTGAAACATTTTTCCCAGGGAGACCTTGATCAGTTGAAAAAGGACTGGAGCAACATAACAACTAACTGTGAGTCCACAAGTAATGTGGAGACTGGAATCCCAGTTTCCACACGAGACCTGGACGGAGTCTGAGGAGCTAGTGAGGAAAATTATCAATGAAAATCTGCAGATGGATCATAGGAAGATTGAAATTGAGCGCACCCACATGACTGGAAAACCCAGTTACGGCCCAGGTCGATAGTGGTAAAGTTCCTGAGGAGCAAAGACAAGATGGCTGTTCTGGAGAGAGCTAAGAACTTGAGAGGAACCAACATTTTCCTAAAAGAGGACTACTCTGAAGCTGTGCATCAGAGGCTAAAATAACTGATCCCAACAATGAAAGCTGCCAGGAAGTCGGAAGTTTACATACACTTAGGTTGAAGTCAAACTCGTTTTTCAACCACTCCTGTCACGATCTTCATGCGGGACAGACCAAGGCTCAGCGAGGCATCCAGTATACATGTTTATTAAAACGAAACGTAACTGGGCAAAATAACAAAATGAACGAAGATCGTAACTTAAACATAGACTGACAATACAAACAAAGCTATGCATCAACAATAACCCACAAAACCTAAATGAAAACCCCAAACATAAATATGGTTCCCAATTAGAGACAACACACAGCTGCCTCTAATTGGGAACCATTACCCCAACATAGAAATAGAACACCTAGAACTCATAAAACCCTACACCAAAAACGAAACCTAAACACGCCAGCCTAAAACTCTGGCCTGGACGTGACAACTCCACAAATTTCACAAAAAACAAACTATAGTTTTGGCAAGTCGGTTAGGACATCTACTTTGTGCATGACACAAGTAATTTTTCCAACAATTGTTTACAGACAGATTATTTCACTGTATCACAACTCCAGTGGGTCAGAAGTTTACATGCACAGTCAACTTAGTGTCTTTAAACAGCTTGGAAAATTCCAGAAAATGATGTCATGGCTTTTGAAGCTTCTGATAGGCTAATTGACATAATTTCAGTCAATTGGAGGTGTACCTGTGGATGTATTGAGAAAATCAAAAGAAATCAGGCAAGACCTCAGGAAAAAAAAATTTGTAGACCTCCACTAGCCTAGTTCATCCGTGGGAGCAATTTCCAAACGCCTGAAGGTACCACGTTCATCTGTACAAACAATAGTACCACGCAGCTGTCATACTGCTCAGGAAGTAAGGAGACGCATTCTGTCTCCTAGAGATGAACGTACTTTGGTACGAAAAGTGATGTGGATATATTGAAGCAACATCTCAAGACATCAGTCAGGAAGTTAAAGCTTGGTCGCAAATGGGTCTTCCAAATGGACAATGACCCCAAGTATACTTCCAAAGTTGTAGCAAAACGGCTTAAGGACAACAAAGTCAAGGTATTGGAGTGGTCATCACAAATCCCTGACCTCAATCCCATAGAACATTTGTGGGCAGAACTGAAAAAGCGTGTGCGAGCAAGGAGGTCTACAAACCTGACTCAGTTACACCAGCTCTGTCAGGAGGAATGGGCCAAAATTCACCCAACTTATTGTGGGAAGCTTGTGGAAGGCTCCTCAAAACGTTTGACCCAAGTTTAACAATTTAAAGGCAATGCTACCAAATACTAATTGAGTGTATGTAAACTGTGACAAAAGAATGTGACAAAAGAAATACAAGCTGAAATAAATAATTCTCTACTATTATTCTGACATTTCACATTCTTAAAATAAAGTGGTGATCCTAACTGACCTAAGACGGAGAATGTTTACTTGGGTTAAAAGTCAGGAATTGTGAAAAACTGAGTTTAAATGTATTTGGCTAAGGTGTATGTAAACTTCCGACTTCAACTGTATTTATATATTGTACAAAAACATTCATACATGTACACATAAACATACTTTTTTTTTTAGAATATACCTTTATTATTCCCCGCAAAGGACGTGCCGGGCTCTCGATGCGCCCAGGGGACCTGATGCGTGGAGCAGGGACAGGACGTGCCGGGCTCTCGATGCGCACAGGGGACCTGATGCGTGGAGCAGGGACAGGACGTGCCGGGCTCTGAAGACGCACACAGAGCCTGGTGCGTGGAGCAGGGACATGCCGTGCCGGGCTCTCGATGTGCACAGTGGACCTGATGCGTGGAGCAGGGACAGGCCGTTCAGGGCTCTGAAGGCGCACGGGACCAGATGCGTGGAGCAGGGACAGGACGTGCCGGGCTCTCGATGCGCACAGGGGACCTGGTGCGTGGAGCAGGGACAGGACTTGCCGGGCTCTGAAGGCGCACAGGGGACCTGATGCGTGGAGCGGGAACAGGCTGTGCTGGGCTCACGATGCGCATTGGGAACCTGGTGCAGGGAGCAGTAACAGGCAGTGCTGGGCTCACGATGCGCTCTGGGATTCTAGTGCGTGGAGCAGGAACAGGCCGTGCTGGGCTCGCGATGCGCACTGGGAACCTGGTGTGGGGAGCAGGAACAGGTCGTGCTGGGCTCACAATGCGCACAGGGGACCTGGTGCGTGGAGCAGGGACAGGACTTGCCGGGCTCTGAACGAGCACTGGAGACACCGTGCACTTCACTACATGACCCGGTGCCTGACCAGTGCCACGCTCACGCCGGTAAGCACGGGGAGTTGGCTCAGGTCTCCAACCTGAACCAGCCAACCTCCCCGTGTGCCCCCAAAAAATTAATTGAGTGAAACATATTTATTTAAATGCAACTCTCCCAAAACAAAAGAAAGAACACAAAGACCGTAACACAGGTATGGCGCGCACACACAGGTATCACACACACACACACACACACACACACGTATGGCACACACACACGTATGGCACACACACGTATGGCACACACACACACATGCATATGGCACAAGACACACATGCATGGCCACAAGACACACACATATGCCACAAGACACACACGCATATGCCACAAGACACACACATGCCACAAGACACACACGATGGCTGGCCACAAGACACACACACACACACACACACACACACACACACACACACACACACACACACACACACACACACACACACACACACACACACACACACACACACACACACACACACACACACACACACACACACACACACACACACACACACACACACACACACACACACGTATGGCACGCACACACAGGTACAAACCTTAGTATAATATCCCACAACAAGGTGGGGGACTAAAAAACCTAAATAGGATTCACAATTAGAGACAACGACTAACAGCTGCCTCTAATTGGTAACCCAAACCAACCAACATAGAAATACAAAACATAGACCAAAACACCCCTGATCACGTCCTGACCAAAACACAAATGAGCAGCCAAAAGGGCTACCTATGGCCAGGACATGACATGGGCATCAGATAGCGTAATGGTTAGAGCAATGAGCCAGTAACCGAAGGTTTGCTAGATCGAGTCCCCGAGCTGCCAAGGTGAAAATGTGTCATAGTTTTCTGTTTGTAACTGGTCTATTTCACAACATTTCTGAACCTATATACATTTTATAGACCCCATATGTTTTACATTGGTTGTCTTGTTGTTATTAGTCCCACCCTTCAGCTCCATTCAACCACTCCCATATATCTCTGAACACCATCCATTTTGGATTTCTATTTGCCATATATTTTTCGACTGTGCTGTGATTCTTCACGAAAGTTCTGAATCTTTCTATTCTCATAGCTTCTACAGATTGTACATTTAAGATAAACACTTTTGCTTAAATAATTATTATATTATTGACTGACTAAGACTTTTCCAATCACCCAGAATTGCTATCTGCAGCGTTAGATCTAAATAAATGTTGCAATTCTTCAGCCATTTCTGGACCTGTGACCAAAAAGGAGCTACGTATGGATAGTACCAAAATAAATGATCTAATGACTCTGCCTTCTCACAGCCAAATCTGCAGAGCTGGGAAGATTGTATCCCGGTGATCCAGGTGAGATGATTACTGAACAAGGTATTTTTTGTAATTGGACTTACAGTTCACTTACAAATCACATACAGTTCCATTATGCATTTATAGTGACAATATCTCACCCACCTACCCACTGCCTCATCATCCTATCCCTTCCCTCATCCTCCCCACACGTAAAGTAATTACCTACCAAAAGTACAGAGAAAACCTAATGAGAGACCTGCTGGAGGAGCACCAGACTGCTGCAGACAATCCCCTTACGCCTCACTGCACAGCATTTTCACTGCAAAGTCTGCCTGGCTGGCACCAAGAGAAGGAAGCAGAGGTTGACAAAGTACATGTGTTTAGCTTGTGACACACCTCTATGTGTTTCACCATGCTTTGAAGAGCTCAAGCACTATTGAGTACATATGAAGCAATTACTGACTGACCTGACAGGTGGTTTGACAGGTGACCTGCCATGATATTATGCCTTTAGAGGTGGGTGGTGAAATATGCATATTCAGTTTTTTTTCCTCTAGTAAAACAAGTTGTTGTTCAACCATCACCAATATGTGTTTTCTTGCTGTGTTTTTATCCAGTAAAACTGTTTAGGAGAGTATGCTAGCATACAAAAGCTGTCCTCAATCTTCGGCTCGAAAGATGTCCAGATCCAGTTATGATATTGGCAAGTACTGTTTGTGTGTTTAGTTTCTGAAAGTACAGAATAAAGAGGAATTATTAGTGATTAGAATACAATATTAGGATATAGCAATAAAACAATATTACAAAGAAGTAACATAACACTGCTAAAAAATATATATATTGCAAAAATCACAAATGATTACAGTTAGTTATAACAGTAAGAAACAGTAACTGTTGAGCTCCACAAGGGCAGGGCAGAACAGCGCAATGCTAAATAGGCCAAATGAAAACAAACCATGGTCATAATGCCAGGGTAGCTTCAAAATATAACACAAGCTAATACTTCTCTGACGCAATTAGCATAGAATGTAGCTAGCTACATAAGCACGATTGAATATAACACCATAAAGTTTATATGAAATTAGTAACGTAACCTAACGTGTCCACGGTTATAAGGAATATACACAAATATATTATACTCCATACATACAGTGAGCTACAGTAGAAACGACATACCACGTCATACAGAAACTATTATAACATAAGGTACTTACTTTGATATAAACACATTTCCAAAGTTATTATCATGTAGCAATGAAAACAACAATGAATGCTATGTGGGAACCAGACGGGAAATGTGAACACGTGTGTGTAAATAAAATCAGGCAGCGTGCCTTGGTTTGAGGGGAGCGATTATTAACTGTAGTATTGCGTAACAATCACATTTTGGGACATCTATGGCAAAGATACTTATATGTTTCCCCTCTGCAGGTAGCCTAGTGGTTAGTCCATTGGGCCAGTAACCTAAAGGTTGCTGGATTGAATTCCCGAGCTGACAAGGTAAAAATCGGTTGTTCTGCCCCTGAGCAAGGCAGTTAACCCACTGTTCCCCGGGTGCCGTAGATGTTGATTAAGGCAGCCTCCTGCACCTCTCTGATTAAGAGGGGTTGGGTTAAATGCGGAAGACACATTTCAGTTGAAGGCTTCCAGTTGTACAACTGACTAGGTATCTCCCTTTCATCTGTGTCTGGTTACTGGCTAGCTAGGTCTTCAGCCAGAATGGAACAAAAGGGGGAGGCTGGGTTGTTCAAAACTCTGATGCAGATGTCATCACATCCGTCATTACAAGAGAAGGCCAAAATGGGAGATGTATAACAAAATATATATACATGTTGTTGGTGCAATTTTAATGTTGTTTAAGTTTCTTTTTGTGTCACCAAATTTGCTTGAGATGATTTTGCTGCAACACTCCTCACTGCATCCAAGTTTCTTGACATAGTTCTTTCAGAGAGCTGTCAGTCAAAGAGAGCTCATGAATATAAGTTCCTGCCCACTCAGGCTGTCTACTTAGCGATGAGAGAAAAAGTACTTATTCAAACTTTTTGAGCATTTCTATCCCCCAAAATATGATGGGTAATATTTTAGACACTCAAAAGGCTATTTTACATGGGAATAGGAATGACTGTTCTGGACCTTTAACTAGTGATGTTACGTTTGAAACCGGAGCTCCAAGGCATGCATAAGAATTGCTAAGCAGTGTGCCAATGCGTTTATCACTTTCAGAAGTATGTCATCAATGGCATCCATTTGATTGTGTGCTTTTTCAAACCGTGTGTTGCAAAATGTGAAATCCCAATGATTTCGCTGTGGTTCCGAAGCTTTCTTCGATTCCAAGCTGCTTTCAAACACCGAACTCTACTCGACACCGTACTTACAAATATAGTTTGAACTTTGTACAAAAAGATTCACCCGACCGGTAGCTTAGCAGGTAGAGTAGGGAACTATGGATCATTCAGGGAGGTGAGGGTATGAGGTTGAATCCGTTGAAGGAACGCTATTTTGAAAATGTTATTTATGTGAGCTTAAGCTTGTCTTAAGCATCTTAAATAATTCCAAAAAGGAAGCATGATGTAAGATGCGAACCTGGTTTTCAAACCGAATATAAACTACTAAAGTTCCAGAGTTTTGCTGAAAACAGTGGTGAAAAAAACTAATATCTGATAATCAAATGCTGCTATTTATTGTTGACCAGCAGATGTCATTAATGTGCATTATGAACAGATAATGAAGCGCTGAGTGAAGAACCTTTTTTCAGCACAATTTGGTGAAAGCACCGAAGCCTTTAGAAAGCCTACCTTTAACATGTGTTAAAAATACAACAGAACAGATGAACTGTAATGACATTTACACTCACAGTGGCCAAAAATAACTATTTGTATGCTGCGCCCCTAATAAGCCACACCTCCAGTCTTCTGATCTGACCCGTTGGATCATAGCTCAATAATAACCCAACTAAATGACCCAAGTGGCTGGGTCAAAAATAACCAAAAATGTGTTCTGTCCACTATTTACCACGTGCTGGGTTGGTATTAATCCTGCATTTTTTAGAGTGTAACATGAATGACTTTCATGTTACAGGGGCCGCCTGCCTGCAAGAGTGGTCGTTGCCAACTGGGTAGCCTGTTTCTTCCTCCCTCACAAATATTGTAAAGAATTTGCCAGAATAGGTTACATCTACACCAGCCAGAATATAGCATGAGCTTATAGTATGGCAACTTGGTATGAACTTTGAACTCTTATTCACTAAAGAAGTGATACATCCTAGACATTGAGTTATCAGCAGCAGCTGTAAACGTGCGTGGCCTAGGAAAGGATGGACAATCTCTTCAGATTGACAGGGTACTACAACGTATCCGTTCTACCACACGACGAAAGACTACAACGTATCCGCCCAGAAATGTTCTTCAAAGGACAAAGGAGATCTCTGCTGGGCAACCCAGCCTTCCATCTTCGACCAGTCTATCAAAGTGCAGCTCAGATAAAGACACGACACCATGCTAGTTGGAGAGGACAGCTGGGTGACACATGTAGACAACAAAATCAGGCATGAGTTTGATGTGACCAGGTCACCTCATTCAACTGCAGTGGGGAGACTGTGGTGGATTTATATGCAGGTATTGGCTACTTCACTAACCCATACTTGTGTGCATGCGGGGGCCAGCCATGTTCATGCTTGTGAGTGGAACCCTGATGCCGGGGAAGCCCTGCAGAGAAACTTGGAGTTAAATGGTGTGTCACATTGCTGCACCATCCACCATGGAGACAGCCCCTCCCATTGTGTAACCTGGCTGACCGGGACAATTTGGGCCTCATACCCAGCTCTGCAGATGGCTGGCCTGTTGCCTGTTGACTACTGAGGAAAAGGACCGGTGGCATGTTGCATATTCACCAGAATGTTACCTCACCACCACATCATCTTACAGACTGTGACACTTCCTCTGTTCCTGTCATGGAGAGAGTGGACATTTCTAGAGGAGACCAAGAAGAGGTGTCTCCTAAGAGGAATGACAGAGAAGTTTGGGGTGCCTGGACAAAGGACACAGCCATCCACATTGTCTCTCTGCTGCAGGACATCACTGGGGGACAATGGAGCACTGGCGTCCAGAACATTGAGCATGTCAAGTCATACGTACCTCACATTCACCATATAGTACTAGTCTTAGAATACAGGCCACTCTGAGGAGACAATAGTCAGGACAGGACTGTAGCATGACTCTTATTTGTGCAGTCGTACCAGTGGCAGACTAGGACCAAAATTCATCCCTTTCTAACACACCGGACCCTTTTCTTCCCTAGAGGCCCCCATTATTAGCAAGATAATGAGAATTTTGCGCTAAAAACCCAAGTTAGACAGGCCCACGAGGCTAAACATGGACCAGTCCATCAGGCGTACTCTGACATTTGTGGCTATTAATAAATTGTTGCACATTAATTTAAATGAATAATAATTTATATATTTTTTATTAAAGAAAAACATGGTTTATAGGTTTATACAATGTGAAAATTAAACTGTTGTTGACGGGTTGTTGTACAACTGATTTTACAAATATTTAGACATGCAATGACTCTGGCTGCTTTGTGTGATGTATTGTTGTCTCTACCTTCTTGTACTTTGTGCTGTTGTCTGTGCCCAGTAATGTTTGTACCATGTTTTGTGCTGCTACCATGTTGTGCTGCCGCCATGTTGTGTTGCTACCATGTTGTTGTCATGTCGTGTTGCTACCATGCTGTGTTGTCATGTGTTGCTGACGTGCTATTTTGCTGTCTTAGCTCTCTTTAAGTAGTGTTGTGTTGTCTCTCTTGTCATAATGTGTGTTTTGTCCTATATTTGTATTTCTTAAAAAAAAAATGTATCCCACCCCTGTCCCCGCATGAGGCCTTTTTTGCCTTTTGGTAGGCTTTCATGGTATATAAGAATTTGTTTTTAACTGACTTGCCTAGTTAAATAAAAATAAATCAATCAATACCAATCTTCATCCCATAATATTGAAGGCAGTGCAATGTTACGCTATCTTCAGACATATAGCCAGTAGCCACCCAAACTAGAACTATCTGAATTATGACAATGATCAATGAAACCACCAGGTACACTCCCAAAAAAATCATGGGCTAAAAACAACCCAATTTGGGTTATTTGGTAACCCAGCGCTAGTTAAATAGTGGACAGAACACATATTGAGTTGTTTTTACCCAGCCAGTTGGGTTGTGTGAATAACCCAACAAATTAGGTATTTAGGTATTTGTTACTCTCATGCTGGTTGACCTAGCAGCTGGGTCTTTTTGAATATAATTCATTATTTTTACTAGGTGTTGTAGTTTATTATGGGTGTGCCTTTCAGATAGATTTTTATTGGCCACGCATGAGAGTAAATGTCATTCCTGTTCATCATTTTAAGTTTACCATACACATTTATATTTTATTTTATTAAGGTTATTTATCAGATATTGTAATATGGTGTAGCACCTAATTGTAACTCAAGAATGGGATGTACATAGGCTTTTAAGGAAATCATATACAATTGAAGTCAGTAGTTTACATACACCTTAGCCAAATACATTTAAACTCAGTTTTTCACAATTCCTGACATTTAATCCTTTAAGAATGTGAAATGTTAGAATAATAGTAGAGAGAATTATTTATTTCAGCTTTCATTTCTTTCATCACATTCCAGTGGGTCAGAAGTTTACATACACTCAAATAGTATTTGGTAGCATTGCCTTTAAATTGTTTAACTTGGGTCAAACACTTCGGGCAGCCTTCCACAAGCTTCCTACAATAAGTTGGGTGAATTTTGGACCATTCCTCCTGACAGAGCTGGTGTAACTGAGTCAGGTTTGTAGGCCTCCTTGCTCGCACACGCTTTTTCAGTTCTGGACACATATTTTCTATAGGGTTGAGGTCAGGGCTTTGTGATGGCCACTCCAATACCTTGACTTTGTTGTCCTTAAGCCATTTTGCAACAACTTTGGAAGTATGCTTGAGGTCATTGTCCATTTGGAAGACCCATTTGCGACCAAGCATTAACTTTCTGACTGATGTCTTGAGATGTTCCTTCAATATAGCCACATAATTTTCCATCCTCATGGTGCCATCTATTTTGGGAAGTGCACCAGTCCCTCCTGCAGCAAAGACCCCCACAACATGATGCTACCACCCCCATGCTTCATGGTTGGGATGGTGTTCTTCGGCGTGCAAGCCTCCCCCTTTTTCCTCCAAACATAACGATGGTTATTATGGCCAAACAGTTATATTTCTGTTTCATCAGACCAGAGGACATTTCTCAAAAAAGTACAATCTTTGTCCCCATGTTCAGTTGCAAACCGTAGTCTGACTTTTTGATGGCCACTCCAAGTATGGCGCCGGAAGAAATGGCAGCCGTTTTACGGGTGCCTAACCAATTGTGCTATTATGTTTTTTTTCGCGTTATTTGTAACTTATTTTGTACATAATATTTCTGCAACCGTAGCTTACGGCAGAAAAGAGCTTCTGGATATCAGGACAGCGATCACTCACCTCTGATTAGACAAAGATACTCGCCAACGTGCAATCATTGGACAATAAATTAGACGAGGTACGATCACAAATATCCTACCAACGGGACATTAAAAACTGCAACATCCTATGTATCACGGAATCGTGGCTGAATGACGACATGGATATTCAGCTAGCGGGATACACGCTGCACCGGCAAGATAGAACAGCACACTCCGGTAGGACGAGGGGGGGCTGTCTGTGCATATTTGTAAACAACAGCTGGTGCATGAAATCTAAGGAAATCTCTAGATTTTGCTCGCCTGAAGTAGAGTATATTGTGATAAATTGCAGGCCACACTACTTGCCTAGAGAGTTTTCAGCTATACTCTTCGTGGCTGTTTATTTACCACCACAGACAGATGCTGGCACTAAGACCGCACTCAGTCAACTGTATAAGTAAATAACTAAACAGGAAACCACTTACCCAGAGGCGGCGCTTCTAGCGGCTGGAGACTTTAATGCAGGGAAACTTAAATCAGTTCTACCAAATCTCCATCAACATGTTAAATGTGCAACCAGAGGAAAAAAAAATTCTAGATCACCTGTACTCCACACACAGAGACGCATACAAAGCTCTCTCTCACCCTCCATTTGGTAAATCCGACCACAACTCTATCCTCCTGATTCCTGCTTACAAGCAAAAATTAAAGCAGGAAGCACCAGTGACTTGGTCTATAAAAAAGTGGTCAGATAAAGCAGACACTAAACTACAGGACTGTTTTGCTATCACAGACTGGAACATGTTCCGGGATTCCTCTGATGGCATTGAGGAGTACACCACATCAGTCACTGGCTTTATCAATAAGTGCATCGAGGACGTCGTCCCCACAGTGACTGCTATATCCGTTCTGTTATACTCACAGACAATATTTTAACACTCTTAGAAACTTCAGAGTGTTTTCTATCTAATACGCCAGACTCTCCAAAACCGACACCTCAGCTGCCGCTCCCTAAGAAGTTAAAGGCACAGTCAACTTAGCGCATGTAAACTTCTGACCCACTGGAATTGTGATATAAGTGAAATAATCTGTCTGTAAACAATTGTTGGAAAAATTACTTGTGTCATGCACAAAGTAGATGTCCTAGCCGACTTGCCAAAACTATAGTTTGTTAACAAGAAATGTGTGGAGTGGTTAAAAAACGAGTTTTAATGACTGCAACATAAGTGTATGTAAACTTCCGACTTCAACTGTATATATTTTTAAAGATGTGTGGATCATTTTTTTCATCATTATTTGGACCGTTAGGTTAATAAGCCATATCTGTTTGTGGTCCAATAACATATTTAAAATCATCCATCTACCTTGAGGATCTGTTTGGACAATTTGCACATTTGGATCAATTAACTGTTAATTAATATAATCATGCTTTTTGAATTTCTTTGCCCATGGGAGAAATACTTTTTCCACAAATCTTCATCTAAAATTGTTGAATGAGTTTCCTGTAAACAATAGACAATATATTCCTTCTCTTTTAGCCAGCTAAATACTGAATGTCTTTTTTTTTATTCTGCTAATTCATTACAATTATAACTGGCTATACTTGTTTCACCATTTACTAAGTTTCAAATCTATTTGTCATCATATATGTTTGTAAACTCGCTATAATACCATGATATTTGCATTGCTACTAAGTAAAGCATTTCCATCGCCCTCATCTCGATTTGTATTTTATATAGCTATTAAAATATATATATATATATATATATATATATATATATATTTTAAAATCCTGCTCATCTTAATTTCCATAATTAACAATTAATATTTGCAATATTGTAGGTCGTTTATGCAAAGGATTGCTACCTCTTACCAGTATTGCCATTACAAAAATGTATCAATCAATCAATCAAATGTATTTATAAAGCCCTTCTTACATCAGCTGATGTCACAAAATGCTGTACAGAAACCCAGCCTAAAACCCCAAACAGCAAGCAATGCAGGTGTAGAAGCACGGTGGCTAGGAAAAACTCCCCTAGAAAGGCCGGAACCTAGGAAGAAACCTAGAGAGGAACCAGGCTATGAGGGATGGCCAGTCCTCTTCTGGCTGTGCCAGGTGGAGATTATAACAGAACATGGCCAAGATGTTCAAATGTTCATATATGACCAGCAGGGTCAAATAATAATATTCATAGTGGTTGTAGAGTGTGCAACAGGTCAGCACCTCAGGAGTATATGTCAGTTGGATTTTCATAGCCGATCATTCAGAGTATCTCTACCGCTCCTGCTGTCTCTAGAGAGTTGAAAACAGCAGGTCTGGGAAAAGGTAGCACGTCCGGTGACAGGTCAGGGTTCCATAGCCGCAGGCAGAACAGTTGAAACTGGAGCAGCAGCATGACCAGGTGGACTGGGGACAGCAAGGAGTCATCAGGCCAGGTAGTCCTGAGGCATGGTTTTAGGGCTCAGGTCCCCAGAGAGAAAGAGAGAGAAAAAGAGAATTAGAGTGAGCACACTTAAATTCACACAGGACACCAGATAAGACAGGAGAAATACTCCAGATACAGTGCCTTGCAAAAGTATTCACCCCCTTTGGCGTTTGTCCTATTTGCTGCATTACAACCTGTAATTTAAATTGATTTTTATTTGGATTTCATGTAGTGGACATACACAAAACAGTCCAAATTGGTCAAGTGAAATGAAAAAAATGACTTGTTTCAAAAAATTCTAAAAAATGTAAAATGTAAAAGTGGTGCATACGTATGTATTCACCCCCTTTGCTGTGAAGCACCTAAATAAGATCTGGTGCAACCAATTACCAGAAGTCACATAATTAGTTAAATAAAGTCCACCTGTGTGTCACATGATCTGTCACATGACCTCAGTATATATACACCTGTTCTGAAATGCCCCAATGTCTGCAACACCACCAAGCAAGCGGCACTATGAAGACCAAGGAGCTCTCCAAACAGGTCAGGGACAATGTTGTGGAGAAGTACAGATCAGGGTTGGGTTATAAGAAAATATCAGAAACTTTGAACATCCCACGGAGCACCATTAAATCCATTACAAAAAATGGAAAGAATATGGCACAACAACAAATCTGCCAAGAGAGGGCCGCCCACCAAAACTCACGAACCAGGCAAGGAGAGCATTAATCAGCGAGGCAACAAAGAGACCAAAGATAACCCTGAAGGAGCTGCAATGCTCCACAGCGGAGATTGGCGTATCTGTCCATAGGACCACTTTAAGCCGTACACTTCACAGAGCTGGGCTTTACAGAAGAGTGGCCTGAAAAAAGCCATTGCTTAAAGAAAAATAAGCAAATATGTTTAGTGTTAGCCAAAAGGCATGTGGGAGACTCCCCCAAAAATATGAAAGAAGGTACTCTGGTCAGATGAGACAAAAATGCCAAGGGGGGTGAATTCTTTAGCAAGCCACTGTATAACAGACTGACCCTAGCCCCCCGACACATAAACTATTGCAGCATAAATACTGGAAGCTAAGACAGCAGGAGTCTGGAGACACTGTGGCCCCGTCCGACGATACCCAGGGACAGGGCCAAACAGGCAGAATATAACCCCACCGATTTTGCCAAAGCACAGCCCCCACACCATTAGAGGGATATCTTCAACCACCAACTACTATCCTGAGACAAGGCCGAGTATAGTCTACGAAGATCTCCCCCACGGCACAAACCAAAGGGGGGGAACAGGAACATCATGTCAGTGACTCAACCCACTCAATTTACGCACCCCTCCTAGGGACGGCATGGAAGAGCAACAGTAAGCCAGTGACTCTCCCCCTGTAATAGGGTTTGAGGTAGAGAATCCCAGTGGAGAGAGGGGAACTGGTCAGGCAGAGACAGCACGGGTGGTTCGTTGCTCCAGTGCCTTTCCGTTCACCTTCACACTCCTGGGCCAGACTACACTCATTCATAGGACCTACTGAAGAGATTAGTCTTTAATAAAGACTTAAAGGTCGAGACCGAGTCTGCGTCTCTCACATGGATAGGCAGACCATTCCATAAAAATTGAGCTCTATAGGAGAAAGCCCTGCTTCCAGCTGTTTGCTTAGAAATTCGATGGACAGTAAGGAGGCTTGCGTCTTGTGACCGTAGCGTACGTGTAGGTATGTACGGCAGGACAAAATCGAAAAGATAGGTAGGAGCAAGCCCATGTAATGCTTTGTAGGTTAGCAGCAAAACCTTGAAATCAGCCCTAGTCTTAACAGGAAGCCAGTGTAGAGAGGCTAGCACTGGAGTAATATGATCAATTTTTTTGGTTCTCGTCAAGACTCTAGTAGCCATGTTTAGCACTAACTGAAGTTTTAGTGCTTTATCCGGGTAACCGGAAAGTAGAGCATTGCAGTAGTCTAACCAATAAGTGACAAAAGCATGGAAACATTTTTCTGCATAATTTTTGGACAGAAAGTTTCAGATATTTGCAATGTTACATAGATGGAAAAAAGTTGTCCTTGAAACAGTCTTGATATGTTCGTTAAAAGAGAGATCAGGTGTGTGTCGTCCGCATAGCAGTGAAAGTTAAAATATATAGTGAAAACAATAGTGGTCCTAAAATGGAGCCTTGAGGAACACCAACATTTACAGTTGATTTGTCAGAGGACAAAACATTTACTAGGACAAACTGATATCTTTCCGACAGATAAGATCTAAACCAGGCCAGAACTTGTCCATGTAGACCAATTTGGATTTCAAATCTTTCCAAAAGAATGTGGTGATCGATGGTATCAAAAGCAGCACTAAGGTCTAGGAACACGAGGACAGATGCAGAGCCTCGGTCTGACGCCATTAAAAGGTAATTTACCACCTTCACAGGTGCAGTCTCAGTGCTATGATGGGGTCTAAAACCAGACTGAAGCGTTTTGTATACATTGTTTTGTCTTCAGGAAGGCAGTGAGTTGCCGCGCAACAAATCTTTGAGAGGAATGGGAGATTCGATATAGGCCGATAGTTTTTTATATTTTCTGGGTAAAGAGAGAGAGGCTTTTTTGGCAAGCAATTATTATTTTAGCAAACAATTATTGCGATTCATATTATATTGTCCCTAACATCTTTACTCCCTAGCAACAGTTGTGGGATACAGTGGGGCAAAAAGTATTTAGTCAGCCACCAATTGTGCAAGTTCTCTCACTTAAAAAGATGAGAGAGGCCTGTAATTTTCATCATCGGTACACTTCAACTATGACAGACAAAATGAGAAGAAAAAAATCCAGAAAATCACATTGTAGGATTTTCTATGAATTTATTTGCAAATTATGGTGGAAAATAAGTATAAGTATTTAACAGTTTCTGTACTTTATTGCTTTTATATATATATTTTTTATAACAATCCCTACCATGTCGAGTTTTGTATGTTCCATTATTCGACTCCTTTATCGGAACTTTGTAATATTTAGAATAGCCATGGAGTAGTCTTTGTGTCACTGAACATTTGGTTATTTATATACAGTTTATCGACTTCGAGAGCTACACGTTTCCCTTTTAAACTATTTTCCTTGAAGATTGGATACAGAACTTGGCACCGTTCTGCAATTTCCTTCGGGAAGTGATCATTCATGCCTATTTTTGTGCCAGCAAGTCTTTTACCCAGGCTTTTATCCATTATTTTATCTTTAAAGAAAGCAAATTTAGCAACGATTGGGCATTCATACGTCTCCCCTCTCTGTCTGAAACGGTGTACATGTTCGAGTTGGATTTTGTCTACAGCTTCATGTGGGATCTGAAGCACTGTAAGGAGGAACTCCCTAACTACACCCACAGGAACTTCTCCTTCTTTGTCTTGGATACCAGTAAGTACCAGATTTTCTCTCATGGATCTAGTCTGTATGTCAAGTAAGGCTTCTCTCAGAAAGATGTTCTCCTTTTTAAGTTCATTAACATCGGTTTAAATCTTATTGTTTCAATCTTATTTCAATCTTATTGCACACTATTCCGCTGATGCCTTGCTGTAGCCTACTTCGCCAATACACATTAAACACTGTGGGTATACCTAGAAATGTTTCACATCTGTATGGTGGACTACTGTACTGCGGTATTATATCTATGTCTCTATCCAGCTTGTACACTGAGCGTACAAAACATTAGGAACACCTGCTCTTTCCATGACCTAGACTGACCAGGTGAATCCAGGTGAAAACATAATTGATGTCACTTGTTAAATCCACTTCAATCAGTGTGGATGAAGGAGAGGAGACAGGTTAAAGAAGGATTTGTAAACCTTGAGACAATTGAGACATGGATTCTGTATGTGTGCCAAGCAGAGGGTGAATATTTAATTGCCTTTGAACGGGGTATGGTGGTAGGTGATATTGGAAATTTTCCAATAACTTCTGGAAAAATGCAGAGCGCCAAATTCAAATTACAAAAGTAGTAATATAAAACATATCCTGGGCGATAAAAAAAAAAAAAAAACGAGGCGCACGCTCACGGTCCCGTGCGTAAAAGAGAAAGATAATTTCCTCACTCCACAAAACTTGTCTTACTCATTGATTTTTCAAGATAAACGCATGAAACCTTGTCTAAAGACTGTTGACATCTAGTGGAAGCCATAGGTACTGCAATCTGGGAGCTGGGTTTCAGTCTTTACTATACCAAGTCAATGGGAAAAGAGGCACCTCACAGAATACATTTTTTTTCGGATGGACTTTGGGCACGCCAGAATCTTCAAAACTCTGAACACTGCCGCCGCTCCCTAACAGGTTTTAACTTCTTAGGGAGCGGCAGCTGAGGTGTCGGTTTTGGAGAGTCTGGCGTGCTCAAAGTAAAAGTCCTGCCACTCAGGCCCAGAAACTAGGATATGCACATAATTAGTACTATTGGATAGGAAGCACTCTGAAGTTTCTAAGAGTGTTAAAATATTGTCTGTGAGTATAACAGAACTGATATAGCAGGCGAAAACCCAAGGAATTTCTGTCCCTCCCTTTGAAAACAGCTATATATGGGAGTAATATTGCAGTACCTATTGCTTCCACTGGATGTCAACAGTCTCTAGACAGGGTTTGGTGATGTTAGGTTGCTCTGGATGGTAATAGAAGAAGAATTTCGAACAAGTCATCGGATGTAAACAGAAGAGGATGCACGTTCATGGGCTCGCGCGCGCTGTGGTTTTTTCCTTTCCTATCGTCCAGTTTATAATCCGGTTGAAATATTATATTATAGTAGTTAACTTCTTAGGGAGCGGTGCTACCCCACTCCCGACACTACCCGGTGAAATGTGAGGCGCCAAATTCAAAATCCAAAAGTTGAATTATTAAACATTCATCAATATACAAGTGTGCATAGTCATCAAAAGCTCTGATTCTTGGCAATATCACAGCGTTGTCAGATTTCAAAAAGGCTTTACGGCGAAAGCACAACATTTGATTGTTTGAGGGTAGCACCTCTAATATTTACGCATTAGCGTAAATCCATAACCCAACACGGGTCTCAAAAAACGCATAAAATCGCTAATATAAAATCCCTTACCTTTCGAAGAACTTCTGCTGAGGGCTTCCCAAGTATCCAACGTAGACAATCCATGGTTCTTTTGTTAGAAAAAGTAATGTATTATATCCATAAATCTCTGTTTGGTTGGCGCGTTATAATCAGAAAAAACAGCGTCGACTCCTCCATTGAAACGTGAAGAGAACTCGTTCAATTTATACCTATAAACTTGTCCAAGAACAATCAAATATAATTGATAATATATCCTTAGGAACATTTTAATGTATATGTTGTATAATATTTCAACCGGAATATAAACTGGGCGATAAGAAAGGAAAAAACCAAAGAACGCGCAAGCCGTGAACGCGCATTTACTTGTATTGACATCTCAGTGGACACTTCCTTATTCCTCTTCTTCTCTGCTCTAAAAAGAATTCCTCTTCTTTCTCTTCTAAAAAGAATCAGAACACTTTCTCGAGACTGTTGACATCCAGAGGAAGCGATAGGTACTGCATTCATATGCCCTTATAAGGGGATTTTCATAAGGGAGGGGCTCTAAATGAGGCAATGTGTCAAAACCACTTTTTCCAGGACAGAAATTCCTCGGGGTTTCGCCTGCCATATCCGTTCCGTTTTACTCACAGACAAAATATTAACACTTTTAATTCAGTGTTTCCTATACAATGGTACTAAATATGTGCATATCCTATTTTCTGGGCCTGAATGGGAGGCATTTTACTTTGGGCACGCCAGGGTCTCCAAAACGGTCACCTCGTGCGCTGCTCCCAAAGAAGTTAACATAAAGAGGAGTTACTATGTGTGTGACGTAAGGATGAAAACTGTATAAAAAGTATGTGCCAAGGCTGGAAAGACAGTTGCTTCATGAACCAGCTCGGCTTATATTACTTTGTAATGAAGTCTATTTGAACTCACAAGCTCCGGTATATAGAGAAATATTATTGACTGAATATTTCCACGACAGTGACAGGTGCACCGGTTTGTGTCTAGAACTGCAACGCTACTGGGTTTTCCACACTCAACAGTTTACCGTATGTATCAAGAACGATTCACCACCCAAAGGACATCCAGCTAACTTGACACAATTGTGGGAAGCATTGGAGTCAACATGGGCCAGCGTCCCCATGGAATGCTTTCGACACCTTGTAGAGTCCATGCCCCGATGAATTGAGGCTTTTCTGAGGGCAAAGAAGGGTGGGTTGGTGGGTACAACTCAATATTAAGAATGTGTTCTTAATGTTTTGTAAACTCAGTGTATATACACTACATATCTCTCATATCATATATCCATTTAGGCCCTGTACGGAGATTATGAGGTAGTCATTGTTTGTGGAGTTCATTGATGATAGTGTTATCTCGATTAAAGCTGCTGTTGTAGCTATCAACAGAGTAACCCACAACACAACGCTCTGGTGAACCGAAAGTAGCTGCTGCCATTAATACAGTGTTCTCAAATTGAGGATCTAAAGCAGAGGTAAGAAAAACCGTGCATGGTAAGTTAAACCTTAACCGTGGAGATAATGTCAATTCACTCCCAAAGATAACAAGACAAAAGCCCCCTTATGCCTAGTGCTCACTCCAGAGTGAGCTCCATGTTCCCCCCAATCTGCCATTTTACATGGGTCTCTCCCATAGATTCATTCCCCAAGCACAACCGATTAATGCAAATGCATTCGTAACACTCCCTTTCTTTACCTTTGACTTCTAGCAGAAAATAGATAGATTGGCGCGAAACACCGCATTTAACCATGGAAAGTTGACTGGGAATATGGCCGAAAATAAACATTGTAGTTATTCCCTCCGCAAGGCAATCAAACAAGCGAAATGTAGGTATAGGGACAAAGTGTCGCAATTCAACGGCTCACACACAAGACGTATGTGGCAGGGTCTACAGGCAATTACGGACTACAAATAGAAAATCAGTCACGCCACGGACACCCGACGTCTTGCTTCCAGACAAATTAAACACCTTCTTTGCCCACTTTGAGGATAATACAGTGCCACCGACACGGCCCGCTACCAAGTGCTGTGGGCCCCTCCTCTCCTTCTCTGTTGCCTGAGTATGACATTTAAACGTGATAACCCTCGCTAGGCTGCTGGCCCAGACGGCATCCCTAGCCGCTTCCTCAAAGCATGCGCAGACCAACTGGCTGATGTGTTTGTGGACATATTAATGGCTCCCTATCCCAGTCTGCATGCTTCAAGATCGCCACCATTGTTCCTGTACCCAAAAAGGCAAAGGTAACTGAACTAAATGACTATCGCCCCGTAGCACTCACTTCTGTCATCATGAAGTGCTTTGAGAGACTAGTCAAGAATCATATCAACTCCACCTTACCTGCCACTCTAGACCCGCTTCAGTTTGCATACCGCCCCAACAGGTCCACAGACGATGCAATCGCCATCACACTGCACACTGCCCTATACCATCTGGACAAGAGGAATACATATGTAAGATTTCTGCTCATTGACTACAGCTCAGCATTCAACACCATAGTACCCTCCAAGCTCATCATTAAGCTTGAGGCCCTGGGTCACAACCCCGCCCTGTGCAATTGGGACCTGGACTTTCTGATGGGCCGCCCCCAGGTGGTGAAGGTAGGAAACAACATCTCCACTTTGACTGAGGGTGCATGCTCAGCCCCCTCCTGTACTCCATGTTCACCCATGACTGTGTGGCCATGCACGCCTCCAACTCAATCATCAAGTTTACAGATGACACAACAGTAGTGGGCTTGATTACCAACAATCCCGAGACAGCCTACAGGGAGGAGGTGAGGGCACTCGGAGTGTGGTGTCAGGAAAACAACCTC
The DNA here is from genome assembly GCA_030435695.1 of Brachymystax lenok tsinlingensis. Taxonomy (NCBI): domain Eukaryota; kingdom Metazoa; phylum Chordata; class Actinopteri; order Salmoniformes; family Salmonidae; genus Brachymystax; species Brachymystax lenok. Next base: position 28,653,316 of record CM059780.1, read on the forward strand.
TCACTCAACGTCAACAAAACAAAGGAGATGATCGTGGACTTCAGGAAACAGCAGAGGGATCACCCCCCTATCCACATCGACGGGCCAGTAGTGGAGAAGGTGGAAAGTTTTAAGTTCCTCAGCATACACATCACAGACAAACTGAAATGCTCCACCCACACAGACACTGCAGTGAACAAGGCGCAACAGTGCCTCGTCAACCTCAGGAGGCTGAAGAAATTTGTCTTGTCACCTAAAACCCTGACAAACTTTTACAGACACACAATTGAGAGCATCCCGTCGGGCTGTATCACTGGTACGCCAACTGCACTGCCCTCAACCGCAAGGCTCTCCAGAGGGTGGTGCGGTCTGTACAATACTTCACTGGGGGCAAACTACCTACAGCACCCGATGTCACAGGAAGGCCAAAAAGATCATCAAGGATAACAACCACCCGAGCCACTGCCTGTTCACCCCGCTACCAACCAGAAGGCGAGGTCAGTACAGGTGCATCAAAGCTGGGACCGAGAGACTGAAAAATAGCTTCTATCTCAAGGTCATCAGACTGTTAAACAGCAATCACTAACTCAGAGAGGCTGCTGCCTACATACAAACTCAAATCATTGGCCACTTTAATAAATGGATCACTAAGTCACTTTAAATAATGCCACTTTAATAATGTTTATATCTTACATTACTCACCTCATATGTATTTACTATATCTTATACCATCTATTGCATCTTGCCTGCTCTGGCATCACTCATCCACATATTTATATGTACATATTCTTATTCCATCCCTTTAGATTTGTGTGTATTAGGTAGTTGTTATGGAATTGTTCGATTACTTGTTAGATATTACTGCACTGTCGGAACTCGAAGCACAAGCATTTCGCTACACTGTCCATGTGTATGTGACCAATACAAGTTTATTTGATTTAAAGAGTAAATAGTAAATAATTAAAATATATATGCTAACTTTGTTACCTATCTTTCTGCGGGTCTCCCCTGTCCTTTTGCTAAATAAAGAAATGCAAATGTATATCCAGAGCAATGGGAATTTATTTATGCATTGAAAATGAGTATTAATGTCCTTATTAGTATTTTAATGACCCAATTAGCATGCAAGGAACAATTATGAAGTATTTACATGATTGTTTCCTACTAAAAGGCACTGTTACAGATGATTAGTCACAAATGTGAATGTGTTGTCATGAGACTCTGAGAGACGCTGAGACTCACATTGTCATGAGACTCTGAGCACACCTTTATCCAAACCAAGAGCATGCCATGTGTAGCTCAGTTGGTAGAGCATGGCGCTTGCAACACCAGGACTGTGGATTCATATGCCCACAGGGGACCAGTATGAGAAAATGTATGCACTCACTACTGTAAGTTGCTCTGGATAAGAGTGTCTGCTAAATTACAAAAATGTGAAAATGTAAATATACACTTGGCAAACTGTCAGAAAGCACTGTGAATTCTATATAAAAGGTTCCTGTGGAACATCAAAGGTGAAACATCGTTCTCTCTTCCATTTGATGTACAGTTGAAGTCGGAAGTTTACATACACCTTAGCCAAATACATTTACACTCGTTTTTTCACAATTCCTGACATTTAATCCTAGTAAAAATGCCCTGTCTTAGGTTAGTAAGGATCACCACTTTATTTTAAGAATGTGAAATGTCAGAATAATAGAAGAGAGAATTATTTATTTCAGCTTCATTAGGTCAGAAGTTTGCATTCACTCAATTAGTATTTGGTAGCATTGCCTTTAAATTGTTTAACTTGGGTCAAACATTTCTGGTAGCCTTCCACAAGATTCCCACAATAAGTTGGGTGAATTTTGGCCCATTCCTCCTGACAGAGCTGGTGTAACTGAGTCAGGTTTGTAGGCCTCCTTGCTCGCACATGCTTTTTCAGTTCTGGCCAAAAATGTTCTATAGGATTGAGGTCAGGGCTTTGTGATGGCCACTCCAATACTTTGACTTTGTTTGTCCTTAAGCCATTTTTCCACAACTTCGGAAGTATGCTTGGGGTCATTGTCCATTCGGAAGACCCATTTGCGACCAAGCTTTACCTTTCTGACTGATGTCTTGAGATGTTGCTTCAATATATCCACATAATTTTCCATCCTCATGATGCCATCTATTTTGTGAAGTCCACCAGTCCCTCCTGCAGCAAAGCACCCCCATAACATGATGCTGCCAACCCCGTGCTTCACGGTTGGGATGGTGTTCTTCGGCTTGCAAGCCACCCCCTTTTTCCTCCAAACATAACGATGTTCATTATGGCTAAACAGTTCTATTTTTGTTTCATCAGACCAGAGGACATTTCACCAAAAAGTATGATCTTTGTCCCCATGTGCAGTTGCAAACCGTAGACTGACTTTTTTATGACAGTTTTGGAGCAGTGGCTTCTTCCTTGCTGAGCAGCCTTTCAGGTTATGTCGATATAGGACTTGTTTTGCTGTGGATATAGATACTTTTGTACCGGTTTCCTCCAGCATCTTCACAAGGTCCTTTGCTGTTGTTCTGGGAATGATTTGCACTTCTCGCATCAAAGTACGTTCATCTCTAGGAGACAGAACGTGTCTCCTTCCTGAGCGGTATGAAGGCTGCATGGTACCATGGTGTTTATACTTGTGTACTATTGTTTGTACAGATGAACGTGGTACCTTCAGGCGTTTGGAAATTGCTCCCAAGGATGAATCAGACTTGCGCGGAGGTCTCAATTATTTTTAATGAGGTCTTGGCTGATTTCTTTTGATTTTCCCATGATGTCAAGCAAAGAGGCACTGAGTTTTAAGGTAGGCCTTGAAATACATCCACAGGTACACCTCCAATTGACTCAAATGATGTCAATTAGACTATCCTGAATTTTCCATGCTGTTTAAAGGCACAGTCAACTTAGGGTATGTAAACTTCTGACCCACTGGAATTGTGATACAGTGAATTAAAAGTGAAATAATCTGCCTGGGAGGCCCAGCCAATCAGAATGAGTTTTTCCTCACAAAAGGGCTTTATTACACAAGAAAATAATCCACAGTTTTGTCAGCCTTCCGGGTGGCTGGTCTCAGACAATCCCGCAGGTAATGAAGCCGGATGTGGAGATTCTGGGTTGGCGTGGTTACACGTGGTCCGCGTTTTTGAGGCCGATGGGAAATACTGCCAAATTCTCTAAAACGATGTTGGAGGTGACTTATGGTGGAAAAATGTACATTTAATTATCTGGCAACAGTTCTGTTGGACATTCCTGCAGTTAGTATGCCAATTGCACTGTCCCTCAAAACATGAGACATCTGTGGCATTGTGTTGTGTGCCAAAAATATTTTAGAGAGGCGTTTTATTGTCCCCAGTACAAGGTGCACCTGTGTAATGATCATGCTGTTTAATCAGCTTCTTGATATGCCACACCTGACAGGTGAATGGATTATCTTTTTCAGCTCATGAAACATGGGACCAACATGTTGCGTTTATATTTCTGTTCTGTAGCATAATTTAAAGTTTACACTATTCATCTGGCAAAGATACTTTTATGTCTCCCCTTTCATCTGTGTCTGGTGTTAGCTAGTTATTGGCTAGCTAGAGCTTCAGTCAGTATGGTACAAAAGGAGGGGAAGGGTCATTCAAAACTCTGACGCTGCTGTGAACCGCATCACAAAATACATGGCAAATGGGAGATCTATATATTTTTTACGACGTCATAGTTTCTATTTCAATTTTTTCTTTTAGTTGTTTTGTGTAACACCAAATTAGCTTGAGGTGATTTTACTTCAACACTGCTCACTGCAAGTTTATTGACATACAGTGGCAAGAATAAGCAAGTGAACCCTTTGGAATTACTTAGATTTCTGCATAACTTAGTCATAACATTTGATATGATCTTCATCTTAGTCACAACAATAGAAAAACACAGTGTGTTTAAACTAACACACAACGTATGTATTTTTCTTGTCTTTAATTGAATACATCAATTAAACATTCAGAGTGTAATTTGGAAAATGTATGTGAACCCCTAGGCTAATGACTTTTCAAAAAATGAATTGGAGTCAGGAGTCAGCTAACCTGGAGTCCAGTCAATGAGACAAGATTGGAGATGTTGGTTAGAGCTGCCCTGCCCTGTCAATAGGCTCACAAAATGTGAGTTTGTTATTCACAAGAAGCATTGCCTCAAACAAAAGAGAGCTCAGAAGACCTAAGATTAAGAATTGTTGACTTGCATAAAGCTGGAAAGGTTTACAAAAGTATCTCTAAAAGCGTGTAAATGGAGAAAGTTCAGCACTATTGCTACTCTCCCTAGGAGTGGCTGTCCTGCAAATATGCCTGCAAGAGCACATAGCAGAATGCTCAATGAGGTTAAGAAGAATCCTAGAGTGTCAGCTAAAGACTTAAATAAATATCTGGAACATGCTAACATCTCTGTTGATGAGTCTACGATACATAAAACACTAAACAAGAATGGTGTTCATGGGAGGACACCATGGAAGAAGCCACTGCTGCCCAAAAAAAAACATTCCTGCACGTCTGAAGTTCGCAAAAGAGCACCTGGATGTTGCACAGCGCTTCTGGCAAAATGTGTTGTGTATAGATTAAACTCAAGCTGAGTTGTTTGGAAGGAACACACAACACTATGTGTTGAGAAAAAAGGCACAGCACACCAACATCAAAACCTCATCCCAACTGTAAGTATGGTGGCGGGAGCATCATGGTTTGGGGCTGCTTTGCTGCTCCAGGGCCTGGACAGCTTGCTAACAAGTTTATCAAGACATTTTGCAGGAGAATGTAAGGCTATCTGTCAGCCATTTGGAGCTCAACAGAGGTTGGGTGATGCAACAGGACAACGACACAAAACACAGAAGTAAATCAACAACAGAATGGCTTCAACAGAAGAAAATAGGCCTTCTGGAGTGGCCCAGTCAGAGTCCTGACCTCAACCCAATTTAAAATGCTGTGGCATGACCTCAAGAGAGCGGTTCACACCAGACATCCTAAGAATATTGCTGAACTGAAACAGTTTTGTAAAGATGAATGGTCCAAAATTCCTCCTGACCGATGTGCAGGTCTGATCCACAACTACAGAAAATGTTTGATTGAGTTTATTGCTGCCAAAGGAGGCTCAACCAGTTATTAAATCCAAGGGTTCACATACTTTTTCCATCCTACACTGTGAATGTTTACACGGTGTGTTCAATAAAGACATAAAAACGTATCATTGTTTGTGTTATTAGTTTAAGCAGACTGTGTTTGTTTTATTGTTGTGACTTAGATGACGATCAGATCAAAGTTTATGACCAATTTATGCAGAAATCCAAAGGGTTCACATACATTTTCTTGCCACTGTAGGTGTTTCAAAGAGCTGTCAGTCAAGCCTAGCTCATTAATATAAGCTCCCTGCCCAATCAGCCTGTCTTTTCAAACTTCCTGGTAGTTATACATGAGAGGAAAACCCATATTTTTTTTCATTTCGATCCCCCAAACAATATTAGGGGTGATAGTTCAATCACTCAAAAAGCTATTTTACTTGGGGATCAAAATGACTGTTCAGGCCCTTTAACACAATATCATACATAAGGCCATATTTTGATGGCCTAGTTTTACCCTAATACAGTGGCCTGAAACTCATACTAGTAATGTTACGTGTGATGCCAGAGCTCTGAGTCATGCACCTAAATATCTAAGCAGTGTACTTCGAAAGCAGTGTGCCGATGTATGTATCACTTAATCAGAAGCACGTGGTCAATGACGTCCGAAGCCAACAATCACCTGATTGGTTTGGTAGAAGACAAAAAGGCAACGCTGCGCAAACGCGCTACGGGGTGTGGGATGTCATCTTTAATAATTTGTCTGCTCTAAATTATTTTGACCAGCAGGTGCCACTAGTGTACACTGTGTTGATCAAAACCTTAAGTAATTAACCTATTTTTGATGCAATTGGCTGGAAAAATTCAGTGCTTCAGGAAGCTTAGTTTCCTCATCACTAACTCATGCGTCAATTTGAATCAAAAACATGCCCATCATTATCATATTTCCCAGCATGCTCTATTGCAGGTAGCTTTTTTTGTTTCTTTCCATATCCATATTTGTGCATTCATTGATTGATTAATCTTATATTACACAAATATAAACTAAACTAATCCAATCAGTTAGTTAGATTTTTTTTGCACCTGTTACTGAAATACTTGTTACAGTTTTATTGCATTAGCTAGTCACCTCACAATATTCTTAACCCTTGCACTCATTCTGAATGCAGGTTGTAGGTGAATTAACTTTCCAAATGTTGCAAAGCTTAACTGACTGGATTACAATAGGAATTTCACTTTGCAAACCAGCATAATGGGACTTGAAGGTAGAGAGGGAAAAAAAACCAGATTTTCCAGAAATCCTTGTCTTAATTTTTATCTATGTCTGGCGTTAGCTAGTTATTGGCTAGCTAGGTCTTTAGCCAGCATGGAACAAAAGGGGGGAAGGATCATTCAAACTCTGACGCAGTTGTCATGTCAACACATGTTACTGTGAACCGCATCACAAGAGCAATGCCAATTGGCAAATGTATAAAATAAATGACATCATTGTTTCCATTTCAATGTTGTTTGAATTACTTTCTGCATAGGCAAAGATTTTTGGAAAACCTGGGATTTGCAAGCCTACTTGCAAGCCTGATGAGGTCTGGGGTATGGTTATCTACTTATAACTAAACGTACAAAGGATAACAGAGGGTACCATTACAGTGATGTTTGTACCCCATTATGAACAAATCTAAACCTTTTTTTCCCCCATGAGAGTGTAATACAAGGGCCTGAAACTCATAGTTTACAGGCCACATCTGGCCTGCAAATCATATTATGCTGGCTTGTAAGGTGATATGTAAATCTGATACGAAACCAGCCAGTATGTGGATATCCAACTTCTGGCATTTTTAATCACCCGCTATCTGTATTCAGAATGACTGCCAGGGTTGGGAGGACTAAGCTATGAGACTACCTAATGCATCTAAACTAGAACAACCATTTCAGCAACGGGTCTAATATGTCCAAGTAACATATTGGATTAGTTTAGAAAATGTTTTGAATTTACAGTGCAATCAAAAAGTATTTGGACCCCTTGACTTTTTCCATATTTTGTTATGTTACAGCCTATCGTGCTGGAGAGGTTCCAACAAACTTGATGCACCATCTGTCAGGAGCTCTAACGGTGCAGTCCCGTTTAGTTCCTTATATACTGGTTACAGGCACGTTACATAGGCATAGCTCAGAGGGCTGTTTCCGGCATGTGCCTGGCACCGTCTCCCATCTTAAATTAAGTAACATATTCTGGGCGTTCTGCCAAATAGTCAGGTCATGACGGACCCCCATCATATCTCTACCAGAACAATCCAATTAGTATGGTAATACTATCATCATAATAAAGGTTATACTTCTATGAATGGGGGTGAATTTATCAGAAATATGCACACATACACAGCATGTTGAATAACAATTTAGACAAACTATGAAAAAAACACACGCTGCAGCCCATTTGGCAATTTGGGATCCACAACTTCCAAAAAGGGATTCCAACCAAGTTGCAGGCGTCCACTTTTATTCTGGGTGATTTATTCTTAACAACAGTGGCAATGTATTCGGCGAGATCAGTCATATTAGAAGAGTGATCTGGGACAAAAGTACAGCATTCATCGCCAATGATTGCACACGTGGCCCCTTGACCTGCCAAAAGATAGTCAAGAGCCTCTCTGTTTTGCAGAGCCAAGTTTTTGCTATTATTTTAGCATTGCCAATGTTCTCTATTTATTTAGAGATCTCCCGAATGTGGTCTAGGGCACATGCCTATTGACTTTCACAAGGAAGAGAGAGGACACATGTTATAAGTTTCACATCATCCCTGATAAGAGTGAGATTGGGGCAAGGTTAGCCCAAGCTACTATCTAGTGTCTCTCCTCATATTTTAGGGGCATAACTCTGTCTCTAGAAGCCTTGCCTTTCCAAATCATAATTAGAACTATTGATAAATTATCCAACCCATATTTAGAATGACAGTCCTTAGTGCTTCACGTTGGTTCTACCACCTTAATGTAAGACCTTCAACTTAGCACACACAGATACTGGAAGAATGTACATTAACATTGACATACAGTATATTCATTTTATATTTCTAGTATTAACTATTCTCATCACAGATTGGTATCTCAATGCATTCTTGTCCTAAATGTGACCCTTTCAGAAAACAAGGCATATGTCGCAAATCATTACTTCACAGGAGAGCTGTTTGAACGTAAAAAAAAAACGTTTTTATCAAAATGCGTTTTTTGGCAGAGATGTATTTCTCGAACATGTAAACTTTCATGTGCATCAATAACAACCTTTTATGCCATCTGTAAATACGAATGAAGTTGTTAAATTACGAGCCCAGTTGGTTTAGCCAAAGAAAAATAAGCAACCTTCCTGCTAGTCATGATTGGCTGACATAGTGGGCTGGACATGCCGAGAGATGAGTTTCAGATTGGTCTGCGGTGTAGCATATTGTGTCTATAAAGTGAGCTGCTCGTTGTGCGTACAGTCGTGGCCAAAAGATTTGAGAATGACACAAATATTAATTTCCACAAAGTTTGCTGCTTCAGTGTCTTTAGATATTTTTGTCAGATGTTACTATGGAATACTGAAGTATAATTACAAGCATGTCATAAGTGTCAAAGGCTTTTATTGACAATTACATGAAGTTGATACAAAGAGTCAATATTTGCAGTGTTGACCCTTCTTTTTCAAGACCTCTGCAATATGCCCTGGCATGCTGTCAATTAACTTCTGGGCCACATCTTGACTGATGGTAGCCCATTCTTGCATAATCAATGCTTGGAGTTTGTCAGAATTTGTGGGGTTTTGTTTGTCCACCCGCCTCTTGAGGATTGAGCACAAGTTCTCAATGGGATTAGGGTCTGGGGAGTTTCCTGGCCATGGACCCAAAATATCGATGTTTTGTTCTCCGAGCCACTTAGTTATCACTTTTGCCTTATGGCAAACTGTTTTGCCTTTGTCACCAAACTGTTCCTGGATGGTTGGGAGAAGTTGCTCTTGGAGGATGTGTTGGTACCATTCTTTATTCATGGCTGTGTTCTTAGGCAAAATTGTGAGTGAGCCCACTCACTTGGCTGAGAAGCAACCCCACGAATGAAGGGTCTCAGGATGCTTTACTGTTGGCATGACACAGGACTGATGGTAGCGCTCACCTTGTCTTCTCCGGACAAGCTTTTTTCCGGATGCCCCAAACAATCGTAAAGGAGATTCATCAGAGAAAATGACTTTACCCCAGTCCTCAGCAGTCCAATCCCTGTACCTTTTGCAGAATATCAGTCTGTCCCTGATGTTTTTGCTGCCCTTCTTGACACCAGGCCATCCTCCAAAAGTCTTCGCCTCACTGTGCGTGCAGATGCACTCACACCTGCCTGCTGCCATTCCTGAGCAAGCTCTGTACTGGTGGTGCCCCGATCCTGCAGCTGAATCAACTTTAGGAGACGGTCCTGGTGCTTGCTGGACTTTCTTGGGCACCCTGAAGCCTTCTTCACAACAATTGAGCCGCTCTCCTTGAAGTTCTTGATGATCCGATAAATGGTTGATTTAGGTGCAATCTTACTGGCAGCAATATCCTTGCTTGTGAAGCCCTTTTTGTGCAAAGCAATGATGACGGCACATGTTTCTTTGCAGGTAACCATGTTTGACTGAGGAAGAACAATGATTCCAAGCAACACCCTCCTTTTGAAGCTTCCAGTCTGTTATTCAAACTCAATCAGCATGACAGAGTGATCTCCAGCCTTGTCCTCGTCAACACTCACACCTGTGTTAACGAGAGAATCACTGACATGACGTCAGCTAGTCCTTTTGTGGCAGGGCTGAAATGCAGTGGAAATGTTTTTTTGAGATTCAGTTCATTTGCATGGCAAAGAGAGACTTTGCAATTAATTGCAATTCATCTGATCACTCTTCATGACATTCTGGACTATATGCAAATTGCCATCATACAAACTGAGGCAGAAGACTTTGAAAATGTATATTTGTGTCATTCTCAAAACTTTTGGCCACGACTGTACATCATCCTTTCTACGGCATTTGTTTTTCGAAAGATATAACCTTAGCCATGAAGAACTGTAAATATGTTGCTACTGCTCTCAATAACATTTCTGCCCTAAATTTATCAGGCGCTATCCACAAAGTTCAGTGGGAAAAAGTTGTGATGGACAACATTCTGGAGGACGATCGCACCATGCTGACTCTCTGAAAATGAATCAGACGATGAGGAAATCCCTGATTTAGGTAAAAACATTTTCATTGAAGAAGACATTGTAGTCTTCTGATTACAGTGATGGGGAAGAAACGGCGATCAACCGTGTTGTTGTCACAGGAGAAGTTGACAGAGTTTTGAAATCAGTGGAATGTCTGATAGAAGCAGAGTATGATAAGGAGATTAATAGAATTCCGGTGTTGCACATGCACAGGGAGTCGAAAAGAGAACACAGAAGGCTGTTGTATAAAACACCTGTCTCCGGATTACATCTTCAAACTAAAGGCAACCATGGCATCCATGACAGAGAGGGAGAAAGATCTGATGATTCTTATGGCATTGCACATGGTCAGTGTGAACCAGAGTGACTTGCCACAACAGGCCAAGCAAGCTGTGCAAACTAAACAGAAACGACACAGGACGTCTTATTGAATGAAAGGGGTTGCAGTCTGCCGTGAAGCTTTCATCCATGTATACGGGTAAGAGTCTAGCTACAGTTTCAGATATTATACCTTTCTATATTTGTCAGAAAGTTGTTTTCATTGCAAGTTAAAGCTTGTTGTTAGCTAGCTGAAGTTCGATGCCTGGCTTGCTAGCTAACATTGAACCTATTTGGTTAACTTTAGCTAGCTATCACAATCAGTTTGTATTTCAAGTACTCTATGGATTGGAATTATAGTTCATTGTTTAGCTAGCTAGCTAATGTTAACAATACATGTCTAAACAAAAGACCAAGTTAAAGCTTGCTGTTAGCTAGCGAACGTTAGCTGAGGTTAGATGCCTGGCTTCCTAGCTATCATTAATTTATGTGTATGAACTGTGTGTAACGTTAGGGATGTTTTCTCAGAATGCCATTTTGCATTGCTAGTTATAGCCTAATGTTAGCTAGGTAACTAGCTAACATTGCACCTATTTGGTTAACTTTAGCTAGCTATGGCAATCGGTTTGTATTGCTTGTACTCCGTGGTTTGGAATTATGGTTAATTGTTTAGCTGGCTAGCTAGCAAGCTACATGTCTAAACAAAAGTCCCCAAGTTAAAACTTGCTGTTAGCTAGCTGACGTTAGATGGTGTCTTGCTAGCTGGCATTACATGTATGAACTGTGTGTAGTAATGTTATCTCAGAATGCCATTGTATATTATATTGTATAATAATGCAAAAGTATTTGTATCTGGAATTTGTCTTTCAGCATCAGTATAACACGCCTGACTCTAGTCCACCAGTCCTACAAGGAGAATGGTCTAATGCCAAAAAGAGAGCTGGCCCAAGCAAGCACACGTTACACCTGAAGCATGAGGACTTGCAGCGAGTGGTGAACTTTATCAACAACTACGCAGAGGATAATGCAATAGTATTACCAGGATGCCACCCAGGACACAAACTCTTTGGTGGAAAGCTTCTGCTATAGCATGTGACAAAAGCAGCAGTGTGGTGTTCTACAAGGAATCGATGACAACACTTGGTATGTAAAGCATAAACACGTTTTGATTATTTAATTGACCTCCAACATGATTTGCACTACTTTTATTGATCTCACATTTATTCGGTATTTTCCAGAGGTATGTATAGTCTGGCTGTCTTTCTTCAGGAATATGTGGAGAAAATTGCGCCCCCACATCTCAAGCACTAAGCCCAGGACAAACCTGTGCTGGCAGTACCAGAGAAACAACCATCAGGTCTTTGTCTATCACTGATATCGTTATTGATATTGTTCTTGTACATACTGTATATTTAAAGTATTACTTAAGTATTTTTGGGGGGTATCTGTACTTTACTTTACTATTTATATTTTTTGGCAACTTCTACTTCACTACATTCCAAAAGAAAATAATGTACTTTTTACTCCATACATCTTTCCTGACACCCAAAAGTACTTGTTACATTTTGACAGGAAAACGGTCCAATTCACACACTTATCAAGAAAACATCCCTGGTCATCCCTACTGCAACTGATCTGGCAGACTCACTAAACACAAATGCTTAATTTATAAATTATGTCTGAGTGTTGGAATTTTGCCCCTCGCTATCCGTCAATTAAAAAAAAAAATATATATATACACTGCTCAAAAAAATAAAGGGAACACTTAAACAACACAATGTAACTCCAAGTCAATCACACTTCTGTGAAATCAAACTGTCCACTTAGGAAGCAACACTGATTGACAATAAATTTCACATGCTGTTGTGCAAATGGAATAGACAACAGGTGGAAATTATAGGCAATTAGCAAGACACCCCCAATAAAGGAGTGGTTCTGAAGGTGGTGACCACAGACCACTTCTCAGTTCCTATGCTTCCTGGCTGATGTTTTGGTCACTTTTGAATGCTGGCGGTGCTTTCACTCTAGTGGTAGCATGAGACGGAGTCTACAACCCACACAAGTGGCTCAGGTAGTGCAGCTCATCCAGGATGGCACATCAATGCGAGCTGTGGCAAGAAGGTTTGCTGTGTCTGTCAGCGTAGTGTCCAGAGCATGGAGGCGCTACCAGGAGACAGGCCAGTACATCAGGAGACGTGGAGGAGGCCGTGGGAGGGCAACAACCCAGCAGCAGGACCACTACCTCCACCTTTGTGCAAGGAGGAGCACTGCCAGAGCCCTGCAAAATGACCTCCAGCAGGCCACAAATGTGCATGTGTCTGCTCAAACGGTCAGAAACAGACTCCATGAGGGTGGTATGAGGGCCCAACGTCCACAGGTGGGGGTTGTGCTTACAGCCCAACACCGTGCAGGACGTTTGGCATTTGCCAGAGAACACCAAGATTGGCAAATTCGCCACTGGCGCCCTGTGCTCTTCACAGATGAAAGCAGGTTCACACTGAGCACGTGACAGATGTGACAGAGTCTGGAGACGCCCGTGGAGAACGTTCTGCTGCCTGCAACATCCTCCAGCATGACCGGTTTGGCGGTGGGTCAGTCATGGTGTGGGGTGGCATTTCTTTGGGGGCCGCACAGCCCTCCATGTGCTCGCCAGAGGTAGCCTGACTGCCATTAGGTACCGAGATGAGATCCTCAGACCCCTTGTGAGACCATATGCTGGTGCGGTTGGCCTGGGTTCCTCCTAATGCAAGACAATGCTAGACCTCATGTGGCTGGAGTGTGTCAGCAGTTCCTGCAAGAGGAAGGCAATGATGCTAAGGACTGGCCCGCCCGTTCCCCAGACCTGAATCCAATTGAGCACATCTGGGACATCATGTCTCGCTCCATCCACCAACGCCACGTTGCACCACAGACTGTCCAGGAGTTGGCGGATGCTTTAGTCCAGGTCTGGGAGGAGATCCCTCAGGAGACCATTCGCCACCTCATCAGGAGCATGCCCAGGCATTGTAGGGAGGTCATTCAGGCACGTGGAGGCCACACACACAACTGAGCCTCATTTTGACTTGTTTTAAGGACATTACATCAAAGTTGGATCAGCCTGTAGTGTGGTTTTCCACTTTAATTTTGAGTGTGACTCCAAATCCAGACCTCCATGGGTTGATAAATTTGATTTCCATTGATCATTTTTGTGTGATTTTGTTGTCAGCACATTCAACTATGTAAAGAAAAAAGTATTTAATAAGATTATTTCATTCATTCAGATCTATGATGTGTTATTTTAGTGTTCCCTTTATTTTTTTGAGCAGTGTATAAATATTGTGCCGCCTGGTTTGCTTAATATAAGGAATGCGAAATTATTTATACATGTACTACTTAAGTACATTTTAGCAATTACATTTACTTTGATACTTAAGTATTTTTAAACCAAATAATTGTAGACTTTTAATCAAGTAGTAAATCAAATCAAATGTTATTGGTCACATACACATGGTTAGCAGATGTTAATGCAAATGTAGCGAAATGCTTGTGCTTCTAGTTCCAACCGTGCAGTAATATCTAACAAGTAATCGAACAATTTCACAACCACTACCTTATACACACGTGTATAGGAATGAATAAGAATATGTACAGTTGAAGTCGGAAGTTTACATACACCTTAGCCAAATACATTTAAACTCTGTTTTTCACAATTCCTGACATTTTATCTTAGTAAAAATTCCCTGTCTTAGGTTAGTTAGGATCACCACTTTATTTTAAGAATGTGAAATGTCAGAATAATAGTAGAGAGAATTATTTATTTCAGCTTCTATTTCTTTCATCACATTCCCAGTGGGTCAGAAGTTTACATACACTCAATTAGTATTTGGTAGCATTTCTTTTAAATTGTTTAACTTGGGTCAAACGTTTCGGGGGAGCGTTCCACAAGATTCCCACAATAAGTTGGGTGAATTTTGGCCAATTCCTCCGGACAGAGCTGGTGTAACTGAGTCAGGTTTGTAGGCCTCCTTGCTCACACATGCTTTTTCAGTTCTGCAAACAAATCTTCTATAGGTTTGAGGTCAGGGCTTTGTGATGGCCACTCCAATACCTTGAATTTTTTTTTTTAAGAAAAATGTGCAAATATTGTACAATCCAGGTGTGCAAACCAGGTGTGAATACATATGTTAATGTGATATTTCTGTATTTCATTTTCAATACATTTGCTAAAAGGTTTTCACTTTGTCATTATGGGGCATTGTGTGTAGATTGGTGAGATATATATCTATTGAATCCATTTTTGGATTGTCTGTAACACAACAAAATGGGAAATCAATGGGTATGAATACTTTGTAAAGGCACTGTATGTTGGAAAGGCATATTACTCTGTTTTAATGTTACTCCTGAATCACCATGATAAATAAAGTAGTTTTTCTTTACTGTATTTTTAACAGAGCTGAGATATACTTTGAAGTGCAAAGTGTAGCAATACAGGTGAAATCAGGCATTGACACAGACTTGGTGGCGTAGCGGGTAGATCGGAATGCTGTGAACCAAGAGGTTCAAATATGTCAGTTAAAAACACTATGTTAAAAGCACTGTGTGTGTCCCTGTGCCAACAGACAAAGAGCGGTGAATGGATCATTGGTCCTAACAACATCCTGACCTGGTCCTCAATGATATCCCAGGAGCATAGAGGGAAGTAGATAAGAGAATAAGAGGGAAGTAGATAAGAGATAAGAGTCTCCTAGAGAACGGTCCCCTGTGAACATCACACAACGTCGCAATAACAGGGAAAACATTTTGCATACATTAAGGGACCAGGAAATCTTGTCACAATCTGGGCAGAGTGGACGGATACGAGAGACACATTTTAATATCATGCAGGGCTCCTGACTAACATTTCCCTCTGGTGCCACTGTGTTTTTCAGTTGGTGGCACCAGCCCATGATTTGGCGCTTATTTGGGGTTAAATCACCACCTGTCCTGAGTAAGTGGAAACTCAAAACACATTAGCTAGATCGCTAACTCTAAATATAACACCCACTGCTAGTAGCCTCAAACAGTAAATATAATGTCCTAAAAAAACTTTGCATTTGTAGCCTATTACCTAATACAATCGCAATGGCCGATATCTCAATACAACATCAATTGTCTCGGTTGTAAAATACTTGTTATTGAGTTTAATATTTAGAGTTGATAAATAAATACCCACAGAAAGCTGAGAACCTCCTCTCTTCAACAGTGACAATAGTTTGCTCGTCACAGCAGCAGCACCAGCGAAACAGGCACAGAAGCAGGGCAGGCACTTTCATTTCAGGAATCATGCAGATAATGTACTTTATAGTTTGACCAAATCATGGTTTTAGCTGCCTAAAAAAGAGGACTTTTTGAGTGAGGTCACCATTTAGACTGTGCAACTCGCGCCGATGTGACCAATTAAATGTTTTATTTGCACAGCCAAGCCAAAGGGTCGCAAAATGCAAATAAATGGTCACATTCTGGAGCCGTGCCATGTGTAGACGCATGTCTGAAAATGTGGGCACAATCAGAATGTGGATAAGATCAAGAGAAAATATGCATGTTAGAACCAGGTATAAATGGGGTTAGACAGTGGCCATCCCTGACCTTTCCCCTTTTTCTCTTTTAAATGGTCATCCTCAGAGTGTAGGTAGAGAGAGTGTTCCCCCTGAAGGGGGAAGGTGAGATTTGAGCTTTCCATCCTCTGCCAAGGACCAGCGGGACACTGAGAGCCACCACAGCCCAAGTGAAAGACAGATTGACACGGAGGGCTTTCATATTTTAGATGAAAACATATTGCGGCTCGCGCTATCTATCCCGCTATCCTTCTCTCCCTTTCTCTCTCTTGGTAGTGTGAGTCTCTCTTACTGAAGGGTAGACACCCTCGTCCAGAGCTTGCCGTTCTACACATTGTGACAGCTTGGCTCAAAGAGCGGAGGACACTCCGTTTGAATATAGATGAATGTGGCCTCAGTGTGTCTTGGTGCAAGAGTGTGTGTATTTGCACACATTTATGTGTACGTGTGTGTGTGTGCATATGAGTGTATGTGTGTTTGTGTCTTCAGTAGCAAGGGATAGATCTGGGCCAGATGGGGCGTGCATGTGTTTTGCCTGGTGTCTTCCTATCTACAGTGAGGGAAAAAAGTATTTGATCCCCTGCTGATTTTGTACGTTTGCCCACTGACAAAGAAATTATCAGTCTATAATTTTAATGGTAGGTTTATTTGAACAGTGAGAGACAGAATAACACCCAAAAAATCCAGAAAAACGCATGTGAAAAATGTTATAAATTGATTTGCATTTTAATGAGGGAAATAAGTATTTGACCCCCTCTCAATCAGAAAGATCTCTGGCTCCCAGGTGTCTTTTATACAGGTAACGAGCTGAGATTAGGAGCACACTCTTAAAGGGAGTGCTCCTAATCTCAGCTTGTTACCTGTATAAAAGACACCTGTCCACAGAAGCAATCAATCATCAGATTCCAAACTCTCCACCATGGCCAAGACCAAAGAGCTCTCCAAGGATGTCAGGGACAAGATTGTAGACCTACACAAGGCTGGAATGGGCTACAAGACCATCGCCAAGCAGCTTGGTGAGAAGGTGACAACAGTTGGTGCGATTATTCGCAAATGGAAGAAACACAAAAGAACTGTCAATCTCCCTCGGCCTGGGGCTCCATGCAAGATCTCACCTCGTGGAGTTGCAATGATCATGAGAACGGTGAGGAATCAGCCCAGAACTACACGGGAGGATCTTGTCAATGATCTCAAGGCAGCTGGGACCATAGTCACCAAGAAAACAATTGGTAACACACTACGCCGTGAAGGACTGAAATCCTGAAGCGCACGCAAGGTCCCCCTGCTCAAGAAAGCACACATACATGCCTGTCTGAAGTTTGGCATCAACTCAACTCTCCGTGTTTGGAGGAGGAGGAATGCTGCCTATGACCCCAAGAACCACATCCCCACCGTCAAACATGGAGGTGGAAACATTATGCTTTGGGGGTGTTTTTCTGCTAAGGGACGATGGACGGGGCCATGTACCATCAAATCTTGGGTGAGAACCTCCTTCCCTCAGCCAGGACATTGAAAATGGGTCATCGATGGGTATTCCAGCATGACAATGACCCAAAACACACGGCCAAGGCAACAAAGGAGTGGCTCAAGAAGAAGCACATTAAGGTCCTGGAGTGGCCTAGCCAGTCTCCAGACCTTAATCCCATAGAAAATCTGTGGAGGGAGCTGAAGGTTCGAGTTGCCAAACGTCAGCCTCGAAACCTTAATGACTTGGAGAAGATCTACAAAGAGGAGTGGGACAAAATCCCTCCTGAGATGTGTGCAAACCTGGTGGCCAACTACAAGAAACGTCTGACTTCTGTGATTGCCAACAAGGGTTTTGCCACCAAGTACTAAGTCATGTTTTGCAGAGGGGTCAAATACTTATGCAAATCAAATTATAACATATTTCACATGCGTTTTTTCTGGATTTTTTTGTTGTTATTCTGTCTCTCACTGATCAAATAAACCTAACATTAAAATTATAGACTGATCATTTCATTGTCATTGGGCAAACGTACAAAATCAGCAGGGGATCAAATACTTTTTTCCCTCACTGTACTTCTCTATCCATCAGTCTGTGTGTCTCTGTGTTTGTCAGCACAGCATGAGAATGATCTACGAGCCTAGGTTAATTTCACACTGTCCTGGAACCCACCTTTCCTACTTGTCCTTGTCTAACTGTGGGCCATGGAAATTTTTCTATTGCAATATTTGACCTGTGTCATATTTATCGTGTGTCACCTATCATAGTGGCCTAAAGCCCTCCATGCAGTCTTTTTCATTTTATTTTTAAATCATCACTGTATGTCTAATAGATCACTATGTGCGTTTATTTTCTTGAAAATAACTCCAAATATATTTTTTATGATTTATTTCCCTGAACCTCTTTCATTGAAATGCTCAATCTGATCATGTGGGCGTGTTGAATTTTTTAAATATATATTTACATACAGAGCCCTGATTGGCAGATAAGATCGACTCTAGAGCCTACCCAGCTTACAAAGTAGGAGGATACATATGCAAATTGAAGATGACTGGTCAATGGTCAGAATAATCAGATCAGATTCTGATGCCATGTTGTGGGCCAAAAACTCCATCCAACCTGAACAGGCTGAAATTCCACCCCAAAAATATGAATAAAAGCTCTTCCACTAAAAGGGCATTATGTCATTTTTTAGACCTCATTGTGTGGAAATATCATTACAAAAAACAGGAAAATAAATTTTGACTGCACTGCCCCTTTAAGACAATGGATTCACTACTGGAAATGGATGTGGGCTGTGATATATGATACATTTCCAACGGGCCAGGCAATTCGTAAATCCTGACTAAGAGGATTAGGTTTGACAAATGCCCTCTCCATATTTGTGTGGTCTGGCCAGCATCTCTGGTGCCAGCGAGCTCCATGATACATGACAAGTAGTGATGGGGAAACTAAGCTTCCTGAAGCATTGAGGCTTTCCAGCCAATTGTGTCAAAAATAGGTTTATTACTCGAGGGTTTGACCAACACAGTGTACACTAGCGGCACCTGCTGGTCAAAATAATTTAGAGCAGCCAAATTATTATAGATGACATCCCACACGCTGTAGTACGTGCGCATAGTAGCCTTTTTGTCCTCTACCGAAACCAATGCCAAACTAATCAGGTGGTTGGTCGATGAAACAAAGCTTTGGATGTCATTGAACACGTGCTTCTGATAAAGTGATACATGCATCGGCACACTGCTTTGAACTGAACTGCTTAGCGATTCCGACACATGCCTCACAGCTCCGGTATCAAACGTAACATCAGTAATGACAAGCCTATAAAGAGGCCACAGTGGGGCTCCCCTAAAGGCTTGGAGGACCATTTGCACCGGTAGTGGTCTTTTGTGGCTCAGTTGGTAGAGCATGGTTGTGGGATCGATTTCTGTTGGTGCCACCTATATGCGCATGACTACATCTGCTAAATTGTATATTTAATTATCATTACTATTATTAGGAACATCCACAGCAGTACATCAGTGACAGACTGGCTATCATATTATCGAAATGAGTAAGAGTTCAGGCAAGAGCAAAGCCAAAATCACTTAATTTGCCATTTTGTTTTCAGTGCAGGTGAAAGACCTGATTGTAAAAGTCTGTTTTGACCATCTATATCAAATTATTGTTTAGCAATGTCCTAGTATTTCACTTTGCGGTTTGGAAGTGTACCTTACAGACAGCACCTTTCTAAAAGCTCTAAATTGTACAAGCTGAGAGACAGTTTTTTTCTCACTGTGCTCCTCCAAATCATAATGCGTACTATTTAAAATGTAATTCTCCACTTACCTCTGGACCCGAGGCCTGGGGGCACTCTAGGTAGATTTGTTCCCCTGGCCTATAATCAAATCAAATCTAATTGGATTTGTCACATGCGCTGAATACAACTGGTGTTTATTCACCTAACAATGAAATGCTTACTTACAAGCCCTTAACCAACAATGCAATTTACAATATACAAAAATACAACAAAAAAAAAAAAAGTATAAAACTATTAAAGAGCAGCAGTAAAATAACAATAGCGAGGCTGGCACCGGTGGCACCGGTTATACATGTGGGTAGAGTTATTAAAGTGACTTATGCATAGATAATAACAGAGAGTAGCAGCAGAGTGGGGGGGCAATGCAAATAGTCTGGGTAGCCATTTGATTAAATTTTCAGGAGTCTTAAGGCTTGGGAGTAAGAGCTATTTAGAAGCCTCTTCGACCTAGACTTGGTGCTCCGGTACCACTTGCTGTGCGGTAGCAGAGAGAACAGTCTATGACTAGGGTGGTTGGTTTTTTAGGGACTTCCTCTGACATCGCCTGGTATAGAGGTCCTGGATGGCAGGAAGCTTGGCCCCGATGATGTACTGAGCCGTACGGACTACCCTCTGTAGTGCCTTGCGGTCGGAGGCCGAGCAGTTGCCATACCAGTTGGTGATGAAACCCGTCAGGATGCTCTCGATGGTGCAGTTGTAAAACCTTTTGAGGATCTGAGGACCCATTCCAAATCTTTTCAGTCTCCTGAGGGGGAATAGATTTTGTTGTGCCCTCTTCACGACTGTCTTGGTGTGCTTGGACAATGTTAGTTTGTTTGTGATGTTCTGGACTACTGTGTGATCACACAGTGTCTTCACTGATATTTTCAACCTGTCCCTGACCGGGTCTGTATTGCCAACATGTTTCAAGCAGACCACCATAGTCCCTGTAACCAAGATCACCAAGGTAACCTGCCTAAATGACTATTGACCCGTAGCACTACGTCTGCAGCCATTTAGTGCTTTGAAAGGCTGGTCATGACTCACATCAACAACATTATCCTAGAAAGCCTAGACCCACTCCAATTTGCATTCCGCCCCAACAGATCCACAGATAATGCAATCTCTACTGCACTCCACACTGCCCTTTCCCACCTGGACAAAAAGAACACCTACGCGAGAATGCTTCTCATTGACTACAGCTCAGCGTTCAACACCATCGTGCCCTCAAAACTCATCACTAAGCTAAGGACCCTGGGACTAAACACCTCCCTCTGCAACTGGATCCTGGACTTCCTGGTGTTAAGGGTAGGTAACAACATACCTGCCATGCTGATCCTCAAAACGGGGGCCCCTGAGGGGTGCGTGCTCAGTCCCCTCCTGTACTCCCTGTTCACCCATGACTGCATGGCCAAGCACAACTCCAACATCATCATTAAGTTTGCCGACGACACAACAGTGGTAGGCCTGATCACTGACAATGATGAGACAGCCTGTAGGGAGGAGGTCAGAGACCTGGCAATGTGGTGCCAGTATAACAACCTCTCCCTCAACGTGATCAAGACAAAGGAGATGATTGTGAACTACAGGAAAAGGATTCACGTCGACGGGGCTGTAGTGGAGCGGGTCGAGAGTTTCAAGTTCCTTGGTGTCCACATCACCAACAAACTATTTGTATTTGTATTTATTATGGATCCCCATTAGCTGCTTCCAAGGCAGCAGCTACTCTTCCTGGGGTCCAGCAAAATTAAGGCAGTTTATACAGTTTTAAAAACATTACAATACATTCAGACTGTGCCCTCAGGCCCCTACTCCACCACTACCACGTACAGTATATACAGTACAATATACAGTGTGTGTATAGTGTGTATGCTATCGTGTGTGTGTGTGTATGCACCTATGTTTGTGTTGCTTCAGGGTCCCCGCTGTTCCATAAGGTGTTTTTTTATCTGTTTTTTAAATATAATTTTACTGCTTTCATGAGTTACTTGATGTGGAATAGTGTTCCATGTTGTCATGGCTCTATTTAGTACTGTGCGCCTTCCATAGTCTGTTCTGGACTTGGGGACTGTGAAGAGACCTCTTGTGGCATGACTTGTGGAGTATGCATGGGTGTCCGAGCTGTGCGCCAGTAGTTCAAATAGACATTCAACATGTCAATAAATACAAGCAGTGATGAAGTCAATCTCTCCTCCACTTTGAGGCAGGAGAGATTGACATGCATATTATTAATATTAGCTCTCTGTGTACATCCTAGGGCCAGCCGTGCTATCCTGTTCTGAACCAATTGCAATTTTCCTAAGTCCTTTTTTGTGGCACCTGACCATATGACTGAACAGTAGTCCAGGTGCGACAAAACTAGGGTCTGTAGGACCTGCCTTGTTGACAGCGCTGTCAAGAAGGTAGAGTAGCGCCTTATCATAGACATACTTCTCCCCATCTAAGCTACTGTTGTATCAATAAGTTTTGACCATGACAGTTACAATCCAGGGTAATTCCAAGCAGTTTAGTCACCTCAACTTGCTCAATTTCCATATTGTATACTGGCAATGTGGTGCCAGTATAACAACCTCTCCCTCAACGTGATCAAGACAAAGGAGATGATTGTGGACTACAGGAAAAGGCAGACTGAGTACGCCCCCATTCTCATCGACGGGGCTGTAGTGGAGCTGGTTGAGAGCTTCAAGTTTCTTGGTGTCCACATCACCAACAAACTATCATGGCCCAAACACACCAAGACAGTCGTGAAGAGGGCACGACAACGCCTATTCCCCCTCAGGAGACTGAAAAGATTTGGCATGGGTCCTCAGATGCTCAAAGGTTCTACAGCTGCACCATTGAGAGCATCCTGACTGGTTGCATCACCGCCTGGTATGGCAACTACTCGGCCATTGCATGTGTCCATACATTTGTGCATCTCCTGGCCTTCCGAGTAGCACAGCGGTCTAAGGCACTGCATCGCAGTGATGAGGCGCCACTACAGTCTTGGGTTCGATCCCAGGCTGTGTCACAGCTGGCCGTGACCAGGAGACCCATGGGGCGGCGCACAATTGGCACAGGGTTGTCCAGGTTAGAGGAGGGTTTGGCCGGCCAGGATTTCCTTGTCTCATCGTGCTCTAGCAACTCCTTGTGGCGGGCCGGGTGCCTGCAAGCTGACTCGGTCGTCAGTTGGACAGTGTTTCCTCCAACACATTGGTGCGGCTGACTCCCAGTTTAAGCGAGCAGTGTGTCAAGAAGCAGTGCGTTTTAGCATGGTCGTGTTTCGTGGACGCATGGCTCTCTACCTTCGCATCTCCCAAGTCCATAGGGGAGTTGCAGCGATGAGACAAGATCGTAACTACCAAGTGGAGAGAAAAAGGGGGTAAAATAATATTAATTTAAAACAAAATGTGTCCCTCCATTACGCATGATGTGTTACATTATCTTACAAATGCAATAATGGTATGGTTACTTAACCTTAACCTATTTCACCTAACCTACTACGTAAATGCTCCTAACCTTTGCTGTTAGTTCTCCTAACCTTTTACCTACATTCTCTTAACCTTTGTTGTAAGTTCTCCTAACCACGCGCGTAAATTATTCTCTTAATTTACCACTCATCAATCACCTGGGTCTCAGAGAAAGACGTATAATACTATATGTCTTCCAAGATGTATGATAAGTTGCTTCATCCAATTCATATGATAATTGTATGACCGGGTAAGAAGTATGATATTATACATCTTCTAATTTGTATGATATTGTACGACTGCTATTCCATTCATAACATAATCTAATTTAATGTAAAATATTATACTAAATTGATGGGGGAAAATACATATCAAATCCTACGAATTGCCCTGAGGCCAGGTTGGTGAAAGATGCCACTCAAGCCAATTCACAATGAAGGTCGCAACTCTAGAAAACATTTTTAAAGCGCTTCCTCTGCTCTGACCTGAAAAGAGAATGAATTCTTTTGCAGCTTTTGCTATTCCAAATCCTCTGTAAAATTGCCTCTTCCTGTAGGAAACATAATTATAGTAATAAACGTTTTGTTTTGATAACCGCTGTGCGATATTAGTTCATAAATCCAGCATAGGGGCGCCGTAACCCAAATAATTGCCCTTTTGAGAAGATAAGAGAGGCATTAGCAAAGAAAATTAGCACCTGCAGCTAGGTATTGATGCCTTACCCCCCAGCCTCTGCTCACCCTTTTTTGGGGGGGCCAGATCATGCCTCTGTTTCCCTATCTATTTTCTATTTACTGCTTCAATCAACAAGTAATACAAACTCAAATCACCAATCACCCCCCAATGCCAACGTGATCTATCCATACACCATTATTGCTTGTGTGCTAATGATGATAGGCCTGCTATTACAGCAGGTGCTTATGGAGGTTATGAGCCCATTCAAGTGTCATCATTACAGTCCCATTAATTATTGGGAGGGCAATCAGTTAGATCTAAAAGCAAATGTTTTTCTCAGTTTGTTCGGCTAAATAGCACTTCCCTGCCCTGACAAGAGAGAAGGTCTGCGTCCCAAATGGCACCCTTTTACCTATGTAGTGCACTACTTTTTACCAGAGGCCTATGGGACACAGTCATGATAGGCATATAAAGCATGCTTTTTTAAATGCCAGTAAACATCAACATGCTACATTAAGCATTTGATAGGGTCTTAAAGGGTGCAGAATATATCACTTGATCTAGTCTACACTGGCATTTATAGGAGGAAGTCAATCAAGATAGAAGAAACACTGGTAGGTTATTGCATCATGTGTCCATAGCAAAGCAGAGGGCAAATCTAACAGGCAGTCTAGCATTAGCTGTCAAGGAACAATGCAGTACCTGGTAAAGTCAAAGTCACCATTATTAGTCAGTTGTACAACCAAATGCAACCAAAATGTGTCTTCCACATTTAACCCAACCCCTCTGAATCAGAGAGGTGCGGGGGGCTGCCTTAATCAACATCCACGGCACCCAGGGAACAGTGGGTTAACGGCCTTGTTCAGGGGCAGAACAACAGATTTTTACCTTGTCAGCGTAGGGATTCGAACTTGCAACCCTCCAGTTACAAGTCCAACGCTCTAACCACTAGGCTACCTGCCATCGCTGATGTTTTTCTGTTTACCAGATATTGACAGGGATCAGGAAGTACTGGCTCTCCATGATGTCATGGACTTAGCTACCATGGAGCGTCTCCATCTCTATCTAGTCTCGAGGGGGAAGGGGTTATCATAGTATTCATCCCTCTTCTATCTCCATCAGACTCCATCAAGAACTCAGAATGAGAACAAAGTCTTGTTAGCGCAACCAAGACTTTGCACAGACTCCGCACATAGCAGAGCGAGAAAAGGAAAAAGGGATCGAAACATTGCGTTTCACTGCCAGTCAGATGTATTTTTAATCATACACCCAGTGCCGTTAACAATGTAGTGACCTCCCCTAGGACAGAATAATTAATATCTCACAACCCATCTTCTGGTGCCTGTGAGGCTCCTGCAGTTGACCCCTTACCTGGAGGTAGGATCAGGGAATGCTGGAGCCTAAGAAGTGCTTTTCCATGTACACCATCTCTGGTTTTGAGTGGCCACCCACCCTCCACATGAAAAATAAGCCCCAGGGTAAAGTAGAGCGAGAGAGAGAGGGAGGAGGGGGAAAGGAGGGAAGGGATGGTTGGCATAGGTACTACTTATGTTTTATGATATCCATGAGATGGCAGCAATAATTTATCTGGATCTAAATTAAACAGTGTATGAGATGAATGTGATTCAATTCCAAACTACATTATTCCTTATAACTTGTTCTAGATTAAGTGTCCTAAATGGTTGTTTTTCGTAAGATATTTTTATGGACACCGCAAGAGCTTTTTAGCAAGCCAAAAACTGTCACGCAAATTTTCAATCAATTATCTGCCATCTTCCCCATCTTCTGATGATAAAAAGTATCCTTCAAATGGCATTGTTTTCAAAAGCAGTTAAAATTAGAAAAAAAAATAGGTCACTGTGCATATCTGTCTTTGAAGACCGTCTAAGGAGGAATTCGAGATGTTGTTGATGGTACTGAGCTTGTGATGACCTTAAGAAGGAGCTTAGGTTGAGTTGCAAATGGTAACCTATTCCCTTCATAGTGCACTAGTTCTGACCACAGTCCTATGGGCCATATAAGGAATAGGGGTGCCATTTGGGATGGGGCCTTAGTGACTTTGTTGAATTCATGGCGGCTGACTGAGAGAATAATTCGCTTAATTCACTCAGAGTGATCGGGCCGTCTAACTTCATCTGCATGATCCACAATAATTTTAAAGACGTCCTATAGTAGAAAATTATACCACCCATACATCTTTACTGTCTGAGGGCAAAAAATTAGCCTAGACCATACCTACACAATTATTTCGCTACACCTGCAAAAACATCTGTTTAAACACGTGCTTGTGACAAATAACATTTTATTAGATTTACCTGTAGTTATTTGTAGTTTTGCATCATGATACAGTTTCAATTCCTCCTATGGAACCATAATTCATAATTCAAAAATGTAGATAGCACAGTGCTAACCCTAGATGATGTGTGCTTTGAACCTAAAGTGGAATCATACACAAGCACTCAGCCTCTAACAATGGAGATCTCACAAAACCACAGCTGGTTGGATTTAATTCGATTTGCAATGCTTTCTGTCATGAATCCTAATTGGGCAGAATTATACCTTCCCCTGTGTGTGTGTGTCCCTCTTCACATGTGGAATTATTACTCTCCTGTGTGTGTGTGTGTGTGTGTGAGAGAGAGTGTGTACAGTATGTGTGGGTGAGAGACACAGTGTGTGTGTGTGTGTGTGTGTGTGTGTGTGTGTGTGTGTGTGTGTGTGTGTGTGTGTGTGTGTGTGTGTGTGTGTGTGTGTGTGTGTGTGAGAGAGAGAGAGAGAGAGAGAGAGAGAGACTGTTAGACTGTGAGGGAGACAGAATATGTATAATTGTATGTGTGTTTGTGTCTGTCTGTTGTGGTGTGTGTATGTGTGTGAGATGAGACAGAGTGAGATTGAGGGTATGTGTGACTATGAGATAGACAGAATATGTATCATATTCTGTGTGTGCATGTTCCGCCTATTACCCATTCCATTGTTCCCGATAAAGAGGTCAGCATGGGAGCTTGCTAATGTAATGGAACCACTCCGGAGCCCCCTCAACATCTTGCTAAACTTACATTTACATTTATTTACATGTATCCATCTGTTTTACTTCTCTGGAGCAGCTTGCAGTTGCTGCACAATCAATGATAAGAACTGATAAACAACATGCAGCATGGATGGTGGGAAGGCGGGAATGCAAAAATACCAGCGGAGGATTGTCAATGGTGAGGTATTACAGAAAACCACAGTGTTATGAACAAACTGTAATAGAAACAGTAAGCTAAATGAGAGGAAACACAATTTCTACTGTTAAACGCTCCAAAACACACATGCACTTTATGTCAATGAAGCCGTTTTGTAAGGAGACGCTACATAAAGGACTTAAAGATGCTACTTAAAGAGACGCTACTTAAAGGCCTACTACTGTTTTATATATATTTCCACACTAAGAAGTTGGAATAATACTGTGAAATTGTGAAAATTATTATAATGCACTTTTAGTGTAAGAGCTGTTTAGGTGAGATGGAGTTTTAGCCTGCCTGGTGTGGTCACCAGGCGGTAAATTAGTTAATAGACCAATACGAGAGTTCCAAACCTCTCTTTCAATAACAGCTCATTTTCTATTTTCCGTTCCTCACTCAGACCACTCCCAGAGAGTCCTAGCAAAATTCTTGCTTAAGAAATTTCTCTTTGCTAAGAAATATATATTTTTTGTACACAAACACCTGTCCCCCCATGTTCTGTTGAAATGTCCCCCTCTTGCCTGGACTCTTCACATGCATGTATATGGCCCATGGTAAAATAACAGATCAGTATGTAAAGGAAATGTTTCAGATGGAAATCTAAATGTGCTCCTTGTTGAAGACATGTTTACTTCTCTATTCATTGTTCTCATGAGCAATGGGGTGAAGATAAGTGATAGGCTTACATGTGTGATGTATAGCATAAATACTTGAACTGAAATGTAAGGTTATGTCCTGAATTTAAATGGAAGTATGTGTTAGATATATGTGTTGATATGTGTGTGTTTCCTCTAACAGTGTAACAGAAAACTGTAATGTATATCGACATTTTTGGTACGATCAACAGTAAAATACTAAGAAGCATTATACTGCAGCAAACTGTAAAATATGGTGAATTAAGGGAAAATGTTGTAGATGGGGAAAGAACTTGTGTGTTTCGATTGGTACTGTAATTCCATCCCACAGAATACTTTACCGTACCGTACTTTTGGAGCACCAAAAACATTTTGACCACTAATGGGTGCACGGTATTGTTGTTTCTGGCTCATTAACATGTTCTGAGGCATGTCTTGTAAGAGGCTATACTTGTTACAACTGTCAGTGAGAGTGCTGTACCAATTTAACTGGTATGTGGTAGTAGTGCCCCATCAAATAAGA
The DNA here is from genome assembly GCA_030435695.1 of Brachymystax lenok tsinlingensis. NCBI lineage: Eukaryota > Metazoa > Chordata > Actinopteri > Salmoniformes > Salmonidae > Brachymystax > Brachymystax lenok. The sequence goes on from CM059780.1 coordinate 28,681,705, forward strand.
ATACATATAGGGGACAGTTTGGAGCAGCAACAAGTCTTAACCATTTAGGGCTTATTGCAACCATCAATGGCCACCAGGTTATTGCCAGCTGATATCTCATTAAACCATCAATACATGCTAAATTCGCCCTCACACCTGATCTCAATTGGAGGCGGGAGTAGAGAACCTAGACACAGCTGTCTGACATGGCAACAACGAGAGATCAACTGATCTGCTGATTTATTCTGTTTGGTTTTTCATTGAAAGCAAGTTTGCTTTAACATGCATTCAGTCTCCAGTAGCGTTTTAAGAAATCCAGCGGTAATGTGTAGCACAGTGCTACATTCTTCCTGTTAGTTGACATGTTCCGTTAACTGTTGATCATTTTGCCATGTCCTTTTGGTCTGTTTTGCCCTGATGTTCCTGCCAGTTTAGAAGCGTTTGTTAAGGCCTCTAGAAGTGGAAGTGATATAAAACACAAAATATTCATTGATATGCTGTGATATGTAAACACATTACATAAACATGATTCAGCCTGGGAGCCTTTTTTCCAGTTGCATAGAGCATATTCATAGAGCATGCAAGGCACAATATGGAGAGAGAATCCCATCCTCCAGTCTGTGACGTACCCTTCTGAACAAGGCCACACACTCCCCCGGTTAGCAGTGGGTCTGTAAACACAATTTCTCTAGGTATTCATCAGTCAGTTCGTATACTCATGCTACACACGTTGACACACACACTAAAGCATACACATACTCTCGCTCACAGACTCGCTTACTATCGCATATTTAATCAACGTCTCTGCGCAGGTACTCCTGCACGTTCTTGAGTGGAGGAGCAATTACTGTCAGGGAGCAGAGTGCAATGCTCTTTGAGCATGTCCTCTCCGCTTTTTCATCTCCCAACTGAAGGCCTACCGCACATGATCCATAATTTAAGGCCTGGGAGAGAGGTACAGCAGCGCCACTCTGTAAAATCTATAACCTTGACTGATATAATGCTCGACAGGTTAGATATGCAATTATTGGTGGTAGAGGGTAGGTGGTATTGCAAATCGAGATGAAATGTTAACGCCGCATGCCGCCGTGGTTCTCTCATTTGCGTTGTAGGGGAATTTTTACAGCTGAAAAACTTGACTTGTTACCACTGTATGTTGTTTATTGTGTCTAGGTTTGGTCCGAGGCCTCCTTATTACAATGGTATTGCGAGTAGAAGCACAATAAATAAAGAAAAAAACACTAAAACAGTGAGCAAAAGTAGGCATTGCACAGTATTGCACAGCTTTTGGAAGATGATGTTATGTTAGTTTGTTTGCAGCCATTTTGAATTCCATGTTGATCATTTGCTAAAAACATTATCCATTGGAGGCCTATGGTGGTTTAGCAGTCTAAACTGCTGCCTCTGGATCACATATACCGTTACAGAAGGGGTTTGAATCCGGCTTACTGCGATTTCAGTAAAACTCTATCTTTCCCACTGGCCCTTCTCTATTAAATAAAGCATAAAATGTCACCCATATACTTTTTTTGTAGATGTAGCAGAGGTTGAATCATCTCACAGGAATAGTATATCAAGCCAAGTTGTATCCCAGCTGACATAAGGGGAGTTTACAATGCTTATAATAAGTATTCACCCCCCTTGGATTTTTTTCACATTTTGTTGTGTTACAAAATGGGATTTAAAGCAGAACTGACATTGATATTAGACCGAAACATTTATTCCAGTGCCAAAATTTACTAAATTGCAAGTAGGTAAATTTTGGTCATAAAGTCAGTATCGTCCAAAACAACATTTTGTGAGATTTGTGTACAAGAGTTTGTCATGACTTACTTGAGGGTTGGGTTTTGATTTCGACAATGCCCACTTGCCCACTACCAAGGGATAAACAGCTGTGGTGATTGCGGTCTATCCAATTGTACGGCAGAACACACAAACAGTGAGACACACCTGCCCAGGAGCACAGCGGATCGGACTTTGTTTACATAAGACAACACATTGCACCAAACACCATAGCTAGATGTAAAATTGCTCCTTGGCAAAAATGTCTACATTAATTACAGATTTCTTGAGGAATTGAGACTGGCTTTGTTCCTATGATGTCTCATGGGGAACAAACATCAGTAACTGCCACATCGAACTACACCCCCAATACTGAAATCTTGTTTTTCTTAATGAGCAACAGAAAAACATATGCGGAATCGGTGCGTTCAGTCGCTCTTTAAATGTATTTAATTGGGATGTTTATCTACACAAAATAGTCCTCAATGTCAAAGCAAATAGAAAATGTGTATACATTTGCATACAACACAAAGAACAAAAATGGTTGAATAAAGTATTCACCCCCTTTATTATGGCAAGCCTTTATTAGTTCAGGAGTAAACATTGGCTTAACAAATCACATGTTAAGTTACATGGACTCACTGTGAAATACTTTAATAGGGGTTGACATGATTTTTGAATTGACTACCCCTTCCTCTGTCCCCCATGCATATCAACATCTGTAAGATATTTTTCTATAACCAAACCCTGATCTGTACTTCTCCACAACTTTGTCCCTGACCTGTTTGGAGAGCTCCTCGGTCTTCATAGTGCCGCTTGCTTGGTGGTGCCCATTGCTTAGTGGTGTTGCAGACTCTGGGGCCTTTCAGAACAGGTGTATATATACTGAGATCATGTGACACACAGGTGGACTTTATTTAACTAATTATGTGACTTCTGAAGGTAATTGGTTGCACCAGATATTATTTAGGGGCTTCATAGCAAAGGGGGTGAATACATTTTGTGTATGTCCATTACATGAAATTGAAATAAAAATCCATTCAAATTACAGGTTGTAATGCAACAAAATAGGAAAAACGCCAAGGGGGGTGAATGCTTTTGCAAGCACTGTAAGTATTCAGACTCTTTACTCAGTACTTTGTTGAGGCACCTTTGGCAGCGGTTATAGCATTGAGTCTTCTTGGGTATGACGCTACAAGCTTGGCACACCTGTGTTTGGGGAGTTTCTCCCATTTTTCTCTGCATATCCTCTCAAGCTCTGTCAGGTTGGATGGGGAGCACAGCTATTTCCAGGTCTCTCCAGAGATGTTCGATCGGGTTCAAGTCCAGGCTCTGGCTGGGGCACTCAAGGACATTCAGAGACTTGTCCCTAAGCCACTCTTCCATTGTCTTGGCTGTGTGCTTAGGGCCGTTGTCCTGTTGGAAGGTGAAACTTGGCCCCAGTCTGAGGTCCTGAGCACTCTGGAGCATGTTTTCATCAATGATCTCTCTGTACTTACCATACCGTTTATCTTTGCCACAATCCTGACTTGTCTCCCAGTCGCTTGAAAAACATAAAATAAAATAAAATGTATTTATAAAGCCCTTCTTACATCAGCAGATGTCACAGAGTGCTGCACAGAAACCCAGCCTAAAACCCCAAACAGCAAGCAATGCAGGTGTAGAAGCACAGTGGCTAGGAAAAACATCCTGGGGGGGACCAGAACCTAGGAAGAAACCTAGAGAGGAACCAGGCTATGAGGGGTGGCCAGTCCTCTTCTGGCTGTGCTTGGTGGAGATTATAACAGACCAAGATGGCCAAGATGTTAAAATGTTCATAGATGACCAGCAGGGTCAAATAATAATAATCATAGTGGTTGTAGAGGGTGCAACAGGTCAGCACCTCAGGAGTAAATGTCAGTTGGCTTTTCATAGCCGATCATTCAGCGCTCCTGTGGTCTCTAGAGAGTTGAAAACAGCAGGTCTGGTGAACAGGTCAGGGTTCCATAGCCGCAGGCAGAACAGTTGAAACTGGAGCAGCAGCATGGCCAAGTGGACTGGGGACAGCAAGGAGTCATCAGGCCAGGTTGTCCTGAGGAATGGTCCTAGGGCTCAGGTCCTCCGAGAGAGAGAAAGAAAGAAAGAAAGAAAGAAAGAAAGAGAGAAAAAGTGAGAAAGAGAGGCCAAACATCCCCAAAAAAACATCCCCAAACCATGATGCTGCCACCACCATGCTTCACCATAGTGGTGGAAACCTGGAACCATCACTATGGTGAAGCATGGTGGTGGCAGCATCATGGTTTGGGGATGTTTTTTTGGGGATGTTTGGCCTCTCTTTCTCACTTTTTCTCTCTTTCTTTCTTTCTTTCTCTTTCTTTCTTTCTTTCTTTCTTTCTTTCTCTCTCTATAGTGGTCAGACTTGACGCTTGACATTCAGGCCAAAGAGTTCAATCTTGGTTTCATCACACCAGAGAATCTTCTTTCTCATGGTCTGAGAGTCCTTTAGGTGACTTTTGGCAAACTCCAAGCGAGCTGTCATGTCTGACCACTATACCATAAAGCCCTGATTGGTGGAGTGCAGCAGAGATGGTTGTCCTTCTGGAAGGTTCTCCCATCTCCACAGAGGAACTCTGGAGCACTGTCAGAGTGACCATCAGGTTCTTGGTCACCTCCCTGACTGTAACGCCCAGGCCCGAGATTACAGGCTGGAGCGTTTTGGTTTTGTCTTGGTGTAGGGTTTGTTTGTTCTAGGTGTCATAGTTCTATGTTGGGTAATGGTTCACAATTAGAGGCAGCTGTGTGTCGTTGTCTCTAATTGGGAACCATATTTAGGTAGGTAGGTTTCACTCTGGGTTCGTGGGTTATTGTGAGTTCATAGCTGTTTTGTCATGTCAGTTATGTTCTTCGTTACGTTCTCCGTTTATTGTTTTGTTCCGTCTCGTTCCCGTGTATTCATTAAATATGTATTCTGGCTACATCGCTGCGTCTTGGTCTGTCCCTTCGGAAGATAAACGTGACAGAATAACCCACCACCAAAAGACCAAGCAGCGAGAGACCCGGGAGCTTAGCTCTTGGGAAAAGGAGCTATTCTATGGAAGTGCTTGGGACCAGCCTGGAGAGTATCGTCGACCCAGAGAGGAACTGGAAGCAGCGGCGGCGGAGCGGCGCAGGTGTGAGGATCTGATGGGAGCATGGGATCCTGTGAGAGGCAGGTTTCTCAGACCTCGCCGGGCTAGGAAGCCCGTAAGGCAGCCCCAATAAACTTTTGGGGGCACCACGAGGAGGTTGGCGGTTCAGGAGGGACTCTGAGCCAACTCCTCGTGCCTTGTGGAGAGAGCGTTGGGGAGAGCGTCGTACCGAAGGGAGACCGTGCTATGCAGTGTTGCGCACGGTTTCCCCTATAGGGATTCAGAGACCGGTGCGAGAGATTCCCGCTCCACTCATCAGTCGGGCGAAACTGAGTGTTCGGCCAAGAAGAGTGGTGCCATCTCTGCGCGCTAAGTCTCCAGTGCGCCTCCTGGGACCCGGATATCCTGCTCCGGTTCTGCGTGCGGTGTCTCCGGCACGTGTCCACAGCCCAGTGCGAGAGATCCCAGCGTCACTCATTGGTCGGGCCGAGGTCTGTGTGCTACCTGGGAGAGTGGTGCCAGCTCTGCGAGCCAGGCCTCCAGTGCGCCTTTTGGGACCAAGTTATCCTGTGGTCCTATGGGCAGAATCTCCGGTACGAATCCTCAGCCCAGTCCGAGAGATTCCAGCTCCACTCACCCGTGAGGCCAGGGTTAGTGAGCTAGCTGGAGGTATGGTGTCGGCGCTCCATATCAGGTCCCCGGTCCGGGTGGAGGTTTCTACACGTCCAGTCCCGTTCCACGCTCCGAGATCCCGTTCCACGCTCCGAGATCCCGTTCACGCTCCGAGATCCTCGTTCCCACGCTCCGAGATCCCGTTCCACGCTCCGAGATCCCGTTCCACGCTCCAAGATCCCGTTCCACGTTCCAAGATCCCTGTTCCACGTTCCAGATCCCTGTTCCACGTTCCAAGATCCCCGTTCCACGTTCCAAGATTCCAGTTCCGTGTTCCAAGATCCCAGTCCGTGTAGTGGTTTCTACACGTCCAGTCCCTGCTCCGCGCACCCAGCTCCCCGTGCGCTCAGAGAGTCCAGCACGTCCTGTTCCGGCTCCGCGCACCCAGCTCCCCGTGTGCTCAGAGAGTCCAGCACGTCCTGCTCCGGCTCCGCGCACCCAGCTCCCCGTGCGCTCCGAGAGTCCAGCACGTCCTGTTCCGGCTCTGCGCACCAAGCTCCCCGTGCGCTCCGAGAGTCCAGCACGTCCTGTTCCGGCTCCGCGCACCAAGCTCCCCGTGCGCTTAGAGAGCCCAGTTCGGCCTGTTCCCGCTCCACGCACCAGAGTTCCAGTGAGCGTCACGAGTCCGGTACGACCAGTTCCTGCTCCACGCACCAGAGTTCCAGTGAGCGTCACGAGTCCGGTACGACCAGTTCCTGCTCCACGCACCAGAGTTCCAGTGAGCGTCACGAGTCCAGTACGACCAGTTCCTGCTCCACGCACCAGAGTTCCAGTGAGCAGCACAAGTCCAGTACGACCAGTTCCTGCTCCACGCACCAGAGTTCCAGTGAGCAGCACGAGTCCGGTACTGCCAGTTCCTGCTCCACGCACCAGAGTTCCAGTGAGCAGCACGAGTCCGGTACTGCCAGTTCCTGCTCCACGCACCAGAGTTCCAGTGAGCATCACGAGTCCGCTACGACCAGTTCCTGCTCCACGCACCAGAGTTCCAGTGAGCATCACGAGTCCGGTACTGCCAGTTCCTGCTCCACGCACCAGAGTTCCAGTGAGCAGCACGAGTCCAGTACGACCAGTTCCTGCTCCACGCACCAGAGTTCCAGTGAGCAGCACGAGTCCGGTACGACCAGTTCCTGCTCCACGCACCAGAGTACCAGTGAGCATCACGAGTCCTGTACGACCAGTTCCTGCTCCACGCACCCGAGTTCTAATAAGCATCATGAGTCCAGTACGGCCAGTTCCTGCTCCACGTACCAGAGTCCCCGTGAGCATCGTGGGTCCGGTAAGGCCAGTTCCAACTCCACGCACCAGAGTTCCAGGAGATGGTCCAGGGCCTCCGGTTCAGGACTTCAGACCAGCACGGCCAGCACCGGAGCCCCCACCTGGGACAAAGGGACCCACTCGAAGACCCCCCCACAGACTTTTAGTGGCGTCCGAGTCCGCGCCTTTGGGAGATTGTAACGCCCAGGCCCGAGATTACAGGCTGGAGCGTTTTGGTTTTGTCTTGGTGTAGGGTTTGTTTGTTCTAGGTGTCATAGTTCTATGTTGGGTAATGGTTCCCAATTAGAGGCAGCTGTGTGTCGTTGTCTCTAATTGGGAACCATATTTAGGTAGGTAGGTTTCACTCTGGGTTCGTGGGTTATTGTGAGTTCATAGCTGTTTTGTCATGTCAGTTATGTTCTTCGTTACGTTCTCCGTTTATTGTTTTGTTCCGTCTCGTTCCCGTGTATTCATTAAATATGTATTCTGGCTACATCGCTGCGTCTTGGTCTGTCCCTTCGGAAGATAAACGTGACACTGACCAAGGCCCTTCTCCCCCGATTGCTCAGTTTGGCCAGGCGGACAGCTCTAGGAAGAGTTTTGGTGGTTCCAAACATCTTCCATTTAAGAATGATGGCAGTCACTGTGTTCTTGGGGACCTTCAACGCTTCAGACATTTTTTGGTACCCCTCCCAGATCTGTGCCTCAACACAATCCTTTCACTAAGCTTTATGGACAATTCCTTCGACCTAATGGCTTGGTTTTTGCTCGGACATGCACCGTCAACTGTGGGACCTTATACAGACAGGTGTGTGCCTTTCCAAATCATGTCCAATTAGTTTAATTTACCATAGGTGAATCAAATCAAGTTGTAGAAACATCTCAAGGATGATCAAAGGAAACAGGATGCACCTGAGCTCAATTTCGAGTCTCACAGCAATGGGGCTGAATACTTACAGTTGAAGTCGGAAGTTTACATACACCTTAGCCAAATACATTTAACTCAGTATTTCACAATTCCTGACATTTAATTCCAGTAATAATTCCCTGTCTTAGGTCAGTTAGGATCACCACTTTACTTTAAGAATGTGAAATGTCAGAATAATAGTAGAGAGAATGATTTATTTCAGCTATTATTTCTTTCATGACATTCCCAGTGGGTCAGAAGGTTACATACACTCAATTAGTATTTGGTAGCATTGCCTTTAAATTGTTTAACCTCTTAACTTTTTAGGGAGCAGCGCATGAGGTGACCGTTTTGGAGACCCTGGCGTGCCCAAAGTAAAATGCCTCCCATTCAGGCCCAGAAAATATGATATGCACATATTTAGTACCATTTTCTAAAAGTGTTAACCATTTGTCTGTGAGTAAAACAGAACGGATATGGCAGGTGAAACCCCGAGGAATTTCTGTCCTGGAAAAAGTGGTTTTGACACATTGCTCATTTGGAACCCCTCCCTTATGAAAATGCCCATATAAGGGCATATGAATGCAGTACCTATCGCTTCCTCTGGAACCGCCTGCTATAGACCCCCCTCAGCTCTGGACACCATATGTGAGTTGATTGCCCCCCATCTATCTTCAGAGTTCGTTCTGTTAGGTGACCTAAACTGGGATATGCTTAACACCCCGGCAGTCCTACAATCTAAGCTAGATGCCCTCAATCTCACACAAATCATCAACGAACCCACCAGGTACAATCCTAAATCTGTAAACATGGGCACCCTCATAGACATTATCCTGACCAACTTGCCCTCCAAATACACCTCTGCTGTTTTCAATCAGGATCTCAGCGACCACTGCCTCATTGCCTGCATCCGCTATGGGCCCGCGGTCAAACGACCACCCCTTATCACTGTCAAACGTTCTCTAAAACACTTCTGCGAGCAGGCCTTTCTAATCGACCTGGCCTGGGTATCCTGGCAGGATATTGACCTCATTCCGTCAGTCGAGGATGCCTGGTCGTTCTTTAAAAGCAACTTCCTCACCATCTTAAATAAGCATGCCCCTTTCAAAAAGATGTAGGACTAAGAACAGATACAGCCCTTGGTTCACTCCAAACCTGACTGCCCTTGACCAGCACAAGAACATCCTGTGGCGGACTGCTATTGCATCGAATAGTCCCCGCGATATGCAACTGTTCAGGGAAGTCAGGAACCAATACACGCAATCAGTCAGGAAAGCAAAGGCTAGCTTTTTCAAACAGAAATGTGCATCCTGTAGTTCTAACTCCAAAAAAGTTTTGGGACACTGTCAAGTCCATGGAGAACAATAGCACCTCCTCCCAGCTGCCCACTGCACTGAGGCTAGGTAACACGATCACCACCGACAAATCCATGATAATCGAAAATTTCAACAAGCATTTCTCTGGCTGACCATGCTTTCCTCCTGGCTACCCCAACCCCGGCCAATAGCTCCGCCCCCGCATCTACTTGTCCAAGCCTTCCCAGCTTCTCCTTCACCAAAATCCAGATAGCAGATGTTCGGAAAGAGCTGCAAAATCTGGACCCGTACAAATCAGCTGGACTAGATAATCTGGACCCTCTCTTTTTAAAACTCTCTGCTGCCATTGTTGCAGCTCCTATTACCAGTCTGCTCAACCTCTCTTTGGTGTCGTCCGAGATCCCAAAAGATTGGAAAGCTGCTGCGGTCATCCCTCTCTTCAAAGGGGGTGACACCCTAGACCCAAATTGCTATAGACCTATATCAATCCTGCCCTGCCTCTCTAAAGTCCTCTAAAGTCCTGCCTCTCTCAGCCACGCTCAAGGTACTAAACGATATCATAACCGCCATCGATAAGAGACATTACTGTGCAGCCGTATTCATTGACCTTGCCAAGGCTTTCGACTCTGTCAATCACCACATCCTTATCGGCAGACTCAACAGCCTTGGTTTCTCTAATGATTGCCTCGCCTGGTTCACCAACTACTTTGCCGACAGAGTTCAGTGTGTTAAATCAGAGGGCCTGTTGTCCGGGCCTCTGGCAGTCTCTATGGGGGTGCCACAGGGTTCAATTCTTGGGCCGACTCTCTTCTCTGTATACATCAATGATGTTGCTCTTGCTGCTGGTGATTCTCTGATCCACCTCTATGCATACGACACCATTCTGTATACTTCTGGCCCTTCTTTGGACACTGTGTTAACTAACCTCCAAACGAGCTTCAATGCCATACAGCACTCCTTCCGTGGCCTCCAACTGCTCTTAAACGCTAGTAAAATCAAATGCATGCTTTTCAACCGTTCGCTGCCTGCACCCGCCCGCCCGACTAGCATCACTACCCTGGACGGCTCTGACCTAGAATACGTGGACAACTACAAATACCTAGGTGTCTGGCTAGACTGTGAACTCTCCTTCCAGACTCACATTAAACATCTCCAATCCAAAATTAGATCTAGAATCGGCTTTCTATTTCGCAACAAAGCCTCCTTCACTCATGCTGCCAAACTTGCACTAGTAAAACTGACTATCCTGCTGATCCTCGACTTCGGCGATGTCATCTACAAAATAGCCTCCAACACTCTACTCAGCAAACTGGATGCAGTCTATCACAGTGCAATCCGCTTTGTCACCAAAGCCCCATATACTACCCACCACTGCGACCTGTACGCTCTAGTCGGCTGGCCCTCGCTACATACTCGTCGCCAGACCCACTGTGGCTCCAGGTCATCTACAAGTCCCTGCTAGGTAAAGCCCCGCCTTATCTCAGCTCGCTGGTAACCATAGCAGCACCCACCCGTAGCACTCGCTCCAGCAGGTATATCTCACTGGTCACCCCCAAAGCCAATTCCTCTTTTGGCCGCCTTTCCTTCCAGTTCTCTGCTGCCAATGACTGGAACGAACTACTACAAAAATCGTTGAAACTGGAGACACTTATCTCCCTCACTAGTTTCAAGCACCAGCTGTCAGAGCAGCTCACAGATCACTGCACCTGTACATAGCCCAACCAACTACCTCATCCCCTACCATAGTCATTTATTTATCTTGCTCCTTTCCACCCCAGTATTTTTACTTTGCACATTCATCTACTGCACATTTACCATTCCAGTGTTAAATTGCTATACTGTAATTACTTTGCCACCATGGCCTATTTATTGCCTTATGTTCCTTATCCTACCTCATTTGCACACATTGTATATAGATTTGTTTTTTTCCTACTGTATTATTATTTACTCCATGTGTAACTCTGTGTTGTTGTATGTGTCGAACTGCTTTGTTTTATCTTGGCCAGGTCGCAGTTGTAAATGAGAACTTGTTCTCAACTTGCCCACCTGGTTAAATAAAGGTGAAATAAATAAAAAAAATAGAAATAATTGTAACATCCAATTCCTATTTTTAAAGTGGCTAGAGTTTTAAGTCAGTATGATGGCAGCAGCCACTCAAAGGTGACAAGCCGAATTTCATGAGCATCCTGAGGTTGAAGAGGCGCTGTTGCGTCTTCTTCACCACGCTGTCTGTGTGGGTGGACCATTTCAGTTTGTCCGTGATGTGTACGCAGAGGAACTTAAAACTTTCCACCTTCTCCACTACTGTCCCGTCGATGTGGAAGTCCACGATCATCTCCTTTGTTTTGTTGACATTGAGTGAGAGGTTATTTTCCTGACACCACACTCCGAGGGCCCTCACCTCCTCCCTGTAGGCCGTCTCGTCGTTGTTGCTAATCAAGCCTACCACTGTAGTGTCGTCAGCAAACTTTATGATTGAGTTTGATGCGTGCTTGGCCACGCAGTCATGGGTCTACAGTAGTCATGGGTCTACAGTAGTCATGGGTCTACAGTAGCGGTATGCCGGCTGCGTGGTCCCATGGTGTTTATACTTGCATACTATTGTTTGTACAGATGAACTTGGTACCTTCAGGCATTTGGAAATTGCTCCCAAGGATGAACCAGACTTCTGGAGGGCTACAATTTTTTTCCTGAGGTCTTGGCTGATTTCTTTTGATTTTCCCATGATGTTGAGAAAAGAGGCACTGAGTTTGAAGGTAGGCCTTGAAATGCATCCACAGGTACACCTCCAATTGACTCAAATGATGTCAATTAGCTTATCAGAGGCTTCTAAAGCCATGACATACATTTCTGGAATTTTCCAAGCTGTTTAAAGGCTCAGTCAACTTAGTGTATGTAAACTTCTGACCCACTGGAATTTTGATACAGTGAATTATAAGTGAAATAATCTGTCTGTAAACAATACTTGTGTCATGCACAAAGTAGATGTCCTAATCGACTTGCCAAAACTATAGTTTGTTAACAAGAAATTTGTGGAGTGGTTGAAAAACGAGTTTTAATGACTTCAACCTAAGTGTATGTAAACTTCCGACTTCATTTCTAAAAACCTGTTTTTGCTTTGTCATTATGGAGTATTGTGTATAGATTGCTGAGGAGTTTGTATTAATTTAATCCATTTTAGAATAAGGCTGTAACATAACAAAATGTGGAAAAAGTAAGGGGGTCTGAATAGTGATTCTGATTCTGTGTATCTCCATTAGGCATAGCCTTCTACTGCACTTTCTTACCGTGCTGACCTGTCATTATGGTGAAAACACTTTCAAATCCCCCATATATCTTTAACCCTATTCTCAACCGGCTGCTAGAGCTTGTTTTGCAACAGATTTAGAAGTGGATATGAAAAAAATCTTCACAATCTTCAACTCCCCCAGCCCTCCTGCATAACTTAACATAATTTGTATTATTTTTGGTTGCAGTAGTTCAGTGTTGTGACCCTCGAACTTAGAGGGCAGTAAGAAAACTCAAAAATCAATCACTAAAGATATGGGACAAAAGGCAGGAATTCAGTCGGCGAGGGGATAATATTGCATTACTTTTGACCAGGACCCATATGGCATTGGTCAAAAGTAGTGCACTGTGCAGAGGATAGGGTGCCATTTGAGACGCAAGCCTTTTCCTCATTCACTGCACGTCAGAGAGCCAGCAGGCAGTTCTAAAGTATAAAAGGACACATACAGTATTGCCCACACCGACACAGTATGTGCCAGTGTCCTCACATGCACGCTCGCGCACACACACCACACTCACCACACACACCACACACACAAACACAGAAAGCACAAAGTGAAAATAGACTGCTTGTGCTCTTAAAGTAAATTCAAGGTGAATCTTATCGACACTCTGAAGGGGCAGAGCCGAGCCATCTCATAAATTGTGAAGCGGGCTAGAGGTGAATAAATTGGGGAGTAGACTCATTACTCGCTGTGCAAAGTTGCAGAGAGAGCCTGGAGTAAGAACTGTAAACATGCAACGTACCGCAGTGGTGAATAGTGCACTCTGCAGAAGTGCTCACGCTTTCTCTTGCTCTCTCTCTTTCTCTCTGCATTGTTCTCTCTCTTTCACACACACAAAATTCCTCTCTCCCTCTCTTTTGTTGTCTCCCTCTTTCTCCCTCTCTCACTTGCTATCTTTATCCCTCTGTCTTGCTCTCTCTCACACATACAATTATTCTCTAGACTCTCCCTTGCTTTCTTCCTGTCTTCCTCTCTCTCTCTCTCTCTCTCTCTCTCTCTCTCTCTCTCTCTCTCTCTCTCTCTCTCACACACATTTGCTCTCTCTCCCTATATCTTACTCTCTTGCTTTCTCTCTTGCTCTCTTCCTCTTTATTTAGCTTTCTCTTTCTCCATTTCTTACTTGTTCTCTTGCTCATGAGACTGTTGCTCTCTCTCTTTCTATTTTTCTGTCTCCATCTTAAACACTGGCAACTGAAAACATGCTTGGCATTTGAAAATATGGTGCGTGTTTCACATACGTCTCTCATTCTCATATCATGTGGGATTGATGCTATGACCCAAGGCATTCCATCTTTGATTGGCGTTAGACATTTTTCCTGGATGACATCCTCTTAAGGTAGAGATTTCATGCCTATGAGAAGAGATAGAATGTAGTAGTATATAAGTCTTATAAATTCACCTATATGAGTCAATCTTATATGATTATGGCCTACTTCTTATAAGAAAACAGACAGAACATGATGATTCTTATACAATTCTGGTGTTTTCCACTTATATTTGACAACACATAGCTAAAAAACTGCATTGTTGGTTAAGGGCTTGTAAGTAAGCATTTCACTGTATAGCCTACACCTGTTGTACTCGGCACATGTGACAAATATATTTGTATTCAATTTGATTTATAGACCCTTTTCCAAATGGGTTTATGAATAGCCATGAGCTGTTCTGAATCAAAATCAATGGATTTTGAAAGCATTAATAGTGTTATATGCATTTTTGCATTACATTTGAAGTTATGCTCTCTCAAATATGTTGCTGAAGTGAAGCTGCATAATGGATGTCCTGCTGTTTATTTTCAGTGAAGTACACTTTTTCCTGTGTCCTTCATGAATCATGGTTAGGGTCATTTCGAATTGAAGTCACTCAATTCAGAAAGTGATTTGAATGTAAAAAATTCTAATGATTTAAAAAAAATAATAATAGCTTCTCCTTTACAGTTTATTGAGAAATCATTGAAAAAATGCAATTATTGAATTTGAATTTTAGATTACTTCATGAATTGACTTACTTCAAATCCGATTAACTCCAATCGTGGACTACACTACTCCACACCTTATCCTGAGCGACTATGAACCCATTATTACCTCTTAAATGGTCTTGATGCATTTATGAAGGCTTTTGTAAAGAACCATGAGCAGTAACGAATGTTATTTGATGTTATGATGCAATATGGGGGGAATACATATATAGATATACATACATTCTGCATCACACACAGAAGGTCCACAAAGTGTGTTACAATATACACTCAGTGGTCAGTTTATTGGGTACACCCATCTAGTATGGGTAAGATCCCCATTTGCCTCCAGAACAGCCTTAATTCTTCGGGGCATAGATTCTACAAGGTGTGGCATTCAAACGCTGCTCAATTGGTATGAAGGGACCTAACATGTGCCATGAAAACATTCCCCACACCATTACACCACCGCCACCAGCCTGTACTGTTGACACCAGAGAGGATGGGGCCATGGACTCATACTGCTTATTCCAAATTCTGACTCTGCCATCAGCATGATGCAACAGGAACTGGGATTTATCAGACCAGGGGATGTTTTTCCACTCATCCATTTCCAGTGTTGATAATCGAGTCCCCACCGGAGTCACTTCTTCTTGTTTCTAGCTGATAGGAATGGAACCCGGTGTGGTCGTCTGCTGCAATAGCCCATCCGTGACAAGGACCAATGAGTTGTGCATTCCGAGATGCCGTTCTGCACACCACTGTTGTACTGTGCCGTTATCTGTTTGTGGCCTGCCTATTAGCTTGCACGATTCTTACGATTCTCTCCCATCAATGAGCTGTTTTCGCCCGCAGGACTTCCACTAACTGGATGTTTTTTGCTTGGCGCACCATTCTCGGAAAACCAAAGACATTGTTGTGTGTGAAAAACCTAGGAGGCCGGCCGTTTCTGAGATACTCAAAGTCGCTTAGGTCACATATTTTGCCCATTGTAGCATTCAATCAAACAGTAACTGAATGCCTCAATATCTGTCTGCCTGCTTTATATTGCAAGCCACATGACTCACTGTCTGTAGTGAACCATTTTTGTGAATGGGGTGGTGTACCTAATAAACTGACTGACATCTCTCTCGCTGTGTGTGTGCTTGCAGTTACGAAGAGTTGGCGTACTGCTTCCACACTGGGCACAGACGTCAATTTAATGTCTATTTGACGTTGGTTTGGCGTAATTTCATTGAAATTACGTGGAAACAATGTTGATTCAACAAGTGTGTGTGCCCAGTGGGGCTACTGTGCCTGTGTGTGTGATGTCTCTGACTTCATATCTGCAGGTACTCAGCAGCTTTGATGAAATAGGCCCTTTTAATTACAGCCAGCCATTAATTTGGAGACAGGATGTAATTAACTTATTCATAAGAATCCAGCTCAGCTCTGGTTTTACATCATTCCCAATTAGTTATGCTAGGTTATACTGTGAGTATTAGAGGGCTCCATCTGTTGAAGGTGTTGAAGTTGCCACAGGGAAACGTAATTCTATTAGCGTATGGTGAAATGATTCAGCGGTTCCCTCAAAAATGATATCTTTGGTTATCCATCACCGTTTCTGTTCCATTGTTTTTATAATGTGCAGCCAACTTAATGTAAGGAGGCATCATTTACAATTTTCCTAGGCTAAGGAGAAGTGCGATTTGCATCAGAAGGTCACATACAACCGACCGGTGAAAGTTTCACACTCTTTCCACACAAGATTAATACCTTTAAATGGTGCCCCTTGGCTAGTGTAAAAATGTAGTCTTCACCAAGATGACTTTTGGTCACAAGTTCACTGCCTTGGATTATATCGTATGCAGGCCACCTTTGGAAAATAAAGCATCAGAATTTTAAGATGGAGTGAAATGGGTTCCACAACACATTTTAAATCTTTAGAGCCCAAGTTAGTCATATGAATATGTCTTAAAGGGACAGTTCAACCCAAGTCGTCGTTGTCAGATGTATTCATGGATAAAAAGTAGTAAGTCGAGCTGAGTACACATTTGCTAATGCTGCAAATCTTTCTCATTCATTTTGAATTGAGACCGGCAGATTTCTCCTAATGCATATAACTGGATCTATGGAACAGATGTCGTTCGACCGTAAAAACTTTAGATTTCTTCTAACTTTGAAACTATCCCCTGAAAGCATATTCATATGGCAAAGTTGGACTCCTCATACTTTAAATCCTCCTTACAGCATGTAAGATTTTGTATGCTGACTCACCTTTAAGTGCTAAATGTGTTGCCCCTAAGGGCTTTTTGGAACTGTAGCAGTGGCTCTTCCTAGAAACCTACAGTATTTCCTAGAAACTAGTATCAAAGGTCCCTGAAATGCCTTTATGTCAGAAAAGCTGAGAAACTTTGCAGTTAAAAGCGCAATATGTAACTTTGTGGGCGACCCGACCAAATTCTCATAAAAATTTGAGTTATAGAGCTGTCATTCTCATTGAAAGCAAGTCTGATAAGCAATATATTTGTTCTACAGTCCTCACCATATACAGTATATTTGGAGAGTGGTCTGTAATCTGCATTTTGGATATGAGATCAAATTCAATATTCAAAATGTTTTATTCACCACTAGACAGGTAGCCGAGTGGTTAGCGCGTTGTGGCATAAACCCGAAAGGTTGCTGGAGCGAATCCCCGAGCTCTCGTTCTGCCCCTGTGCAAGGCAGTTAACCCACTGTTCCCCAGGCGCCTAAGACATGGATGTCGATTAAGGCAGAGGGGTTGGGTTAAATGCAGAAGACACATTTGTGTTGAAGGCATTCAGTTGTACAACTGACTAGGTATCTCCCTTTCCCCACCTGTTTTACCATTTTCGTATAATGGTACTTTATGTATCTAGTCCCTCCAAATGAAGAAATCATAAAATAATATTTTTTTATTTTCCTGAATTCAGTTTTCTCTGTTTTATTTTAATGTTTTTACTCTCAATATTACAGTTATTCATAGAGAAACAACGAAAATTACCTTACTGTAAAATATTTCCACTAAAATGGGCAAAAAACTATTTCATGCAAGAATTTTGCTGGGACTGTCTGGGAGTGGTCTGAGTGGGGAGGGGAAAACTGAAAACTTGCTGTTATTGGCAGAGAGGTTTGGAACTCTCTTTGTTATTGGTATATTAACACTAGAACCACTGGGCCTCGAGGGACCCCCCTCAGTCATTCTGACTGCAACGTTCTCAGTCGATTTTGTATATGCTATAGCACAAATAATCATTTGGTTGTGTTTACTTAATTTATTACATCTGTTGCTATTTGTGTGAAATTAGTTTCAGTATAGTTTAGGTTCAGTATCGAAGCAATTATCGGGGTGATTATCAGCTGGGCACTGCAGTTTCAACTGTCGGGAGAAGGAGCGGAGCAGGCCCTACTGTCGGCATGAGGGGCAATGGGGGAAAATCATTCAAAAAATGTAATCACTTTCTAAAAATGGTTATAACTCTAGTTCTGTTTGTGATATTAAGATTCTAACTGTATTTTCAAACAGAAACTACTGGGAAATAACACTGCTAAAAATGTTTAACACTTTTACAATGTTGGTTTCATCAGCTGTTGTACAATATGATATAAAACACAGAAAAAACAGACGGATGGGAAATATTGCTGGAAATTAATTAGCAGATATTGTGTTATGTTTGGGTTTTTAAGCCAATAGTGTCTAACCAGGGGTGGGATAATGTCATTGTGGCTTTGATTGGATAGTAGCCTGGCGCTATTTGTTTATGACAGTTTGTGATGGAACACATGACAAAATGCATGTACTTTCAAAATTAATCGGCGAGCTACTCATGGGTGGGCTGCGAGCTACTGCTTTCTCGCGATCTACCTGTTGGAGAACCCTGGTCTAAAGGTTAGTATTTGGTCCCACATTGCTTGCACCCAATGACTGCACCAAGCTTGCGGCTTTACAAACTTGTTGAGTAAATTTTCTGTTTGTTTTGGGACATGTCTTGCCCAATAGTAGGGTCATTCCACG
The DNA here is from genome assembly GCA_030435695.1 of Brachymystax lenok tsinlingensis. Lineage (NCBI taxonomy): Eukaryota > Metazoa > Chordata > Actinopteri > Salmoniformes > Salmonidae > Brachymystax > Brachymystax lenok. Next base: position 28,699,987 of record CM059780.1, read on the forward strand.
GTTAGAGTACATTTTGCGTCCCTTTTATATGTTAAGGAGAAATTGTGCACCAATATAGAATTTTTGCGACATGAGATCCACTCTGCACACAGTAAAATACCTCTGGGTCAAGGCCATTACATTTGACAGCTGTACAGTGATTTACAGTCATAGCACTGTCTTGCAAAATGATTAGAACTGTACTGAAGAGCAATAAACATATGCATGGAAATTCTAAATGTGAATGTAGTTTATTAAGCAAAATACATCCAGGCTGCTGTTGACTGGTGTCCCTACGCCAATAAAAATAGTAAGACATGCACAGCGCACTCACACAGATGTGCAGCCCACTGCCGCACACACACACACACACACACACACACACACACACACACACACACACACACACACACACACACACACACACACACACACACACACACACACACACACACACAGATAGGGAGAGATAAAGGGAAACACCTTCTCTCTCTCTTTGAATCCAGGCTGTATTACCACCGGCTATGATTGGAAGTCCGGCTATGATTGGAAGTCCACAATTAGCCCAGTGTCGTCCGGGTTTGGCCGGATTAGGCGATCATTGTAAATAAGAATTTGTTCTTAACTGACTTGCCTAGTTAAATAAAGGTTCAACAAAATAAAAAAGATGCACGGGATCTTTGATTTAAATCTGTTTGGTCTATTCACACTGTTCTGCAGACGGATATCTTCAAAAACGACATACCTCCATGCCTTGATATCAGAATGCCTCAATATCTGTAAATCTTAATATTGTATGCTTGAATGTCTAGATATGCTTAATATCTTATATCAGGGGGCTAATCCTGTTAGTAAATGAAAGACGCTCCGAGATTCCGATCGCTCTGTGTGATAGAACGCAAGCGTTTCTGTTTGAAGCTATAGTTCAAATCTCCAAGAGACAGAGGGAGAAAGAATGTTATTTTGGTGAAAATATATATAATTTAAAACTATTAATATTTCAGCATTCTTCAAATGGTGCTTCTTCTGGCTTGCCCTGGCCGAGAGAGAGTGCCTTTCAAACCCACACAAAGATGCTCTCAGTAATGCATTATAGCATAAAAACCTTGGATAAAAATCTTATCAGTAAATTGTGTGTTCAGTAATGTGTGTTCAGTAACGGCTTCACAGTGAGACTTCAAAAGATAGTGGAAATAAAAAACAGCCAATGGGGATGTTGCGGCATCATCACAGTGAAAGTCAAAGCAGTCGGCCTACTCAGTACCGTTGTGATGACTGGATGACATGAAAATAGTGAAAATTATGACCTATTCTGTAAATTATAGCTTTCCGCTTCCAGTCACTCATAAGTAGTTTCAGTGGATGTGGCAAGCATTTCAAATGATTGCAGCATCTCTATGCATCAAGAGAGAGGCGTAGCACTGAGAAAGCCAGGAGTTGCAACTGTAAAAAAAAAAAATCCTGTTGTTTTTACATGAACTTACTGGTAAACAATTACCTGTAAGTTCATGTATACAGTATACTGTTACTATTTTTATGGTATACAATACTGTTACTATATTTGATTATCAGTACCAATAATGCTACTGTAGTAATATTAATATATTCATATTAATAACAAATACTCTTACTGTAAGGCCTAATTTACATATTTCCCAGAGTGCCTTGCCTTTCAAGTGAATTGTAGAGTTACCACCCATGACTGTATTTGTTAGTGACAGAGAAATTGTTGTTGAATTCCTTTTATTTTCAGTCCTGTGGGCTTCCCTAAGTAAGTTCCTAGGTGAATGTTATCATTCAAATTAAACTCTTTATGACAATACATTACATATCTCACAAGGACTTATTTTGATGCTTAGTTTGACCCTAATACAGTGGCCTGAAATTTTCCTGAAGTTCTGATGGAAGGATTCCAGATTTCCTGCTTATTCTCTCCTGTTTCCAGGACTATTCTTACTGGGATTTCTAGAAAACCTGGGAATGAACCAGTATTTTGCAAAGTGATGTGTAATTCCTATTGCATGTTGGATATCCTAACTTGCATTCAGAATGACTGTCAGGGTTAGGAACATTGTGAGGAAACTACCTAAACCATTTAAATTGAAACAACCATTTCAATAAAGGGTGCAAATTACGTAACTAATTTAATGGGTTTGTTTATTAAAATGTATTTGTATCTTTGTGTAGCATGCGATTAATCAACCAATCAACGTACATTCAAAAACACAGATCAAAAAATACTTTTAAAAATCTACCTGCAGTAGAGAATGCTAGGAAATATGTAGTAATACTGTAGTCTTTTTACCGTAGGCCTACCAAATACTTTTACAGCAATCTTTTCCGCTGATGCTTTACATTGTCTTAGAGGTAACTGGCTGCCATTTATTGTAATTAATGCAGTTTTACGTTACCATTGCCATTACTGTAATCCATTTACGGTACCATTACTGGTACTGTAATCATGTGATATTTTAGTTTGACCTTTTTTTGCTAAATTTGCTTTGTCATTATGGGGTATTGTGTGTAGATTGATTAGGGGAATTTTTTTTACAATAAGGCTGTAACGTAACAAAATTGGGAAAAAGTAAAGTGGTCTGAATACTTTCCGAATGCACTGTAATCTAGTCATTGGTAATTCCAAAAGGTCAAATGTACAGTATTATGCGCAAACAAAAGACACAAGAAAAAAGTACAAAATTACTTTTTCAATACATAATTGAAGCGTCAAATGTTTTATATTTTATTAGCAAATGTTCAAATGACAATAAAACATTAACAGGTCTTTCGCATTTTTATATTGATAACATAAGACAGATCTGTAAGGTATTTTTTCAATTTCTTCAAAGTTAACAAATTCGGCATTATTCATAGTAAAAAATACAGGCATTGGCCAGCAGGTGGGTAACATAATATGTATGTATGTTTTTCTACAGGAAAAGAGAAATAGCAAATAATAACAAGCAATAATGATAGTAATTTAATGCATAATTTGGTAATCAAATTCTATAATATAATACATTGCTACATGAATACAATTATTAAACATATCAATATCAATATGCAAAAAAAACATGATCACGAAACGTGATTAAGCTATGCAAATATAGCAACAAGATAACAATATGAATGTCAAAAGTGGGATGCACTAACGTAGTGTGGTAGGCCAAAGCTATCCCTTGATCATGACTCTCAGTTCCATTACATTACACATCAGAGTCAGTGGTAAATTGCATCTTCTATACGGGGGAGTTTTGTTAAGAGCCCTAATGCTCGGTCTGAACATTAAAACGCATCGCTTGTGGTACGGTTTTGGAAGCATAAGGACCTTATATTTCATAACAGTGAGAAATAATTTTATTAAAACATTTATAGGGTTAGGGTTCCCACACAGCCATATTTCCATGTTACAGCACTTGTTTATGGAAAACTGATGGAAGACAGTTTGGACTGTGATAATTAGCTATCTGCGTCTCCGAACACCTGTGTGTAAACGGAAGACGGACACCACAAACGTGTTGTCACTGAAATATACTTCCAACTGAATGCCCTCTCTCCACCTCCATCCCTCAGACTGGGGGAATTCTGAACAGTAACGTTATTTAGACTTTAATCTAAACATTTGTCTTCTGATATGAAGGAATGAAAAAATAAAGGTGGAATTTCACACAAAAAAAACATTCTCCCAAGACCCTATTCAGACTTGAGATAAGTTGATTTAACGTGGATCTTTTTTGGGGGGATTGTATTACATGTTGTTTACTTATCTCGGAATTGTACTGTGTGTCATTGCACAGTACATTCTTTGAAAATGTATTAAGATTACGGTAGTGTACTGCAATATGCAATACAGTAACTTACCACTAGTTGCCTGTAAGTTACCGTCAAATTCACTGCAACCACTTTACAGTGTATCCAGACACAATATGTGTCTGACTACCGCCAGAGTAGGCCAGGAAGATGTGTATTTTATTGTCCACACCTGTCAAAAAATATGGGCACAATCAGAATGTGGACAAGATCAGGGCAAAGGACGCATGTTAAAACCAGCTATAAACAAGGCTTATACACTGAGTATACCAAACATTAGGAACACCTTCCTAATATTGAGTTGCACCCACCCTTTGCCTTCAGAACAGCCTCCATTTGTTGGTGCATGGACTCTGCAAGGTGTCAAAAGTGTTCCACAGGGATGCTGGCCCATGTTGACTCCAATGCTTCCCACAGTTGTGTCAAGTTGGCTGATGTCATTTGGGTGGTGGACCATTCTTCAAATCAAATCCAATTTTATTTGTCACATACACATGGTTAGCAGATGTTAATGCGAGTGTAGCGAAATGCTTGTGCTTCTAGTTCCGACCATGCAGTAGTATCTAACAAGTAATCTAACAAATTCACAACAACTACCTTATACACACAAGAGTAAAGGAATGAATACGAGTATGTACATATAAATATATGGATGAGCGATGGCTGACCGGCATAGGCAAGATGCAGTAGATGGTATGGAGTATAGTATATACATATGAGATGAGTAATGTAGGATATGTAAACATTATATAAATGGCATTGTTTAAAGTGGCTAGTGATACATTTATTTCATCCAATTATAATTATTAAAGTTATTAAAGTGGCTAGAGATTTGGGTCGATGGCCGAACGGCATAGGCAAGATTCAGTAGATGGTTTAGAGTACAGTGTATACATTTGATATGAGTATGTCGGATATGTAAACATTATATACAAAATTTTTAAAGTGGCTAGTGATACATTTGTTACATCCAATTCATATGTTTTAAGTGGCTAGAGATTTAAGTCAGTATGTTGGCAGCAGCCACTCAATGTTAGTGATGGCTGTTTAACAGTCTGATGGCCTTGAGGTAGAAGCTGTTTTTCAGTCTCTCGGTCCCAGCTTTAATGCACCTGTACTGACCTCGCCTTCTGGATGAAAGAGGGGTGAACAGGCAGTGGTTCGGGTGGTTGTTGTCCTTGATGATCTTTTTGGCCTTCCTGTGACATCGGGTGGTGTAGGTGTCCTGAAGGGCAGGTAGTTTACCCCCGGTGATGAGTTGTGCAGTCCTCACTACCCTCTGGAGAGCCTTACGGTTGTGGGCGGAGCAGTTGCCGTACCAGGCGGTGATACAGCCCGACAAAATGCTCTCGATTGTGCATCTGTAGAAGTTTGTGAGTGATTTTGGTGACAAGCCGAATTTCTTCAGCTTCCTGAGGTTGAAGAGGCGCTGTTGTGCCTTCTTCACCATGCTGTCTGTGTGGGTGGACCAATTAAGTTTGTCCGTGATGTGTACGCCGAGGAACTTAAAACTTTCCACCTTCTCCACTACTGTCCCCTCGATGTGGATTGGGGGGTGCTCCCTCTCCTGTTTCCTGAAGTCCACAATCATCTCCTTTGTTTTGTTGACATTGAGTGAGAGGTTATTTTCCTGACACCACACTCCGAGGGCCCTCACCTCCTCCCTGTAGGCCGTCTCGTTGTTGTTGCTAATCAAGCCTACCACTGTAGTGTCGTCAGCAAACTTGATGATTGAGTTGGATGCGTGCTTGGCCACGCAGTCATGGGTAAACAGGAAGTACAGGAGAGGGCTGAGAACGCACCCTTGTGGGGCCCCAGTGTTGAGGATCAGCGGGGTGGAGATGTTGTTTCCTACCCTCACCACCTGGGGCCGGCCCGTCAGGAAGTCCAGGACCCAGTTGCACAGGGCTGGGTCGAGACCTAGGGTCTCGAGCTTAATGACGAGCTTGGAGGGAACTATGGTGTTAAATGCTGAGCTGTAGTCGATGAACAGCATTCTTACATAAGTATTGGGTTAGGGCAGTATGCAGTGTGATTGTGATTGCGTCGTCTGTGGACCTATTGGGACGGTAAGCAAATTGGAGTCGGTCCAGGGTATCTGGCAGGATGGAGGTGATATGATCCTTGACTAATCTCTCAAAGCACTTCATGATGACGGAAGTGAGTGCTACGGGGCGATAGTCATTTAGCTCAGTTACCTTAGCTTTCTTGGGAACAGGAACAATGGTGGCCCTCTTGAAGCATGTGGGAACAGCAGACTGGGATAGGGACTGATTGAATATGTCCGTAAACACACCAGCCAGCTGGTCTGCGCATGCTCTGAGGACACGGCCAGGGATGCCATCTGGGCCAGAAGCCTTGCGAGGGTTAACACATTTAAATGTTTTCCTCACGTTGGCTGCGGTGAAGGTGAGCCCGCAGGTCGTGTCGGTGGCACTGTATTGTCCTCAAAGCGAGCAAAGAAGTTGTTTAGTTTGTCTGGGAGCAGGACGTCATGGTCCGCAACGGGGCTGGTTTTCTTTTTGTAGTCCGTGATTGACTGTAGACCCTGCCACATTCCTCTTGTGTCTGAGCCGTTGAATTGTGACTCTATTTTGTCTCTATATTGACGCTTAGCTTGTTTGATTGCCTTGCGGAGGGAATAGCTCCACTGTTTGTATTCAGTCATGTTTCCGGTAGCCTTACCCTGGTTAAAAGCAGTGGTTCGCGCTTTCAGTTTTGCGCAAATGCTGCCATCAATCCACGGTTCCTGGTTGGGGAAGGTTTTAATATTTGCTATGGGTACAACATCACCAATGCACTTGCTAATAAACTCACTCACCGAATCAGCGTATACATCAATGTTGTTGTCCGACGCTATCCGGAACATATCCCAGTCCACGTGCTCAAAGCAATCTTGCAGCATGGAATCGGATTGGTCGGACCAGAGTTGAACAGACCTGAGAACGAGCGTTTCCTGTTTTAGTTTCTGTCTGTAGGCTGGGAGCAACAAAATGGAGTCATGGTCAGACTTGCCGAAAGGAGGGCGGAGAATAGCCTTGTATGCATCACGGAAGTTGGAATAACAATGATACAGGATTTTACCAGCCCGGGTGGCACATTCGATATGCTGGTAAAATTTTGGGAGCCTTGTTCTCAAATTAGCCTTATTAAAATCCCCAGCCACAATAAATGCAGCCTCAGGATATGTGGTTTCCAGTTTACATAGAGTCCAATGGATTTCTTTCAGTGCCGTCGATGTATCAGCTTGAGGGGGGATGTACACGGCTGTGATTATAATCGAGGAGAATTCTCTTGGTAGATATACACGGGAAACTGTTGAGCGAGAAAAACCCAGCAGCGTTGCAGTTCTTGACCAAACCAGTGCGCCTGGCGCCTACAACCATACCCCATTCAAAGGCACTAAAATCTTTTGTCTTGCCCGTTCACCCTCTGAATGCCACATATACACAATACGTTTCAATTGTCTCAAGGCTTACAAAATCCTTCTTTAACATGTCATCTACACTGATTGAAGTGGATTTAAAAGTGACATCAATAAGGGATCATAGCTTTCACCTGGATTCACCTGGTCAGTCTATGTCATGGAAAGAGCAGGTGTTCTTAATGTTTTGTATAATCAGTGTACTTCTAGACCTCTACGGCACAGGAGTGTTATTACCTTGTAACTAGAGTGTTGCTGGCTCAAGCCCCACTGCAACTACAGTACTTTCTCTCAATGCCTTTGTCAATGGTTAACCCAAATAATTGGTTAAACCAAAACCAGGGTTTGTGACTCAGATGCTGGCTGACTGTTTTTCACATTACCGTTTTTGTCAGTATGTTTTTTATTTTTTCTGGGGTTTGTCCTGATCTTGTTTTCTTCAAAAGGATTCGATTGATGCCTCACACTTCGGTGTAGTATCTACATTAACTTGTCACTGTGACAGGTCTCTGTGATCTGTCAATGATCTATCTCTTTGTCAATCGGAATCTGCGGGATCCATCAGCTTTCTGGGTGTGCTGCCCGCGCAGATGTCCTTCTACACTCACACACATGGATGACTATTACTGCGTCACTAAAGAAACCTATTTTGGTCTATTTAACCATTCTGTAGCCAGGTTCATCATATGAAAACCTCAAAGGACAACCTGACTAAGATATGCTAGACAAAGAGATGTCATGCACCTACTTTTTTTGAGAGGGCACTGAAGGCCTATTCGAGAGTCTTCAAATAAATGATGTGTGAAATACAATATCTTCTATATTTTCAGTGTTTAAATGGATAAAGGGAAAGAGAAAGGGGGATACCTAGTCAGTTGTACAACTGAATGCATTCAACTGATGACAGGTTTCTGTGCACCCTCAATTTCAATGGGCATGACACTCCTGGAAATTAGATATAACATTAAGGATCAAACGTACAAATAAAGTACACGAAGAGAGAGAAGATTTGTTGGTCTGTGTAAATTATAATCATAGTCTGTTGAGCGTCTACAGATGGACCATCAACGTATGTGCTACCACCAAAGATATGTTATTGTCTATTGATGTTCTGTATTATGTCATGTTTTGTGGCTTTGTGTGGACCCCAGAAAGAGTAGCTGCTGCTTCAGGAATACATGTTCTGTATTATGTTTTGTGTGGACCCTAGGAAGAATAGCTGTTGCTTCCACGAAGGACTCAGGTAGGATACACATGACAAATCTTCAATGAAAGGTGGCTATCGAGGAGGGGAGGACACTCTTCCGTTCTCCTACTAACAAATTGACATCTCCTTGACCACTCGACCACTTATCGGTTTCCAGGTCTCGGAGGATGGAGGGCAAAAGGACAGTCTTTTGCCCAAATGAGAAAAGGCCTTACTCTTTTTATCTCTGTCTTTCCACACACACACACACACACATGCATGCATGCACACACGCACACACGTACACACACATACATGCTTCCTCTCTGTAGCAGCAGGGCCCAAGATCAGTAGTGCAGTGTCCTGTGGACAATAATATTATGCTGTGGCAGTAGAACCTGCAGAAGTCCCAATTGTCTACATATTGCCTTGGAAATATTAAAGGAAATATAAAGAATGAGACTATACACCAGAGTTACAGTATACCACTGCGGCATAGGTAGAATCCTGCCCACTGCAATTTCAGCACACTATTTCCTCTCTATCTCTATCAAATAAACCAAAAATATGCCCCACTCATTTAGAGTATGGTAAGTAAGGGATAATCAACAATGGTCATGATTCATTTTCATCTAACTGCCTGCACAATTCGTCCATGATTATTCTGCTCATGTTTTCTACATACACTTAAAAAAGAATGTGCAATATTTTCAGTAAGATGTCATCATCAATTAATTTGTTGCCAGTTATGGAGCAGCAAGGCATTTTTGTAATGCAACTACTAAAACTGTGCATTAGCTTTAGTAAACATGTGGCTATTCAAAATGAATGCACACCCTCTTGGCCAATCAGATTTGAGTAATTAACAAAGTCGTGCTGTAACAAATTACAGTTGCCTGCACTCAAATAATTGTTTTCTTATAGTAAAGATGCAAGAGAAAACTTTATACAATCTACAAGCTGCAAATGCAGATAATAAAAACACTGGTTTGATTATTCATACAAATACTTCCGCTTTGGCAATGGGTCTGCGTGCAACAGAGTAAGTTGACAATACAACCGAGCTGCATCAAAAAAAAAAAAAAAAAAAAAAGCCAAGCTGTCAAGTGACACTTAACTTCACTGTTAAAGTGGGCATATTAAGTCCAGAGACAATAGTCCACTGTACACTGCCGCTGCTCGCCATCACAATGGGCTGGCATGATGCTCAGTGAATGATACTCTGGTGTGATTGGTGCTAATGTGTGTGGTCATTGACCCTGGAGTACTGTTCACACACAGGTGGTGCTGAAATACACTAACATGAAGCCCCTTACTAGGAGCTCTGCCTCTCTGAGGCCATGAGGAAGTGGGAGAATGTGTGTGTGTATTCACTGGAAGCCTTTTCAGTTGTGGCTCTATAGGACAGGAGTGTGCACTCACGCATGTGTGTGTGCGCCTGGCGGATGGATGAGATGTGTTAGTAATACTGACGTGTGCTTGCGTCAGAGCCCAGGTCCACATTCATGGCCTCTCCTCTAATCTCTGTGATCCCAAGCAGGGCTGCTGACTCCCGACAAAAAAATCTGCTACTTACTGTAATGAAACCTGACATAGGATCTGCTACTTAATGTATCGAAACCTGCCTTGTCTAGAAATAGATGGGATGCTCTAAATATAGCAGTGTCAGTAAGTCAGCTTCTTTCAAAATGTTCTTCCCCTTTCATTCAGTCACACTTCAGTTAAATGTTCAGTGAAAAGTCCAACATAATTTTGTTTTTGTCCCTCATCAAGCTTGGCACACCTGTATTTGCAGAGTTTCTCCCATTCTTCTCTGCAGATTCTCTCAAGCTCTGTCAGGTGGATGGGGAGCATTGCTGTAGAGCTATTTTCAGGTCTCTCCAGAGATGTCCTATCGGGTTCAAGTCCGGGCTCTGGCTGGGCCACTCAAGGACATTCAGAGACTTGTTCTGAAGCCACTCCTGTGTTGTCTTGGCTGTGTGCTTAAGGTCGTTGTCCTGTTAGAAGGTGAACCTTCGCCCCTGTCTGAGATGCTGAGCGCTCTGGAGCAGGTTTTCATCAAGGATCTCTCTGTACTTCTGTGCTCCGTTCATCTTTCCCTCAATCCTGACTAGTCTCCCAGTCCCTGCTGCTGAAAAACATCCCCACAGCATGCTTCACAATAGCGATGGTGCCAGGTTTCCACCAGACGTGACGCTTGGCATTCAGTTCAATATCAGTGTCATCAGACCAGAGAACCTTGTTTCTCATGGTCTGAGAGTCCCTTAGGTGCCTTTTGGCAAACTCCAAGTGGGCTGTCATGTGCCTTTCACTGAGGAGTGGCTTCCGTCTGGTGTCTGGTGGAGTACTGCAGAAAAGGTTGTCCTTCTGGAAGGTTATCCCATCTCCACAGAGGAACTCTGGAGCTCTGTCAGAGTGACCATCGGGTTCTTGGTCACCTCCCTGACCAAGGCCATTGCTCAGTTTGGCTGGGCGGCCAGCTCTAGGAAGAGTCTTGGTGGTTCCAAACTTCCTTCATTTAAGAATGATAGAGGCAACACTGTGTTCTTGGGGACCTTCAATGCGTCATAAATGTTTTGGTACCCTTCCCCAGATCTGTGCCTCGACACAATACTGTCTTAGGAGCTCTACGGACGTTTCCTTTGACCTCATTGCTTGGTTTTTGCTCTGACATGCACTGTCAACTGTGGAACCTTATATAGACAGGTGTATGCCTTTCCAAATCATGTCCAATCAATTTAATTTACCACAGGTGGACTCCAATGAAGTTGTAGAAACATCTCAAGGATGATCAATGAAAACAGATCAATTACGAGTCTCATTTTTATTTAATGAATTTTAGAACAAGGCTGTGTAACATAACAAAATGTTGAAAAAGTCAAGGGGTCTGAATACTTTCCAAATTCACTGTATACTATGTTTAAGTTTGAACAGGTCAGACTAAACCAACCTAATTTTGTGCAGGCAAGAGGTGAGGCTGGAGGTGTTGTCTTTGCCAGAGCCCCATTGATCGACATAGTAATGTATATTTCAGCTCCTCATCCAAGATACTGGTTGGTCACACATGCACACACACACACACACAAAGCACTGATTACATTATGAAACAGAATGATGAAAGCAGTGATCAGGCTGGTTCCAACAGGCTAGGTTATGCCCTGGACATTATATGCATCTAAAAAGTAGCAAATAAGCAACAAATAATGCCAGTTTACATACATTATGTTTCACAAGTGGGTTATCAAATGTATCAAAGTAATGAAGCGGGTTACCTTCTGTATATGTACAATTGATGAGCCTGTGAATGTTGTTGCCACTGACAGGTGAAGGTTGCTGGCCGGATACTTGACAACATGTGGATGACTGTTCCATCTGTAACCCTCTCACCAGACTCGAATTTGACTCTCACGATATTAGCTTACGTAGAGTATCTCAACAGCATGGGATGCTAGGTGAAAAGGACATCTCCAATAAGAATTCCTATTGTAAACTATCTAGGGTTATGACAATAGGGTATCAACTTCAGATGAAATGATTATAGGTTTCTGTTATTGTTTTAGGATAATCTATCCCATGCATTTAATTAGATTAAAAAACTAAATGACTCCACCAAGACAACATAAATAGGGTTTGAATGTGTATTGTTACATTTTTCTTATCACAACATCAAAAGAAATTAAAATAATAAACCCCAAATGAGTTGTGCACAACCCATGTCCAAATTATTTCAACCTTGCTGAATTGACCCGTTGGCGTGCGTTGGAGCTCGAAAAAAGAATGTCGACACACATATTGTCCAGAAGCACCTCACGTTGTGGTTACTCACGAATGTAGATATTTCTCCAGCGAAGTATGACAGTTCCATGCAGGTTTTCCTCACATGCTCCACAGCAACCGACACCCCATGGGAACATGAAATCTCCAAGCCCTCCCAAGAAATTCTCTCCTGGTGTCTCACGATGCTAGGCTAACCTCAAGGCTGTCGACCTCCACAACGAGACGGTAGCTTCAGTCTTCACTGAGTCCTCTCAACAAAAAAATACAACAACTCTTATAAAATAAAATTGGTATTTCCATTCATATATTAATAATTAGGTAGGTATCTTGTTCTATACTTTTTTTGTTGCCTTCTCTTATAATTCCTCTTCACCAACGGTCATAATCTCAGCATCTATCCTTTCTCAACCAACGGTCCTCTCTCTTTCCCTCTCTTTTTTCTTTTATATCCCAGGCCTCCCGTTAACCAGGTCAACTCTCCCATTGGCCACAACTTAACAAGCGACCTTATTGGTCAAAACAACAATTTGAAAGTAAACCAACTTATGCACTTATACTTTAAATAAATATTTCTTCAACATAAATGCATTAACAATATTACAATTAACAATCAATTTAAATCACCTGTTAAAATGTAATACTAATTAATTATAACAAATAACTCAATACTTGGTTTTAACAAGGGTATTACACATCCATGGGAATGCTCACAGTGAGGGCATGTGTGCATGATGCTGAAGAGAGCCCCCTTGCTGGTCTTTTCTCTCCTGCATGTTCGGCTGCAAACTGGAAAAACTGAAGAAGGAAATCTTATGAGGTGGTGCTGACTGGGAGGGCCTGTGACAGGGTGATATAATAGACAGTCCCTCCAGGATTTCGCTTTTTTTTGTGTGATTTCTGCAGCCAAAAATGCTTGATTTTGCGGCAGTTTTTCTGAAACTCTGCAATACATTTTGCAATGTTTTTTTTCACGTTAATTTCATATAAAGCAAAAAAAGTCATATGTGCTTAGGACGATTTTAAGCAGAATACATAATACAAAAACAATTACAAACATCTAAAGTGCTCAATTTTGTTTATTTTCCTGAATGAACAGCTCTGTCATAATCCACTCACACACACATTCACTCACACACTCTCCATCAGGTGTTATGTGAAACGTGCTATCAACACGAGATGCACCTCCCATTCCTAATCTCTCTCTCCCTCCCTCAAAAAAAACTAATCGATTCAAAGCTTATTAATTGCTTCAAATTTGAGGATCGATATTTCTTTCTAATAAATTGTCTTCAAAATACTTGAGATTCTGATTTTTACTGAAAGAGTTGTAAGGGAGATAAAGAACAGAAAACTATAAAAATAGAGTATTGTGGTTGATATGTACTATTCCATTCCTAAAAAGTCCAGAAAGTTTGTGCTTTCGTGATCCGTATCAAGTTTTACAGAGAGTTTAAAGCTGTGGGAACTGTTCTGACATTCTCATATGCTTTGCTGATTCGAAGTGACTGTTGATTGTCGACTTTCTCTAGTTTCCAAAACCATTTGGAAATTGTTTCGCACTGTGTGTCACGTCCAGGCCTGAGAAGACAGCCTGGAGTGTTTAGTTTAGTTTTGGTGTAGGGTTTTTTCTGTTCTAGGTTATATATTTCTATGTTGAGGTAATGGTTCCCAATTAGAGGCAGCTGAGTGTCGTTACCTCTAATTGGGAACCATATATATGTTTGTAGTTTGCACTAGGGGTTTGTGGGTTATTGTTTTAGCATAGCTTTGTTTGACATGTTATGTTCAGCGTTACGATCTTCGTTTGTGTTGTTGTTTTTGTTCCAGTTACGTTTTGTTAATAAAGATGTATACTGGATGCCTCGCTGCGCCTTGGTCTGTCCCGCAAGGAGATCGTGACACTGTGTTATTTTTGTTGGCAATTTGTGTTCATTGTACTTCCTGTCAGCCATCAACAGTCACCCATCATCTTATCTTCGCACGTGAATACGCTGACAGGCCAGGGTGAAAAAACGTTGTTGACGTGTGGTTGGATTGGGCCATTTTCCACGGTAAATGTGCAGTAATTGGTCAAAATTATTAACCCGCTTTTGATTGGACCCTTTTATGCCCTAAAAGTGCGGGAATTGGTCAAAATTGCAAGTTCTCGCATAATATGCGCTGATTGGTTGATTTTGCATTGAATTATGCGATTGCGGAATCCTGGAGGGACTGAAAAGATTGCATTTTGTTCTAAAGAGAGGACAAAGCTATTCGGCAGGGTATGCAAACCATAGTTTGATGTGCATCCTGCTGGAAGCATGTATTGTCGAACCGGACAGGTATGGTCAATCTGTATTAGTACGTGGAGCTTGGCAAAATGGGGGAATTAATTATTGACATAATTGTAATCCAAACCCAACTTTCAGGTTCCAAACTACATAAAAGTGTCAAAATCCACAAAAACCTACCACACAGGGCAAACCATTCCATTACATCATGGCCTACTTGTAAACAGTATGGTTATGTTATACAGTATAGCATTTTATGAAATAAAATTATGTCAGACATGTACCCGCCCCAATACTCTGTTTCTGATGAGTGGGATGAATGCAGGAGCAGATTTCAGGAGCAGGACAAGATGCCCTATTTGTGACTGATGACTGACAGAAGGGAATGTTCATGATAGGCTTATCTGGCTTTATTGATTACGATGGTCATAATGCTTCTTGACAGTGTCATCAATTTCATTTTCTACAAGATATTCAAAATACGATAAAAAAACATGTAAAGAATTCATTACAACAACAACACCCAGGTGGCGACACGCATCTCTGGCTGACATCTCAGCTTGGATGTTGGCCCACCACATCAAGCTTAACCACAACAAAACAGAGCTGATATTCCTCTCAGGGAAGGCCTTCCCGCTTTAAGACCTGTCCATCACGGTTGACGACTCCACAATGTCCCCCTCCCAGAGTGCAAAAAAACCTTGGTTAGACCCTGGACAACACCCTGTTGTTCTCGCCGAACATTAAAGCAGTGACTCACTCCTGCAGGTTCATGCTCTACAATATCTATAGAGTACAACCTTTCCTTACACAGGAAGCGGTGTTAGGTTTTGCGTAGGTTCAACTGAGATAGGAACGATACTACACCTGAAGTTGGTTCAAATAATTGTTTAATTCAAAAGTTAATGAATGGCAAATGCAATTTCCGTATATACGGGTTCACTGTAACATCACACAGGACGAAACAGAGAACTGGCCAACACCCAAAACGTTCTTATTAAATACCCCGACAGAGTTTAGTTCCCACCTCGGGATGGGCCTATCAGAACAGTGGCTGGGCGTGGTTTAAACTTGCCTGGCCAATCGTTGTCACACAGGCTGGTCCCAGCCTCTTTGGCGCTCTTTTTGATTTATCTTGTTTTTGGCAGCTCAGTATTTTTCCACCAGACAGGGTCTTGAGATAAAGACCCCACACCCCCCATTTAACCACAAGTCAGCAATTTTCTCAAGATGTCCGCACAGGGGTTACACATACACAAGTCCTTACAGAATAACCCCCAATATGATTATTAGCAATTAGTAATTGTTGATACTATTATGGTATAAAAATGTCAGAACCCCACAGCGGCACAGGTCCTAATCCAGGGACAATATCCATAGAGTACAACCTTTCCTCACATAGGAAGCGGCACAGGTACTAATCCAGGGACATGTCAACTCCCATGTAGACTACTGCAACACTCTTTTGGCTGGGCTCCCCGCTTGTGCCATCAAACTACTGCAACTTATCCAGAACCCTGCAGCCCTCCTGGTGTTCAACATTCCTAGGTTTTCCCATGTCATCACGCTCCTCCGCACACTCCACTGGCTTCCAGTTGAAGCACACATCATCTTCAAGACCCTGGTTCTTGGCTACGGAGCAGCAAGGGGACCTTCCATTCAAGCTATGCAAAAACCCTTCATCCCAACCCGAGCACTACATTCTTACACCTCTGGTCTCTTGGCTCTCCCACCCCTACGGGAGGGCAGCTCCCGCTCAGCTCAGTCAAAGCTGTTCTCTATCTTGGCACTCCAATGGTGGAACAAGCTTCCACAAAATTCAGGACAGCGGAGTCCCTGCCTACCTCTTTGAAGAGTATCTTAACTTCTTAGGGAGCGGCTCCCGAGGTGACGGTTTTGGAGAGTCTGGCGTGCCCAAAGTAAAATGCCTCCCACTCAGGACCAGAAAATAGGATATGCACATAATTAGTACTATTGGATAGGAAACACTCTGACGTTTCTAAGAGTGTTAAAATATTGTCTGTGAGTATAACAGAACTGATATAACAGGCGGAAACCCGAGGAATTTCTGTCCTGGAAAAAGTGTTTTTGACACATTGGCTCATTTTGAACCCCTCCCTATTGAAAACAGACATATATAGGAGTAAGATTGCAGTACCTATTGCTTCCACTGGATGTCAACAGTCTCTACACAGTGTTTGATGATGTTTAGTTGCTCTGGATGGTAATAGAAGAAGAATTTCGAAGTGGTCATCGGATGTAAACAGAAGAGGATGCGCGACCATAAGGCGCTACAGAGGGTAGTGCGAATGGCCCAGTACATCACTGGGGCCAAGCTTCCTGCCACCCAGGACCTAAATAATAGGCAGTGTCAGAGGAAAGCCCATAAAATTGTCAGAGACTCCAGTCACCCAAGTCATAGACTGTTTTCTCTGCTACTGCACGGCAAGCAGTACCGGAGCACCAAGTCTAGGACCAAAAGGCTCCTTAACAGGTTCTACCCCCAAGCCATAAGACTGCTGAACAATTAATCAAATGGCCACGGACTATTACATTGACCCCCTCCCATTATTTTTGTACACTGCTGCTACTCACTGTTTATTATCTATGCATTGTCACTTCACCCCTACCTACATGTACAAATTACCTCTAACCTGTACACCGCACACTGACTCGGTACCAGTACCCCCTGTATATAGCCTCAATATTGTTAGGTTATTGTGTTACTTTTTATTATTTTTTACTTTACCTTATTTGTTAAATATTTTCTTAACTCTTCTAGAATTGCACTGTTGGTCTTAAGGCTAGGCGTCCCGCTAGCGGGACACCAGTCGACAACATCTGGTGAAATTGGAGGAGGCGCAATTCAAATAAATAATCATAATATTAAACATTCATGAAAATACAAGTGTCTTATATAATTTAAATGTCTTATTAAAATCTTGGTTGTCCGATTTACAATAGGCCTTACAGCGAAAGCATACTATGCGATTGTCTGAGGACAGCGCCCCATATCAACATATGTTTCAACCTGAACAGGCTTCACAAAATCACAAATATTTTACTGTAATTACATTTGATCGGTGCCAGCAAATTGTATTTGAATAATTTCTATAGTGCAGCTTTTTTATTAAAATGTTTTATATAACTTGCACTTCTAAAGACCTTAACAAAGGCTTTCAAAGAGGCCATGATTACTGGGCAAAACAGACCAAAAGGACCTGGCAAAACACTCAACCAGTAAAGGTTTAAAACTTATTGCCGCTCTGAACTGACAACTATACAAACTACATATGTAGGGCACTAGTACCACATAACAGTTCAAATGGAACAGCATTCTCCCTAACGGGTGCAACAAATATAGCCACTTACAAGGCATGCCTCAAAATATGTTTCCCCTCCCACAACATTTTACCACAATGCACCATAATTTACAGAATGCACCCACGTGTTCAAAAGGTTTTTGGCACTCCAAAAATACAGTATGGTACTGTATTCTGTGGAGTTGGTACTGAATTACAGTAAATTACTGGCAGCACAGTAGCCAGTAAATTACTGTAGATTTACAAGAAAAGGTTTGTACATTCCAAAGATACAGTGTGATACTGTAGTCTGTAGGCTGGTACTGAATGACAGTAAATTACTGGCAGAACAGTAGCCAGTAAATTACTATAGACTCACAGAACAGGGTTTCTAAATTCCCAAAATACGTTATGTTACTGTTTTCTGTGGGGTACAGCCATTCTCAGTAACAGGTGCAACAAATATAGCCTCTTACAAGGAATGCCTCAAAATATGTTAAAGAGTTAGAGATTCGTTCCAGCAAAACAGGTAATACAGTGCTTTACTGTACAATTGTATTGTAAAATGGACACACCTACTCATTCAAGGGTCTTTCTTTATTTTTACTATTTTCTACATTGTAGAATAATAGTGAAGATGTCAAAACCATGAAATAACACATGGAATCATGTAGTAACCAAAGTGTTGAAAATCATTTTAAAAAGATGGAATGTGTGAAAGATATGTACAGTTGAAGTCGGAAGATTACATACACTTAGGTTGTCATTAAAACTCGTTTTTTCAACCACTCCACAAATTTCTTGTTAACAAACTATAGTTTTGGCAAGTCGGTTAGGACATCTACTTTGTGCATGACACAAGTAATTTTTCCAACAATTGTTTACAGACAGATTATTTCGCTTATAATTCACTGTATCACAATTCCAGTGGGTCAGAAGTTTACATACACTAAGTAGACTGTGCCTTTAAACAGCTTGGAAGATTCCAGAAAATGATGTCATGGCTTAGAAGCTTCTGATCATTTGAGTTATTGGAGGTGTACCTGTGGATGTATTTCAAGGCCTACCTTCAAACTTGGTGCCTCTGCTTGATATCATGGGAAAATCTAAAGAAATTAGCCAAGACCTCAGAAAATAATTGTAGACCTCCACAGGTCTGGTTCATCCTTGGGAGCAATTTCCAAATGCCTGAAGGTACCATGTTCATCTGTACAAACATTAGTACGCAAGTATAAACACCATGGGACCACGCAGCCGTCATATCGCTCAGGAAGGAGACACATTCGGTTTCCTAGAGATAAACGTACTTTGTTGCGAAAAGTGCAAATCAATCCCAGAACACAGCAAAGGACCTTGTGAAGATGCTGGAGGAAACCGGTACAAAAGTATCTATATCCACAGTAAAACAAGTCCTATATCGTCATAAAAAAGCCAGACTATGGTTTGCAACTGCACATGGGGACAAAGATCGTACTTTTTGGAGAAATGTCCACTGGTCGGATGAAACAAACATGGAACTGTTTGGACATAATGATCATCATTATGTTTGGAGGAAAAAGGGGGATGCTTGCAAGCCGAAGAACACCCTCCCAACTGTGAAGCATGGGGGTGGTAGCATCATGTTGAGTGGGTGCTTTGCTGCAGGAGGGACTGGTGCACTTCACAAAATATATGGCATCATGAGGAAGGAAAATTATGTGGATATATTGAAGCAACATCTCAAGACATCAGTCAGGAAGTTAAAGCTTGGTCGCAAATGGGTCTTCCAAATGGACAATGACCCCAAGCATACTTCCAAAGTTGTGGCAAATGGCTTAAGGACAACAAAGTCAAGGTATTGGAGTGACCATCACAAAGCCCTGACCTCAGTCCCATAGAAAATCTGTGGGCAGAACTGAAAAAGCATGTGCGAGCAAGGAGGCCTACAAACCTGACTCAGTTACACCAGCTCTGTCAGGAGGAGTGGGCCAAAATACACCCAACTTATTGTGGGAAGCTTGTGGAAGGCTACCTGAAACATTTGACCCAAGTTAAACAATTTAAAGGCAATGCTACCAAATACTAATTGAGTGTATGCAAACTTCTGAACCACTGGGAATGTGATGAAAGAAATAATAGCTGAAATAAGCCCTTCTCTCTACTATTATTCTGACATTTCACATTCTTAAAATTAAGCAGGGTATTGGGCATGCATTCTATATGGTATGCTTGTATGGATATTGGCACATACCCTGGTCATCTCGGTTACACAGAAGTAAAATTCTCGAGAAAGAGTTTCCTTCCCGTTTAACGTCTGGGGGGAAGGATATTAACAATTGTGATTCCCGTTTTGTGAAGGAAGGAAACAAAGTCTCCTCCCCCTCGCAAAAGGAAATTGTCAGCCAAATCCCTATCTTCCGCTAATTGTTTATGATCCGTGTGGGCACACGCGTGTAGCAGTAAACATGGAAGTAGTGAGAGATGATGTGGTCAACACAGCTATTTTGAATCTTAGCAGTGTCCATTCCATCCTGTCGTTGAAGCCACTGCAACAGTTGTGCTGAAAATGTTTGACTGGCAAAGGGAATGTTTCAGCATGTTTGCCAACTGACTATGGCAAAAGTTGTATATATCAAGCGATGTATGGAGAAAAGAACTTCAAACAACCATCTTCAGTAAGCGGTTGATTGGACTTGCAGTGGACGAAGTGCACACTTGTTGTTCGCCGGTATGTCTACATTTCAAACTAACTCCTGGCTACCCATTGGCATTGCCATTGTAGCTACCTAGCTGTATCATTCATCCTACTTTACTAACAACTGTCCAGCTGTATCAGGTAGCTTTAGATACAAGGCAAAATACATATATTTGCTAGCTATCCATCTTATTGATGAAGTTAAGAAAATGCCATTAACTAGTTTGCTAGGTTGAAATTGCTGTGGGAAAGCTAGCTAATGTTAATTCCCACCATCAATCTGAGTTAAATTCACCTTAGCTAGCTAAATGGACTATAGCTAGGTTTCTAGAAAATAACTAGCTATATAATTGCTAGTTATATTTAAAGAATAGTTACTGACTATTGAACACTTTTTGGCGAACTACTTCGTTCCCCTGCCTATTTATTGATGCATTGGACACTGAAAAAGTTGGCAGTATAGTTCAATGCCACTCTTGATTTTACTTCAAAAAGGCTGTGTTGTTTTGATATAATTTGGCTGATTAGGCTTGTGCACATTTACCTGAGTGGTTTTGTTTTGTTCTCATGGCCTCATGGCTTTGTCCTCATGGCTTTGTTCTTGCTCTGACATGCACTGTCAATTGTGGGACCTCATGTAGACAGGTGTGTGCCTTTTTTCAAATCATGTCCAATCAATTGAATTTACCACAGGTGGACTCCAATCAAGTTGTAGAAACATCTCAAGGATGATCAATGGAAACAGGATGCACCTGGACTCAATTTCAAGTCTCATAGCAAAGGGTCTGAATACTTATGTAAAGGTATTTCTGTTATTCTAAATACCTGTTTTCACTTTGTCATTATGGTGTAATGATAAGGAAAATGTGGTATTTAATCCATTTTAGAATAAGGCTGTAACGTAACAATCTGTGGAAAAAGGGAAGGGGTCTGAATACTTTCCAAATCCACTGTAGTTAGTTGGTTATAGTTGCATCCTTCCGTGTCCGGATAGATGACAACAGGGTGGCAGGTTTTTTGATGTGCTGCTCTAGAGTTCCATAGCCCTGAAGACTCACCTGGGGATAGGGGGATGGACACATGTCCGTTTTTATAAAGGTATGGGAGACTTTTACAGGGAGGAGAGAGCATGAGTTTGAGTGAGTACATCAAATCCAATCCAACCAGTGGCCCTGGATAATATGCTACACACAGGCAGACTGCCACGGTGAAGGAGATTTACAGAGTGTATCAAGTATACTATTATGAGTGGAGCTTACTTCTCTGTGCTCTGGAGAGATCGCAGGTAGTTGATCAGAAGGCTCTGGAGGTCTTTGGATCATTCTGTCTCTGTAGCACCTGGAGAGAGATGGAGAGAGGTAGTGAGTGTGCTTGAAAGAGAGCCCTCATCCCTGCCCTCCCACTGGCCAAGGGACTCCTGCTTAACCCTCTAATCATAGTCACTCTGACGAGGAGTAACTCTAAGGATTATACAGGTGTATGGTGCATAGGGCTTCTCCACTCATATGAGTGGAATATTAGTATTCTTGTAATAGTAGCATGCAATGTAAAGGAAAACAATATCAAGACTGACACGAAGTGCTCCATGTTCTTGCTGGGAGCAAGCCTCAACCTGGATGCAGATACATGTGTCCTGCCTTGTAGAATGGTGGCATCTATCTCCACCAGGCTCCAAGAAATCAGATGACAAACCTGTAGAGATTGATACATGAATCCTAAATGCAGGCACCATTTTCTTGTTTTAATTTGCCTATTTCAGGATTAATGTCTGTAAATGACAAAAAATATGTTATGCCATCCAACTGAATTATATAATGGCACCTCGTCTCACTGGCAATTGCTATCTTGACTTATTCTATCATGACAACATCATGCTTCTCCTTATTTTACTGTTAGCTAGCTGTTAACTTAGATGCCTGTGACGGTTGAGACCTAATTTTGCAGCCAAACTGCTTCAAAGATGGTGGTGTCAGTAAAATTAGCCTAGGTAGCTAGATAGACAGCTAGCTAAGTGACAACCCCTATTAATTATATAAGTATCTACTCCATTGTTTAAGTAGGCTGCACCTTCGAGTTACGTTTGTAGGCTATAGTTAGTTAGCTAATGGGATCTAACTAATGTGAGGTAGCTAGTAAACATGCATTGCTTCTGACACATGTCATGAACCTTCTTGCTTTACATCTGACAGATATAGCTACAATAGGTAGCTAGATAATAATGGTTCATGATATTTGATTTTAGTTCATCATCTAGATAGCTACATGTAAAGCTGACACAATCTGGCTGTAAAACGCAACTAGTTTCCTAGCTAGCTAACCAACAAGCTACCTAGCTACTGTAGCTACTTTGACACTCAGTAACGTCAAATCCTTCTTGCCTACTCCCCTCTCTCGGTCTTCTTCTAGGTTCAAAACTATGGCTGTAGACAGACAAATGGCTCAGTGATCCAAAGCTGTTCACCGGCACAGCAGCATCGCTTTAATCTCACATTTCCAATGTCAGATAAAAATACCAAGTGACATATCATATTGATACATAGACTGTAAATACAAAAGTATGTGGACACCCCTTCAAATTAGTGGATTTGGCAATTTCAGCCACACCCATTGCTACACCCGTTGCTTACAGGTGTATAAAATCGAGCACACAGCCATGCAATCTCTACAGACAAACATTGGCAGTAGAATAGCCTTACTGAAGAGCTCAGTGACTTTTCAAGTGGCACCGTCACAGGATGCCACAATTCCAATAAGTCAGTTCGTCAAATTTCTGCCCTGCTAGAGCTGCCCTGGTCAACTGTAAGTGCTGTTATTGAGAAGTGGAAACGGTTCAGCCACGAAGTGGTAGGCCACACAAGCTCACAGAATGGGACCGCCAGGTGCTGAAGCACATAGCACATAAAAAGTGTTTGTCCTCCAAACATGTTTGGCATGACAATTCCATATGGAGTTGACAAGAGAGCAGAAACTGGCATGCTAGGCAAAAATCTATTTAGCATACAAATACCATACAATTTAAAGTGGTAAAGGAACTGAATTGTCTTTGAGAGAAAAATTACTTTGTTTGCAAAGTCTCCTTTAGAAACATAAACAAGTGAGCAATAGGTCCTTAAATAGTTTCAGCTTTTTCTGCTGAGGTAAGACAGCCATACTAAGCTCATGAAAACATTGATCATCAAAAACGTATAGTATGACATTAGTTGAAATTACCAATGGGCAGCAGGCTCCACTACAGATGCAAATTGGAAAGAAACGGAGGTGGAGGTGGGAACCAGACAAGGTTGGCGCCTTGGTGATAAGCCTTCCCACACAGCCCGCCTCTCGCCTGAGCCCTGTCACCTTCCATTGTCGCACCCAGCTTGGAGAACACGGGGTTCATGGGCAGGTGGACAAGCAGGCAAGGCAGAGGTGGCTCAGGAAATGGATTAAGAGGTGCTCAACCCACCACCTCCTGCTCCGGTGGGCTTGCTCGCAGGATGAATTTTCCTTCTCATTTCTGAGTCTCTCTCCCCTTTCTCCTCCCCAAACAACCTTACTCACCTAATTTATTTCCATCCCCCCTAGTTTACTCACCAGCCCCACAACAAAAGCAGCAAGCACTTAGATCTTCTCCAAAGGGCTCAAAACAAGTGATTTTGAGGATGAGGATTGAGGATTTTTGAGGATGTAAGACGTTCGAATGTTCAGAGTTCCACAGAGCGACTGAAATAGAGAAAGAAAAAAAGAGAGAGAGCTGAAGTATTAAGCTTTCTCAATCACGGGACCTCTGTGGTCCCCTCCAGCTAAATGCTGAGTTGGTGACACACGCCCTGTAGCTCATGAATAATTAAACAGGCTATTTTCATATTTGTGAGAAAGTTGGGCCGTAGGTGATTATTATATCCACTAATTAAATAGTGGCACTGCAAAACGCCCTCTCCACTGTATTTTCTCAAGGGGGTAAGGAGGATAAATGTATCCCCATGATATTAAGAAGTAGCTACGAGCATTGTGTACATACAATGAGTCCCAAATGGCACCCTATTTAGTGCACCTATTTAGTGCACTACTTTTGACCAATGCCCAAAGGGTGTGCAGGCCAATAGTATTACGTTTTACCTTACTGTGGCTGGATAGTTCATGAGTGACCAGATCTGATGTGTACCAAACAATGTATGATGATAATATACTTAGCTTTTCGGCATTGTAACTTTGCAGTGCAGGTCGGTAGTACACTGACTTTTACAAAAACGTTAATGTGCTGGATGTCTGATCATGAGTGGCCAGCTCTGATAAAGCAGTGTGTCTAATTAACACATCTGACAGCAGCACTGACTAGGCAATCACATTCTTCCAGATTATTAAAGTGGTTGGGGAAGTCACTCCGACCCTCCGGGGACTGGTAGTAATTTTTCACCCGCATGTCGGATGATACGCCGGGAGATGAGGCGAGCTAAGTGTGACTCTTCTCTTCCTCTGTCTTTATTTTCTCCCTGCTTCCCACACTCCTTTCCAACCCCTTCTCTCAGCTCTCTCATCCCTCCCACTTTAGTTTCCCTTTGCCTTCTCGCTTGACCCATCTCTCCCCCTCTCTCTCTTTCGTCCTTCATAGTCTGAAATATAATATATCTGATGTGCTTTTCCACTCCCTTTTTCATAGTGCCCAAAATAGCTCCACGGCAAGAAGTGCTGACTTTCCCCTTCCCACACCGCTTTTGTGTGCTAAACTGTGCGGAGCAAATTGATTGGTGGAGACAAGCCTGGGAGCGCTTGGGTTTGATTGGCATTTGGCCAGCGGCGATTAACACAGTCTACACACACCCCTAAAAACATGTAAAAGCCACAAACACATTCATATTAGTGATGCAGATCCAGCTGTCGTATTTAGTGCCTGGCACATGGGGAGCGGCCGCGCTCAGAAAGCCAAACCACTTTCCCAATGATTTAGATGAATCACATTGGCTATAATTGCTGTTGACCTTTTTTCTGTAGTGAAGTTCTTTGTTATGGAGGATGTGTGTCAGTAGGAAGATACACACGAGGTGAGGAGGGATATCAGAAGTGAGAAAGCTTAATACCTATTGGTTTGACAGCCTAGCTATTAGCTAATACCTTTTTGAGGAGGAGGTCCGTAACATTCTTGAGGCGTTTACCTCAACAAAGAGAGATGGATTTCATATTTTGCGGTGATTTCCAACTAGAGTATACCTGAGGACTCACAAAAAATCACTTGACTCAGGAGTTCCCTAAATAAGATACTATTATATCCCATCTCTGTCTGACTATACAAATAAGATACTCTTCTATCAATGATATGCTGATTTTCTACCATTTTGACATGAAGGGAAAAAGCATTGGAAATAGCATTTTAATGCTAGCTTGTGAAGCTCCATAGTCTCTCCAGTCTACACCTGCAGGACATCGCAGGACATTAGCCAGCCTTGTTATGTGCAGTGGGACTTCAACAGGACTGGAGGTGAAATGGAAACCACTCTATTTCCTGGCAGCACTCTCTTCTAAGGCTGAGTCCCAAATGCATCCTATTCCCTACAGTATGTAATGCACTTCTTCAGGGCCCATATGGCTCTGGTCAAAAGTATTGCACTACTTAGGGAATATCATGTGATTTGGGACACATAGTTAGTCGAGTGAAATGTTTTTCACCAGGCATTGTTCAAGCCAGCCGAGTAGGGTGGGCTGCTGCACCGGCCACTGCAATAACAATCGTCCATCATAACAAATCGTTGCATTATCAAATTTGAAATGAGAAATCTAATCACATATAGGGGTTGCAACAAGGTTTCAAAATAAATTACGAGTGATAATGCAATGATTACATAACAGTGGTCAAAGTACACCGTAATTAATACATTTGAGCAACGTGAAAAGCTAACATATCACAATTAATTGCACCTAAACACAAAAAAACGGTGGCCTCGAGGGACCCCCCTTCAAGCAAATGATGAGACTTTGATGTCAACATTCAGTTTAAAAAATGTATTGTATTAATACTCTCGCAAAAATAATAATTTGGTTGTGTTTATGAAAGTGTTAAGTAACATTAAACTATGAAAGAAAATGTTTTTTCAAAAAACACAATAGCATTTATTAGTTTATGTAACTGTAGGCTATATGTACAAACAAAATACCATTAAAACATCGCAAATCAAGTCTTAAAAGTGATTAAATAAACACCATCACTAAGATCATTCATAATTAATTTGTTAAGAAACATGGATTCAAGAAAATGCAGAATGTCATATTTTTTTTTAGATATATTACTGTGCTTTGAGTGTTGTGAGCAGGGCCTCTAGAGTGCGACCAATTTGGACGTATATGCAAAAAAACAAAAGATTAAATGAGAGACAAGGGGTACTTGGCTCTACTTCCTTAAAAAACTCTTAAAGATCATACCCTTTTTTTTTTAAATGTTGCCTAAAATGACATACCCAACTGCCTGTAGCTCAGGGGCATCATTTATTAAAAAGAATCTTAGATTTATACTTGAACTTAGTCGTACGATCATTTCCAAAGGTGTGCTTACGTTCGATTTATAAAAGATACTGAGCATAAAAAAACTTGCTTACGCAGGCTCTAAGAAGCCCATTTGTAACATACGCACCTGTGATCTATAAATCTCAAATTAACTTAAAATTGAAGGCATCTGCCCTTCAGCAGTCTGATGGTGCGCTCCACAACCGACCTTGTTCTGCCGTGCACCAAATTGTAGTGCATTTTCTCTGCTGTTCGGGGATCGGCAAAGGGAGTGTGAAGCCACGTTTTCAGTGGATAGCCCCGGTCACCTAATAGGTTAAAACCGTTGTGTTACATTATTTTGCGCGGTTAATAGGCTATTATACACTGAAAAAAAAGAACTCTCCAAGAAGCCACCCGCCTCCACTCTTACCAGCTTCTAGACACAGGCTTACTCTGCTGTGGCGCAGAATGATTGAGTCTTGCGTAGACCCTGGCCACTTGGAGCATGCATTGAGTAGTTGCATACGAGCATCACGGATGATTTGAACATGCAATGAATGGAAATTCTTCATGTTAACATATACATGTTCATCTACAGATGATGCTCATAAGGCAATATACGTGTAGTGAACTGCACCTCTGACCCCTGGGAAATTAAATGAGATGATAAACTCGGCCTGTTCGTCGGCTGTAAATGGGAAACTAATGTATCTCGTGGACAATACGTGTAGAACCGCCTCGATCACTTGTGGCAGGATGTGGCTGAATGATGGCTGTGATATACCCAACCTGTCACTCATTTCCCTCTGGAATGTCCCAGTAACGAGGATCCCAGAGCAGACAGTATTTAGACAGATACGGGTATGGCATGATTACAGTGTGTCTTCCTTTCCAGATTAGGGGCTAAATCCGCGCACAAATCGAACTGAACATTTCTTGGGAGACGATAGCGATTTATAAACCATGGATCATGATGCGCAAAAAAGTCATTCCGGTCTCTGAAAACTCTCTCCCTTCTAAAAGCATGGTTTTCAATGTCTTCCAATAACGCAATAACAGCCATGGTTACTTTTTTTCTAATTTGACACACTATTTATAGAACATCGCATCCTGTTTTTCATTCAAAACCCATTGCGTCTGGCGATTAATTCCTTACACCTTTAATTGATCATTCCTAACAAATTGTTCATAAAGCTAATGCAAAATTTACTACATGCTTGGACGTAAATGCATCCCAAAATGCAATACACTACATAAGCAGCAGGAAAAGCACTTACATCAAGTCTAGACTTTGCGTAGAGATAAGATAATTCCATATCAAAGTAAGGTTTTATAAATAACTACTTATATGGTTTTCTGCGTGTCATACTTAAGATCAAAATTGATCGTAAGTCCGTTTTATAAATGAGGCCCCTGGACCTGAAGCAAGGATATGCATATTCTTGATAGCATTTGAAAGGAAACATTTTGAAGTTTGTGGAAATGTTCAATTAATGTGGGAGAATATAACACATTAGATCAGGTTAAAAGATAATAAAAAAAAAAAAACATGCATTTTCTATTTTTTTTTTGTTCCATCATCTTTGAAATGCAAGAGAATTGCCATACTTTCAGATAGTTGTAATTTAGAATTTGGACACAAGATGGCAGCAGTGTGTGTGCAACGTTTCAGACTGATCCAGTGAAGAATTACATTACAGCACAATATTTTGTAAGTCTGTCAAGAGTTTGCCCAAATGTGCACATACAAAAAATGCTATGGTAATAAAAACTTTAAGTTTACACTCTCCCAGGAATGTCATACATGATGGATGATTAGCTGATACACTAACTTTCACACATTTAGATGGCCGGGTGGGGTGGGTGTGGAGCCAGAGAAAACAGTGGGGTCAAACTGTAGACCCCAGTTCCTACATTTGAACAGAAAAATGTATTTTATCAAACAAAACGATGCTACATTTTTTTTCTCTGGGACCCTCAGGATGACAAATCAGAGCAAGATTACTGAATGTAAGTACATTATTTGACTTCAGAGATGAATGTATCAAACCAGTTGCCGTGATAACAGTTTTTTGTTGTTGTGCATTCTCCTCAAACAATAGCATATCATTTTTTCACTGTAATAGCTACTGTTTAGACTAACAGGAATTTAAGCTTTCAGCCCATATAAGACATGTATATGTCCCGGAAAGTTAGCTTTTGTATACAACGTCATTCTAGTCACATTAGCGCACATTAGCAACAATTGCCGTTAGCGTTAGCTAGCCATTATAGCAGAGAAAACTGCACTCTGGTAGCTAGCTATCTAGTTAGCAGGGAACATGTAAATAAAAGTCACTAGTAATGTAAAGTTCTAAAACCAAGAAAACAATATATAATCTACCTCGTCTGGCGCATGTAGTTTGAAGAAACTAATTTGATTTTAACAATATCCTAAAAATGCTCAACTATCCCTATTTACTACCTCAATCTCTCCAACAATGTCACCAACTCACCAAGCTTCTAAATCACGCATGCGTAGTACTAGGTTAATTCTCTGATCCTTTATGTCAGTTCATAATGCAAAAGATTTGATTGGTTAGAGGACATCCTCCGGAAGTCGTCATAATTACCATGTAGGTCTATGGAAGGGGTGAGAAGCACAAGCCTCTTAGGTTTTGTATTCAAGTCAATGTAGCCAGAGGAGGATGGAAAATAGCTGTCCTCCGGCTACACCATGGTGCTACCCTAGAGGGTGCTGTTCAGACTACTGTAGATCTTTCTGGCAAAACAGTGTTATTTAATTAGGTATTTGGTGACATATTTAATATAGTTTTATCTAAAAAGTATTGGATGGTCCTCCACTTCCTCCTCTGAGGAGCCTCCATTGGTGCTTCAACAGATGTATTTTTTGAGTTGTACTAACAAAGACATTTAAAACTACTTAGGGAGAAGCGGGGCGCTAGCGGGCCACTCCCGACACTACCCGGTGAAATGCAAGGCGCCAAATTCAAAAACCAAAAGTTGAATTATTAAACATTCATCAATATACAAGTGTTGCATAGTCATCAAAAGCTCTGCTTCTTGGCAATATCACAGTGTTGTCAGATTTCAAAAAGGCTCTACGGCGAAAGCACTACATTTGATTGTGTGAGGGTAACACCTCCAATATTTTTCCATTGCATAAATTCATAAACCATCGCGGTTCACACAAAACACATTTCACAGCGAAAACAAATCCCTTACTTTTTGAAGAACTTCTGCTGAGGGCTTCCCAAGTGTCCAACAAAGACATCCAATGGTTCTTTTGTTAGACAAAGTCATTTATTATATCTATAAATCTCAGTTTGATTGGCGCATTATGTTCATAAAATACAGCGTCCACCCATTGAACCGTGAAGAGAACTCGTTCAACCTATACTTATACACTTGTCCAAGAACAATCAAACATCATTGATAATGTATCCTTAGGAACACTTTTATGTATATTTAGTATAATATTTCAACCGGATTATAAACTGGACGATAAGAAAGGAAAAAACCACAGATGCCGCTTGAGCCCGTGAACGCACGCATCCTCTTCTGTTTACATCCGATGACCACTTGAAATTCTTCTTCTATTACCATCCAGAGCAACTAAACATCATCAAACACTGTCTAGAGACTGTTGACATCCAGTGGAAGCAATAGGTACTGCAATCTTACTCCCATATATGGCCATTTTCAATAGGGAGGGGTTCAAAATGAGGCATGTGTCAAATACACTTTTTCCAGGACAGAAATTCCTCAGGTTTTTCGCCTGTTATATCCGTTCTGTTATACTCACAGACAATATTTTAACACTTTTAGAAACGTCAGAGTGTTTCCTATACAATAGTACTACTTATGTGCATATCCTATTTTCTGGGCCTGAGTGGGAGGCATTTTACTTTGGGCACGCCAGACTCTCCAAAACCGTCACCTCGGGAGCTGCTCCCTAAGAAGTTACGTTTTTACGTTACTTAGTGGAGAGGTCAGAAAAACTTTAATATTTGTTGTTTCAACTTACCAAAGTGTGTTACCTGAACATTTTAAGTTGTGCCAACGTCCCAATATAGTTTAAACAAGTACTTTGAAATGTACATATTTTTTTACCAACTAAGATTTACTTCCAAAACAGGAATTTAGATACAAAGACTTTAACAGACATAATAACACACTTTGTTGTACAGTGTGTGTGTTTGTGTAATTCTTTCAAATACTATTTGAGCCTAGGTCACGTGTGTGTGTGTGTGTGTGTGTGTGTGTGTGTGTGTGTGTGTGTGTGTGTGTGTGTGTGTGTGTGTGTGTGTGTGTGTGTGTCGTCAGTGAGTGAGACACAATCATCACCAGGATATCACTTATTCCACTGTTTATCAAATCTTGCAGAGAAGAATTCAGACTGTTTCCGTGAAACAACTTATAAAATTTGACAGAATCTCTGTTCAATACAGTGTTTATAACAGTACCCTTCTAACAGTACTGAGCCAAGCCGTACTATGCTGGCTTGGTTATCCATACACCACAGTTGCTGGAGCTGTGTTAGATAACATATTGTGAAAAGAAAAGCGTGACTGCAGAACTGTTTGGTTCAGTACAATAGTGTGAAAAGGGTAAATAGGACAGCACACATTTAGATATCTGATGTAGGTAAAATGTCCAGATTCATAGTGGCCAACACAGGCAATATCCAGCTGCTTTTGCTACACAGTCGGGCATGTCAGGCTCCAGTTTCCCCTAGTCAGCCAAACGATACTCCATAATGTATTCAAAAACATTTTGAAACATTTTCAATGGAAAACATGTACAGCTCCATGCAATAGTTATTCTGTAGTTCAATGGCACAAACCATAACCTTCGTTACTCTGATTACCTTCCTGCAATTTCTACGTCACCATGATAGGTAGGCCAGGGCAGGTTGAGCCATACGTCAATCAGGAATCCTTATACAGTACACTGAAGCAACTTGCTCCGCAGGCCATGAACCCTGGCAGAGCAGATGTCTTCACCGACATTCATGATGACATGAATGTCAGCTCAGGGAGGATGATGTGCTCCTCCAAGATCACAGCAACATTGATGATATTCTTGTAGAACGCATCTTCTCCAATTTCAGTCACAATGAATATTCCGATGTCCACTCCCTCTCAAATAAAATTGTATTTGTCACATGCGCCGAATACAACACGATTTCACCTTACAGTGAAATGTTTACTTAGAAGCCCTTCACCAACAATGCAGTTTTAAGAAAAATAAATGTTAAGTAAAAAATAGATAAGTAAAAAATGAAAATAACAAATAGTCAAAGAGCAGCATTAAAATAACAGTAGCGAGGCTATATACAGGGGGTACTGGTACAGAGTAAATGTGTGGGGGCACAGGTTTGTCGAGGTAATTGAGGTAATACGTATGTACATGTAGGTACAGTTAAAGTAACTATGCATAGATAATAACCAGAGAGTAGCAGCAGCGTAAAAGAGGGGGTGGGGAGGGGGACAATGCAAATTGTCTGGGTAGCCATTTGATTAGATGTTCAGCAGTCTTATGGCTTGGGGGTAGAAGCTGTTAAGAAGCCTTTTGGACCTAAACTTAGCGCTCCGGTACGTCTTGCCGTGTGATAGCAGAGAGAACAGTCTATGACTAAGGTGGCTGGAGTCTTTGGCAATTTTTTCACACCGCCTGGTATAGAGGTCCTGGATGGCAGGAAGCTTGGCCCCAGTGATGTACACTGTAAGGTACACCTGTTGTATTTGGCGCATGTGACAAATAACATTTGATTTGAGTTACTACGCCGTACGTCGTAGTTTGTTGGTGATGTGGACACCAAAGAACTTGAAGCTCTCAACCTGCTCCACTACAGCCCCATCGATGTGAATATGGGCGTGCTCAGCCCTCCTTTTCCTGTAGTCCACGATCATCTCTTTTGTCTTGATCACGTTGAGGGAGAAGTTGTTGTCCTGGCATCACACTTACAGGTCGCTGACCTCGTCCCTATAGGTTGTCTCATCATTGTCGGTGATCAGGCCTACCCCTGTTGTGTCGTCGGCAATGATGGTGTTCTTGTGGTTGGCCACGCAGTCGTGGGGGAACAGGGAGTACAGGAGGGGACTAAGCACGCACACACGAGGGGCCGTAGTGTTGGGGATCAGCGTGGCACATATGTTGTTGCCTACCCGTACCGCCTGGGGGCGGCCAATCAGGAAATCCAGGATCCAGTTGCAGAGGGAGGTGTTTAGTCCCAGGGTCCTTAGCTTAGTGATGACCTTTGAGGGAACTTTGGTGTTGAACACTGAGCTGTAGTCAATGAACAGCATTCTCACGTAGGTGTTCCCTTTGTCCAGGTGGGAAAGGGCAGTATTGAGTGCAATAGAGATTTTGTCATCTGTGGATCTGTTGGGGCACTTATTGATGAAGCCAGTGACTGATGTGGTGTACTCCTCAATGCCATCGGAAGAATCCGGGAATATATTCCAGTCTGTGCAAGCAAAACAGTCATGTAGCTTAGTATCTGCGTTATCTGACCACTTTCTTATTGAGCGAGTACTTCTCTGATACTTCCTGCTTCCGTTTTTGTTTGTAAGCAGGAATCAGGAGGATAGGGTTATGGTCAGATTTGCCAAATGGGTAAGGGAGAGCTTTGTATGTGTCTCTGTGTGTGGAGTAAATGTGTTTTTTTCCCTCTGGTTGCACATTTAACATGCTGGTAGAAATGAGGTAAAACGGATTTAAGTTTCCCTGCATTAAAGTCCCTGGCCACTAGGAGTGCCGCCTCTGGATGAGCATTTTCTTGTGATTCTTATGGCCTTATACAGCTCGTTGAGTGCCGTCTTAGTGCCAGCATTGGTTTGTGGTAGTAAAGAGACAGCTACGAATATAAAGATGAAAACTCTCTAGGTACCATGGTCCTCAATTAAACAGCCACGACCCAGTGAAACATAAGATATTACAGTTTTTAATGTCCCGTTGGTAGGATAGTCTTGATCGGAGCTCATCCATTTGAAATGACAATGATTTCACGTTAGCTAATAGGACTAATGTTAAAGGGGGATTATTCACTCGCCGTCTGATCCGTACAATGCACCCGACCTACGCCGCCGATATCTCTGTCTCTTCTTCATGCGAATGACGGGGGATTTGGGCCTAGTCAGGTGTGTGAAGTAAATCCTTCGCGTCAAACTCATTAATGAAAAAATCTTTGTCAAGTACGAGGTTAGTAATCACTGTCCTGTTATCCAGAAGCTCTTTTCGGTCTTAAGAGACGGTGGCAGAGACATTATGTACTATGTATTATGTACATTATGTAAAACTTATATCTCCTAAAATAATGTCCCTCTCTGAAAAGAAACACTTTCACCATTGTTCATGCACAACACATCGGATGGAAACTTCATACACGTAGTGGGTATACTTTCCAAGTCACCACAAAATAACAACCAAAATTACATTTGTGTTCTTTAGATCGCCTTTGACTATTCCCCACGTTCAATGTAGAAATATTGTTCCAGTATTTGCTTTAGAACGGGTTAGAGTTTCGGATGGAAAAGTCTTAAAACAAAGCACATTCCTTTGGTGAATTTGGAAAGGGAGACCTGAATCTTCTCTCCTTGATTCACAACCGGGTGTGAGTTGTTAACCCCCACCAGTTAACCCCCACCAGTTGTTAACCCCCACTCCTCTCCCCCTCTACGGGTGAGGGGGGAGGGGGGGTCTGCTTGAAGTCATTCATTGCAAACCTGATCTGACCTATTTGGATCCTCACGGGACAGTCATGACACTATGGTTTGTAGCTTTTGTGCATGGCTTACTGGTATGGTTTTTGCCTGGTAGGAGTGGTTATCTTGGAGCATGTGCATGTATTTATTGGTTAGCGTTGAGCTAGTGGCTAACTGTGACTTTTAACAGTCGAGTTATTGGTTCTGTGTGGTTTACTGATTTTGACTATGGGGCCAGCAGTGTTCTGTGCAGAGGTAGAGGATAGTTGGGGTTTTCTCAAGCTAACGAGGGATCAGTTAGTTCAGGTAGCAGAAAGAAATGACAATTTTGAAACAGCTGATGAGTGAATAAAAGTGAGGAAGTTTGTGTTTTCAGTCGGTCAGAAAGTCTTGTCGCTAAACCAGGTTCCACCAGTGATCAGAGTGATTAGCTAGTTTCCTCAAGGATCATGCAGGTTTGTGTAACCCCCGTAAAACCCAAGTGTCTCAGGAGGCGGAGTCTCTCAAGGAGAGTTTTGAGGTATCCCCAGATTGTGAAGGTACTCATGTTAACAGATAAAAAAACACCTTATGGGACAGCGGGGAATATAAAGAGACACACACGTGCACAGACACACATGCTGACACACGCACGCTAGACACACGTACACATGGATTTTGTATTGCAGATGTAGTAGTAGAGTAATGGCCTGAGGGCACACACTTAAAGTCTGTTGTAAATTTGTTTATTGTAAAATAGCATTTATCTGGTCAAACACAATTTTTTCCAAAGGTTTACCAAGGGTTGGTAACAGGCTAATTGGTTGGCTATTTGAGCCAGTAAAGGAGGCTTCACTATTCTTGGGTAACGGAATTACTTTTGCTGCCGTCCAGGCCTGAGGGCAAACACTTTCTAGTAGGCTTAGATTGAAGATATGACAAATAGGAGTGGCAATATCGTCCGCTATTATCCTCAGTAATTTCTATCCAAGTTGTCAGACCTTGTGGCTTGTCATTGTTGATAGACAACAATATTTTTTTCACCTCTTCCACACTCACTTTACGGAATTCAAAATTACAATGCTTGTCTTTCATAATTTGGTCAGTAATACTTGGATGTGTAGTGTCTGCGTTTGTTGCTGGCATGTCATGCTTAAATTTGATAATCTTCCCAATGAACAAAATAATTAAGTAGTTGGCCATATCAGTGGGATTTGTCATGAATGAGCCATCTGATTCAATTAATGATAGAGCTTAGTTTGCCTTTTTGCACAAAATTTTTACTATCATTCTTCATATTAGCTTTGTTTCATAGTATAGTCTTCTTCTTTTCATTCAGTTTAGTCACATGATTTCTCAATTTGCAGTACGTTTACCAATCGGTTGTGCAGCCAGACTTATTTGCCATTCTCAACCATACAATTTTTAAATTCCTCATCGATACAAGGGGATTTAACAGTTTTTAGTCATTTTCTTAATGGGTGCACGCTTATTAGTAACTGGAATAAGCTATTTTATAATTGTGTTAAAGCCAGGCACCACAGGCAAAAATTGTGATTTTGCTTCCATCGGTCAATTTTCAGATTTTGGGATATTTTGCAACTATTACTGTCATAAAATGTACAAATAAATCAGAAATAATGTATATAAATACTTCATTTGTATCATCCGTCAACTACACCTAGCATACATTCTGTTCTTGTTAGCATGTTTCATGTAGATATTCAACCACAATTTTTTTTAACTCTCCATGTTGAATCATATACCATTCAAAAGCTTATTTAACGGAGCATATTGTTAGCTAGTCCATGCATGGCAATATGCTTTGCAGATGTAGTGCTTTGTGCTGAAGATTAGTAATTTCCTGAGATCCGATTGGTTACTTGCATTTAAAGGCCCTTTCCGGTCAACCTGGTTAAAATGGCTCATGTGCGGTGCACTTCCTTGTTTGAAAATATCTCCCTCGAAGAATCTACGTAAAGAGAGACAAAATGAACAAATCTCGAAGAATATACCAACAGACTGTGAATAAAAATAGGATATCTCAGAGAAAAGCATTGAATGAAAGAAAAAATGAGCCTGATCAGCCGATCGAGGCAGTGGCAGTACAGGTAGATGAGGAAAAGGAGGTAGCAAATTAGTTGAGACGAAGATGACAGCTAGCAGCGTGCAGCCAGGAAGCCAACAGTGACTTTTATTCCACATGTCACAAATAAACCAACTTGTACATTATTTAATTTGCCCTAAGTGTCTACACACTGGACTGAAAATCACTATAGACCCCACCAATCAGGGACTCTGTAATTCTGTCATGAAAGAATGTGCACACTGTGAAGGTGAACGTGATGCATTTACTTCCTCCAGGCTGCAGGAGTGCTCCAAGAGATGGAGATGTGACATTTTACATAAAGGTGAGGATGGTTCTTCTAGCCCACAAACTTGGACTTGGTTATGCAGCACTTAACTTCTTAGGGCTAGGGTCCCATTTTCCAAATGTTTGCCTGTCTGACGTGCCCAAAGTTAAATGCCTGCCACTCAGGGCCAGAAACTAGGATATGCACATAATTAGTACTATTGGATAGGAAACACTCTGACGTTTCTAAAACCGTTAAGATATAGTCTGTGGGTATAACAGAACAGATATAGCAGGCAAAAACCCGAGACATTTCTGTCCAGAAATAATTTTTCTTTTCCTCTTCTCTCACTTTGAATGCCTGGTTATATAAGTCAATGGGAGATAGGACACAGGTTGCAATACCTATGGCTTCCACTGGATGTCAACAGTCTCTGGACAGTGTCTGGAGGAAAAAGCCCTGAGGAGATCCAAAATAAGCAAAGTCCTAGAGATACCGTCCTTGCGTCTCAGCTCATATCAGAGACATGAAAGGAGAGTGACAGGTAAATAAAAGGGGAGAGTTGCCCAATATTGTCAGGTGACTTGCTGTGTATAGATTCCTTGCTCCAGCAAATGTATTCAAAGTGAATAAACAGAGTGATAGGAACATAACTATACAATGAGACTGTCACATAGGCCTACAGTGTCATATAGCCAACTGTAGCTTACTGTGATTGCTGAGAAATTAGCTTTACGTAAAGTAAACACATGCTGATATGCTAATATTTGCATAGGGTAACATGCTGATATTTAGTGATGCAGTTCAAGTCAAATCAAATCAAAGTTTATTTGTCACGTGCGCCGAATACAACAGGTGTAGACCTCACAGTGAATGCTTACTTACAGGCTCTAACCAATAGTGCAAAAAACATATTAGGTGAACAATAAGCACAATGCAAAAAGTCCAGATAGCCCTTTGATTACCTGTTCAGGAGTCTTATGGCTTGGGGGTAAAAACTGTTGAGAAGCCTTTTTGTCCTAGACTTGGCACTCCGGTACTGCTTGTCATGTGGTAGTAGAGAGAACAGTCTATGACTGGGGTGGCTGGGGTCTTTGACAATTTTTAGGGCCTTCCTCTGACACCGCCTGGTGTAGAGGTCCAGGATTGCAGGCAGCTTAGCCCCAGTGATGTACTGGGCCGTACGCACTACCCTCTGTAGTGCCTTGCGGTCAGAGGCGGAGCAATTGCCGTACCAGGCAGTGATGCAACCAGTCAGGATGCTCTCGAAGGTTGCAGCTGTAGAACCTTTTGAGGATCTCAGGACCCATGCCAAATCTTTTTAGTATTCTGAGGTGGAATAGGCTTTGTCGTGCCCTCTTCTTGACTGTCTTGGTGTGTTTGGACCATTCTAGCTTGTTGTTGATGTGGACACCAAGGAATTTGAAGCTCTCAACCTGCTCCACTACAGCCCCATCGATGAGAATGGGGACGTGCTCGGTCCTCCTTTTCCTGTAGTCCACAATCATCTCCTTAGTCTTGGTTACGTTGAGGGAGAGGTTGTTGTCCTGGCACCACAAGGCCAAGTCTCTGACCTCCTCCCTGTATGCTGTCTCGGGGCGGCCCGTCAGGAAGTCCAGGATCCAGTTGCAGAGGGAAGTGATCCTTAGCTTAGTGATGAGCTTTGAGGGTACTATGGTGTTGAACGCTGAGCTGTAGTCATGAATAGCATTCTCACAGAAGTGTTCCTTTTGTCCAGGTGGGAAAGGGCAGTGTGGAGTGCAATAGAGATTGCGTCGTCTGTTGATCTGTTTGGGCGGTATGCAAATTGGAGGGGGTCTAGGGTTTCTTGGATAATGTTGTTGATGTAAGCCATTACCAACCTTTCAAAGCACTTCATGGCTACGGACGTGAGTGCTACGGGTCTGTAGTCGTTTCGGCAGGTTGCCTTTGTGTTCTTGGGCACAGGGACTATGGTGGTGTGCTTGAAGCATGCTGGTATTACAGACTCAATCAGGGACATGTTGAAAATGTCAGTGAAGACACCTGCCAGTTGGTCAGCACATGCTCGGAGCACACATCCTGGTAATCCGTCTGGCCCCGCAGCCTTGTGTATGTTGACTTATTTAACTTCTTGCCGCACAGATCCCGTGAGCGGGATAATTTTCGATAAAAACGAAGCGCTCCAAATTCAAAATAAGAATTCGTAATATTTTACATTCATGGAAATACAAGTGTAGCACATGGTTACAAAGCTTAGAGTCTTGGTAATCTAAATCTGTTGTCAGATTTCAAAAAGGCTTTACGGCGAAAGCAAAACATTTGATTATCTGAGGTCAGCACCTTCACAAAAATAGCTTTTTCAACCAGCACTGGCGACACAAAATCACAAATTAAAGATATAAAAACTCACTTACTTTTTAAGATCTTCTGATGTTTTCAACCAGGAGGGTCCCAGCTACAAAACTGCTGTTCATTTTGTTCGATATAGTACATATTTATATCCGAAAAAACCGCTGTTTAGACCGCGCCATTGAATTCAGAAATCCACAGGAAACACCTCCGTCAAAAAGTCCAAATTGCTCCTAGTAAACTTTGTCTATTTTTGTCAAACAAAGACTCTATATAATCCTTAGGTTGTCTAAAATGTTATAAAATGATAAAACTTCACGCGGAAACAACTATGTTCAATAGACAAGGCAAATTCCCACGCGAGTGCTCTCCCCAGAACTCGCCCAAACACTGTTTTTCTTCCGGTGCACTCTTTCCTCCAAGTGAGAAAACATATTCATTTTTCAAAATACAAGCCCAAAGCCATCAATAGTAGACTGTTACCATGAAGGGGACACCATAGGAATAGGAAAATGGTGTCTGGATTCAATGCTTTTCAATAGCTTTTCAAAAATAAGAGCATAGGAGCATTTCCTTCGGGTTTTCGCCTGCCAAATCAGTTCTGTTATAGCCACAGACATAATTTTAACGGTTTTGGAATATTCAGTCTTTTCTATCCAAAGCTACTAATTATATGCATATCTAGCTTCTGGGCCTGAGTGACAGCCCATTTACTTTGGGCACGTCAGATAGGCGGAAACTAGGAATTCTACCCCCTAGCTGTAAGAGGTTAAAGGTCTTACTCACATCGGCTATGGAGAGCGTGATCACACAGTTGTCTGGAACAGCTGATTCTCTCATGCATGCCTCAGTGTTGCTTGCCTCGAAGCGAGCATAGAAGTTCTCGGCCGTGCTTCGCTTTGTAGTCTGTAATAGTTTGCAAGCTCTGCCACATAAGACGAGCGTCAGAGCCGGTGTAGTATGATTCAATCTTAGCCCTGTATTGACGCTTTGCCTGTTTGATGGTTTGTTGCAGGGCATAGCAGGATTTCTTGTAAGCTTCCGGGTTAGAGTCCCGCACCTTGAAAGCAGCAGCTCTAGCCTTTAGCTCAGTGCGAATGTTGCCTGTAATCCATGGCTTCTGGTTGGGGTATGTACGTACAGTCACTGTGGGGACGACGTCCTCTATGCACTTATTGACAAAGCCAGTGACTGATGTGGTGTACTCCTCAATGCCATCAGAGGAATCCCGGAACATGTTCCAGTCTGTGATAGCAAAACAGTCCTGTAGTTTAGCGTCTGCTTCATCCGACCACTTTTTTTATAGACCGAGTCACTGGTGCTTCCTGTTTGAATTTTTGCTTGTAAGCAGGAATCAGGAGGATAGAATTATGGTCGGATTTACCAAATGGAGGGCGAGAGAGAGCTTTGTACGCGTCTCTGTGTGTAGAGTACAGGTGATCTAGAATTTTTTTTCCTCTGGTTGCACATTTAACATGTTGATGGAGATTTGGTAGAACAGATTTAAGTTTCCTTGCATTAAAGTCTCCGGCCACTAGGAGCGCCGCCTCTGGGTGAGTGGTTTCATGTTTGCTTATTTCCTTATACAGCTGACTGAGTGCGGTCTTAGTGCCAGCATCTGTCTGTGGTGGTAAATAAACAGCCACGAAAAGTATAGCTGAAAACTCTCTAGGCAAGTAGTGTGGCCTGCAATTTATCACAATATACTCTACTTCAGGCGAACAAAATCTAGAGACTTCCTTCGATTTCGTGCACCAGCTGTTGTTGACAAATATGCACAGACCGCCCCCCCCTTGTCTTACCGGAGTGTGCTGTTTTGATGTCCCGTTGGTAGGATATTCGTGATCGTACCTCGTCTAATTTATTGTCCAATGATTGCACGTTGGCGAGTAGTGTTGACGGTAACGGCAGCTTTCCCAATCGGCTCTTTTGCCCCTGTACCTGCGTCGCTTCCTCTTGCGAAGAACTGGGATGTCAGCCCTGCCAGGTGTTTGGAGAATGTCCTGTGCGTCCTGCTTGTTGTTGAAAAAATCTTTGTCCAATCCGAGGTGTGTGATCGCTGTCCTGATATCCAGAAGCTCTTTTCTGCCGTAAGATACGGTTGCAGAAACATTATGTACAAAATAAGTTGATTCACATCCAACTACGGGATAGGTGTGTGAATAGACATTGTAACAGTTCTAGTGATAGACTGAGGTGTTGTCTTCATACTGCCATGCATGTGTGATGAAAAGGAAAAGTGGAATTAGTAAGGAGGAGTTCAGGGAATGGAAGGATTCACATGCAGATGACTGTGCTCAAAAATTCTCAGGTTCGAGCAACACAAAGGAGCAGGAATCAGCCAAATGCAGCAGCCAGTATGGCAGTAGCCATCTTCAATGAGGGAGCCACTGCTATATCAAATGTGATGGACAAATTGTGGCTTGACAGCACTTTGGTGACACTGGAAGCAATCAGAGAGGAGGATGTGAGGCGTGTTGTGAGAGCCGATGCTGCTTCAACGGAGTGTGCCAAGCGTAGGAGCAGGTCCCATGACAAAGACAAGAAAGTAAAGCGGCTTCAGCAACAACTCAAAGAGTGCCTTACATATGGGGCAGGCATAGCTAATTACTGTTCTGCACATTTCAGCCATACAAAATCCTAGTATGTGACAAATTGAGCAAAGTGATGTGAGAATTTGCCCAAAACTGCATATTTTCCCAAAAGACCAGTATTCAAAGCATATGCTCTATTGCTTGAAACAAATGTATTAAACGTGCTAATGTATTTGTAAAAGGTATATTTGATGTTTATTTGTCAGTTTAGAAGTGATATATGAATAAGAGTTTAATTAATGTGACATAAATTGTCAAATTTATGGAAAGTAAATTTTAATTACATTTGCCTATCTTTATCGGCCATTTTCTCAAAATGACATGTTCCCTGTCCACCAATTCATTTTTCTCAGTCTTCCAAGGACATACATTCACATTATTCCACACATAGGTTCTTAGGTCTTAGTCAGACTTTTAGTGAGGCTTTTTTATATCTTGTGTCATTTTGATTTTAAGTGTCATTTTATCTGTAAATATATGCAAAATATGCATCCGTCATCCATGTGAAGTGTTTTTTTAAATAATTCCATGAAAATACAATATTTTGATAAACTGATCTGTAAAGGTCTGACCATTGAGTGTCTTATCACAATCTTAACCCCCCAAAAAAAAAAAAATATTATTTGAAGCAATGTGTTGAAAAATGGATTCTTGTAATATGCAAATTAGTGCATATTAAAGTAGGTTTTGTATCATTTGCATATTTTAATGTTAAAATATATATAAAACGTATAATACAATAATATGTTGTATTTATGTATACTTTCAACTGGTAAAGTTTCAGTCTGATGAGACTAAAGAAAAATAATCCCTATAAGCCTGTGGTGCCTGGCCTTAAGTGCAGTGTCTGGTTGCTACCGCTACCGCGCCAGGCTGCCCATCATTACGCACACCTGTCACCATCATTGTGCGCATCAGTGCTCATTGGACTCGTTCACTTTTTGATTGCCTTGCCTTGTCTGTTCTTCTGTTTCATCCCCGTGTCAGCATTCATGTTGTGATGTTTTTCATGTTCAGACGTTGTCCTGTCCTGTTTCATGTCTGTTTATTAATTAAATGTTCACTCCTTGTACTTGCTTCTCGTCTCCAAGCGTCTGTTCTTACAGACATCTTATACATTCTATTAGGTTTTCCTAGAAATGACTACTATATTGTGATCACTACATCCAATTTATTTGTATACTGCTTTAAATTGTCATGATGTGATCAATACATGTTGAAGATGTCATTCCTGTGCTATTTGTAACTACACTGGTTAGTTGACTGATAACATGAACCAGGTTGGAGGCACTGATTACAGTTAGAAGATTTTTCTGGAGTGGGAAGCTTGATGAAAGCCAGTCAGTATTGAAATCACTTAGAAAATATCCCTCTCTGTTGATATGCTTTACTGGGAAGCTTAACAATGTTATTTATGTTTGAGCTGATAGTGCAGGGTGAGTTGCACACAGTGGACTTCCTACTAGGGCACCACCTCAGTGCTAACAGTTTATTACTGCATACAATAGCTGTAGGATCAAAAGAGGCATTCAGGGCAGTTAGATGGACTTACATTAAGTTACTTACATTGTGTCTGCCAACACCCCTGGGACAATGTACATTTGCAGCAGCACTGCGACAACTCAGCGACACAGTGGTAGGGATTATCTGACTGGGCTTGGGTCATCGATACGTCATTGTCTCAATGCAGCCTCGAAATGCGTGGACATAGTCCAGGAGCCAAGATGATTTGGATGGACTCTGACATTCCTGTAGAGCATCTTCTGTTTCCAGAAAGTGTCAAAGTTATCTATAAAAGTGATTCGACAGCGTCAGCTCCCGGCATCTGTCGTAGAACAGTTGGAAGCAGCTTTGTAATGTCCTGTACTCGTGTTCCAGGATAGCACAGGGGTTTAGCACCGGGAACCAGGATGTTTCTTACCATAGAACTGTCGGTGACAACAGCTGGTCCAATGGCTGAGGAGGTCCAGCCATTCTTTCGCCTCAATTGGTTTCGCAAACCCCACGAGAACCGGAGGGCGGTTGGACCCGAGCCAGCTGTAGTATCCATCGTGGAGGATGAGTTGGTCGGAGTCTCGGACAGCCTCGCAGTCTAATGAGGGTGGGAGCTCTGAGGATCTGAACCCGAGGTAGAACCCACTGGAACGGGAGACGGAACAGAGGATGAAGGCGCAGCTACCTCCAGATCCGAATCGGAAACCCCCAGGGAAGAAATCGCCAGA
The DNA here is from genome assembly GCA_030435695.1 of Brachymystax lenok tsinlingensis. Lineage (NCBI taxonomy): Eukaryota > Metazoa > Chordata > Actinopteri > Salmoniformes > Salmonidae > Brachymystax > Brachymystax lenok. Next base: position 28,744,051 of record CM059780.1, read on the forward strand.
ACCTCTGGATCCAGGGAGGCGAAACTGCCCCCGTTGCCAGATTACGCTGTTTTCAACTTCCACGGCAAGTGACATATCTCCATGGCTGGCTGGTAGGGTCGAGAACAGGAACATCCACCAAGTCATCCAGGAGCATCCTACTAGCTACAGTTTACCGGGAAGGGGTGGACCCCTTCGGGGAGGGATCCCTGCAGAGTACCGGCCAGTCGGCTGTGGAGAGCCGGCACGGTGGCAACACTTCCACCAGGCCAGAGTGGTGTTCGGCTACTGGGGTGGAAGAGAAAGAAAAAGTAGGCTGGATTCCCCAGTAGCTTGTGTAGGTTCACTACTTGTTTGCTGAGAGTAGCCACTTCGCCCCTGTAGTCCTCTGTAAGCAAACAGTTGCTACATTGCTACAGTCTGAGCGGTCTACATTGTCCAGGAATAAAGCAAAATAAACACAGCTCCTTCAGCGTTGAAAACATTTGTTAGCATCCTTCATTTGAGGCTCCATGTTAGTTAAGCCACCCGGGCCTCCGTGTCTCTCCTTTTGACAGGGAACTCCCAAGTCGTCCGAGAGAGAACCACACGGATATTTAAAACGTCAGGCCAAGGTAATTCTACACTAATCACATAATGAGGAAGGTCCTAAAAATTGTCAAAGACCCCAGCCACCCCACTCATAGACTGTTCTCTCTACTACCGCATGGCAAGCGGTAGCGGAGTGCCAAGTCTAGGACAAAAAGGCTTCTCAACAGTTTTTACCCCCAAGTCATAAGACTCCTGAACAAGGAAACAAATGGCTACCCGGATATTTTGCATTGTGCCACCGCCCCCCCCAACCCCTCTTTTTTACGCTGCTGCTACTCTCTGTTTATCATATATGCATAGTCACTTTAACTATACATTCATGTACATACTACATCAATTGGGCCGACCAACCAGTGCTCCCGCCCATTGGCTAACCGGGCTATCTGCACTGTGTCCCGCCACCCACCACCCGACAACCCCCCTTTTTACACTACTGCTACTCTCTGTTCATCATATATGCATAGTCACTTTAACCATAACTACATGTACATATACTACCTCAATCAGCCTGACTAACCGGTGTCTGTATGTAGCCTCACTACTTTTATAGCCTCGCTACTTGTATAGCCTCGCTACTGTATATAGCCTGTTTTTTTTTACTGTTGTTTTTATTTCTTTACTTACCTATTGTTCACCTAATACCGTTTTTTTGCACTATTGGTTAGAGCCTGTAAGTAAGCATTTCACTGTAAGGTCTACACCTGTTGTATTCGCGCACGTGACAAATAAACTTTGATTTGAACATTTTTTTTATTCACAATGTGAAAAAGGAATGGCGGTGTTGAGTATCATAATTCAGGCTAGTAAATACTGTTTCGTCAACAACACACTCAGTGCCAAACTGGGTAGTGAGTGGTCTCCATACACATTTAGACCCAGCATTAAGCCAATACCAGTTGTAAATCCCTATTAAGATTGCTAGTATTCATTGGTAATGAGAAATCAAATGCAACACTGGACCCAAGTAGAGAGTGGATCCAGAGCCATCCGACCTATTGTTATTTTACTGCTGCTCTTGAATTATTTGTTACTTTTATTTTTGTAAAAAAAAAGTATCTTTTTTTTATTTAAACCGCATTGTTGGTTAAGGACTTGTAAGTAAGCAATTCACTGTAAGGTCTACACCTGTTGTATTCGGCGCATGTGACAAATAAAACTAGGCGCTTTGACCAGTGAGAGATGAGCTTGGCTAATAGATGGTACCCATTAGCCAATAGCAGAGTAGTGATAATCCAAAGAAAGTTGAAGGCAGCAACAATTCATCAAAAGGTGAGCTGCTCACGATTGATAAAGCCATTGTGATGTCTCCACCTGATAGGGTTGCTACTTAAGATCCAATATTAAAATGGACCTTAAGTTCCTCGCTGGGGTTTACATAGTTAACGGGTTAATTATATGGATTGGCTTATCATCTATGGGGAGAAATTTGTTCTGGTGCAGGGAAGAGAGCTAGGTTGCAGTCGGTTCCCCCTCTGTGAATTGATGGCAGTAGCAGCAGGCCTGCTTGTGTAATGGGTCTGTGTATGTAGCGAGGTTTTCTGATTAGCAAAAGCTGCAGCTGCAGGCTCCGGTTGCTGTACTGAGATGTGAAGGTAACACTTTCTATGAGCCACCTGCTTTGTAAAGCATTATACATGTGTTTAAGCATTTGTACAGTCTATTTTAGGGAGTCAAGCTATTATGTTTGCTTATCGCTTGATAATGCATATTACCACGTGTGTAATGATTTATGAAGGCATCTTAAGCCTTTACACATGTATATATATAAAAATGTTCTGCGAGCTGTAATAAACCCTTATAGCAAGTGTTACAATGCAAAACGGGGAAGTATTCGTAATGCATTATAAACCGCTACTTCATAAAGAGCAATGAACATGTTTCATGGTGGCCTTGTTATAACATAACCTTCATGAGTGTGAAAACGCCTTACTAATGCTTTATTTAAGTGACCCAGTCGTTCGTTCTAAATGTTCCATAGCCATACTGACTGGCAATATTCTTATCCTTTTCTTGCTAGCTAGCCAACTGCGGCTAACTTACAGTCACGTCAAACAGTGCAGCCAGAATAACAACAGTAGCTGTATTTGCATTTGTTTAGGCTGTTTTCTAGTTGCATTTATTTGGATACATCCATAACAATGAGCTAATGATGCGCGATTTTGACTGGCATAGAAAGTGTGCTCTCTACTCAGGACACTGTTGTTCAGAGGAGCTAGCTAACAACCCAGCTAACACAATCACTTCAAACTGAAGCTGGAAAGACTGCAAACTAGCTGCATCTTTTTTAAATTTACATTTCTTTGTATATGCATAAAAATGATGCCAGCTGATACATGATTTTGACTGGCTGAGAAACACTGCCTGCCTGCTTGTCTTGTCTCAACTCCTGGCCCCTACATGTTCATTACCATTGGACAGCTGGAGATTAAATTAGACTATTGAAACCATGTTGAAAATGTCGGAGAGACAGACAGCAATATCTATACAAATCTCCGCTGTTGAAAACGAAATATTAGTCTAAAAGAAATGTGGGATAACATCTAGATGCTTTTTATAATGGAGATCAAGTTCATAACTTGCCTGCCTGGGCTGATGAGACAGTGGATTGCACAGTCAGATGGAACAGAGTAAATAGGCATTTTAACATCATAGATTTAGCCGGTGGTAACTTGTTGAATAGAGACCAGCTGGAATGCGGTTTTAACCAATAAGCATTCAGAATTATAACCACCCGTTATATAAAACTTGATATGAGAATGTATAAGCCATTATGATGTCTTATAATAGGCTTATAACGCCTATCTATGCATTAACATTTCAACAGACTCAAATTGGCTGGTATTTAGTGAGGATCATAATGATATGACTACAGGACATAGGCTGCATGCTCATAAAAAGTTGTGCAAAGCATGACAATCTGTTATGTAACCTTTATTTAACTAGGCAAGTCAGTTAAGAACAAATTCTTATTTACAATGACGGCCTAACCCAGCCAAACCCGGACGACGCTGTCATGACGTGGCCCTTTCTGGGTATAGATTGTGGCATTCCTCTCTCTCTCTCCTACACCCAAGTTCTGTTATCTCAGGTTGTAAATTACTGGAGGAGACTCTCTCCTCCTGGCCATGCAGTATATAGAGAGAGAGTTTCACAGTAGAACGAAGGAACTTCTTCTACATCACAGAACTTGAGAACTTAACAATATCCATGTTTTGGAGAATGTGTAAATGGTCGGTGGAGAAGCCAGCTACAACCTTGTCCATTTTGTTTCATGTTTGTGACCTCATGAAAGACAATACAGCCACATTACCATAACTCTGTTTATACAGGTGCCTCCGTTATGATGTTTGTGTCTAATTATTGTATAAAATGAATGAGTGAAGATGAAACTATTTGTGAAATGATGTAATGCTATGTTCAACCGTTAATGTGAGAGAATTGTATTCCCTTTAATGTTTAACTAAGTCATTGGCCTACCCCCATGAGCACAGACATGATCTGTCTCATGGGACAGCCCTTTTCTACTGTTACAAATAAAAACCCCACCTGAAGAAATCCTCTTCAGCCCATGCATACCTCGGTCAGCTGAGGTTGAGTAGAGACCACAAAAACCTCAATATAAACTAAGGTTGTAATGGTTGTTGAACTCCTAACCATACCACGTGGAGCATTGGCTACACGGCGGGAAATGGTTAAGCTCTGAGACTATCGATCCCAACAGAATAAGAGCAAATCTTAGATACTAATTACTAGTCTGCAACTAGAAATTATGTTAACCTGGGATGCGAAGACCGCCAACCGCCAAAACATCTATTCTATAAGAACATTTCTGAATGGTACTCTGAAGTATCCATTCTAACCAGGAAAGACTTCAGGGAAGCAGAGAGACCCTCGGATGAACTTTCCAACAGAAGGACAGACGATTCCAACAGAGATCACGACGACACACTGGGCGTAAATATATATTGATTGCAATTATTCCTGAATGAGTGTGCGTTCATGTGCAAAGGATTATAATTTCAATTAATCTAATTATCAACTGTGTAGTGACTCCTTTTTGTCTTTCCGGCCCTTCTCAGTCCACACCCACTTCCCTTTGTCTGCCAAGCCGTCATATCGGCTTAGCCCACTAGGGAACCTCCCCTATCATTTCCTTGTAACTATAACTGTTGTTTGTTTATGCATTTCTGTGATTATTTAGTTAGTTAGTAAATAAATGACTAAGACAATTGATGTCATTGAAAATAAGAATTTGTTCTTAACTGACTTGCCTAGTAAAATAAATAAACGTCCTAGTTAATTACATTTACATGATTAGTTTAATCACGTAATAATAATTACAGAGAATGTATTTGTTAAAATAACAGTCTTCAATTTAATGATGCCAAAGACACCACAACGCTGGGCCAATTGTTCCCCGCCCTATGGGACTCCCAATCATGGCCGGATGTGATACAGCCTGGAATAACTACAATGCATTATATTGTACCTGTTTGTGTTACCAGACACCAAGATAATGAATTCACTTATTATCTATGCATCACTTTTGAGCTCAATTTCTAAAATAAAATTAACATTTTAGTGTGAAACAGAGGAGGCAGTCGGCATGTCTATTTGTTCAATCTGCACAAGCCCTTCAAATCACTACTCAGCCATCTTGAAAATAAAATATTTTCACACAGTACTGTGTATTTTTAACCATATAGCATTTGGTCACCCTTATGCTGACAAGGTCCCACCGCTATCAGAATAACAATGTTGTGAATATGACAAACACGACGCACTCATGTTGTGACAGACACATTTTCATCATAATACAAGTGACGCGTAGCATGACCTCATTATGTTTACCGTTTCATAGTACAATTGACATCATGCCAACTCAAGACAGGCTGTATCAACCATTAGCAACAATCAATGTCAATTCTGACAATGAATTCTGTAAATGAAAAATAAATAAAAACACACTATCCACATATCCAAACTTTGTTTTTATCTTTGTCTATCCCTAAAGAGCGCCTTCACAGCAAACTAGAGACAGACACACATTCATTTATGCATATCTGCCTGTGACATTCATTCGGTAAAAAGCCTTGAGCAGCTCAGTGAACACTTTGATGAAATGGGAGCTTGTATTGTGCATCATAATACACCTCTGAGCAGAATTGCTTTGATTGATATGTCTGGTAGGAATGCTACACACCAGAAGGAAAGCATATTTTAAAAACACAACCATTAGTCTTCTACAACGCTTTTGTCTGTCAGACATAATGCTAGCAAATGTCCCCCAAAGAGTGCCAATAGGGAGAAACAGGATGAACCTGATTAATCTCAGAAGGACAAATTTATTTAACGAAATATGAAATACCATGGAATAACCATGTCACAGAAACTGAACATTTACCAAATAATACATCCTGTGCCCTCACCTTGACTTGTAGGACATTTATAGGAGAGGAGACAATCTTACGTCAACGCAGCTAATTTCAAAAGAGCCCATACAAAGAAAGAAAATACATTTCAAATAAAAATGATTATACACTTTTTTTTAGAATACATGTGGAATATTTAAAATTGGCCAAATAATGTATTAGCTTTTTTTTTTTAAATAAATGTTAAATACATTCCAACATATATAATGTATATATAAATATATGTGAAATGTACACTGCTCTTTCCATGACAGACTGACCAGGTGAATCCAAGTGAAAGCTATGATCCCTTATTGATGTCACTTGTTAAATCCACTTCAATCAGTGTAGATGAAGGGAAGGAGACAGGTTAAAGAAGGATTTTTAAGCCTTGAGACAATTGAGATATGGGATTGTGTATGTGTGCTATACAGAGTGTGAATGGGCAAGACAAATGATTTAACGCATGTGCTTTGCTGAAAAAAAATATATGTCCATTGTGGTATGGGTCAGATTGACCCGCACAGTTTAAACACACTCAAGACAGTCAAAGAATCAAGCAAAAACAGCCAAAACGTAATTCCGTCGTCAGACCTTTCAGAAAGAAGAAATACAAGAACATTTGATTTTTAAAAACTCAATATTTAAGAACTATTTATTGAACATGTTTCCTTCTCACAAACAAGAATTTTCTGTTTCCCCATGTAGGCATTTTTCTAGTATTTCCCAGTAACAGTAACACTTAGGTGTGATTTGACCATATTGGTCAAAATGATCCCTTCAGTCTTTCTCTCCACATGTTGAACACAATGGATGTGTGTGCTTTCTGCAGATGTACTTATTGCATTCTACACAAGTGGTGCTGGTTTTACTGTCTTGTTGAGGGGGGCAGAGCAAATCGTGTAGGCCCTGGAACAATTTTGATTACATTGGAAGCTGACAGTCCTCCTTGACTTTGTTGTGGTGACGGTGACCATTCTATATTACCATCCTTAGACTTCCATATCCTCTCTTCTCTAGATGATGGTTGTTGCATGCTCTCTCTTTCATCTGATGGAGGGGATGGTATAGCAGACTCCTCTGAATCTTCTTCACCAAATAGAAATTCACAATCTGGATCATCAACAGCATTGTCCTTTATCTCTGAAATGTGCTCTGTCTCTGAAACCTCTTCTTATATTTCACTGTCACAGTCCAGAAGCTTAATTGACTGAACATCTTTTGGAGCTCATTTTTGAGTGTCTGTGTCAGAGATCTGCTGCTCTCGCACTGAGAAATAGAAGCTTGGGAAAGATCCTTTTCACCCAAACATAATTATAAAAATGTAACCAGAACCAGTCAAAACAATATACATCAAATACACTTGTTTAATTTGGACTTGTGCAAATATCTATAGACATGAAAGCCTCTGGGTCAAAATGACCCACAGCATCATGTTTGTGTACTACATCTACACATACAGTACATTCCACAACACATCAGTGTGTCCACATTTTGAAATTAGGTTCATGACCCTAAATGAGGAAAAGTAATTTAATTTCATGGAGAAAAAGCGGGGTTAACTATTGTATTAAACAACCCAAAAGTGGAAATGGGTCAGATTGACCCACAACATAATAGGAGGGTTAAGTGCCTTCAAATGGGGTATGGTATTAGATGCCAGGCGCACCGGTTTGTGTCAAGAACTGCAATGCTGCTGGGTTTTTCACTCTCAACAGTTTGCCGTGTGTATCAAGAATGGCCCACCACCCAAAGGAGATCGAGTCAACTTAACACAACTGTTGGAAGCATTGGAGTCAAAAAGGGGGGGCACAAACTCAATATTCGAAAGGTGTTCCTAATGTTTTGGTATACTACATTTATATCATGTATGTTAAATGCATCGTAAAATGTATTTAATGTATTTGAAAATACATTCTGAAACACATGAAACAATGTATCTCAGAATATATATATTAGATAAATGTATTTTAAAGTTTCTTGTGAAAAACATATGTTACATTTGATTATATTTGTAAGAAATATGTCTACATTGTAATGTATGACAGATACAGAAATGTGCCATATCATATTGCAATGAAATGGTGACTGTCTTAAAAATGTAGTTCTTCAGTATTAAATGCTCTTATGTTAGTCTCATTAAAACTGGCAGAATACATGCTCAGACTTCATTAAAAGTACAACATAACACATGAACTGCCATGACACTTTCTACCATGGGCAAACGTTATACACATCTCGGGCACTAGATTTTTTCATTACATTTATTTGACATTTTAGTCATTTGGCAGACACTCTTATCCAGAGCGACTTACAGTTAGTGCATTCATCTTAAGATAACTAGGTGAGACAGCCACATATCACAGTCATAGAAGTTATCAGCAAAGTCAGTGCTAGTAGGAATAGGCAAGTGCAAGGTTACATCTTTTCAAGATACTCTTTGAAGAGGTAGGGTTTCAGATGTTTTCAGAAGAGGGACAGGGATTATTATCTAATTAAGAGGAATTTACTATAATCTCTTTTATTTTGAGTTGAAGTTTTATGAACATGTCTGACTTGTTTCAGGAAACTAGGCATATGTTGCGTGTCACTACTTCACAGGAGAGGCATTTGAACGTAAACATTTATTTTTGGAGCAGAAATGCCTTCTGGAACATGTGAACTTTCATGTGCCTTAGTAACAAACTTGTATGCCATCTGTAAATATGAATACAATTGTTAAATAACGAGCCTAGTTGCTTTAGTCACAGAAAAAGAAAGGAACCTACCCGCTAGCCATGATTGGCTGAGATAACGGATGGGCTGGACATGCCAAGAGATGACTTCAGATTGGTCTGCCATGGAGCACGCTCCTGTACCATTTACACCTTCTGTATCCTGGGTATTATTTGATATAGCGTGAGTTTACCAGAGACGGTAATGTAAAGAACAACAGGACCTCAAAGACTGTTGGAAAAGCATTCCTCAAAAAAGCTGGTTTCCAGAATGCCAAGAGTGTGCAAAGCTGTCATCAACGCAAAGTGTGGCTTCTTTGAAGAATCTCAAATATAAAAAATATTTCGATTTTTTTTAAACTTTTTTGTTTACTACATGATTCCATAAGTGTTGTTTCATAGTTTTGATGTTTTCACTACTATTCTACAATGTAGAAAATAGTAAAAATAAAGAAAAACCCTTGAATGAGTAGGTGTGCCTAAACTTTTGACTGGTACTGTATTTGAAGTACATCATACGTGAAATTAAATATATTGAAATTATATATATTTTTCCATTGGGAGAGAGCCACTGGAATTATATTTTATGTTTTATGTTAATGATCGCTCATGACTTAGCCGATTTGCCATGATTAAAGAAAAACACTGAATGAGAATGAGTGTGTGTGGAAACGAGTGTGGAAAGTATATTAGCCATTACATAGAACCTATCAACATAAGAAATATAAACTCTTATACGAGATTGAATCTTATCTTCTATTTTGAAAAGATAATAATTTTTGCAAGCTGCCAATACTATTAAAGGACTGATTGGATCATGACAATTCATGTAAGTGTTATTGTTATACTGAAGAGGGAATTAGAGTATGTACATCTTAGGACGTAAACATGCACTGGTGTATGGATTTGTATGTATATTCACATGCAAGTACATAAAGCATGTGGAAGAATGTGTGATTGTGCATGTAAATCTGTGTACGTGTGTACAGTAAGTATGCTATTCGTGCATTGGTGTCAGTGTGTGTGTGTGCACACGTGTCTGCGTATGTGTGTGTGTGTGAAACCTGCTGAGTCATACCTATAAATCACCCTGCTGCACTATTTAATGAGACCTGCCTCCATGTGGCTATAGCAGCACCCAGCCTACTCACTTCTCTCCTCTCTACTCAGATGTCTATCTCCCTGCGCCCGGTCGGGAGACACAGCACACACATGGCAGGCTAAGGCGGAAATGCTAAACAGGCCCAACACAGCACTGACTTACTGGTTGGCAGGCAGGCACACACGCACACCCTGCAGGGCGTCAGGGTTAAGTGGGATCACACTGATGCCAGTCCCAGCAGCCACCGCTGCGGGGCCGGTGACAGCCCCCGCCAGGGGTTCCCCGGCCGTGACCTTTCTGTTGTTTTCCGAGTGTGTCACCGTGATTGGATCAGAGTTGTCTCGCTGGGCGAGAGAAGTTGGAGGTCAGAGCTTGTATTCCTTTTTCCACATTGTGCCCCAATGTTTGTCAAGGCAAATTCACTGTGACTGTTTGAGATGTAGTGGAATGGTAAAGCACAGCCCACAGGGAGGGATGGATGTTGGATGGTGGCGGGAAGGGATATTTTCCCTGAAAGTACAAGCAGGCTCTATTTGCCTGTAACATTGGGATTGGGAATCGATCTAGCCCCAACTTTCTGGTTTGTTTGTAAGGGCTCTGTAGTGTATTAAAAAAGCATAGCACAGGAAAATGTGTATTGCACCATTTGTTTTCACATAAAAACGCATATCTAGTAGATATTAGAATAGATCGCAATATTGCACAAATGTTGTTATTTCTGCTGTAACTGTACCCAACCTGACACATCACACACAACATGAAAGGCTGGGTGACACTCAAATGGCAATGAAGATAGGGCACAAAAGAGCAACAACTCCTACATTTCTTTCTTCCATTATGTACATAGTTCCCTTCTTTATCACGAAAAAACATCTAATGACCCGCATACAACCTAAGAATCTGTTTATCACAACAAAAACCCATCCACTGACTCTCACACAACCTGGTAACCCGTTTTCTCCAGCCAGAGGAGATAATAGGAAGGCACCGCCTGGCCACATTGATCTCCCTGATCACACTGGAGTAAACTGTGTCAGTGGGTCCTAATACCCAACACCCGAGCCATGCCCATGCCCTCAGCGCCATATGCTGGGAGCAATGCCAAGGGGGAGGCGGGCACGCAGAGCGCCGTCAACTGCGAAACTGCAAATGCAGAGCTTTTCTCCCCATCCTCTCACGCATATTAAACTCCCCCCAGCCACCTGCTCGCCATACATCACACCCTGCTTTCTTGTGCCCTGCAATTTTAATCAAGCCACAGACAGAAAGCACCGCCTAGCCTTGCACTTTATGGTGTGCGCATGTGAATCATTTTCCAGCCGCTCGCTCTCAGGCTCAGGGCGGGAGTAAAAATGAGTTCATTTCTCCAACTAACCGCTTGGAACAAATGGGAACAGTCACACGGAAATTAGAGGAAAATAAGAAATGAAGAGAGAAAAATAGTCATATCTCCCCTTCCTGGGGTAACACCCTGGTTTGTTATCCTTTCACTTAATTTGCCACGGCGTGGCTCTTCGCTCCCGTCCTCTCAGGTCCCTAGTATCACTTTCTGTATCTTGCCCCAGTGAAAGTGATTTAGAGTAAGCCAAACAGAGAGCAAGAGAGATAGAATAGAGAGATAGAGAAAGAGACCAATAAGTAGGCGATCCAAATGACGGTTTTACTCACATCAAATCAAATTTTATTTGCCACGTGCCGAATACAACCGGTGTAAACTTTACAGTGAAATGCTTACTTACCAATAAGCCAATAACCAGCAATGCAGTTCAAGAAATAGAGTTACGAAAATATTTACTAAATAAACTAAAGTAAAAAATAAACAACAGTAAAACAATAATGAGGCTATAAACAGGGTGTACCGCTACCAGGTTGATGTGCGGGGGTACAGGTTAGTCAAGGTAATTTGTACAAGTAGGTAGGGGTAAGGTGACTATGCATAGATAATAAACAGCGAGTAGCAGCAGTGTAAAAACAAAGGGTGGGTCAATGTAAATATTCCGGGTGGCCATTTGATTAATTGTTCAGCAGTGTTATGGCTTGGGGCTAAAATCTGTTAAGGAGCCTTTTGGTCCTAGACTTGGTGCTCCGGTACCACTTGCCGTGCGGTAGCAGAGAGAACAGTCTATGACTTAGGTGACTAGAGTCTTTGAAAAAAATGTAGGCCTTCCATTGACACAGCCTAGTATATAAGTCCTGGATGGCAGGAAGCTTGGCCCCAGTGATGTACTGGGCCGTACGCACTACCCTCTGTAGCGCCTTACGGTCGGATGCCGGAGCAGTTGTCATACCAGGCAGTGATGTAACTGGTCAGGATGCTCTCGAGGATGCAGCTATAGAACTTTTTGAGGATCTGGGGACCATTGCCAAATCTTTTCAGTCTCCTGAGGGGGAAAAGGTGTTGTCGTGCAGTCGTGGGTGAACAAGGATTACAGGAGGGGAATGAGCATGCACCCCTGAGGGGCCCCAGTGTTGAGGATCTGGGTGGCAGACGTGTTGTTGCCTACCCTTACCACCTGGGGGCAGCCCGTCAGGAAGTCCAGAATACAGTTGCAGAGGGAGGTGTTTAGTCCCAAGGTCTTTAACTTAGTGATGAGCTTTGTGGGCACTATGGTGTTGAACGCTGAGCTGTAGTCAATGAACAGCATTCTCACATAGGTGTTCCTTTTGTCCAGGTGGGAAAGGGCAGTGTGGAGTGCAGTAGAGATTGCGTCATCTGTGGATCTGTTGGGGCGGCATGCGAATTGCAGTGGGTCTAGGGTTTCAGGGATGATGGTGTTAATGTGAGCTATGACCAGCATTTCAAAGTACTTCATGGCTAACGGTGTGAGTTCTACGGAGGTAGTCATTTAGGCAGGTTACCTTCGCTTTCTTAGGCATAGGGACTGTGATGGTCTGCTTGAAACATGTAGGTATTACAGACTCAGTCAGGGAGAGGTTGAAAATGTCAGTGAAGACACTTGCCAGTTACAAATGTTGCCTGTAATCCAGTTGAAATCTGAAGTTTATATACAGTTAGATTGGAGTCATTAAAACTCATTTTTCAACCACTCCATAAATTTCTTGTTAACAAACTATAGTTTTGGCAAGTCGGTTAGAACATCTACTTTGTGCATGACACAAGTAATTTTTCAAAAACAATTGTTTACAGTCATATTATTTCACTTATAATTCACTGAATCACAATTCCAGTGGGTCAGAGGTTTAAAAACACTAAGTTGACAGTGCCTTTAAACAGCTTGGAAAATTCCAGAAAATGATGTCATGGCTGTAGAAGATTATGATAGGCTAATTGACATCATTTAAGTCAATTGGAGGTGTACCTGTGCATGTATTTCAAGAACTACCTTGAAACTCAGTACCTCTTTGTTTGACATCATGGGAAAATCAAAAGAAATCAGAAAAAAAAAACATCAGAAAAAATGTTGTAGACCTACACCTACACAAGTCTGGTTCATCCTTGGGAGCAATTTCCAAACGTCTGAAGGTACCACGTTCATCTTTTCAAACAATAGTATGCAAGTATAAACACCATGGGACCATGCAGCCGTCATACCGCTCAGGAAGGAGACGCTTTCTGTCTCCTAGAGATGAACGTACTTTGGTGTAAAAAGTGCAAATCAATACCAGAACAACTGCAAAGGACCCTGTGAAGATGCTGGAGGAAACAGGCACAAAAGTATCTATATCCACAGTAAAACAAGTCCTATATCGACATAACCTGAAAGGCCGCTCAGCAAGGAAGAAGCCACTGCTCCAAAACCGCCATAAAACAAGCCAGACTATGGTTTGCAACTGCACATGGGGACAAAGATTGTACATATTGGAGAAATGTCCTCTGGTCTGATGAAACAAAAATAGAACTGTTTGGCCATAATGACCATCGTTATGTTTGGAGGAAAAAAGGGGAGGCTTGCAAGCCGAAGAACACCATCCCAACCGTGAAGTACGGGGGTGGCAGCATCATGTTGTGGGGGTGCTTTGCTGCAGGAGGGACTGGTGCACTTCACAAAATAAATGGCATCATGAGGAGGGAAATTATGTGGATATATTGAAGCAACATCTCAAGACATCAGTCAGTGAAGTTAAAGCTTGGTCTCAAATGGTCTTCCAAATGGACAATGACCCTAAGCATACTTCCAAAGTTATAGCAAAATGTCTTAAGGACAACAAAGTAAAGGTATTGGAGTGGCCATCACAAAGCCCTGACCTCCTATAGAAAATCTGTGGGCAGAACTGAAAAAGCATGTGCGAGCAAGGAGGCCTACAAACCTGACTCAGTTACACCAGCTCTGTCAGGAAGAATGGGCCAAATTCACCCAACTTATTGTTGGAAGCTTGTGGAAGGCTACCTGAACCGTTTGACAAAAGTTAAAACATTTAAAGGCAATGCTACCAAACACTAATTGAGTGTATGTAAACTTCTGACCCACTGAGAATGTGATGAAGAAATATAAGCTGAAATAAATCTTTCACTCTACTATTATTCTGACATTTCACATTCTTAAAATAAAGTGGTGATCCTAACTGACCTAAGACAGGGGATTTTTACTAGGATTAAATGCCAGAAATGGTGAAAAACTGAGTTTAAATGTATTTGGCTAAGGTGTATGTAAACTTCCGACTTTAACAGTACATACAGTCACTGTGGGGACAACGTCGTCAATGCACTTATTGATGAAGCCGGTGACTGAGTTGGTGCACTCCTCAATGCCATTGGATGAATCCCAGAACATATTCCAATTCTGTATTGAGCGAGTCACTGGTACTTTAGTTTTTGTTGTAAGCAGGAATCAGGAGGATAGAATTATGGTCAGATTTGCCAAATAGAGGGCGAGGGAGATCTTTGTATGCATATCTGTGTGTGGAGTAAAGGTGGTCTAGATTTTTTTTCCCACTGATTGCACGTGACATGCTGGTAGAAATTAGGTAAAACTCAACGAAACCCCAGGACAGGGCCAACCAGGTAGAATATAACCCCTCCCACTTTGCCAAAGCACAGCCCCCACACCACTAGAGGGATATCTTCAAACCACCAACTTACTACCCTGAGACAAGGCCGAGTATAGCCCACGAAGATCTCCCCCACGGCACGAACCCGAGATGGGGCACCAACCCTGACAGGAAGATCACATCAGTGACTGAACCCACTCAAGTGGTTTGATGGATTGTGTATGCGTGCCATTCAGAAGGTGAATTAGCAAGACAAAATATTTAAGTGACTTTGAACAGGGTATGGTAGCAGGTGCTAGGTGTACCAGTTTGCGTCAAGAACTGCAATGCTGGGCTTTTCACGCTCAACAGTTTCCCCGTGTGTATCAATAATTGTCCACCATCCAAAGGACATCCAGCCAACATGACACAACTGTGGGAAGCATTGGAGTCAACATGGGACAGCATCCCTGTGGAACACTTTTGACACCTTGTAGAGTCCATGCCCAGACAAATTGAGGCTGTTCTGAGGGCAAAAAGGGGGGCTGCAACTAGGGCTGTGGCGGTCACAACATTTTGTCAGCCGGTGATTGTCCAGCAAATACAGTGGGGAAAAAAAGTATTTAGTCAGCCACCAATTGTGCAAGTTCTCTCACTTAAAAAGATGAGAGAGGCCTGTAATTTTCATCATAGGTACACCTCAACTATGACAGACAAAATGAGGAAACAAAATCCAGAAAATCACATTGTAGGATTTTTAATGAATTTATTTGCAAATTATGGTGGAAAATAAGTATTTGGTCACATACAAACAAGCAAGATTTCTGGCTCTCACAGACCTGTAACTTCTTCTTTAAGAGGCTCCTCTGTCCTCCACTCGTTACCTGTATTAATGGCACCTGTTTGAACTTGTTATCAGTATAAAAGACACCTGTCCACAACCTCAAACAGTCACACTCCAAACTCCACTATGGCCAAGACCAAAGAGCTGTCAAAGGACACCAGAAACAAAATTGTAGACCTGCACCAGGTTGGGAAGACTGAATCTGCAATAGGTAAGCAGTTTGGTTTGAAGAAATCAACTGTGGGAGCAATTATTAGGAAATGGAAGACATACAAGACCACTGATAATCTTCCTCGTTCTGGGGCTCCACGCAAGATCTCACCCGTGGGGTCAAAATGATCACAAGAACGGTGAGCAAAAATCCCAGAACCACACGGGGACCTAGTGAATGACCTGCAGAGAGCTGGGACCAAAGTAACAAAGCCTACCATCAGTAACACACTACGCCGCCAGGGACTCAAATCCTGCAGTGCCAGACGTGTCCCCCTGCTTAAGCCAGTACATGTTCAGGCCCGTCTGAAGAGCATTTGGATGATCCAGATGAGGATTGGGAGAATGTCATATGGTCAGATGAAACCAAAATATAACTTTTTGGTAAAAACTCAACTCGTCGTGTTTGGAGGACAAAGAATGCTGAGTTGCATCCAAAGAACACCATACCTACTGTGAAGCATGGGGGTGGAAACATCATGCTTTGGGGCTGTTTTTCTGCAAAGGGACCAATCCCGTGAGATTTTGGGTGAAAACCTCCTTCCATCAGCAAGGGTATTGAAGATGAAACGTGGCTGGGTCTTTCAGCATGACAATGATCCCAAACACACCGCCCGGGCAACGAAGGAGTGGCTTCGTAAGAAGCATTTCAAGGTCCTGGAGTGGCCTAGCCAGTCTCCAGATCTCAACCCCATAGAAAATCTTTGGAGGGAGTTGAAAGTCCGTGTTGCCCAGCGACAGCCCCAAAACATCACTGCTCTAGAGGAGATCTGCATGGAGGAATGGGCCAAAATACCAGCAACAGTGTGTGAAAACCTTGTGAAGACTTACAGAAAACGTTTGACCTCTGTCATTGCCAACAAAGGGTATATAACAAAGTTATGAGATAAACTTTTGTTATTGACCAAATACTTATTTTCCACCATAATTTGCAAATAAATAAATTTAAAATCCTACAATGTGATTTTCTGTATTTCTTTTTCTCATTTCGTCTGTCATAGTTGAAGTGTACCTATGATGAAAATTACAGGCCTCTCTCATCTTTTTAAGTTGGAGAACTTGCACAATTGGTGGCTGACTAAATACTTTTTTTCCCCACTATAACTGTCAGTCTCACTGTATTTGTCTGCTAATTAACATAAACACATGTATCATCTCCTGGCTTCCACACTGATGCAGACCTTTGGAACATCTACATTTTAAAATGTCTAATAAATCCATGTAATATAGCCTACACCTTCACAATACATTCATTACTTAGCATGATATGAAGAAAATGTAGTCTATTTCAGAAGAACAGAATAGCATACTCTGAGTTGCCCTTATGTTAGGTCATGTTGTGGCTATGGCAAATGGCTGTGGTTTACACTAGTTCATTTAGCAGACATGATTTGCTTAGAATTCTGTGGCATTATTTTATAGTATGAAGAATACAATTGAACAAAATATTTTCTCCAAACGATTTGATGGAGTGCGCACATATTCTGTGTTGAGCGGTTAACAAAGAAATAGGTACTCCTAAATGCTTAATTTAGAGTTACATTAATAACTTTAGTTGTTCTACAAACACTGGGCTAAACAATACCAGTCAAAAGTTTGGACACACCTACTCATTCAAGGGTTTTTATTTTTACTATTTTCTACATTGTAGACATCAAAACTATGAAATAACACATATGGAATCATGTAGTAACCAAAAAAGTGTTAAACAAATAAAAATATAAGTATATTTGAGAGTGTTCAAAGTAGCCACCCTTTGCGTTGATGACAGCTTTGATCACTCTTGGCATTCTCTCAACCAGCTTCATGAGGTAGTCACCTGGAATGCTTTTCAATTAACAGGTGTGCCTTGTTAAAAGTTAATTTGTGAATTTCTTTCCTTCTTAATGCGTTTGAGCCAATCAGTTGTGTTGTGACAAGGTAGGGGAGGTATTCAGAAGATAGCCCTATTTGGTGAAAGACCATGTCCATATTATGGCAAGAACAACTCAAATAAGCAGTCCATCATTACTTTAATTTGTAAAATTTCAAGAACTTTGAAAGTTTGTTCAAGTGCAGTTGCAAAAACCATCAAGCACTATGATGAAACTGGCTCTCGTGAGGACCGCCACAGGAAAGGAAGACCCAGACTTACCTCTGCTGCAGAGAATAAGTTCATTAGAGTCACCAGCCTCAGAAATTGTAGCCCAAATAAATGCTTCACAGAGTTCAAATAACAGACACATCTCAACATCAACTGTTCAGAGGAGACTGCGTGAATCAGGCCTTCATGTTGCTATGTGCATAACAGAAAAATTAACCAGCATATTGGGATTGAGAACAATACGGCGGAGGCAGCAGCAGCTTAGACGAGAAAACAGCCCTTGCCTTAAGCCCTTTTCAGGTGGGATTAGTTTTACTGGTGGTGGTCGGGTAATGTAATGAACAAAACACCACATCTGTAATTTTTGTCCCATCCGAATCTGCCATGTCAGTACCTTGTACTTACAATTCCAGCCAGAATAACCTACTGTTTGTGATACAGATTGGATTCGAACCAGGGACTGTAGTGACGCCTCTTGCACTGAGATGCAGTGCTTTAGACTGCTGCGGCACTCGTGAGTCCCATTTCCTAATGATGGCTCACCGCTCTTCGTACTTGGCGACTTCAACCTCCTGACGTCTGCCTCCGATTAATTTACCCATTGCTGTCTAAACTCTCCTGATCAACACCTGTGATTGTGTAACAGTATAGCTTCCGCCCGAACCAGGGACCCTCTGCACACATCAACAACACCCACCCTCGAAGCATCGTTACCATCGCGCCACAAAAGCCGCAGCCCTTGATGAGCAAGGAGAACAACTACTTCAAGGTCTCAGAGAGAGTGACGTCACCGATTGAAACGCTATTAGCGCGCACCCCACTAACTAGCTAGCCATTTCACATCAGTTACAATTGCTTTATGCCTCTTTCTAATGTCAATATGCCTTGTCTACTGCTGTCTTGGCTTGTTTTTACTGTTTTATTTCACTGTTCTGCTCAAAATGCTTTAGATAGCTCTTTCGTCCCACCCCACACACATACGGAGACCTCACCTGGCCTAACTTGTCCCTCCAGAGACGAAACCTCTCTCATTGTCACCCCAAACCTAGGTTTACCTCCACTGTACTCACATCCTACCATACACTTGTCTGTACATTATGCCTTGAATCTATACTACCACGCCCAGAAACCTGCTCCTTTTATTCTCTGTCCCCAACATACTAGACGACCAGTTATTTGCCTTTAGCCGTACCCTTATCCTACTCCTCCTCTGTTCCTCTGGTGATGTAGAGGTTAGCCCAGGCCATGTAGTGCCTAGTTCCACTCCTATTCCCCAGGCGCTATCATTTGTTGACTTCTGTAACCGTAAAAGCCTTGGTTTCTTGCATGTTAACATCAGAAGCCTCCTCCCTAAGTTTGTTTTATTCACTGCTTTAGCACAATCTGCCAACCCTGATGTCCTAACCGTGTCTATATCCTGGCTAAGGAAGGCCACCAAAAATGCTGACATTTTTCCGGAGTTGCAATCTACTGCAGAGATAGCCTGCAGAGTTCTGTCATGCTATCCAGGTTTGTACCCAAACAGTTCAAGCTTCTAGTTTTAAAAATCCACCTTTCCAGAAATAAGTCTCTCACTGTTGCCACTTGTTATAGACCCCCCTCAGACCCCAGCTGTGCCCTGGACACCATATGTGAATTACTTGTCCCCGATTTATCTTCAGAGTTGTATTGTTAGGTGACCTAAACTGGGATATGTTTAACACCCCGGCCGTCCTACAATCTAAGCTAGATGCCCTCAATCTCACACAAATTATCATGGAACCCATCAGGTACAACCCTAAATCCGTAAACACGGGCACCCTCATAGATATCATCCTGAACAACCTGCCCTTTAAATACACCTCTGCTGTCTTCAACCAGGATCTCAGCGATCACTGCCTCATTGCCTGCGTCCGTAATGGGCCCGCGGTCAAACGACCACCCCTCATCACTGTCAAACGCACCCTAAAACACTTCAGCTAGCACGCCTTTCTAATAGACCTGGCCCGGGTATCCTGGAAGGATATTGACCTCATCCCGTCAGTAGAGGATGCCTGGTTATACTTTAAAAATGCACTTAAATAAGCATGCCCCATTCAAAAAAATTTGAACTAAGAACAGATATAGAGCTTGGTTAACTCCAGACCAGACTTCCCTTGACCAGCACAAAAACACCATGTGGCGTACTGCATTATCATCGAATAACCCCCGCAATATGCATATTTTCAGGGAAGTTAGGAACCAATATACACAGGCAGTTAGGAAAGAAAAGGCTAGCTTTTTCAAACAGAAATTTGCATCCTGTAGCACAAACACTGTAAACTCAATGGAGAATAAGAGCACCTCCTCCCAGCTGCCCACTGCACTGAGGCTAGGAAACACTGTCACCACCGACAAATCTACGATAATCGAGAAGTTCAAAAAGCATTTTTCTATGGCTGACCATGCTTTCCACCTGGCTACCCCTACCCCGGTACACAGCTCTGCACCCCCCACAGCAACTTGCCCAAACCTCCCCTATTTCTCCTTCACCCAAATCCAGATAGCTGGTGTTCTGAAAGAGCTGTAAAATCTGGACCCCTACAAATCAGCTGGGCTAGACAATCTGGACACTCTCTTTCTAAAATGATCCGCCGCAATTGTTGCAACCCCTATTACTAGCCTGTTCAACCTCTCCTTCGTATCGTCTGAGATCCCTAAAGCTCCCGCGGTCATCCCCCTCTTCAATGGGGGTGACGCTCTAGACCCAAACTGTTACAGACCTATATCTATCCTACCCTGCCTTTCTAAAGTCTTCGAATGCCAAGTTAAGAAACCGACCATTTCGAATCACACCGTACCTTCACCGCTATGCAATCTGGTTTCCGGGCTGGTCATGAGTGCACCTCAGCCACGCTCAAGGTCCTAAACAATATCATAACCGCCATCAATAAAAGACAATACTGTGCAGCCGTATTCATTGACCTGGCCAAGGCTTTCGACTCTGTCAATCACCGCATTCTTATCGGCAGACTCATCAGCCTTGCTTTCTCAAATGATTGCCTCGCCTGGTTCACCAACTACTTCTCAGATAGAGTTCAGTGTGTCAAAAGGGAGGGCTTGATATCCGGACCTCTGGCAGTCTCTATGGGGGTGCCACAGGGTTCAATTTTCTCTGTATGCATCAATGATGTTGCTCTTGCTGCTGGTGATTCTCTGATCCATCACTACGCAAATTACACCATTCTGTATACTTCTGGCCCATATTTTTGACACTGTGTTAACAAACCTCCAGACGAGCTTCAATGCCATACAACTCTCCTTCCATGGCCTCCAACTGCTCTTAAATGCAAGTAATATCATGCTCTACAACCAATCGCTGCTCGCACCCGCCCGCGCATCTAGCATCACTACTCTGGACGGTTCTGACTTAGAATATGTGGACAACTACAAATACCTAGGTGTCTGGTTAGACTGTAAACTCTCCTTCCAGACTCACATTAAGCATCTCCAATCCAAAATTAAATCTAGATTCGGCTTCCTATTTCGCAACAAAGCATCCTTCACTCATGCTGCTAAACATACCCTCGTAAAACTGACTATCCTACTGATCCTTGACTCAAAAATAGCCTCCAACCCTCTACTCAGCAAATTGGATGTAGTCTATCACAGTGCCATCCGTTCTGTCACCAAAGCCCCATATACTACCCACTGCGACCTGTATGCTCTCGTTGGCTGGCCTTCGCTTCATATTCGTGACGAAAACCACTGGCTCCAGGTCATCTACAAGTCTTTGCTAGGTAAAGCCCCACCTTAACTCAACTCTTTTATCACCATAGCAGCACCCACACGTAGCACTCGCTCCAGCAGGTATATTTCACTTGTCATCCCCAAAGCCAACAATTGCTTTGGCCGCCTATCCTTCCAGTTCACTGCTGCCAATGACTGGAACGAATTGCAAAAATCACTGAAGCTGGATGCTTATATTGACCTCACTAACTTTAAGCTTACCAATCATTGCACCTGTACATAGCCCATCTGTAAATAGCCCACCTAACTACCTCATCCCCATGTTGTTGTTTTTTCTTTCTCCGTTGCACCCCAGTATCTCTACTTGCACATTCATCTTCTGCACATCTATCACTCCAGTGTTTAATTGCTAAATTGTAATTATTTCACCACTATGGCCTATTTATTGCCTTACCTCCCTAATCTTACTACACTTGCACACATTGCATATAGACTTCTCTATTGTGTTATTGACTGTACGTTTGTTTATTCCATGTGTAACTGTGTTGTTTGTGTCACACTGCTTTGCTCTATCTTGGACAGGTTGCAGTTGTAAATGAGAACTTGTTCTCAACTGGCCTACCTGGTTAAATAAAGGTGAAATAAAAAAATAAAAAATCTTTCCAACTCTCTCTTTCCCCTCCTTTCCTCTTTTGACCACACCCTTTCCCAGTCCCCTCCCACTCACAAGGCAGGCAATACGCTTGACCACATTTTTACTAGAGGCTGTTCGTCTACTAATCTCACTGCAACCCCCATCCAGGTCTCTGATCACTATTTCCTTTTCTGTCTCCCTTTCCTCCAACCCTAGCCACTCATCCCTACCCAGATGGTCATGTGCCATCTTAATCTTCAATCTCGCTCCTCTTCTATCTTATCATCTATCCCTTCTGCTAAGTCCTGTCTCCTGATTCTGCCTCTTCAACCATACTATCCTCCCTTTCCACATCCTATGACTCACACTGGCCTTTTTCCACCAGCTCGGCCCTCCCCTCTTGCTCCATGGCTGAGTGACTCATTGCAAGTTTATAGAACAGGGCTGCGGGCAGCTGAGGACCTATCATCCCTTCACTCCATCCTCTATACTTTCTCTTCCTGTATCTACTGCTAAAGCCACTTTCTAGCACTCTAGCTTCTGCCTCTAACAAGCTTCTTCCTCTAACCCTAGAAAACTATTTTCCACTTTTTCCTCCCTCCTTAATGCCCCTCCCTTCTCCCTCTCTGCGGACGACTTTGTCAACCACTTTGAAAAGAAGGTTGATGACATCCAATCCTCTATCAGCCTTTTGAATCCACTGGTCCCACTCACACAGAACAACCCTACACCTTGACCTCTTTCCATCCTCTCGCTCCAGATGAAATTCTGCGACTAATGAGGTCCGGCCCCCGAAAAATCTTCCTGCTCGATCCAAACCCCTCCTCCCTTCTCGAGACTATATCTGGAGATGTTTTTTTACATTCCTCACTTCCCTCATCAACTCATCCCTTACCACTGGCTTCATCCCCTCTGACTTCAACCAACAATTGACTCTTCTGACGTCAAAAACTACAGACCGGTATCCTTTCTATTTTTTCATTCCAAAACACTTGAGCATGCTGTCTCAGACCAACTCTCTCGCTATCTCTCTCAGAATGCTCTTCTTGACCCTAACCAGTCAGGTTTCAAGACGGGTCACTCAACCGAGACTGCTCTTCTCTGTGTCACGGAGGTTCTCCATCACGGAGGCTGTCCGGCTCTGACTCTCTCTCCTCTGTTCTCATCCTCCCAGATCTATCGACTGCATTCGACACCGTGAACCATCAGATCCTCCTCACCACCCTCTCAGGGCTGGGCGTCTCAGGCTGCACACTCTTGGATTGCATCCTGCCTGGCAGGCGATATGAAGAGGATATTTGTATGCACCACATACTCTCACTACTGTTGTCTCCTAGGGTTTCGGTTCTAGGCCCTCTCCTCTTCTCTCTATACACCAAGTCATTCTGCTCCATCATATCCTCACATGGCCTCTCCTATCATTGTTATATGGATGTCACCCAACTACTTTTCTCCTTCCCCCGTCTGACACCCAGGTGGCAACATGCATCTCTGCGTGCCTGACAGATATCTCAGCTTGAATGTCGGCCCACCACCTCAAGCTCAACCTCGATAAGACGCAGCTGCTCTTCCTCCTGTGGATGGCCTACCTGCTCAAAGACCTCTCCATCATGGTTGACAACTCCATGGTGTTCGCTGCCCAGAGTGCAAAGATCCTTGGATGACACTGGACAACACCTGCTGTTCTCTGCTAACATTAAAGCAGTGACTTGCTCCTGCAGGTTCATGCTCTACAACATCTGTAGAGTGTGACTCTACCTCACACTGGAAGCAGTGCAGGTCCTAATCCAGGCCCTTGTCATTTTCCGTCTGGACTACTGCAACTCGCTGTTGGCTGAACTCCCTGCTTGTTCCATCAAACCCCTGCAACTTATCCAGAAAGCTGCAGGCCACCTGGTGTTCAAACTTCCCAAGTTCTCCCATGTCACCTACTCCTCTGCACACTCCACTGGCTTCCAGTTAAAGCTCGCATCCACTATAAGACAACAGTACTTGCCTAACACCCCTAGGGCAGCTCCCGCTTAGCACAGTCCAAGCTCTTCTCTGTCCTGGCACCCCAAAGCTGGAGCCTGCTTTGCCCTGAAGCTAGAACAGCAGAGTCCCTGCCCATCTTCCGAAAACATCTGAAACCTTTAAAGTGCTACTTAAGTCGTTTTTTGGGGTATTTTTACTCAACTTTATGTTGCCCTCTCCCTGGGATATTCTAATCTCAGTGACCACCAAACAAGAGCCAAATATGGGCCTTGGTCCAAAGTAGTACACTATATTACGACTATGCAGGGAAGTGTCACTTCTACTCCCACTCCCCCTCTCCGGCACTCAACGTTGCCGGTCTACTAACCACAGGTCCTGACAACCAATCATTACGCACACCTGGCGACCATCATTACGCACTCCTGTGCCTCATCATCAGACACACCTGGACTTCATTACTCCCCCTTTATCTAGCACTCTGTTGTATTCACCCCTCAGGCAGTATTGTTATGTTTCCATGTTTGACGCTGCCCTTGTTTTGTATCGTTCCATGGTCTTCGTAAGTAAACTCATTAACTGCACTTGCTTCCTGACTCCCTGCGTCTATGTTACAAACAGGGTGCCATTTGGTACGCAGCCATTATGTGTGCCATGTAGCAGAGGGGGTGTCCCCAAGGCAACCCCTTTTGGAGTTAATAAACTCGTCAGTGATCGGACACCAGAGTAAGACAGATCCTAATCGCTCCTTCAAATCTCGGAGCATCAATCTTCATCTTCATTCATTGTTAAAGGCTTCCCACACCTCAAAAGGACCCAGGGCCATAAATTACAGATTGTTGTTAATTTTAATATCGAGCTTGATGGTGGTTGGTGGTGTTACAGTACAATGATGTGGTTGCATGTGTCTGTGGTCTTTATTGTGAAGAGATCAATCTGGGGGTTTAGGACCACATCCCAGCGTGTAAGACCGGATGAAATTACATAATTCCAACCAGTAACTGACTAGAAACCACAATAGCAACTAACCTTTCCAGCTAAAGATCAGACAGTTCCCTGTGTGCAAAACTGGTTGAAATGATATCATAACAATTTCTAGCCAGTTTCTGGTTGTAATGACTACCAAGGTTTTGAACAATACCTGATCTTTGCTGACACACTTGTAATAAACAGCGGCCTATTGTGGTCTATCAGTGCTTGAAACTCTCTTTTGTTCAATTGGTCAACCCTGTTGTACGTCTAGAGTAGCTCAACTAATGAGACTTTGTGGTACAACGTGACAATTAGTACATTAGATGTTCGCACAATTGGGAGCTTTGTGTTTTAGTTTCTTTTCATGAAGTAAAGTCTTGAAATAGATAACTTTTGAACACCATACCTTGGGAGGTAATTGAATTGATAATACAGAGTATGTAGTCCACTGTATTTTTAAAAGCCTAAGAATGATGTCGAGGGTTAATCAGATATGCAAGCAGGACAGACACCTGGGTCCACTGAATATGCAAACGCATCCATATTTCCATTTTGGCGTAGGGCATTGCAAATGTGTAAAGAAGCAAAGAAGTTGTACAGTAAGACTTACTTTTAACCACTGGCCCAATGCCCAGTGACAGGCATTCACCATGCTTGTATTGGCTGTTATAAAGATAGCACATCTTCTAATGTATTATCAATGCATTCTCGAAGGCACTGTAAATGCAGTGATAAGTAAGTTATAATTGGTAATTTCCTCCATTTATTATTTTTATAATAATAAAGTTAAGTAACACTAAGATGCTCTCATACATGTGTTTTTAAACTGTGATTACTTTAGTAATAACAGTATATTTACATGTTCTTACATAGTAATTAATGAAAAATACCATACAAGGTTAATGAAAACTCATACAAATTGTTATAGGTTCGCCCATCTCATCATCTTTCAAGGCCTCACAAAAGGCGTGAGATTTATCAATCAATACCCTGGAGCAACAGATTGATCTGGACGATGTGGCACAACTAAGGGATTATTTTTCTCTAATTTAGAAATGCATCTCTTTGTCACATGGGATTGGTCAACGGAAGCACGGGGTGCTAAAAAAGTGATGATGCACATATGACAGGTGTAATGCTATGATGGCTGTGGTGACAGAACAGAAAAGGCCCATAACAACAACAACAACAACAACAAAAGTTGATGTAATCCAATTGCATTGCTAAATCTAAAGTACAGGGGCAGAATACCAGCCAATCCGCTAGGCTTGTAATAATATTATGGCTTGATGATATGACCAGGCACGTAAATATTAGAAAGATCAATTTGACCCCTTTAATAATATACTATGATGAATTTGATGGATTGAAAATGATATTCCCACCGTAGCTACTGGCTTTCTGTGGCTTTACACTACACAGTAGTAGGCTACTCAATTCCTAATGTTATTATTGGATCCCCCCACCGCCAATTATGCTTGGTTTGGACTAGTTTGTGCTTGGTTTGGTACTTGTGGTTTGTGAAGGGGGCTTGTAGGCGAAATGAGTCTCTCTAGTGTTGAATAATGAGCTATTAAATGTGGTCTAGGTCTTATTTATTTAACTTCTTAGGGCTCGGGGGCAGTGTTCAGAAGTTCGGAGAGTCTGGCATGCCCAGAGTAAAATGCCTGTTACTCAGGGCCAGAAGCTAGGATATGCTAGGATTTAATTGGTATTATTGGATAGAAAACACTCTGAAGTTTCTAAAACTGTTAAAATAATGTCTGTGAGTATAACAGAACTGATATGGCAGGCAAAAACCTGAGGAAAATCCATCCGGAAAAAATAAGTGAGCTCCCTGTATATTGTTATCCTTTCCCTATTGTACATTGAAATAGCTCCCAGATTGCAGTACCTATGGCTTCCACTGGATGTCAACAGTCTTTAGACAAGGTTTCAGGCTTGTTTTTTTGAAAAACCAATGAGTAATAGCTGTTTTTCCCTGTGGACTATGGAGTGGACTGTACTGTTTGGCGCGTGTGATTGAGTGCGCGCGCGCGCCTCGTTTTTTTCCTTTTCTATTGAGCAGGTTATTTTCAGTCTGAAATATTCTAGTTTATTTACATATTAGGGAACCTGAGGATTGATTAGAAACGTTTTTTGAGTTGTTTGGACAAAGTTTATAGGTATCTTTTTTTCGGTTTTGTTTGTATGTTGTAACAATGGATTACTGAATAAAACGCGCCAACCAAACGGAGCTTTTGGGATATAAAGAGGGACTTTATCGAACAAAAGGACCATTTATTGTGTAGCTGGGACTCTTTGGATTGCCATTAGAGGAAGATCTTCAAAGGTAAGCAATTTATTTTATCGCTATTTTTGTGACACCTCTGCTGGTTATGAAATTATGCTAATGGTGGAAGTATGTGGGGCGCTGTCCTCAGACAATCAAATGCTATGCTTTCGCCGTAAAGCCTTTTTGAAATCTGTTAGATTAACAAGATTCTAAGCTTTTGAATGGGGGCAGTATTTTGAAGTTCGGATGAAAAACTTGCCCAAAGTAAACTGCCTGTTACTCAGGCCCAGAGGATAGGATATGCAACTAATTCGTATTTTTCGATAGAAAACACTCTGAAGGTTCTAAAACTGTGAGAATAATGTCTGTGAGTAAAACAGAACTGATATGGCAGGCAAAAACCAGAGCAAAATCCATCCGGGATGTCTGAATCAGTCATGTAACACTGTTTTCAATAGGCCAACTATTCAAAGCCTCATAGTTTAACCCCCAGATTGCAGTTCCTATGGCTTCCACTAGATGTCACCAGTCTTTAGAAAAAGGTTTCAAGCTTTAATCATGAAAATCAAGGGAGTAAGACCACTTGTTCCTGAGTTCACGTCAAGTGTCCTGTTTTCGATTTTGCGCGTGACAGGAAATGCGCGCTCAGTTCTTTTTCTCTTCTATTCAGCAGGTTATATTCCGTCTGAAATATTATAGTTTATGTTCATTTTAGGGTATCTGAGTATTGATTACAAATGCTGTTTGACTTTTTTCAACGAACTTTATGGGTACTTTTGGGGTATCGTTTGTCTGCGTGGATGAACGCCTTTGGGCATGTGGATTACTGAATAAAATGCACCAACCAAACGGAGCTATTCGGATATAAAGAGGAACTTTATCAAACAAAAGGACCTTTTATTGTGTAACCTGGACGCTTAGGTATGCCATCAGAGGAAGCTCATCAAAGGTAAGCGATTTATTTTATGCTATTTTTCAGTTGTGTCAGCTCTGCTGGTTATGTTCAAATGTTCTGCTTTCGCCGTAAAGCCTTTTTGAAATCTGACAATACTGTTAGATTAACAAGAGTCTAAGCGTTTGAAGGGTGTGCAACACTTGTATTTTTATGAATGTTTGAAATGAGTATTTTTGTAATTTGAATTTGTCGCTCTGCATTTCACCAGATGTTGTCAAAATCGAACCCATTCATGGGATTGGATCCGTAACAGGTTGAACAGGTTTTAAAGCATTTTGAAGATATAAGCCACCTGCATTTGTTTTTTAGGCTACTGTGCAGTCTGACAAGTAAACATAGCCTACAATACATACTGTAGTAAACATGGGAAAGTGCCTAATTCCTTACATAACGGAGAGCAGGCCTTGTCCAGACTTTCTCGGTGACCTCAAGTACCTTCAATGATGGCTGTACTAGAGAATGCAGCGACGTGGGAGACTGGGTTCAATTCCCCGATGGGGAGGAAGGAGTAGGCTGTCCTTGTAAATAAGAATTTGTTCTAAACTGATTTCATAGTTGTGATGTCCTGACTATTATTCTACAATGTAGAAAATAGTAAAAATAAAGAAAAATCCTGGAATTAGTAGGTGAGTCAGGTGACTTTTGATTGGTACTTGCGTAATTCATTTGATTAATATTATGGGGTTTCTATTCCAAGAAAAATGAAAAACCGTATGGGTTTCCATTAGGATGTAATGGAAAATATGGCGCTGTACAACGTGACGGTCGGCAGTACAGAACTGGGATATTTAGCTAAAGAATCCCTATGTTGTGAGGGCAGGGCACATGGGAGACCAGGGTTCAATTCCCCGATGGGGAGGAAGGAATAGGCTGTCCTTGTAAATAAGAATTTGTTCTTAACTGACTTGCCTAGTTAACTTCTTAAGGAGCAGCAAGGTGCGCTGGGGCGCTAGCGCCCCACTCCCGACACTACCAGGTGAAATGCAAAGCGCCAAATTCAAAATCCAAAAGTTGAATTATTAAGTCCCCATACTTGTCTCAGAGCAGTTCTTTATCAGCATCTTTATGCTTTCGTTAATAAAATTATGATAAAAATACTCTTTCAAAATGCATATGTTGAGATTTAGTTATGGATCCATAACGAATTAGTATGGGAATAAATATCACTGAATTACAGAAATATTGGAACAAAGTTGTCTAATGAAGGCAAACAAATTCTTGCTTACTGGAAAATACTCTTTCAAACACACATGGTCATGTTGTACAGCGTCATTATGGCTATTAGCAGGGCTATATTTTGGCCTTTATAAAAATGATGTTGGCCTTTTTTCAGATTACAATCGCTCACTGTCGTTAATTTGATAACAAAATCATCTCTAAATATGGTTATATATAGCCTTCCCGCTGTGGACATCTATTTCAGCACCGTTTTGCACTGGTCTGAGACAACCATGGAGAAATGAAAATGTTTGATTATTTTCCATGATACTCTTAAGATATATGTGTTGACTGAATATAATCAAGTTAAGTTTCTCCAGAAATAAATAATTAGTAATATAAGCTGGCTTTATTTTTCAAATTTGTGAGAATGTCTCACCCCATGTTCAAGAATTGCCTTTTTGTCGTTCACTCTAGGTTAAATGAAAACAAAATCTCCAAAATATTGTTACTTTTTAAACAAAGCGATTATTATTATTAATTAATTTAGAATTATATAAAAGCCCCTTAGATATTCTCACAGGTCCTAACGGAAAATGCCCCTTAGATATTCATTTAGAACCCTCCAATCCTTTGAATCTATCAAGTCATTGAAAGTCATTTTTATATATACTGTAGGCCTACCATAGGCAAAATAAGTATTGGTTATACTACAATTAGAGGGTGGAAATGTTATGCCCCTTAGATATTTATTTAGAATCCTCCAATCCTCTTATGCTGTAGCCTACTCCTGATCATCAAGTTGTACAGCGCAATATTTCCATTCCATCGTAACGGAAACCCTGAGGTTTTTTGTTTTTCGCTTTTCTCAGAATAGAAACACCATAATATGATTAAAATTAATTAAGCAAAATGTCTTAAAATCAATCCCATGTAATATGTTATTACACATTTTTTTTTTATTCTCTAGTAATTACAATATGGGAGACTATCAAATGCTTCTCAAAGTTGCGCTTGGGTGGTCGAACTAGCAGTAACTTGCAATAACATATAAAATGGCTGAACATTAAGTAACGTGCCATAGAATGCTGCAGCAGCCAACAAGGTGTGCTGCAGCATGATGCAACTTTTAAAGGAGGAACCACTGTAGCAAATGTTGAATTGAACTGAATGCACCCCAGAACTGGCTTTCTCACAGTCGTTCTACAAACAAATTGTCAAGCGTGATTACTTTCTAAACTGTTAAAGCTAGACCAACAGTTTAAATAATAAAGAAATAATTGGGATTTCAGTTGTTGTTGGGATATATTAACTAAATTAACAGGAAAGTATTGGATGCATTTTCTCTTCAAAATTCACCAGAAACAAGACGTGTGTGTGTGTGTCATGGTTGGGGTCAATTAGGAATTTCTGAATTTAATTCAATTCCAACAATGAATTTGAATTTAATTTGAATTGGACACACCCCACAGGAAGAAGAATTTGAATTGAATTTGAATTGAAGAAAGTAGAATTCAATTTAAAGCAATTCAAACCAATTAAACTTTCAAATATTTTATCAAAAGTATATGCCACTCACTTATTAATGCAAATAATTACATATACCATTTCAAATATTAGTTTGATTATAACTCAAAGATGTCAAACACTATTTCTCTTTGTCATGAGATTCCATACTGCAGTGTTTGATCTAATACATTTTGAGAAATTTATTTTTTCTGATATTTAAAAACATTAAGGGAATTATTAATTATTATAGACAACCCACAACATGATCTTATAATATTTCCAGACCACTATAAATACTTGATTGTTTTAGCATAATATGTTTTACAAATGAAATGTTTGAACCTTCTGCTACATGGTATCGGTAGCCATACATAATGTCAAAAATGTCTATGGTGTGTAGAATAAATAAGCCATTTGAATTTCATTAAATTAAATTCTACTTTAATTCAAGAACAATTCACAACTCAATTCAGAATTGACCCCAACCCTGGTCTGTGTGTGCATGTGCAAACATGGCTGACTGTCTTTTTTTGCGGTGGAATACCTGCATTGCAGTGGCTGTGCATAGCAGTGCATAGCGGCCATGGCTCAGTCAACAGACAGAGCAGTGTGTGTGCAGAGCAGAGCAGGGCTTGTGCAGGGTCAGAATGAAAGAGCAGCACATGGAGCTGAAACTATTGTGTCACAGACATTTATTCTTACCCAATTCCAAATCAAAGCAAGTGCTTTCAATACTATTTAAAATATAAGAGAACCTGCAACAAATAACATGTTTAAATAACATGGATGAATGATGTCGATAGATAATGTGGTAATGTGTAATTTGTTCAATTGTAGGCCTATATTTATCTATCAACCTCCTTCGCCCTTTTGTCAATTTTAACCAAAACACATTTTTTTCACAGTATCCATATTTGTTATGTACTATACATCAAACTTTTGAATCATTCTGATCATCTGTATACCAAAGCCGCCTCAGAGTACAAATAATGAATTCCCATTCAACAAATGTGTAATGTGGTTGATGCAGACCGTTTTTTAAAAATGTATCCGTATCTCTCCTTACTGTAGATGATGGCATCACTGTTAAAGATTAACAGGAAGGAGTGGAGAGAGACGGCAGTGTTTACTTAGCTCTGCTCTGGTAGCCTATTGAACCTGAACCCCCGTGTCATGACACCTGCTACTTAATATTATTTATATCAAGTGGAAGCTGTATGTACGATGATATAGGCCACGATCATAGAGCCAAGATATTTGGCAAAACCTTCGAAAATCCTTACTGTTAATACTATAAGCCAAATCAAGTACTAATCCAGGTCATTTTGACACATCTCTCTCCCTCTGTCATCTTTCTTTCTTGGTAAAGAAATGTTGTTTTTTTGCTGTTATTCTGAAGTTTATATGTTACCCAAAGAAGATTGTTCTTCAATAATGATCTCTATGTGACATCCAGTAACCACATCTCTTTCTCTCTCTCTTTCTCACAGTGGCCCCCACATCCCCTAGTCTGCGTTTTGAGGTCTTCAAGCCTTGCATCGATGACAAGGACCTGGCCTTCTGCCTCAACGAGGGCGAGTGCTCCATCATTGAGACAGTAGCAGGAGTGCACAGACACTGCAGGTGAGTCTCTTGGTGTGTGGGGGTGTGTCTGTGTCTGTATTAGTTCACTGTGTCTAACTTGTCCTAGCCCGAAGATTCAGACCTTACGGTGGCAATAATTACATATTCCCTGTAAAGTCTGAATGGCAGGCTGCCGTGATCAGGACACCTCGGAGCAAGCGCAAGAGATTGCTCGGAAAACATACCTCAATCCAGGGATGGGAGAGGGGCTGTACTCATAATTATCACATTATCCAAAATGATACATCAAGAAGATTGAAATACTGCTAGTTTTTAATTAACCCTCTACTGCACACATACGTTTTTTTCATAACAAGTGTTTTGAAGATTTAAGCTTTCTGATAATGTAGCAATAATAAAAAATGTATCTTCTACCCACCACACAAATACGTTTTTTTGTTGTTGCCTCATGGAAATGCTGTGCCATACGGGTACTAAAACACCAAGGAAAATCAGATATTTTCAGAACATTTATTAAGTCAAATATAGTAGAAACAAGCACTCTTTTCGTAAGAAAAGGAAATGATTCTGGTGTCCATTCTTCCTCGCTGTCACTATCCTCAAGCTCACTGTCCTCACTGCTCAATTAGGCTCCTTTAACCCTGTGTCCATTGCCTGTGAATGTCAGTGGATATGTTGGCAAAAACATTGACCAAGGCATTATATTGCCCTGACAAACTGCACAACGCTGCCCTGAGGCAACAAATACAGTGCTGTGAAAAAGGATTTGCCCCCTTCCTGATTTCTTATTGTTTTGCACATTTGTCACACTTAAATGTTTCAGATCAACAAACACATTTCAGTATTACACAAAGATAACCCAAATAAACACAAAATGCAGTGTTTGTGATAATTTTATTTATTAAGGGAAAAAAAAGCTATCCGAACCTTCATGGCCCTATGTGAAAAAGTAATTGCCCCCTAAACCTAATAACTGGTTGTGCCACCCCCAGCAGCAACAACTGCAATCAAGTGTTTGCGATAACTGGCAATGAGTCTTTCACATTGCTGTGGAGAAATTCTGGCCCACTCTTCTTTGCAGAATTGTTTTAATTCAGCCACATTGGAAGGTTTTTAAGCATGAACCGCATTTTTAAGATCACGCCACAGCATTTCAATTGGATTCAAGTCCAGACTTTGACTAGGCCACTCCAAGACATTCAGAGGTGGACTTGCTGGTGTGTTTTGAATCATTGTCCTGCTGCAGAACGCAAGTGCGCTTCAGCTTGAGGTCACAAACTGATGGCCATTAAAGTCCTGGAGTGGCCTAGCCAGTCTCCAGACCTTAATCCCATAGAAAATCTGTGGAGGGAGCTGAAGGTTCGAGTTGCCAATTGTCAGCCTCGAAAACTTAATGACTTGGAGAAGATCTGCAAAGAGGAGTGGGACAAAATCC
This sequence comes from Brachymystax lenok tsinlingensis, assembly GCA_030435695.1. Classification (NCBI taxonomy): domain Eukaryota; kingdom Metazoa; phylum Chordata; class Actinopteri; order Salmoniformes; family Salmonidae; genus Brachymystax; species Brachymystax lenok. The sequence goes on from CM059780.1 coordinate 28,778,115, forward strand.
CTCCTGAGATGTGTGCAAACCTGGTGGCCAACTACAAGAAACGTCTGACCTCTGTGATTGCCAACAAGGGTTTTGCCACCAAGTACTAAGTCATGTTTTGCAGAGGGGTCAAATACTTATTTCCCTCATTAAAATGCAAATCAATTTATAACATTTTTCATGTGTTTTTTTGTTGTTGTTGTTGTTATTCTGTCTCTCACTGTTCAAATAAACCTACCATTAAAATTATAGACTGATCATTTCTTTGTCAGTGGGCAAACGTACAAAGTCAACAGGGGATCAAATACTTTTTTCCCTCACTGTACATCATACCAACTTCTGTACCTCATTGGATTGTTTACAGGATTGTTACATGTCATTGCATATTGTCATGTGTAGGATAAAAAAATATGTATAATTATATAGGGGCTAAAAGGTTTTCTGTTGCCTGAGGGCAACAATGTGCAGTAGAGGGTTAAACTGCCATTTTCTACATACTAGGCTAGCTAATTCTAAAGCAACCCATTGGATACAACAACACTTCCAATGGCTACTCATCCCAATGATCCGCGTCACATTTTCATTGAATCCAATGGGCTGCTATAGTATTAGCTAGCATAGCATCCTGTGGAAAACAGCAATTTAAATGAAAAAATCCTATCATCTTGATTCACCATTCAACATTTTGGGATAATTAGGAGTACAGCAACATATTACATCCCTGGATTGAGGTACATTTTTCCAGCCATATACCACGCCGGGCTCTGGCAGTCCATATTCTGGCATAGCACCGCTAATTTCAGAAGATTTTTCGGTCGACTTCTTTATGGTATTATCTTCAATGCGGATATTGGGTGACTTGGTGGTATGACAAATGCAGAACTATATAGTTCAATTATACCCCACCCTCCCCAGGGAACTTCAATGTTGTGTTAGGTACATACAAGCAAATTTAAAACACACATAGCAGTGCAATACATTGAAATAATTAAAAAGAGAACATGTATACCGTCACCCAATACAATAGAATATAATGCAATGTATCAGACACATCTTCCTTGTGGTGGCAACGTGGAGCCTATTCTCTACACTTCTCTTCCCTTCCCCACTAAGCACGGACCCGTTTTTTGGTATTGTCCGGACCGGCCGTCTTCTTTTTTTGGTGCGGTCTGGTCCACAGATGTAGTTTTGGTCCGGTCCAGACCAAATCTGAACCAATCATAGATGTCTATAATTGGTTCAGATTTTGTCTGGTCCAGCCTTGATTTGGCCCAAACTTCGACATCTATGATTCACAAGTTTGGACAGCACAATACAGTACAGTAGATCACAGCAGAGTACAGTACATTATCGTACAATAAAGTATAGATTTGTACAGTAGAGTGTAGTTTACTCGAATGTATTCTATTCTACTGAACTAAACTGTACTGTACTCTACTCTACTGGACTGTGCTGTACTGTACTGGGCTGTTCAAACTTATGAAACATAGCCTAGAACTCAATGATTGGTTCATATTTGCTCTGGTCTGGACCATACTTGTTTGGGGGCAGAACTCATTCGAATAATACCCAGCATGCATTGCAAGTGTTAGTTTTTACATTTTGGCCATTCAGCAGATGCTCCTATCCTTATGCATCAACTAGGTATATAAACAAAATATCACAATCATAGCAAGAAAAAAACAGCTGTTATTGAAAATGGTATTGTAGTTGAAGTGGTCTGTTGTTTTAAACTATAGGGTGGACTACTTTGAACATCATGCCAGATTTATGTTCAAACACTACCTTCATTCAGAACTGAAAATGAACCTGATTTTCACTTCCAGAAAATACATATTTTCATTGTCTGGAAAATAGATATTGTCAACGTCTGGAGAAGACGCCTTTTAAACGTCCAGAAAATACATATTTTTACCTTTTATTCAGAACCTAAAATTTACCTAACATCTACGTCTGGAAAATGTATTTTACATGATTTTATATGTAATTTGCATACTGTGTCTCTTCTATTCAGCTGCAACAAAACACAACCTGCTAGTTTCACAGCTAAACCTACTTAACGTAATTGATGAGGGATAGACTGGAGCTGTGCCCCGAGTTCCACCATGATGACTGGTGTGGTTGCTCAAAACAGTACACTTTTGTGACAGACCATCTCTCCAACCACACTCATGGGTATAATTAACAAAGGGATCCATGGTAGAGAGGAAGGACGGGGGGACTTAACCCGAGGACTAGCCCGCTTCGAAAGTGCCAGTGTTTTGAAGCAATGATTACAGGTTTCTTTCAAGAGATTCTATTGAATGGTTATTTCTGAATGAGAAGAATTGGATAGTAAATGGTTCTAAATACATGGGACCGTGGCGGTATAATAGCGGCTTTCTCACAAACGGAGCTCCACTGTTGTACTATTATTGTTGTGAATTCCTGCTGTTGGAAATAACAGTAAAGAGGTTGTAAAGATGATAGTGAAACGTGCCAGTGCCTATCACTGGATGGGTCTTCCACCAATCACAGTTTGGCAGCATCCGAGCATCTCTGATGACCATATACGGATTGAATCAAATATAATTTAATCAGAGAAGTCCAATAAGATGCCAATATCAACCTTTTCTCTTGTTTTCCCTGACCCTGTTTAAACGTGTGGGGATATATGAAAGGCAATACTTTATTTTCTCTGGAATTACTTGATTTTGGAAAACATGGTCATTGTGGATGTTGCTTCAAAGCCTAACACAACAAAATGGACAGTGCTTTCTAAGGTGATGATAATTCAAAACACCTGTATGCTTATGTATAGGTCTATATATGAGGCCAAGCCCGGAAAAGATTGTGCCCTTATACAATACATAGCCTATTATTCCGAAAGAAAATACTGATTTACGATATCTTTTATATATAATTAGCCTACAATTATGAATTTGTATTTGGTTTTGAATAGCCTAATAATAGGGAAGGCATTTTTATATTTTCATAATTAATAGGCTTACACATTATCATTAGCTCCAGAATATCTCACCTCCGTGCGTTTCCATCTTCTCCCCTCTCTGCTTCATTCCAGAGAGAGGGGCTGTCAACAGTTTAATTAAATATGTTTCCTTGTGAAAACATGTTACTATAGATGTTACCAAGAAGATTTCACTTGGTTTCCCAAATTAAGCACTGGGTAGCTGCAAGAACAGGATTGGGGAGCCCATGGCATACAGAGTTTGGGCGGAATGTAACCTGTTGCCAGGCAAAATAATCGGAGTAGCCTACCAACATGAGTGAAACGAACAAGCAGGAAAGTGGCCTCCATTCGAGTGTATACAGATTACGTCTTTTTTCCTCTGCCCCTGTTCCTGCCCATTTGATAATGGGCCATTATAAATCCAAACTAATTTTAAATATAAGTAAAGACAAGATTAAATTGACAATAGTCTGATAGGTGAAAATATGATCACTTGTTGAGACAACAGCATGTGCAGCCTGAGGCAAATCATCAATAGCCTATAGTTGCATCATGCAGCCCATATATCTTTTGATTGTTAAGGCATTCTATGGATTGCATCTAGCGTATTGGACCTGTTTCAATTGATCACTTTTACGCTCAACATAGCCACTTCATATGCGCACTTGCTCTAGAATAGGAAAAACATTCTTTCTACTTCATTCAGTTAAGTTCAATTATATTCTTATTACTATTAATCATAAAATATAAAATAATGGCACAGGACTTAGAAGCATGTCTTATCTGCTAAATTCTACAGCCTATGGCATGGCGCATAGCTAAATAACATACAGTAGGCCAACTTTTCTTCTTCTGAAATACAATTTCTTCATATCAAAATGTTTCTTTAGACCTGCCTAAAATAAATAATGGGTTTGTTGTGATGGTGTATATTCAGTTATTTATTATACTTTTTTAAATGTAGATGTTCCAAAGGCACGTATCAGCGCTTGTATGCTGCTTGTATGCGTGGAGGCCTGGAAATGCTAATGTTTGTGGTCAATTAATGTGAGACCGGCATTCATTTGCATGACAATAACCTGGCCGACAAAATGTCATGACCACCACAGATCTAGTTCAGAGGCATAATTTGCTAACTGATCTCGTTCCCTGACACCCACATAATGAGTTTGACGGAACAGGTAGATGAAATAACCCATTGTAACTGTATGCCGTCCTACGCTGGCTTTAGATGAGAAGGTACAGATATTGGTCGATACACATACTGTATTAGAAATTATATCAAAGGGCTATCTTGTACGATAGAGCTGTCAACTATGATGTCCATATTAGGACAGTCTCAGCTTTACAAGTAGTTGTGTCAGTTTCACAATGACACTACTCCTTGTGAGGTTGAGCCTGTCCGAATATGGACACTGTAGAGAACAGGAAGGGAGTCAGTGTAATGTGATTACCACATTAAGGATACCCAAACCGTCCGCGTGCACCCTCGTGCGCAAATTGATTTTGTCCCCCCGCACCAAACACGATTATTTGCAAATGGAAGAAACACAAAAGAACTGTCAATCTCCCTCGGCCTAGGGCTCCATGAAAGATCTCACCTCGTGGAGTTGCAATGATCATGAGAACGGTGAGGAATCAGCCCAGAACTACACGGGAGGATCTTGTCAATGATCTCAAGGCAGCTGGGACCATAGTCACCAAGAAAACAATTGGTAACACACTACACCGTGAAGGACTGAAATCCTGCAGCGCCCGCAAGGTGCCCCTGCTCAAGAAAGCACATATACATCTGAAGTTTGCCACCCGTCTGAAGTTTGCCAATGCACATCTGAATTATTCAGAGGACAACTGGTTGACAATGTTGTGGTCAGTTGAGACCAAAATGGAGCTCTTTGGCATCAACTCAACTCGCTGTGTTTGGAGGATGAGGAATGCTGCCTATTACCCCAAGAACACCATCTCCACCATCCAACATGGAGGTGGAAACATTATGCTTTGGGGGTGTTTTTCTGCTAAGGGGACAGGACAACTTCACCGCATCAAAGGGACGATGGACTGGGCCATGTACCGTCAAATCTTGGGTGAGAACCTCCTTCCCTCAGCCAGGGCATTGAAAATGGATGGGTATTCCAGCATGACAATGGCCCAAAACACACAACCAAGGCAACAAAGGAGTGGCTCAAAAAGAAGCACATTAAGGTCCTGGAGTGGCCTAGCCAGTCTCCAGACCTTAATCCCATAGAAAATCTGTGGAGGGAGCTGAAGGTTCGAGTTGCCAATTGTCAGCCTCGAAACCTTAATGACTTGGAGAAGATCTGCAAAGAGTAGTGGGACAAAATCCCTCCTGAGATGTGTGCAAACCTGGTGGCCAACTACAAGAAACATCTGACCTCTGTGATTGCCAACAAGGGTTTTGCCACCAAGTACTAAGTCATGTTTTGCAGAGGGGTCAAATATTATTTCCCTCATTAAAATGCAAATCAATTTCTAACATTTTTCACGTGTTTTTCTGGATTTTTTTGTTGTTATTCTGTCTCTCACTGTTCAAATAAACCTACCATTAAAATTATAGAATGATCATTTCTTTGTCAGTGGGCAAACGTACAAAATCAGCAGGGGATCAAATACATTTTTCCCTCACTGTAGCTCTTTCCTTACCATTGCTATGGTAACCTCTCTCTTCTCATTAGGCTGTCAGACCAACAACAGAGAACACAAACGCACGCATACATACACACACACACAAATATGCTACGGCATGCTGACAAAAGTCTCAGTATTCAACATTAAAACTGTGCTTGCTGTTTTGCGTAACATCCCTTTCATGGAGCAATGCAATATGCCTCTATTCTGTTATACGTTCATGTCTGGTTTTATATGTGATAAATTGCACGTCATTAAAGTAATACGTCTCAAATTAAATAATAGTTTGAAAATCTGCTTATTCGATTGATTCATAAGCAATGTTGACAAAGTGTATTAGGGATCCATAACGGAACATTCTTACATTTCTATCTTCTCATTGAATCCATGAGGAATTCTAACTGAATCTACTGACACCTACAGGAGACAGCAGTGCTGTATGGGATTGGGCTTTCGATACAGCACACTGTCAATGCATTTTGATCTCATATTTTTAGGGTGAGCACTATGTTGCTTTTCCAATGAACACACTGAAATCTACTACAGATGAGTATACGATTCGGTTGGCCAATACAATCCTAAATATCTTGGTGTGTGTGTGTGACTGTACATGTATATGTGCATGGATCTTGGTGTGGGAGGCTGTACATATTTTATTTTACACATAAATCTACAAAGATTCAACATTCACACTCATTTTGTCTTTCATTTTTCAAAATAGTCTGAACTTGTAGTCGGAAAGAGAAAAGGAGAGTAGAAGTAAAACATTCTGAATATTTAGTGAATAAATCGTTTTCTGTTTTAAAACCCAGATGAAAATTCAACAGCATAGAATGGTCCTACTAACAACAAAGGTGATGACAAATTACAGGGAAATAGATATAACACACAAACACACAGGCATGCATGCACACACACACTTGCATGCATAGAAACAGACAGACACACACACACACATACTCACACAGAGGGATCCAGGAGCCCCTGACAGCAGTATTAACAGGATCTGATATGACAAAATGTATTATATTAATGAAGACATCTTCACTTTTTTTTCTTCTTCGCTTTTCTTTCCCCTTCTTTCTGCGACGAACCAGTTCTACGATTAAATTGTCACTGTGCCATCAGACCTTGACAGCTGCACTAATCCATGTGGTTGTTGCTCCTCAACTCATCCGTCCTGAAAGAGGAAAGTGTTTTCCAGGCTCAAAGCCGCTGCGAAGCCATACTCTTAGAAGAAGCTATCTAGAACCTAAAAGGGTACTTCAGCTGTCCCTATAGGAGAAACCTTTGAAGAACCATTTTTGGTTCCTTGTAGAACCCCTTTGGTTCCACATAGAACCCTTTTGGGTTCCACGTAGGACCCTTTCCACAGAGGATTATACGTGGAACCCAACATTTTTCCTGGAGACAAAAATGGTTCTCCATAGGAGACAGCCGAAGAACCCTTTTGGAACCCTTGTTTCTAAGAGTGGAGTGGGCCATGCTATATGGGAGAAACTATGCCAGCCACCATCTCTCCCCCACGCAAAAAGACAGGGAACGTAATTAAGATTTGCGAGCAGCCGTATTATCTGTGAGCAATACCCATGACAGCCCATCTGAGGCACTAATCTCACAATGATATGATCTAATGTTGCAGCTGTGAGTGAGCCGGGGTCGGTTAACCTGGGCGATATTTGAGTGTGGCTGAGTTTGATAACCGGTGTGCTGTAGGTCTCAGGAGTAGGAAAGTGTCGCAATTGGGCCGTGAGTGGTGCTCAATTGTGATGCCACATGACTGGGAGTTGAAAGGCAGAGGAAGCGTGAAGGATTACATTTTCAATTTAGACGGATGATGTAGCACACCGGTCTCCAACAGGGTGTGCAAGCTTTTGTTCCAACCTAGCACTAACATTCCTATTTCACCATGTCTTGTCCAGTCTAATTGCATGATAAGTTGCTTTGAGCATACTCAAATTCACACAGGACACCGGATAATATAGGAGAAATACTCCAGATATAACAGACTGACCCTAGCCCCCCAACACATAAACTGTTGCAACAAAAGCCTGCACATCCTATAATTCCATGATTGGAGTTGGAGATGTCTAGCCATGAGATTTAATTGATAGAGTAGATTACAATAAGAATGAAACAATGATACTGTTTGTTTTTTACTGTGACTTTAGTGCATTTTCCAGATCTAAGTACAAAACTATAAGCTGATAACACGTGTAATGCCCCCTATCTTATGTTAAGAACCTTTGATTGTGCATTCATTGGAGATTAAAGCATCTTTCACCCCTGAGTCATTCATGCAAAAAATGTTGTATTATTCCATGAAAACATTTTGTTATGTCACCAATTCATCAGATAATGTTTAGTCATTTTAACTAATATTAATAGCAAAAATACAAGATACAATTTTCACAACAGATATTTTTGAAGAGCTGAATTGGAGGAATAGTTGAAGGTAAACATACTACATCTAGTATTTGTCTAGAACTTCACATGCTGCACCTTTTCAAGTTTACTGTAAACCACATTTTCTATCATTTGTATCCAAGTAAGGTTGTGAACATGTTGAGAAATATGTCTTACAGGTTCAGTATCCTTATACAGTACATAAATAGAACAAATAGGGGTATTGTAAAGCGATAGGTTACAGTAAAGTAGTGTTTGTGTACTGTAGCACAGTATGTGTATGCCATTTCTTCCTCGTGAAATGATGCAACATTGTACAAGATCACCTTTTCTATGTAACTTGTAAACTCTGCTTGACAACAATCAGCTTACTGTGTATCAATGAAAATCAGATAATGAGTGGAATTTACTGTTATTACAAAACAGGTTGGACATTGTACACAACACTATCAATTCTAATTATTGTACATAATGACTCGTTCAACTTTGTCCTATTGAAACACACTGGCTGGAGGATCACTATGTAGTATTTACATCCATATGATATTATTGTGCATTGTGAAAAGCAGATACTTGAATATGTATGCAAAATGAAATCATTTGTGGAGTGAATTCTGTGAATTAATTTGTTGTACTGATTCCATAGAGAAATATAATTAGAGTTTTGAAAAATTAGACATTGTGGTAATCAGTTTAGATTTTTGTGCTGAAAGTTGTGAAAATGCACCACAATGCATCAAAGTGATTCCAAACAAATTGTTCCAGGTAGTTTTTGCGGGCCTACACAAAAAGGTTCTGCCCTGAGCGCCATTACTACTTTACTTTCCTCTAAAGGCGTCCACATGCTTCCAATCCGAAACATTTCAGAACAGTTTGTGCTTAAATTATGATGCCATTTTATTAAATTTTTGTTCTTTTGGCCATCGGCAATGTTTTTTTTTAGCTGTTCGTGTACACTGCAAGCCGAACATCGGAAGCCAAAGTCAGTGATTGGCCAACAGTAGTGATTCTTCATTTAAGTGTTTGTTGTCATTCGCGAAACATCCTAGTTAGATGACTAAATTGCGTGACTAAGATCTCCTAGGATAAAACGTAAAAATGAATGACAGATTTCTTGAGTTATCTTAGATTAATTCTGACTATGGCCTCTCAAGATGGAAAAATAGTACTATTGCCGCTATTTTCTCATAACTCAAGCAAAGATATTGTCAAGCGAAAGTTGAAGATATGCGAGCACACTCATTCAGATCGGCTAGGCACCAGCCAAACCGAAGTATGCGGAAGCCTTATCTTCTTAGGGAGCGGCAGCAGAGGTGACGGTTTTGGAGAGTCTGGCGTGCCCAAAGTAAAATGCCTGCCACTCAGGCCCAGAAAATAGGATATGCACATAATTAGTACCATTGGATAGGAAACACTCTGAAGTTTCTAAAAGTGTTAACATAATGTCTGTGAGTATAACAGAACTGATATTGCAGGCGAAAACCAGAGAAAAGTTTGTGACCTTTGCTCTGTTTGAGACTGTCCCCATTGACTTCAAAGCAATCCAGCTCCGAGATTGCAGTACCTATGGCTTCCACTAGATGTCAACAGTCTTTATACAGAGCCTGGAAGCTGTAGCAGTGAGCAGGACGGATAGGAAGAGGAAATGGTCAAGGGAGCTCAGATGTCAACAAGATTTCTCGGCGCGAGACTGGGTGAGCGCCCCACTTTATTTTACTTATATAACGTTTAGGTGACCATCCGAGTGAAATATTATCGCTAATATTCATAAAAGGATAGCTAAGGATACATTATAACTGGTCTTTGATTTGTTTAGGAAAAGTTTATAGGTATATTTGAACGCAATGGGCGTTTCAATGGGCGATTCGACGTTGGATTTTCTGAACATAACGCGCCAACCAAACAGATTTATGGATATAATAAATGACTTTTTCTAACAAAAGAACCATTGGATGTCTTCGTTGGACACTTGGGAAGCCCTCAGCAGAAGTTCTTCGAAAGGTAAGGGATTTGTTTTAGCTGTGATATGGGTTGTGTGACCCACGCTGGTTTATGAATTTATGCTAATGCAGAAATATTAGAGGTGCTATCCTCAAACAATCAAATGTTGTGCTTTCGCCGTAAAGCCTTTTTGAAATCTGACAACGCTGTGATATTTCAAATAATCAGAGCTTTTGATGGCTATGCAACACTTGTATATTGATGATTGTTTACAAATTCAACTTTTGGATTTTGAATTTGGCGCCTTACATGCGCGCTGGTGCTCCCTAAGTAGTGAAGGGACTATTCAAAAATTACTATTACCCGTCAGAGTAAATGTCATTCCTGTACATGTTAAGTTTACATAATCCAAACCAAAAAAATAGAAATTTTTCTAGAACATTATCATTTTTACATGTTATAACAAGTTATACCACCTTATTGCCTCCCAACAATGGGAATTACATAAGCTTTTAGGAAACTCACACACTTCTATAAGCCTGACATTTACTCTCATGGGTGGCTAAAAATAACAAAGCCATGCCCCTACTAAACTACGCCTCCAGTCTTCTGATCTGACCTGCTGGGTTATCTCTCTATAACCCAACACCAATAACTAGTGATGTTACATTTGATGCCGGAGCTCCGAGGTGTGCGTCAAAATCTCTAAGCAGCTAACTTCGAAGCAGTGTGCTGATGAGTGTTTCACTTTAGCAGAAGTACATCATCAATAATGTCCAAAGCTCCATTTGATCGCATACTTTTTCAAAACATTAAAACAAAGCATGTGTGTCCATGTATGCTGATGATTCAACTATATACGCATCAGCAACCACAACTAATGAAGTCACTGAAACCCTTAAGAGGTTGTAGTCTTATTTGGAATGGGTGGCAAGTAATAAACTGGTCCTGAACATCTCTAAAACTAAGAGCATTGTATTTGGTACAAATCATTCCATAAGTTCTAAACCTCAGCTGAATTTGATCATGAATAGTGTGGCTGTTGAACAAATTGAGGAGACTAAATTACTTGGTGTTACCATAGATTGTAAACTGTCATTGTCAAAACATATGGATTCAATGGTAGTAAAAATGGGGAGAGGTCTCTCCGTAATAAAGTGATGCTCTGCTTTTTTTACACCACACTCCACGAAGCTAGACCTACAGGCTCTAATTTCATCTTATTTTGATTATTGTCCAGTCATATGGTCGTGTGCTAAAAATAAAGACCTAGTTAAGCTGCAGATGGCCCAGAACAGCCCCACACGTCTTTCTCTTCTTTTTAATCAGAGGGCAAATATTTCTTTCATTTACATTTTTTTATTTAACCTTTATTTACTTAGGCAAGTCAGTTAAGAACAAATTTACAATGACGGCCTACCCCGGCAAAACCCGGACGACGCTGGGGCAATTGTGGGCTGCCCTATGGGACTCCCAATCACGGTCGAATGCATCCAGAACAAATTCAAGGAAATGTATAGTATTATACAAGCATAAGTGCATGGAACTCCCTTCCATCTTACATAGTGAACAGCAAACCTGGTTACCAAAAGAAATGTGAAGCAACATTCCACTGCACAATGCCTCTCCCCCATGTCATCTACTTGTTGTGTGTACAGTATATACTAAAATGTACACTACATGACCAAAAGTGTCTGGACACCTACTCATCGAACATCTCCTTCCAAAATCATGAGCATTAATATGGAGTTGGTCACGCCTTTGCTGCTATAACAGCCTCACTTGTCTGGGAAGGCTTTCCACTAGATGTTGGAACATTGCTGAGGGGACATGCTTCCATTCAGCCACAAGAACATTAGTAGAGACTCGGAGCTACAAAATGGTATATCATACACTGCATTTTTGAGGAACAATGGAAAAGTAATTGCGCTTTGAAAGTTGATAAACTTGTAAACTCATTTTTGAGAAAATGAGAAATTTTTAGTGATGTTGGGCACTGATGTTGGGCGATTAGGCCTGGACCGCAGTTGGCGCTCCAATTCATCCCAAAGGTGTTCAATGTGGTTGAGGTCAGGGCTCTGTGCAGGCCAGTCAAGTTCTTCCACACTGATCTCGACAAACCATTTCTGTATTGACCTCGCTTTGTGCACAGGGGCATTGTCATGCTGAAACAGGAAAGGGCCTGCCCCAAACTGTTGCCACAAAGTTGGAGTCATTGTATCATGTAGTTAAGATTTCCCTTCACTGGAACTAAGAGGCCTAGCCCGAACCATGAAAAACAGCCCCAGACCATTACTCTTCCTCCACTAAACTTTACAGTTGGCACTATGTGTTTGGGCAGGTAGTGTTCTCCTGGCATCCGCCAAACCCAGATTTGTCTGTCGGACTGCCAGATGGCGTGAAGCCAGAGAACGCATTTCCACTGCTAAAGAGTCCAATGGCAGTGAGTTTCACACCACTCCAGCCGATGCTCGGCAATGCGTACAGTGATCTTAGGCTTCTGTGCGGCTGCTCGGCCATGGAAACCCATTTCATGAAGCTCCCGACGAACTGTTCTTGGTTCCAGAGGCAGTTTGGAACTCAGTAGTGAGTGTTGCAACCGAGGACAGACAATTGTTACACACTACGCACTTCAGCACTCGCCTCTCCCGTTTGTGAGCTTGTGTGGCCTACCACTTCGCGGCTGAGCCGTTGTTGCTCTTAGATGTTTCCACTTCACAATAACAGCACTTACAGTTAACTGGGGAAGCTCTAGCAGGGCAGACATTTGACAAACTGACTTTTTGGAAAGGTGGCATCTCATGACGGTGCCACATTGAAAGTCACTGAACTCCTCAGTATGGGCCATTCTACTGCCAATGTTTATTTTATTGAGATTGCATGGCTGTGTGCTCGATTGTATACACTTGTCAGCAATGGGTGTAGCTGAAATAGCCAAATCTAGTAATTTCAAGAGATGTCCACATACTTTTGTAATGTGTATATACAGTGCATTCGGACAGTATTCAGAACCCTAGACTTTTTCCACATTTTGTTATGTTACAGCCTTATTCTAAAATGGATTTAAAAAAAATTAAGTATCTCATCAAGCTACATACAAAACCCCATAATGATGAAGTAAAAACTGTGTTTTTCTCACTTTTGAGAAAATGGCCTTTGAATGTGTTGGTATCTAGTGAAGAGCTCCTCTTTGTCTACACCCATTCTACACCCTCTTAAGCTTTAGCCCCACGATCTCGTTTTGCTCTCGGATCGTTCAGAGTGCACACTTGACGCTCTGGCGGATGATTTGTTTACCTATAGATAACATTAAAACAGCCTAACCAGCTCTGCAGGCATAATTTTCATTACGCTTTTTTTGCAGGCGTTTACTGACACCGGCCATATTCAATGGGTGTTTTACACTTTAGCTTAAGACATGTAGCTAGCTAGCTAGGTAAACAATTAACCTAGCTAGGTAAACAATGTGTAAGATCACACACATCACATAATGTTAGCTCACACATCACATAACATTAGCTAATGAGCCAGCCAGATAACATTAGCTAGTTTATTTTATTTAACCTCTCCGGGCTAGGGGGCAGTATTCGGGAGTTTGGAGAGTCTGGCGTGCCCAAAGTAAAATGCCTGTTACTCAGGATATGCATGTAATTAGTTGTATTTGATAGAAAACACTTTGAAGTTTCTAAAACTGCTAAAATAATGTCTGTGAGTATAACAGAACTGATATGGCAGGCGAAAACCTGAGGAAACTCCATCTGGGAAAATTCCTTTTTTGAGCTCCCATGCAATTGGTAAGGTTTCCTATTGCACAATGAAAATAGCTCCCAGATTGCAGTACCTATGGCTTCCACTGGATGTCAACAGTCTTTAGACAAGGTTTCAGGCTTGTTCTTTGCAAAATGAACAAGTAGCTGTAGTTTATCATTGGGTTCCTCCTTGGGTCTGTAGTCCTGTGGCGCGCTTGACTGAGGGCACGCTCTTTGTTATTTATCTCCGGTATTGAACATACTACATTCCGTCTTAAATGTTATAGTTTATTTACTTAGGGTAACTGAGGATTGATTAGAAACGTTGTTTGACTTGTTTGGATGAAGTTTATCGGTACATTTTTGGATTCTTTTGTCTGTATTTTGAACGAGTTGAACGGGTGGATTACTGAACAAAATGTGCCAACCAAACAGAGTTTTTGGGAAATAAAGAGGGACTTTATCGAACAAAACAACAATTTATTGTGTAGCTGGGACCCTTGGGGGAAGACCTTCAAAATTAAGTGATTTATTTTATCGCTATTTTAGATTTTTGTGACACCTGTGGTGGTTTGAAATATATTTATATGCAGGAAGTATGTAGGGCGCTGTTCTCAGATAATCAAATGCTATGCTTTCGTTGTAAAGTCTATTGTAAACCGGACAAAGCGGTTCGATTACCAAGATTCTAAGCTAAAAAATGGTGTACAACACTTGTATTTTCATGAATGTTTAATATTACGATTTTTGTATTTTGAATTTCACGCTCTGCAATTTCACCGGATGTTGTCGAGGTGGCACGCTAGCAGGACACTGTTCCGTAAGAAGTTGACATTTATTTAAAACGTGTTTGGGCTAGGCATCCAGCTAGCGGGACAACTTCCGGTGAAACTGGAGAGTGCGCAATTCAAATAAATAATCAGAAAAATTATGGATATTAAACATTTAGGACACATATCGGTTGAAAAATGTAATTATTGTTAATCTAACTGCACTGTGCGATTTACAGTTGCCATTAAAGCGAAAGCATGCCATGCAACTGGACAGCGGCCCATATATAATTTTTTTTTTTTACACAAATAGCGATTAAATATTCACTTCCCTTTTGAAACTCTTCTGCTGATTTGTCATGCAAAGGGTCCCAGCTATAATATGCGGTCTCGTTTAGTTAGATAAAATCCTTCTTTATATCCCGAAAAGTCTGTTTAGTTGCCGCCATCGATTTGAGTAATCCACTCGTTCAACATGCAGAGAAAGGAATCCGAAAATCTACCATTAAACTTTGTTTCAACAAGTCAAAATATGTTTCTATTGACTCCTCAGATACCCTAAAATGTAATCAAACTATAATATTTCTTACAGAAAGATGTTAGGAATAGGAAACCGATTTTAGCAGATGCGTCTTGTCTTCATGGCGCGGCGCGCAAACACAAATTTCCAAGACTGTCCTTCAACTAAAACTCAAATTTCTTATTCGTTTTGGAAGTTACACAACTGAAACTTTGAACATAGACTGCTGACACCCTGTGGAAGCCATATGAATTGCATGGGAGCTAGAATTCAGTATGCCCTATACTTTCCATTGTATGTGCGTGGGCTCTCAAAAAAAAGAACATTCTGGTTGGTTTTTCCTTTGGATTTTCTCCTACCATATCTATTATGTTATATTCTACCACATTAGTTTAACATTTCAACATACTTCTAAGTGTTTTCTTTCCAATGGTACCAATTATATGCATATCCTGGCTTCAGGGCCTGAGCAACAGGCAGTTTACTTTGGGCACGTCAGTCAGGCAGAAATTTAGAAAAAAGGACTAGGCCCTAAGAAGTTAAGTAAGCCAGATAAGAACAAATTCTTATTTACCACGACGGCCTACCAAAAGGCAAAAGGCCTCTTGCAGGGACGGAGGCTGGGATAAAAATATATAAATATAGGACAAAACACATCACGACAAGAGAGACAACACAACACTACATAAAGAGAGACGCAAGACAACAATATAGCAAGGCAGCAACACATGAAATACAGCATGGTAGCAACACAACATGACAACAAAATGGTAGCAACACAACATGGTACAAACATTATTGGGCACAGACAACAGCACAATGTGCAAGAAGGTAGAGACAACAATAAATCACGCAAAGCAGACACAATTGTCAGTAAGAGTGTCCATGATTGAGTCTTTGAATGAATAGATGGAGATAACTGTCCAGTTTGAGTTTTTGTTGCAGCTCGTTCAAGTCGCTAGCTGCAGCGAACTGAAAAGACGAGCGACCCAGGGATGTGTGTGCTTTGGGGACCTTTAACAGAATGTGACTGGCAGAACGGGTGTTGTATATGGAGGATGAGGGCTGCAGTAGATATCTCAGATAGTGAGCAACAACCAGTGGGTCTTGCGACGGGTATACAGAGATGACCAGTTTACAGAGGAATATAGAGTGCAGTGATGTGTCCTATAAGGAGCATTGGTGGAAAATCTGATAGCCGAAAGGGAAAGAACATCTAGCCGCTCAAGAGCACCTTTACCAGCCGATCTATAAATTATGTCTCCGTAATCTATCATGGGTAGGATGGTCACCTGAATCAGGGTTAGTTTGGCAACTGTGGTGAATTTGAGCGATTACGATAAAGGAAACCAAGTCTAGATGTAACTTTAGCCTGTAGCTTTGATATGTGCTTAGAGAAGGACAGTGTACCATCTGGCCATACTCCCAAGTACTTGTATGAGGTGACTACCTCAAGCTCTAAACCCTCAGAGGTAGTAATCACACCTGTGGGGAGAGGAGCATTCTTCTTACTAAACCACATGAAATTTGTTTTGGAGGTGTTCCGAACATGGTTAAGGGTAGAGAAAGCTTGTTGGACACTGAGAAAGCTTTGTTGTAGAGCGTTTAACAGAAAATCTGGGAAGGGGACAGCTGAGTATAAGATTGTATCATCTGCATATAAATGGATGAGAGAGCTTCCTACTGCCTGAGCTATGTTGTTGATGTAAATTGTGAAGAGCGTGGGGCCTAGGATCGAGCCATGGGGTACTCCCTTGGTGACAGGCAGTGGCTGAGACAGCAGATGTTCTGACTTTATACACTGCACTCGAGAGAGGTAGTTAGCAAACCAGGCCAAAGACCCCTCAGAGACACCAATACTCTTTAGCCAGCCCACAAGAATGGAATGGTCTACTGTATCAAAAGCTTTGGCCAAGTCAATAAAAACATTGCTTAGAATCAAGGGCAATGGTGACATCACTGAGGACATCAATAGACATCAAGAAAGCCAGTCAGTTGATTATTAACACGTTTTTCCAACACTTCTGATAAACAGGGCAAAATAGAAATAGGCCTATAACAGTTAGGATCAGCTTGATCACCCCCTTTAAATAAAGGATGACTGCCTTCCAAGCAATGGGAACCTCCCCAGAAAGGAGAGTTTCTGTTTCTTGGGGTCAAGTTTCAGGAGCTCCTTCAGCACCTTGGACTCAATGACCGCTTGCAGGGAGAAAGTTTGTAGCGGGGCGGGGGAAAAAGAGGGAGAAGCGTTGGGGCTAGTTGCATTAGAAGGGGTGGGAGATGAGGAAATGTTGGTTGGGCAAGGAGGCATGGCTGAGTCAAATAAGAATCCTTAGGGATAGCCCCCTTTTATTCAATTTTCGCCTAAAATGACATCTAACTGCATGTAGCTCAGGCCCTGAAGCAAGGATATGTATATTGTTGGTACCATTTGAAAGGAAACACTTTGAAGTTTGTGGAAATGTTGTAGGATAATTGAATGTAGGATAATAATAGATCTGGTAGAAGAAAATACAAAGAAAAAAGAGTTTTTTTTTATACCACCATATTTGAAATGTAAGAGAAAGGTCCCAGTTCTAACCATCACTCTGGTTGTAATTCCGATGGTGTCCACAAGATGGCAGCAGTGTATGTGCAAAGTTTCAGAGCGATAACTTTAAGTGTGAGCGTTCTCCATGACATTTAGTGTGAAGTCACCCAAGTACAAATGGGCAAATCGTGAAGGAGACAGTTGAATTCATATAACATTTTTCTGCAAGATTTAGCTTTTCCAGTATTAGTAGCCATATTCTGAATATTCTTATAGTTTTTGTCCAAAAGGAAAAGGCATGCTGTCACAAAGGGTTAGCACCTACATTTTGTGACAGACACAGGGTTTTCATTGGCTATCTAGCTAGCTTTGTTTGACCCCGATTGGTGCTTATTTGACAAAGACAGTCGTTCAAGTGAAGACCGCCTGCGTCATCGGCGTGCCATGAAGGCATCGCTCTCTGACCAAGTATGGTGTCCTATAGGATATACTACACCCCTAATGAAATAGTGAAATCTTGTTACCTTCTAGGATCTCTGAGGAATACATACGAACGTGATTTGACTCGTTGAAACAACATTTAGGGTGAGATTTTCACAGATCCCTTTCTTTTCAAATTGAACGACTGGAAATACAAAATCGATCCTGCATGCTATTTGTTAGATAAAATGATTTTATCTAACAAAACGACACTTCATGTTATCTCTGGGACCCTTTGAATGATACATCAGAGAAAGTATACATTTCACCTTCAGAGGTGAATTTATCAAACCTACCGCGGTGAAAAAAGTGTTTTGTTGTTAGGAGCTCTCCTCAAACAATAGCATGGCATTTCTTCGCAGTAATAGCTACTGTAAATTGGACGGTGCAGTTATATTAACAAGAATGTAAGCTTTCAGACGATATAAGACACTTATATGTACCAACATTTGTTGTTTCTCTAAAATCTGCGATCTGACATAAGGCGCAGCATGATTTACAATTCAATCCCTAAGTTACTGAAGTGGTGATTAAATAGCTCAGCCATGTGCTTCTTGTCAGTAACAACAACATCGTCAACATTAAGGGAAGAGGGTTTTTAACCGTTTTCCAGAACTTTTTGGGGTTAGATCCACAGAGATAGAACTGCTCCTTAAAGTAACTAACTTTGGCCTTCTGGATAGCCTGAGTGCACTTATTTCTCATTTGCCTGAACAAGAGCCAGACAGCCTGAGTATGCGTGTGCCGAGCCTTTTGCCAAATGCAATTCTTGAGGTGGAGTAACTCTGAAAGATCACAGTCGAACCAGGGGCTGAACCTGTTTTTAATTGTCATTTTCTTTATGGGGGCATGTTTGTTAACAATACCACTGAAAATATACAAAAAGAAGTTCCAAGCGTCTTCGACAGAGGGGATCAAGCTGATTCTATACCATTTTACAGAGGCCAGGTCATGAAGGAAGGCTTGCTCATTAAAGTTTTAGCAACCGTCTATGACAAATCAGGACAGGTCATTTCACTGAGTAGCCATTACGAACACAGGCTGTAAAACAGTGATCACTAAGGTCATTACAGAAAACACCAGACTGATACCTATCAGGATTATTTGTGAGGATAACAGAGGAGACTAGCCTTTTCTGGGTGTTTGGAGTCATACCTTGTGGGATTGGTAATAATCTCAGAAAGATTTAAGGAGTCCCATTTCTTTATGACTTGGTCAGGTGGTTTAAGCATGTCACAGTTTAGGTCACCTAGCAGGACAAATTCAGACTTAGTCTAAGGGGCCAGGAGAGAGCTTAGGGCAGGTAGGGTACAGGCCAGTGCTGATGGAGGGCGATAGCACCCAGCAACAGTCAAAGAGCTATTTGAAAGTTTAATGCTTAAAACCAGCAAATAAAATTGTTTGGGGACAGACTTGGTGGAGACAACCGAGCACTGAAGGTGATTCTTGGTAAAGATTGCCACTTCCACACCTTTGGAAGATCTGTCTTGCCGAAAAAGGTTATAACCAGAAAGGTTAACATCAGTACTCAAAATACTCTTCCTTAACCACGTCTCAGTAATGACAAACATCTGGATTGGAGCTGTGAACCCACACTTTCAATTTATCCATTTTAGGTAATAAGCTTCTAGTGTTAACGTGCAGAAACCAGGCTTTTACGAGAACAGAAATCAGTGAAGCAGATATCGGAGCACAAGTCAGAATTGGGGCTAGCAACAGTAGATGGACCAGGGTGTACATGCACATTTCCAGATATCATCAGCAATAATACAGTCAAGGCACAGCAGAGGACAGGAAGAGCTCAGCAGTGCTAATGTATGACATTTGAATGTGCATTAGATGGCAACAAGATCATATTGTACAGCAATTTCATCAGGTAACATGAATACAAAGCTGGCGAGAGGTTGTTAGAATTGGATGGGAGGCCAAAAGTCCATGTAACAAATAGTCAGAGTCCCAAGTGTGGGAAAAAACAGTCTGTCCCACGGTTGGGTAAACAAGAAAGTTCACAGTCAACAAAGCATGCAGGCAAAATAGCAAAATGCACAAGAAAAATAAAATATATAATGACTTGGGGCTAGCCATTGTAAGTTCAGAGTCACTCTCCCCAACAGTGTGTGTGTGCTGGAGGCGAGCGAAAGTTCGGGAGAGGGGAGGGAGTGGTGGGGGTACCTGACCCAGACAGGGGGAGACAGGCCAGGGCAGACGGTGAACAGATCGCCAGGTGGAATCCAAGCAGCAGTGCAGCAGGCAAAGGGAGTAGGTGTCACACTTACTTGGGAGAAGCGTTTATTTCTGGAGTCAGATTTCTTGTAGAAAATGCCAGTGGATGCCAAATCATGTCGTTACTACTCTGCATGAAGATGCTGGGAGCTAACCAACCAGGTTCAATGTTAGCTAGCTAACATTAGGCTCTAACTAGCAAAGCAAACAGCTCTGGGATAGGAATAATAACGACACCTAAGGAGCCAGCCAGCTAACGTTAGCTATCTAACAGTACACTTTAGCTTAAAATGAAACCACTTTTTTGCAAAAGAAAACGTGTAATATCTGAAAATGTAGCTAGCTAACACTAGACTATTTTGCCTGCATACATCATGCATGATGGACGCATCTCCCTGTAACGGATTCCATGCCATGGTTGCCCTTAGTTTGAAGATGTAATCCAGAGACAGCTGTTTTCTACATCTCTTTCACTATCATACTCTAATTCCACAAATTTCAAAACTTGATCCTCCAGAAAGTGGAGAGCAAGATTTATGCATCTCCACTACACAATACATTTACTGACCAGCCTTAAATAGATAGAAGCCTTCTATATGGCAGACCAATCCGAACTAATATCTCGGCATGTCATTATCTCAGCCAATCATGGCTAGTGGGAAGGTTGACTTTTTCTGTGGCTCGTAATTTAAATTTTTTCTCGTATTTACAGATACACGTTTGTTATTAAGGCACATGAAAGTTCACATGTTCCAGAATTCCTTTGTCAAAAAATGCATTTTGATAAAAATAAAACGTTAAAATGACTCTCCCGTGAAGTCGTGACTTGCGACATACGCTTAGTTTCCCTAAACAGGTCACATTTGGGGAGTTTCTCCCATTATTCTCTGCAGATCTCCTCAAGTCAGGTTGGATGAGGAGTGTCGCTGTACAGCTATTGATGGTGATGGTGCCAGTTTTCCTCCAGACGTGATCCTTGGCATTCAGGGCAAAGAGTTCAATCTTGGTTTCATCAGACCAGAGAATCTTGTTTCTCATGGTCTGAGTCCTTTAGGTGCCTTTTGGCAAAATCCAAGCACGCTGTCATGTGCCTTTTACTGAGAAGTGGCTTCCGTCTGGCCACTCTCCCACAAAGGCCTGATTGGTGGAGTGCTGCAGAGATGGTTGTACTTCTAGAAGGTTCTCCCATCTCCACAGAGGAACTCTGGAGCTCTGTCAGAGTGACCATTGTGTTCTTGGTTCCCTCCCTAACCAAGGCCCTTCTCCCCCGATTGCACAGTTTTGCATGGCAGCCATCTTGGTGAGTCTTGGTTGTTCCAAACTTCTTCCTTATAAGAATGATGGCGGCCACTGTGTTCTTGGGGACCTTCACTGCTGTAGACATTTTTTGATACCTTTCCGTAAATCTGTGCCTCAACACAATGCTGCCTACTGACAATTCCTTAAACCTCATGGCTTGGTTTTTGCTCTGACATGCACTGTCAACTGTGGGACCTTATATAGAGAGGTGTGTTCCTTTCCAAATCATGTCCAGTTAATTGAAATTCCCACAGGTGGACTCCAATCAAGTACAAGTGTTGCATAGCCATCAAAAGCTCTGATTCTTGGCAATATCACAGCGTTGTCAGATTTCAAAAAGGCTTTACGGCGAAAGCACAACATTTGATTGTTTGAGGATAGCACCTACATTATTTACCCATTAGCATAAATTCATAAACCAGCGCGGTTCATACAAAACCCATATCACAGCGAAAACAAATCCCTTACCTTTTGAAGAACTTCTGCTGAGGGCTTCCCAAGTGTCCAACGAAGACATGCAATGGTTTTGTTAGAAAAAGTCATTTATTATATCCATAAATCTCAGTTTGGTTGGCGCGTTATGTTCAGAAAATCCAACGCTTGCTCCCCACTGCTCCCTAAGTAGTTAACACAGTGTCCAAAGAAGGGCCAGAAGTATACTGAATGGTGTCGTCTGCGTAGAGGTGGATCAGAGAATCACCAGTCGCAAGAGCGACATCATTGATGCATACAGAGAAAAGAGTCGGCCGAGAATTGAACACTGTGGCACCCCCATAGAGACTGCCAGAGGTCCGGACAATTGGCCCTCCGATTTGACACACTGAACTCTATCGGAGAAGTAGTTGGTGAACCAGGCGAGGCAGTCATTTGAGAAACCAAGGCTGTTGAGTCTGCCGATAAGAATACGGTAATTGACAGAGTCGAAAGCCTTGGCCAGGTCGATGAAGACAGCTGCACAGTACTATCTTTAATCGATGGCAGTTAAGATATCATTTAGTACCTTGAGCGTAGCTGAGGTGGTCAGTGATCTGTTCATTAATTTGGCTTTCGAAGACTTTAGAAAGGCAGGGCAGGATGGATATAGGTCTATACAGTTTTGGTCTAGAGCGTCATCCCCTTTGAAGAGGGGGTTGACAGCGACAGCTTTCCAATCTTTAGGGATCTCGGACGAGACGAAACAGAAGTTGAACAGACTAGTAATAGGGGTTGCAACAATGGCGGCTGATATTTTAGAAAGAGAGGGTCCAGATTGTCTGGGCTGTTGGCGGTAGGTGCACCTGATTCAGCTAGCCAAACTTTTGCCATTTTAAATCATTTCATGTGTGATGGTAAACTGTAAATTCTGCCTTCCCGGCAGGCCATATAGGCCTACAGCAGGCCAATTGGATGGCTCAGATGACCGTGTCTGCAGTAACGTAGCAGGCATAAAAGAAAGCTACAGCAAAGTTGATATTATGCTATTTCAAAATGTTTAAAACCATGATTATAAAGAGACTGTCAACGAATACAGCAAAGAGATGTTGTTTTAATGTGTGAGTTCATGTTTAAGTTCTTACTCAGCACTGTCAACACTTTTGTATTCAACACTTTTATAAGCCATAAAATGTGCATTCTTCCTATTTCCACTCAGCTCTACAACAAGAACTGCAGCAGTAATGAATGAGTAGGAAATTGTATCTATAGGCTTGCATTGTTGTTATTATTAGCGGCTTGGGTCTTTTTATTATCAAGGAATATTTAACTTTCTCTGTTCATAGGAGTAACATGAATTTGTGCATGAAGCAAAAATAATGCAGTGCGACTGGAGTTTCACCATCAGCTGGAAGACGTTGCCACTTTTTGGTCAGAGTCAGTGGAGGAAAGGGAGAGAGGAGGGATGTTGAGAGGCTGACCCTCAGTCTGCTGCTCTCTCCCTCCACTGAGACTGACCATCAGATGCAGGCACCATCAGCCCAGTAAAATAAAAATAAAAAGCAAATTATTTAAATGTATGCTCACTCAGCTGTGCTTCACAAGTAATATAACAGAGGGTAGAAAACAACTACTCCACCCCGCTGATCCTCAACACTGGGGCCCCACAAGGGTGCGTTCTCAGCCCTCTCCTGTACTCCCTATTCACCCATGACTGCGTGGCCATGCACGCCTCCAACTCAATCATCAACTTCGCAGACGACACTACAGTGGTAAGCTTGATTACCAACAACGACGAGACGGCCTACAGGGAGGAGGTGAGGGCCCTCGGAGTGTGGTGTCAGGAAAATAACCTCACACTCAACGTCAACAAAACAAAGGAGATGATCGTGGACTTCAGGAAACAGAAGAGGGAGCATCCCTCTATCCACATCGACGGGACAGTAGTGGAGAAGGTGAAAAGTTTTAAGTTCCTCGGCGTACACATCACGGACAAACTGAAATGGTCCACCCACACCGACAGTGTGGTGAAGAAGGCGCAACAGCGCCTCTTCAAAATCAGGAGGCTGAAGGAATTTGGCTTGTCACCAAAAACACACAAATTCTACAGATGCACAATCGAGAGCATCCTGTCGGGCTGTATCACCGCCTGGTACGGCAACTGCTCGACCCACAACCGTAAGGCTCTCCAGAGGGTAGTGAGGTCTGCACAACGCATCATCGGGGGCTAACTACCTGCCCTCCAGGACACCTACACCACCCGATGTCACAGGAAGGCCAAAAATATCATCAAGGACAACAACCATCCGAGCCACTGCCTATTCACCCCGCTATCATCCAGAAGGCGAGGTCAGTACAGGTGCATCAAAGCTGGGACCGAGAGACTGAAAACAGCTTCTATCTCAAGGCCATCAGACTGATAAACAGCCATCACTAACATTGAGTGGCTGCTGCCAACATACTGACTCAAATCTCTAGCCACTTTAATAATTTAAATTGGATGTATTAAATGTATCACTAGTCACTTTAAACAATGCCACTTTATATAATGTTTACATACCCTACATTACTCATCTCATATGTATATTCTGTACTCTATACCATCTGCTGCATCTTGTCTATGCCGTTCGACCGTCGCTCATCCATATATTTATATGTACATTGTACATATTCTTATTCATTCATTTACACTTGTGTGTATAAGGTAGTTGTTGTGAAATTGTTAGATTACTTGTTAGATATTACTGCATGGTCGGAACTAGAAGCACAAGCATTTCGCTACACTCGCATTAACTTATGCTAACCATGAGTATGTGACCAATAGAATTTGATTTGATTTAACAACCGATCTATTACCGGTGTGATCATATAGCCTACCTCAAATGTTTTAATATAATAAAAAATGGCCAACAATGCATTGGCAGGGCAATTCAAGCAAAGCCAATAATCATTGGTAATGTATTGGGCCTACAGCTTTCTGCACAAACCTCATTGTTACAATACTGTTTTTAATTGGTTAATGTTGCATAGGCTACGTTTTTTAAGTCATGTTAAAAAAAATCTGAGCGGTAGATCTTGACTCAGAAAAGGATGGTGACCACTGTTGAGTTTTCCCTGTCAACATTTCACTTTACTGTGGCAATTGTGATTGAATCAACGCAATATTAACCACTTTCAATACAACATACTGAAACAAAACAAACTATGCAAGATAGGTTGTTTTAGGCAGAACGCATCGGAGTAGGATTCTATTGCATTGATAGAAACGACTCAGTGCCTACTCTACACAGATCAGTGCGGAATATACAATCAGAGATGCAGTAGAACTACAGTTGAAGTCGGAAGTTAACATACACTTATGTTGGAGTCATTAAAACTCATTTTTCAACCACTCCACAAATTTCTTTGGTGGAAAAAGAAAAAAGTAAAGATACCCCAATAGAAAATGACTCAAGTAAAAGTCATCCAGTAAAATACTACTTGAGTAGAAGTCTAACAGTTGTTTACAGACAGATTATTTCACTTAATTCACTGTATCACAATTCCAGTGGGTTAGAAGTTTACATACACTAAGTTGACTGCGTTTAAACAGCTTGGAAAATTCCCAAAAATTATGTCATGGCTTTAGAAGCTTCTGATAGGCTAATTGACATCATTTGAGTCAATTGGAGGCGTACCTGTGGATGTATTTCAAGGTCTACCTTCAAACTCAGTGCCTCTTTGCTTTAAATCATGGGAAAATCAAAAGAAATCAGCCAAGATCTCAGAAAAAAGATTGTAGACCTCCACAACTCTGTTTCATCCTTGGGAGCAATTTCCAAACTTCTGAAGGTACCACGCTCATCTGTACAAACAATAGTACGCCAGTATAAACAACATTGGACCACGCAGCCATCATACCGCTCAGGAAGGAGACGCGTTCTGTCTCCTGGAGATTAACGTACTTTGGTGCAAAAAGTGCAAATCAATCCCAGAACAACAGCAAAGGACCTTGTGAAGATGCTGGAGGAAACAGGTACAAAAGTATCTAGATCCACAGTAAAACGAGTCCTATATCGGCATAACCTGAAAGGCCGCTCAGCAAGGAAGAAGCCACTGCTCCAAAACCGCCATAAAAAAAGCCAGACTACTGTTTGCACATGGGGACAAAGACTACTTTTTGGAGAAATGTCCTCTGGTCTGATGAAACAAAAATATAACTGTAGAAAATTTGTGGGCAGAACTGAAAAAGCGTGTGCGAGCAAGGAGGCCTACAAACCTGACTCAGTTACACCAGCTCTGTCAGGAGGATTGGGACAAAATTCATCCAACTTATTGTGGGAAGCTTGTGGAAGGCTACACAAAACATTTGACCCAAGTTAAACAATTTAAAGGCAATGCTACCAAATACTAATTGAGTGTATGTAAACTCCTGAACCACTGGGAATGTGATGAAAGAAATAAAAGCTGAAAGAAATCATTCTCTTCTATTATTCTGACATTTCACATTCTTAAAATAAAGTGTTGATCCTAACTGACCGAAAACAGGGAATTAAATACCAGGAATTGTGAAAAATTGAGTTGAAATGAATTTGGCTAAGGTGTATATAAACTTCCGACTTCAACTGTATATGCAAATATACCATTTCCATATATGGCTTTGTGCCATTTACTTTGAACTGGACTGTGTTTACAGCACGAGTGGTCGCAAGTAGATGTACTTGTTTTGAGTTTTGAGCGAGAGCTCCATGTAGTCACGTGTGCACATTTTGTTCATATCCTTTGCTAGTTAGTGAGTTATTAGCCCAGTTATAGATCAATTGTAGTCAGCAATAGGGGAGGGAAAACATATACATTTCTGAAAAGTGAGTCAGGTAAAGAGCTTTTTTGGTCATAAAGGGGCAGTGTTGTATTTTGAGACATGCTTGAATAAGCTAGGTAGGCAGAGGGTAGCATCATCTGTCAGAATTTCTGTAATAACGGTTTGGGAATATTAATGCATTTTATTTTGTAAAGTGGTTTCTTGCATCAAAGAACATAACAACATGTTCAGTCACCTTTTAAGGACAAATGGAGAAACAGGTTATTGTCAAGCCCTGCATGTTTTTTTTCTCATGGAATGTAGGCCTACATTGAACACCACACATTGGCTGTTACTGTAGGCTCAATGATAGAACAGCTATTTCCATGTATTTGGGAGCGGCAGCAGTGTTCGGAGTTTTGTAGAGTCTGGCGTGCCCAAAGTAAAATGCCTGTTACTCAGGCCCAGAAGCTAGGATATGCACATAATTAGTAGTATTGGATAGAAACTCTGAATTTTTTAAAACTGTTAAAATAATGTCTGAGTATAACAGAACTGATTTGGAAGGCAAAAACCAGAGGAAAATCTCTCCGGAAAAATGTGATTCTGTGTGTTGCTTCTTTTGCCATTGGCTTGCTGTAGAAAATACTGGATTCCTGCTCCCAGGTTGTAGTATCTATGGCTTCCACTAGATGTCAACAGTCTTTAGACAAGGTTTCATGTGTTTATCTAGAAAAATCAAGGAGTAAGACAAAAATTGGCAAGGGGAGTGAGGAAGTGACTTTTCTGTTTTACGCTCGGGACCGTGAGTGGGCGCCTCCGTGTGAAATATTATCATTAATATACATATTAGTGTACCTAAGGATCGATTAGAAACGTTGTTTGATTAGTTTGGATGAAGTTTATAGGTATATCTTTACGCTTTGTATGTCTTGTATAATGGACGAGTGGATGGTGGATTTTCTGAACAAAACGCGCCAACCAAACGGAGCTTTATGGATATAAAGAGCAACTTTTTCAAACAAAAGGAACATTTATTGTCTTGGAAGGTAAGAAGATCTTCAAAAGGTAAGTGATAAATTTTCTTGCTTTTTGTGACACCCGTGCTGGTTATGTTATTATGCTAATGCAGAAAATACACGGGGGCGCTGTCTTCAGACAATCAAATGTTATGCTTTCGCCATAAAGCCTTTTTTGAAATCTTGACAATGAGATTGCCAAGATTCTAAGCTTTTGAACAGTGTGCAACACTTATTTTCATGAATGTTTTATATTACTATGTTTGTAATTTGAATTTGGCGCTCTGCATTTTCCGGATGTTGTCGTGGCTGGGGCGGTAGCGCCCCACTGCTCCTTAATTATCCCCAAGAGGTTAAAATGTTATGGGATACATTTTCTCCATTGTTACTGTTAAAAACTGGAACTTAAAAGCAGGTACAGCCTCAGAGTTCACAGTAAACACGTGCTGGAAGTTGCTCAGAATTTTCACAACTTTCAAGTTAGCTTTTTAGCAGACCTGAAATTTGCTCAATGCCGAAAAAATGTTGAGTGAACATTGCTTAAAAATATAGTTAGGATGTTGTATTAAAGGTTTCACCTGACAGGTAGCTTAGGTAGATGAGGGAACTATGCAACATTCATGGACGTGAGGGTATGAGGTTAATTCCCATTGAAGAAAATTGTTCTTTCTGCACTGTTGTTCAAATGATTTGTTTCATTTAGTGTAGTATAAGCTTCTGTCTTAAGCATCCTAAATAATGTAATTGATGATTTTTCTATTTTAAATAGTCAACTTGAAGACAAAAATGGAAGCATGATGTAAGATGCAAACCTGGTATTCCAACTGTTTATAGGCTACTAAAGCCAAACAATGTACCGCTGTGCCACGGTGTTATAATAAAAACAACAGCAGAAAATAACTCTGTGTGGCTCAATTGGTAGAGCATGGCACTTGCAATGCCAGGGTTGGGGGTTTGATTCCCTTGGGGGACCAGTATGAAACAATTTATTAATTGTATGCATTCACTCCTGGGAGTTGCTATGGATAAGAATGTCTGCAAAATCACATGCTGCTGTTTATTGCAGACCAACAGATGTCACAAAAGTGCATTGTGAACAGATAATATAGCGGAGTAATTAACTGTTTTTGGCACAATTTGGTAATTGCGCTGAAGCCTTCAGAAAGCCTCAGATAGGCATTTCTGGCCACCTGTGAGACTAAATGTCATTCCTGCCCATTTTATGTTTGTACACTGCAAATGAAAATGCCTACAATATTTTTGAACATTGCATGTTTTAATTGGCATCACATCCGGCTGTGATCAGGAGTTCCATAGGGCGGCGCACAATTGGCCCAGCGTCGTTTGGCCGGGGTAGGCTGTCATTGTAAATAAGAATTTGTTCTTAACTGACTTGCCTAGTTATACAAAAGGTTAAAAAGTATAATATACAATTAATAACATTGTTATTAAATATCATGAAGTTGTAACTATCCCAACATTTGGATATGCATTGGCACTTGAGGAACTCAACTTGTGTAAGCCTCATTAAGCTAAAAAAGTCTCAATGCTCAACCTTAACATGGGTTGACAATACAACAGAACAAATTACCCAGAATGACATTTACTCTCACAGGTGGCCAAAAATAACCATCTGAAAGGCACGGCCCTATTAAGCCACACTTTGTCTTCTGATCTGACCCGGTGGATCATGGATCAATAACCCAACTAAGTGACCAACTGTCTGGGTCCAAAATAACCCAATGTGTGTTGTGTCCATGGGAAAGTAAATACCAGCAGTGCAACGATCTTTGAGGCTCTTATTCAATATCCCTGTAATAACATAGCAACATCGTGGTGAAATTCGAAAAACTAAATTGACATTCACTTCAAGTGCCCTTATTTGTTATTTATCTGCATTAGACCTTAGAACTTCATATTAGTGGTGGAGAGTGCTTGGGTATATCACTAACCTAACAATACCACAATATCATGGGCCTGACTACCAACCAAAACCCAGTCAGACATCACACGCACAGTCGCACACACAGAAATGCACGAGTAGGGACATACTGCATGTATACATATAAATCTGTTTCTCTCTTTCTCTCCCACAGACATGGCTAGATATTCATGGGGTGTCTGTTTTGATGTCGCAGTGGGTGCTTTGGCCATGATTGCCGATGGAGCACTGGCGGAATTGAATTGAAATCAAATGAGTGAAGTAAGGGAGAGAGTGATGGAAGGAGACAGAGAAGTAGGAGAGAAGACTGTTTTTCCCTCAAATTAGGCAAATTGTCAGCGCGACGACTTGACCAGATTAATCTTCATAACTGTGCAAACAATAAAACGAATGGGAATAAAGGGGATGTTATCATAATAGATGGACGCTGTTTAAAAGAGCTTGTGCAGACTCAGGAGCACACAGTTTTGTAATCAGACAACTTTTTTCCCGATGTGTACATTCACTGGATATATTCACTTCAGTATTAAGCCTAATATTTAGCTAATGAATGATGGGTTAATATGCATAATATTCCAACTTAGGCTACACATCTCTAGCTTGTATGTCCTCACTGTTCTTTTGCGCACCTGTCTTCTGCTGCTTCAATGATTCCTATTAAATCTTGTGGAGTCCCATGAGATAGGGTGTTGGTCAGAAGTTGGTACTGTATATCAAGCCGTGTTAGTGTGGGCTGGATAGTCTTTAACAATCCTTGGACAGTGTACATAGACAGATGCCCGCATGTACACTCACACCTGTTTGATATGATAACTAGCTAGCTTTATCCTTTATCTTGATGATTGGTGGCTTTTAATATAAGTTCCCTGTCTTATCTGTCAGTGAAGCCACCAGGCATTGAAGGAAGGCAGCTAGCTAACTAACTAAAGTTACTTGTTGGAGGCCTTAATATAACTAATCTGGCGAAAGCTAGCTAGCTGGAGTGATTGTCAGGTAACTTTAGTCACACAGCTTTTACTTTGAAAACCGTCAGCACACATATCCTGTTGCACGCTTCCTCTCCAAGCCCACATTGTCTCTGTTCATTAATTCAATATTGTGGATAACATTAGAAAAATGTATTAATGCAGTCCAAATGATTTATCCGTCTTCGTTGTTTAAGTTTGGATATTGATTGAACGAATGGTACCCAGATGACATACAGTATATCTGCTTAATGCATTCAATTGAGGACTCCCAAACTGTATACAGTCATAAGTCCTAGTTTCCTGCAGCAAGCAAAAAAACGATAAACCAAACTCTGTTAGCTCGTTCTAAATACCTGCAAATGAATTTCTGGATAGGCTAATGTACCTTGATTTGCTGTGTAAAAATACAGTGTATATATTACCAATTATCCTTTAACTTGCAAAGTCCTGTAGTGTACTGAATATTCATCATTATGTACATGTTTTATGTATTTTTTTCTTAACGTAGTGTTGTCTGTTTGATAGGCCATTGTTGAAAATAGGTACTACATCACAAAAGACTCACCTAGTAAAAGCGTGTGTCACGTCCAGGCCTGAGTTTTACACGCTGGCGTGTTTAGTTTCGTTTTTGGTGTAGGGTTTTTCTGTTCTAGGTGTTCTATTTCTATGTTGGGTAAATGGTTCCCAATTAGAGGCAGCTGAGTGTCGTTACCTCTAATTGGGAACTATATATATATATATATATATATATATATATATATATATATATATATATACGTTTGTGGTTTTGCACTAGGGTTTTGTGGGTTATTGTTTGTTCATAGCATAAGTGTTTAGTTTAGTTTAAGATGTTACGATTGTCGTTCGTTTATTTGTTATTTTCCCCAGTTACGTCATTTAATAAATATGTATACTGGAAGCGTCGCTGCGTCTTGGTCCGTCACTCAAGGAGATCGTGACAGCATGGTAGAAAATATTTGTGAAAAAATTCTGGGTCCTTAGAAAAAAAGGTGTTTTGATTCAAATTACTATTTGCTTGTGACCTATTTTGTTAAATTGTGATTTAAATGGTCTGTGCGTACTTTCACACGTGTGCGTTAATAAAATAAGGAAAGCAACAGTTCTCATTACCTTACAGTAAAAGAGAGACAGAGAAAGAGTAAACATCTCTCAGCACAACAGAAGCATATTTGAGCATGTTACATGAATCTAAATAAAGGTTACAAGTAAAAAATGATATGTAATTAACCTTTTTTTTCAGTAATCTCCCAGATTTACAGGGTAAACAAAGGCCGATGATTTCCCCCCAGTTGTACTCTCCACAGACACATACTTAGGGCTTTAATCAAAGTAGGCACTACGTTTCACACAGTCTCAAGAGAGCACAAAAGACCCCAAAATTGCAGACTTACATTTGTTTCTTTGTCGCTAAGACGCTTTGCATTGTCACCCTCCTGAATGTATTTAGTTATTTGCTTAAGTCAAAAAATAATTTGCATGAACTCACTGTGTGCAATAATAGTGTTAACCATGATTTTTGAATGACTACCTTATCTTTGTACCCCACATGAGGCCAATGGTAACTTTAAAACAGTTACAGAGTTTAATGTCGGTGACTGGAGAAAACTGAGGATGGATCAACGACATTGTAGTTACTCCACAATACTAACCTAAATGAGTGAAAAGAAGGTAGCCTGTACAGAAAGAAATAGTCCAAAACATGAATCCTGTTTGCCATAAGGCACCAAAAAAAAAACGCAACAAAGGTGGAAAAGAAATTAACTTTATGTCCTGAATACAAAGCGTTATGTTTTAGGCAAATCCAACACAACACATTACTGAGTACCACTCTTAATATTTTCAAGCATTGTGGCGGCTGCATAATATTATGGGAATGCTTGACATTAGCAAGTACTAAGGAGTTTTTTGTTAATATAAAAGTAACTAATAGAGCTAAAAAACAGGCAAAATCAAGAGGAAAACCTCTTTCAGTCT
Source organism: Brachymystax lenok tsinlingensis (assembly GCA_030435695.1). Classification (NCBI taxonomy): domain Eukaryota; kingdom Metazoa; phylum Chordata; class Actinopteri; order Salmoniformes; family Salmonidae; genus Brachymystax; species Brachymystax lenok. Next base: position 28,810,723 of record CM059780.1, read on the forward strand.
GCCTTCAAACAGACAAATTCACCTTTCAGCTTCCCTCAGCAGCCTAGTTACAGTTTTGACTTAAATCAGCTTGAAAATCGATGGCACGACCTGAAAATGGCTGTGTAGCAATGATCAACAACTAACTTGACAGAGCTTGAAGAATTTCTAAATAATAATGTGCAAATATTGTACAATCCTGGTGTGCAAGAGTTACCCAGAAAGAATCACAGCTGTAATTGCTGCCAAAGGTGATTCTAACGTGGATTGACTAAGGGGTGTGAATACCTACAGTACCAGTCAAAAGTTGACACACCTACTCATTCAAGGGTTTTTCTTTATTTTTTATATTTTCTACATTGTAGAATAATAGTGAAGACATCAAAACTATGAAATAAACCATATGGAATCATGTAGTAACTAAAAAAGTATTCAAAGTAGCCACCCTTTGATTTGACAGCTTTGCACAATCTTGGCATTCTCTTAACCAGCTTCATGAGGTAGTCACCTGGAATGCATTTCAATTAACAGGTGTGCTTTGTTAAAAGTTAATTTGTGGAATTTCTTTCCTTCTTAATGTGTTTGAGCCAATCAGTTGTGTTATGACAAGGTAGGGGTGATATACAGAAGAAAGCCCTTATTTGGTAAAAGACCAGGTCCAATTTATGGCAAGAACAGCTCAAATAAGCAAAGAGAAATGACAGTCCATTATTGCTTTATGAAATGAAGGTTAGCAAATGCGGAAAATTTCAAGAATTTCAAGTGCAGTCGCAAAAACCATCAAGCGCTATGATAAAGCTGGCTCTCATGAGGAACACCACCTCATGCTTTTGCTGCAGAGGATGAGTTCATTAGAGTTAACTGCACCTCAGATTGCAACCCAAAAACATGCTTCACAGAGTTCAAGTAACAGACATCTCAACATCAACTGTTCAGAGGAGACTGCGTGAATCGGGCCTTCATGGTCGAATTGCTGCAAAGAAACCACTACTAAAGGACACCAATAATAAGAAGAGACTTGAAACACGGACAATGGATATTAGACCGGTGGAAATCCAAATGTGCGATTTTTGGTTCCAACCGCCGTGTCTTTGTGAAATGCAGAGTAGGTGAACGGATGATCTCTGCATGTGTGGTTCCCACCGTGAAGCATGGAAGAGGAGGTGTGATGGTGTGGGGGTGCTTTGCTGATGACACCGTCAGTGATTTATTTATGATTCAAGGCATGCTTAACCAGCATGGCTTCCACAGCATTTTGCAGCGATACGCCATCCCAACTGGTTTGCACTTAGTGGGACTATCATTTGTTTTCCAACAGGACAATGACCCAAAACACACCAGGCTGTGTAAGGGCTATTTGACCAAGGAGAGTGATGGAGTTCTGCATCAGATGACCTGGCCTCCACAATCACCTGGCCTCAACCCAATTGAGATGTTTTGGGACAAGTTTGATGGCAGAGTGAAGGAAAAACAGCCAACAACTGCTCAGCTTATGTGGGAACAACTTCAAGACTGTTGGAAAAGCATTCCAGTTGAGATAATGCCAATAGTGTGCAAAGCTGTCATCAAGGCAAAGTTTGGCTATTTTGAAGAACCTAAAATCTAAAATATATTTTGATTTGTTTAACACTTTTTTGGTTACTACATATTCCATGTGTGTTATTTCATAGTTTTGATGTCTTCACTATTATTCTACAATGTAGAAAATAGTACAAATAAAGAAAAACCCTTGAATGATTAGCTGTCCAAAGTTGACTGGTACTGTTTGTAAATGAGATTTCTGTATTTCATTTTCAATAAATTGGCAAAAGAATCTAAAAAAATGTTTGCACTTTGTCATTATGTGGTATTGTGTGTAGATGGGTGAGGTTTTTATTTTATTATTCCATATTGAATTCAGGCTGTAACACAACAAAATGTGGAATAAGTCGAGGGGTATGAATAGTTTCTGCATTTGGGACGCAAACATGCTATTACAAGGTTAGCGTTCATTCGTTCAAAAGCAGTTGTCAGAGCAGATAATCAAGTGTTCACACCCTGCAATGAGCAGTGTGAACAACTCGACATAATGAATACAATCTTGCATAGTCTATTAAGGTCTGAGCTTACACATTCACCACAGAGAATAGTCAGGCGTGTGTTGTCTCACCTCGAGATGTGCCCTGAAATACTGACTGGCACTGATATGACAGCTGCTCATTGTGCTCTTGAGGAGCATGTATGTTCTCATACCCGCCTGTCAGGAAAGAAGAACAGATATGAAATTTCAGAGAGACTATTGATGATTACTGTTTGTTGTAGTGGGGCATGGCAGTGGTATAATGGCTCTGATTCCTCTTCTTTTTCTGCCAATATCTTTAATTTTCCCTCCAAACAGCAGCCCTCTCAGAGCCAAGAAGAATATCCCACTTTAAAAGAGGAATTCTGCCAACCTGTGCTGCGATCACATTATTCTGTACACCAGGGACAGACCACAACACATTTTTTTTTTCATCCAAGGATTGGGTGGGAGGTGGTGGGAGGATCGGAAAAAAACAACCTTTTCTATCGAATCTTAATGACAGGGCAAGGTCACAGCCATATTTCACCAGCATTGGGAGAATCAGTGAGATGTGCAAAGCCTCCACCGTAGTCTGCCTTGCTTATACATTCAAAGAAAGGTGGCTCAGCAGCAACAGCAGCAACAGACCGGGAAGAATAACACTATCGTTCAGCTAGAACTCATCGCACCACAAGGGCCCTTCTCTGCATGCTGTCAGACCCAGGGGCATGTTGCTCATCAAATCAGGACTGTAAGAGATGCATATCTTTTTTCATGTTTTATTCCAAGGACGGTTATTTAGACAGTAAAAGAAACTGGTGGGGATTGAATGTGTCCATACTGCTGGGAGTGTTACCACTAGGCCTTGCAAGCACCACAAAAATGCATATCTTTAATCTGTGTCGACGAAGAGGAGCTGGATCTTCTACTGCCATGCAAAACCCACTAAGAGACCCAATGCAGAAGTGACATTGATAAGAAACAAGCTAGAAACTGATCCTAGACCTGCTAAGAGGCATCACCTTTTTCTAGACTGACTCATCCCCTTTTACACCATCACTAGTTAGCGAGCTGAGCTATGGCTTATGTTCCATGATGATGCAGAACACTGTAGATGAGTGGACAGAGGTACTCTTAAGTAGAGCTCTCAAGAAGAGTTTGCACTCTGTCAAACAAACAAGAAATCCCCGGTATCTGAGCGGAGGGGAAATCTCCCTCAGCCCCGGATCAATCAAATTACACTGGTTGCTCAACTAAAAGTTTTGAGATTAAGCTACGGGATTTAGAGGTAATTTGTAGTTTAGTATGGTGCCCTGCGTCACTGCGTCACTGCTCCAGTCCAGCACAAGGGGGAGTTAGAGCATTGATTATGCTTACTGAAAAATACTCTTCCAAAATTAATGAAAGAGGCAAGTGGAAGGGGGAAAAGACATCATTTAGGAGGTCAAGACAGCGCTGCTCTGAGACAAGCATGGGGACTGGTTTTGATTAATCAATGAGATTTTTATTTTCACTGAATCTCCGTTTGGGTGTTGGTTACACTACAATTAGGGTGTGGAACTGTTGGGATTATTTTGCTCTTACTGTAGTACTGTAGCCTACTCCCGACTGGTGACGTTGTACAGCACCATTATGGTCTATTAGCAGGACAATAGATACTTTGTGCAAGGAAATTGATCATCCCGGAGTCGCCTCTTCACTGTTGACATTGGGACTGGTGTTTTGTGGGTACTATTTAATGAAGCTTCCAGTTGAGGACTTGTGAGGTGAATGTTTCTCAACTCGACACTCTAATGTACTTGTCCTCTTGCTCAGTTGTGCACTGGGGCCTCCCACTCCTCTTTCTATTCTGGTTAGAGCCAGTTTGGGCTGTTCTGTGAAAGGAGTAGTACACAGCATTGTACAAGATCTTCAGTTTCTTGGCAATTTCTCGCATGGAATAGCCTTCATTTCTCAGAACAAGAATAGACTGACGAATTTCAGAAGAAAGTTATTTCTTTATGGCCATGTTGATTGTGTAATCGAACCCACAAATGCTGATGCTCCAGATACTCAACTAGTCTAAAGAAGGCCTATTTTATTGCTTCTTTAATCAGAACAACAGTTTTCAGCTGTGCTAACATAATTGCAAAAGGGTTTTCTAATGATCAATTAGCCTTTTAAAATGATCAACTTGGATTAGCTAACACAACGTGCCATTGGAACACAGGAGTGATGGTTGCTGATAATGGGCTTCTGTACACCTATGTAGATATTCCATAGAAAATCTACTGTTTCCAGCTACAATAGTCATTTACAACATTAACAATGTCTACACTGTATTTCTGATCAATTTGATGTTATTTTAATGGACAAAAAAATTTGCTTTTCTTTCAAAAACAAGGACATTTCTAAGTGACCCCAAACTTTTGAACGGTAGTGTATACAGTATATTGTACATAACATGTCTTACCGAGCCTTTCCATACGTCTTCTGATTGTGATTAGAACGATGTTGAGGTTGTGCCGTGATTCCAGCAGATTACAAGATTACAGATTGCCTTTGCCAATCGCTCATCATCTTTATTCATCAGTGAGTCAATAGCTTGAATAGTCTGGAAACGGAATACAGTGTAAAAATGCGCAGCATACAGTAAAGACCAGCAGTCGCTTTATTTAACCCTCCTGCTGTGTTCCGGTCGAACTGGACCGATTTAAAAGTTCTCTCTGAAAAATGTAGTTCATTTAATCTGATTGTTTTAAGGTTCCATTACTTTTTCCATACAGGGCATCTGAACACACAAAATACATTTTGATGATTTTCATTACATTTTGGGTTTATTATTTAGCTTTTGTACACCTGTGGTGTTCCCGGTCAAAAATGACCGGTCATTAGAAATGAATGGGTGAGACTACAATTAGTGAATAAAATTGAGTTCAGGCACATGCCCATTCATCAAATGGACACACTTACTCTCCCAGACCTCCACATGCATGTGTGTTTGAGCACCCACACACACACACCTCACTACCTTTCTTGGCTTCCATGGCAACCCCCACGGGAACCTTTCCCCAATAGAATCTTTCCTCCACGGGAAACACACCCGTTGGCATTCTCACAAACAATCGCAACATTGTTTCAAAATTATATAGAACTTTTCTCGCAGCTCTGGTATATAAAGCTTTTTTGTGGTCTTGCTCCCAATTCATTCTGTGGCAGCACAATGATCAAACAATATACTATATGTGAGGCTCTTGATCATATCTTTGATCATGACACTGGTGAGGAGAGAGTTCTTGTTAAACTTTGACACAAAGTAGTCTGTGATAAATAGCAAAGTAGGTTTCATCTGAGTATTTGTTATAGTCAAAATAATCCATAATTATGCTTTTTTTTACTCAAAAATTAGTTGTATGAGCTCAGGTCAATGAGGCCTACAGGCCATAAATAGCAAATAGAAGTTCAAAACTTGTAATGTTCACAAGAACATAAGTTGATAAAAATATCTAACACAATATTAAGTGATAATATATATATTTTTAATTTTTTTTGCATTATTAGACATCAATTTCTTATGTAAATTCATTCCACTAGGCTTAAGCCTATTACGTGAACTGTCAGAATGGGAACAATTTAAAATCCCAAAATTATTTTAGTCTTTACAAGTCATTTACACTTCCAATGAAATGAGAGTCATTAATCAAACATGTACACTCCCCTCCGTATGAATTTGGACAGTGAGGCAACATTTCTCTATACTTCCGCAGCAATGACGCAACAAATCTCTATACTCCAGCATTTTAGATCAAGTGTTTCATATACAGTGGGTCTTACTTTTAAAGTTGCGTCATTGCTGCGGAATGGTATGGCATGTTGGAGTGCATGACATCATAGTATTTTACTGTCAGCCATTGTTTCCATTAATGCTAGTTCGACCACCAGAGGGCAGCGTTGAGAAGTGTGTTGGTATTTAATTAACCTAGTTTTGCCAAATAACACAACGTTTTACAGATGGTCTCTCTAAAATTATCTGCCAAAATTGTAGCAACCCCTATTACTAGCCTGTTCAAGCTCTTTCGTGTCATCTGAGATTCCCAAAGACTGGAAAGCAGCTGCGGTCATCCCCCTGTCACCAAAGCTCCATATACTACCCACCACTGCAACCTGCACGCTCTCGTTGACTGGCCCTCGCATCATACTCATCGCCAAACCCACTGGCTCCAGGTCATCTACAAGTCCCAGCTAGGTAAAGCCCCACTTATCTCAGCGCGCTGGTCACCATAGCAGCACCCAAACATAGCACGCACTCCAGCAGGTATATTTTCCACTGGTCACCCCCAAAGCAAATTCCTATTTTGGCCGCCTTTCCTTCCAGTTCTCTGCTTCCAATGACTGGAACGAACTACAACAATCACTGAAACTGGAGACACTTATCTCCCTCACCAGCTTTAAGAACCAGCTGTCAGAGCAGCTCACAGATCACTGCACCTGTACATAGCCCATCTGTAAATTGCCCAACCAACTACCTCATCCCCTACCGTATTTATTTATCTTGCTCCTTTGCACCCCAGTATTTCTACTTTGTACATTCATCTACTGCACATCTACCATTCCAGTGTTTAATTGCTATATTGTAATTACTTCGCCACCATGGCCTATTTATTGCCCTACCTCCCTGACCTCATTTGCACACATTGTATATAGACTTGTTTTTCTACTGTATTATTGACTGTATGTTTGCTTACTCCGTGTGTAACTCTGTTGTTGTATGTGTCGAACTGCTTTGCTTTAACTTGGCCAGGCCGCAGTTGTAAATGAGAACTTGTTCTCAACTTGCCTACCTGGTTAAATATAACGTTTTCCTAGAATAACCACAGCTCCATGTATACTGATGACAATCAGCAAATACTGATTTGGGGAAAATATCCTTTCTATTGTATTCTGCTATACTTCATCTCATTCATATTGAAAATAAGCATGTGACGTCTGCTAAATTAACAAGTTAATTTCATTGACATGGCGCATCTATAGCCTCAGCTTTTATAGCACAGGTAAATAAATCTTCAAATATGCTATTCTTTTATTTTGAAATAAATTGTCTTAGTATCATGTTTTTTTATGACCTTCCTAAATAAAATTTTCCTTGTGATTGTGTATATTAAATAGATTTATTAGACTGCCGGCTATTGAAAGAATACTCATTGATTCCCGGCTAATCTTGGGCTCCCGAGTGGCGCAGTGGTCTAAGGCACTGTGTCTCAGTGCTAGAAGTGTCACTACAGACACCCTGGACAGCGCCCCACATCAAAATATTTTTCCACCGGCACAGGTTTCATAAATAGCGATTAAATATTAACTTACTTTTTGAAAATCTTCCTCTGATTTGTCATCCAAAGGGTCCCAGCTATAACACGTAGTGTCGTTTTGTTATATAAAATCCTTCTTTATATCCCAAAAAGCCAGTTTAGTTGGCGCCATCGATTTGAGTAATCGTTCAACATGCAGAGAAAGAATCCAAAAATCTACCCCTAAACTTTGTTTCAATAAGTCAAAATGCATTTCTATTTACTGCTCAGATACCCTAAAATGTAGAGCGGGTCGAGGGCTTCCTTGGTGTCCACATCACCAACAAACTATCACAGTCCAAAAATACCAAGACAGTTTTGAAGAGGGCACGAAAACACCTTTTCCCCTCTGGAGAATGAAAAGATTTGTCATGGGTCCCCAGATCCTCAAAAAGTTCTACAGCTGCAACATCAAGAGCATCCTGACCGGTTGCATCACCGCCTGGTATGGCAACTGCTCTGCATCTGACCGTAAGGCGCTACAGAGGGTAGTGCGTACAGCCCAGTACATCACTGGGGCCAAGCTTCCTGACATCCTAGACCTATATACTAGCCGGTTTCAGAGGATGGCCCCAAAAAATGTCAAAGACTCCAGTCACCCAAGTCATAGACTTCTCTCATCTATCGCACGGCAAGCGGTACTGGAGCGCCAGGTCTATGACCAAAAGGCTCATTAATAGCTTCCACCCCCAAGCCATAAAACTGCTGAAAAATTAATCAAATGGCCACCTGGACTAATTACATAGACAACCCTCCCCCCTTTGTTTTCCACTGCTACTACTCACTGTTCATTATCTATGCATAGTCACTTTACAAATTACCTCGACTGACCTGTACCCCTGCACATTGACTCGGTACCAGTACCCCCTCTATATAGCCTCATTATTGTTATGTGTTTTTCTTGTGTTACTTTTTGATTTGATTTTGTAAATGTTTTCTAAATTTGAACTGCATTGTTGGTTAAGGGCCGAATACAACAGGTGTAGACCTATTGTATTCAGCGCTTGTGAAAAATACAATCCGATCTTTGGTATGTTTCATCCCCAGAAACCAAGTCAGATATGTCCTCCTCAGTGGATCAGAATAACACACTCGGAGTCCTCATCCGATACGGAAATTAACTTATTGCAGTCAAAGGAAATGGGCAACCGATGTTCTACTGCTTCGTTGTCCACCAAGACTACCGCTACTACCTGGGGTTCCTGTGGTATGAAGACAACCACCTCAACAAAGATATCACAGGATGAAGGTGCACATGTTCGGCAACAGCCCCTCCCCAGCTGTGACCATCTACGCCCTGAGACTAGCAGCCCAGGGTGGTAAAGAACATGGCACAGTTTGTCATGAGAAACTTCTATGTTGACGATGGACTTACCTCATTCTTCAGTGACAAGAAGCTACCGACATCCTGAAAAGAACAAGAGAAATGTTATCGAAATCTGTGGGACCTTATATAGACAGGCTTGTGCCTTTCCAAATCATGTCCAATCAATTGAATTTACCACAGGTGGACTCCAATCAAGTTTTAGAAACATCTCAAAGATGATCAATGGAAACAGGATGCACCTGAGCTCAATTTCGCGTTTCATAGCAAAGGGTCTGAATATGGATGTAAATATGGTATTTCAGTTGTTTTTTTAATTACATTTTCAAACAGTTCTAAAAACCTATTTTCGCTTTGTCATTATGGGGTATTGTGTGTAGATTGATGAGGATTTGTTTTTATTTAATCCAATTTCGAATTTAACAAAACAACATGTGGAAAAAGGGTGCTGAATACTTTCCGAATGCACTGTAAATAGGTAGCAATCAGCAGTAGGCATCACCACTATAGATGGCAAGAAAAACAAACAATATTTAGAGATTACTAATAGTTTATCCATTGAAATTTAGTTTGTTATTAGCTAGCCAAATTGAGATGATCTGTCATTAGCTAGCTTGCCCAGCTAGCAAGCTTGCTTGATGCCAATTTATGTCTGTCCATGCTTGTCAGCGATGTGCCCTAAAACAATGTTGAAAAGGGGATAATGTATTGTATTGTGGCAGACGGCGCTTGCCCTTAGCTGAAAATGAAACGTTTCAAATGGAAAGAAGCATGACATTATTGAAAACAACCTATATGTGGGGGAAAGCTAGTTGTCACTATGATTGCAATTGTCTTCATGCGCCAAAAGGGCATAATAATACGCGAAGCCCATTCACTGCAGCCCATGGCATCTCACAACAATCTTTTCAAAATGCACAACAGCTATAATTGCATAGCATTAAATACAGGTGGTGTAGTGTAGAAACTTCCCACTGGGCACACACTGGTTGAATCAATGTTGTTCACATGTCATCTAAATTATGTTGAACTAACATGGAATAGACGTTGAATTGACGTCTGTGCCCAGTGGGTTGTGTGGAGTAGTAACTTGCTAAATTAGCATGAAAGCAAAACATTTATTCATAAACTGGATGGTTCATTGAAATTGATAATAATATTCCTTTCCATTGCCCTTAGAAATATGGGCAATGGCGCCCCACTCCCGACACTACCCAAGAGTGGGGCGCCCGACACTACCCGGTGAAATGTGAGGCGCCAAATTCAAAATCCAAAAGTTGAATTATTAAACATTCATAAATATACAATTGTTGCATAGTCATCAAAAGCTCTGATTCTTGGCAATATCACAGCGTTGTCAGATTTCAAAAAGGCTTAACGGCGAAAGCACAACATTTGATTGTTTGAGGGTAGCACCTCTAATATTTAACCATTAGCATAAATCCATAACCCAACACGGGTCTCACAAAACGCATAAAATCGCAATTAGAAAATCGCTTACCTTTGATGAACTTCTGCTGAGGGCTTCCCAAGTGTCCAACGAAGACAATCCATGCGTCTTTGGTTAGAAAAAGTAATTCATTATATCTATAAATATCTGTTTGGTTGGTGCGTTATGATCATAAAATTTACTGTTGAGTCGCCCATTGAACCGTGAAGAGAACACGTTCAAATTATACCTATACACTTTCTACAAATAAATCAAACATCATTTTTAATGTATCCTTAGGTATCCTTTTGGGTATATTTGCTGTAATATTTCTACCGGGTGATAACGTGAACGATAGGAAAGGAAAATAAAGTGGTGCGCGTTCATAATCTCGCGCGCGTCAAACCTTGTTTACAAAAATGGTCGCCTGACAATTTCCTCTCCCTATCCGTTCTGGTCACTGCTAGAATTCCCAGTTATTGACTGTTGACTGTTGACATCTAGTGGAAGCCATAGGTACTGCAGTCTCAGTCCTACATAAGATTGTATGCAATAGGCACAATGGAGAAGATGGGCATTTACAAAAGAACTGCAAATCCGGATGGATTTTCCTCTGGTTTTCGCCTGCTATATCACTTCTGTTATACTCACATACATGATTTTAACACTCTTAGAAACTTCAGAGTGTTTCCTATCCAATGGTACTAATTATGTGCATTTCCTATTTTCTGGGCCTGAGTGGCAGGCATTTTACTTTGGGCACGCCAGACTCTCCAAAACCATCACCTATGCAGCCGCTCCTTAAGAATTTAACCGTATAATGGGTCTCCAAAGGATTATCACAAACTCACAGGAAACAAATCTAATTTAGACTCCTGTTGCAATGCCGGTGTCAGGTAATTTCATCCCAAGAGTTATTTGAACGTACTATTCCCGCCTTCTTAATTTCACGTGACATAAGGCACATCCCTACAGTCCATTACCAAGGGGATTTGACTCATTAGGCTCTGAATAGACTAATTTGATTCTGCTCTAGTTAGACAGAACAACAGAACAGAAAAGTGGCAGGTAATTATGATTCTATAGAAAGGTTAGGAGAAATGTCCATTATACAAAGACACCTTCTAATGGAGTGTTCATGAGCAAGAGAGAGCGAGAGAACTAATGCATTCTAAAGTCATGGCTTTAAATTGTTAACACTTGCCTTAAAGTCTGCAGTTAAATAATGCATGAGCAATGTCTTCAATCATTTCATAAGGATCCTGACAAAATACCAGACATTTTAGTCAGTTGAAATGTTGATTCAGTCTTATCAGACATTACAAAGGCTCATACTGTACAAGCTTACAATAAATTTTAAATCATCAAATATGAATGATTACGCACATAAGGCTTTAAGTAAATTGTTACCTTTTAATCTTCAACTGACGTCTTCAAAATACAATTTATTCTATTGAACCTTTATTTTACCAGGCACATTTTACCAGGCAAGAGGCAAAACGTATCCTGTGATGTTATTGCGAGTGTAGCGAAATGCTTGTGCTTCTAGATTCGACAGTGCAGCAACATCTAACAAGTAATATCTAACAGTTCCACAACAAATACCTAATACACACAAATTTAAGTAAGAAATGGAATAAGAATATATAAATATATGGATGCGCAATGTCAGAGTGCAATAGATAGTATAGAATACAGTATATAGATATGTAAACATTATTAAACTGGAATTATTAAAGTGGCCAGTGGTTACAAGTCTGTATGCAGCAGCCTCTCTGTGCTATTGATAGCTGTTAAACAGTCTGATGGCCTTGAGATAGAAGCTGTTTTTCAGTCTCTCGGTCCCAGCTTTGATGCACCTGTACTGACCTCACCTTCTGGATGGTAGGGGGGTGAACAGGCAGGGGCTCAGGTGGTTGTTGACCTTGATGATCTTTTTGGCCTTCCTGTGATATCATGTCCTGTAGGTGTCTTGGTTTGCATGTAGTTTACCCTCGGGGATGTGTTGTACAGACTGCACCACCCTCTGGAGAGCCCTGTGGTTGTGGGTGGTGCAGTTGCCGTACCAGGCGGTGATACAGCCCGACAGGATGCTCTCAATTGTGCATCTATAAAAGTTTGTGAGTGTTTTAGGTGACAAACCAAATTTCTTCAGCCTCCTGAGGTTGAAGAGGCACTGTTGTGCCTTCTTCACCGTCTGTGTGGGTGGACCATTTCAGTTTGTCCGTGATATGTACGCAGAGGAACTTAAAACTTTCCCCTTTCTCCGCTGCTGTCCCGTCGATGTGAATAGGGGGGTGCTCCTTCTGCTGTTTCCTGAAGTCCACGATCATCTCCTTTGTTTTGTTGACGTTGAGTGAAAGGTTGTTTTCCTGACACCACACTCCGAGAGCCCTCACCTCCTCTCTGTAGGCTGTCTCATCAATGTTGGTAATCAAATCTACTACTGTTGTGTCGTCTGCAAACTTGATGATTGAGTTGGAGGCGTACATGGCCACGCAGTCATGGCTGAACAGGGAGTACAGGAGGGGGCTGAGCACGTTAAGGATCAGCGAAGTGGAGATGTTGTTTCCTACCTTTGCCACCTGGGGGCGGCCCGTCAGGAAGTCCAGGACCCAATTGCGCAGGGTGGTGTTGAGACCCAGGCAGGGCCTCAAGCTTTATGATGAGCTTGGAGGGAACCCTGGTGTTGGATGCTGAGCTATAGTCAATGAACAGCATTCTTACATAGGTATTCCTCTTGTCCAGATGGGATGGGACAGTGTGCACTGTGATGGCGATAGCATCGTCTGTGGACCTATTGGGGCGGTAATTAAATTTAAGTGGGTCTAGGGTGACAGGTAAGATAGAGGTGATTTGATTCTTGACTAGTTTCTCAAAGCACTTCATGATGACAGAAGTGAGTGCTACGGGGTGATAGTCAGTTACCTTTACTTTCTTAGGTACAGGAACAATGGTGGCCATCTTGAAGTATTTGGGGACAGCAGACTAGGATAGGGAGAGATTGAATATGTCCTCAAACACACCAGCCAGCTGATCTGCGCATGCTCTGAGGGCGTGGTTAGAGATGCCGTCTGGGCCATTAGCCTTGCAAGGGTTAACACGTTTAATTGTCTTGCTCACGTTGGCCATGTAGAAGGAGAGCCCACAGTCCTTGGTAGCGTGCCGTGTCGGTGGCACTGTATTATCCTCAGAGCGGGCAAAGAAGGTGTTCAGTTTGTCTGGAAGCAAGACGTCAGTGTCCGCGACGTGGCTGGTTTTCTTTTTGTAGTCTGTGATTGTCTGTAGACCCTGCCACTCAGACGGACCGGTTGTGGCGGCATCGGACGGGCCAGTTGCAGCTGCTGAAGTTGCGTCGTCGGGTGGACCGTTGTGGCGACGTCGAACGGCCCAGTTGCAGCTGCCAAAGTTGTGACGGATCCGGACGGACCAGTCGCATCGTCGTCGTACGGGCCGTTCCCGCTGTCTCCCTTAATGATACAGTATTCTGTCACGTTGGTGCGTGTGAGGACCTGTGCTGTGGTACTCCTTGCTCTTTTGTTTGTGTTTCAACCCTGCGTTTTGTTTACGTGTTTGTTTGGTTTTCATCCCCGTGCCTTTACACGGCACGCCGTAATTTGGGCTGAATAAAAAAAACGATTACGCATTCCTGTTTCAGTCTCCTGATTCATCATGCAAGCGTGACAGGTTCTAGCTATTTTGTTGGTACGGTGCCTCAAGAGGGAAAAACAATAGTAAAATTGCCATTTTTTCCCCCTAGTTTTTGAAGCGAAGAACTTTAGGGAGTATGGGGGGAATTCCAACCCGAGTTAATCTCACGTAAATGGAAAGTAATTCCTTTTTTTGCACTTTTCTTTCTATGTGTAATCTGACCTTGAATTTAAGCATGAGAATAGCATGCTATTTACCAGCTATTCATTTGTGGTGGAGATCAAAGAAATTAAGGTATGGCTGAGGTGTTTCTACAAATACGCCGTATTCTGACCTTTTGAGCAACCTGTTGGTTTCATGTGTAACAACATCTATTTTATTTTCTCAGATAGAAATAACACCATTCTACATGCACTGTAATTTACAAATTGATAAAAACTATTGATAAGAGATAGGTAAATTAGTAACCAGTTTGGATGAGGGGATTGTAAATAAAATTTAGACCTATTTTAGCTTATGATCGCTGGAGACAAATGTGAAACTAGTCATACGGCAGCAAACTGAAGCATATTAACTTATCACCTTTTCCAAAGTGAAGTTTATGAAATGCTGACATTATAACTTGCAGGGATGACATTTAGAGACCAAATCTATAAACTTTCAGCCATGAGCAAATAACAGTATAGCGCCAAACCTACCGAGTTGATTTATGATTTCTAGAATGTTTTAATTATATACCCAGACTCTTCACTGTATTTTTTGTTTGACTATTTGTATGGTGTTAAATATTAACCAATATTGGTAGCCACCATCAGTTATACCCACATACAACTGTCACTTTAGTGTTAGTTTCCTTACATTTTGCATCATTCTATTAAATACTTAGTTTACCTTTCTTTCCTCTCTAACGTTTGTGTGGTTGTTCCTGAGGAGCACTGGCAATAGTGCATCATATTATCATATTATAATTTCGGACATGTCTATTTAAATCATTATGGAACACAGACCATACATAGCAGTTTAAACTTGGAGCCTGGCACACGGTTCACAATGACTGCGCTGTTGTCATCACAGTTCCATGATTAGTGAGGATTATTAAGGTAGATTTATAGGACTGCTGTTCAACCCCAATTGTAAACTTTTCTCACCTTCCTATATTTCATGGATTGAACAATTGAATATGGCAACTTTCAGGAGGAATCAGACCACTGTATTTTATCTTCACCAATATATTTTGTGCGTTAAGGCTCTCAAAACCTATTATTCATAAAAATGTCCTACCCTAAATAATATACAAGATCAGAGTATTTTTCAATCTACCAATTGGTGCTGAAAAGGAGACATACAGTGGCTTGCAAAAGTATTCACACCCCTTGGCATTTTTCCAATTTTTTTTAAACTTACAACCTGGAATTAAAATATATTTTTTTTGGGTTATCATTTGATTTACACAACATGCCTACCACTTTGGAGAAACAAGCAAGAAATAAGACAAAAAAAATTTACTTGAGCGTGCATAACTATTCACCCCCCCAAAGTCAATACTTTGTAGAGCCACCTTTTGCAGCAATTACAGCTGTAAGTCTTTTGGGGTATGTTTCTATAAGCTTGGCACATCTAGCCACTGGGATTGTTGCCCATTCTTCAAAGCAAAACTGCTCCAGCTCCTTCAAGTAATCTTTAAGTCATACCACAGATTCTCAATTGGATTGAGGTCTGGGCTTTGACTAGGCCATTTCAAGACATTGAAATGTTTCCCCATAAACATCTTGAGTGTTGCTTTAGCAGTCTGCTTAGGATCATTGTCCTGCTGGAAGGTGAACCTCCGTCCCAGTCTCAAATCTCTGGAAGACTGAAACAGGTTTCCCTCAAGAATTTCCCTGTATTTAGCACCATCCATCATTCCTTCAATTCTAACCAGTTTCCCAGTGCCTGCCGATGAAAACATCCCCACAGCATGATGGTGTTCTCGGGGTGATGAGAGGTTGGGTTTGCGCCAGATATAGTGTTTTTCTTGATGGTCAAAAAGCTCAATATTAGTCTCATCTGACCAGAGCACCTTCTTCCATATGTTTGGGGAGTCTCCCACATGCCTTTTGGCAAACACTTAAGCAATGGCTTTTTTCTGATCACTCTTCTTTAAAGCCCAGCTCTGTGGAGTGTACGGCTTAAAGTGGTCCTATGGACAGATACTTCAATCTCCGCTGTGGAACTTTGCAACTCTTCAGGGTTATCTTTGATCTCTTTGTTGCATTCTCTGATTGATGACCTCCTTGCCTGGTCCATGAGTTTTGTTGGGCGGCCCTCTCTTGGCAGGTTTGTTGTGGTGCCATATTCTTAAAAAAATGTAATAATGGATTTAATGGTTCTCTGTTGGATGTTCAAAGTTTATAAAAAAATGTAATAACCCAACCTTTAAGTTATCAAAAAATATATTAAAAAAATTATTGGATGTAACATTGCATTACAGCTATTAGCCAATAGAAATGCATTGAATAAATTATTTACTACATAGATAGTCCCCCCAAAAATCGAAAGGATATTTGCTCAAAGGTGTCTGTTCCACAGTAGCAGTCAAAAGTTGGACACACCTACTCATTCCAAGGTTTTTCATTATTTTTACTATTTTCCACATTGTATAATATATTGAAGACAACTATGAAATAACACATATAGAATCATGTAGTAACCAAATTTGAGATTTTTCAAAGTAGCCAACCTTGACAGCTGTGCACACTCTTGGCATTCTCTCAACCAGCTTCATGAGGTAATCACCTGGAATGCATTTCAATATATTTGTGGAATTTCTTTCCTTAATGCGTTTGAGCCAATCAGTTGTGTTGTGACAAGGTAGGGGTGGTAAACAGAATATACAGTGAGGGGAAAAAAGTATTTGATCCCCTGCTGATTTTGTACGCTTGCCCACTGACAAAGAAATTATCAGTCTATAATTTTAATGGTAGGTTTATTTGAACAGTGAGAGGCAGAATAACAACAAAAAAATCCAGAAAAACGCATGTGAAAATTTTTATAAATTGATTTGCATTTTAATGAGGGAAATAAGTATTTGACCCCCTGAAAAACATGACTTACTCCAGGTCTTCTTTGAGCGCTGCACCCACTCCTCCACCGCAGGATGCCACGGTGCCAGGACCGGCTGGTAGCCCAACACGCACTGGAAAGGTGACATGTTAGTGGAGGAATGGCGGAGTGAGTTCTGAGCCACCTCCGCCCATGGGACGTACCTCGCCCACTCACCAGGCCGGTCCTGGCAATACAACCGCAGAAACACTCTCTCCACCTGCCCATTACTCTCAGGGTGAAAACCCGAGGTCAGGCTGATCGAGACCCCCAGACGCTCCATAAACACCCTCCACACTCGGGACGTGAACTGGGGACCCCGATCAGAAACGATGTCCTCAGGCAGCCCGTAGTGCCGGAAGACGTTGGTAAACAGGGCCTCCGCAGTCTGTAGGGCCGTATGGAGACCGGGCAACGGGATGAGACGGCAGGACTTAGAGAACCGATCCACAACGACCAGGATCGTAGTGTTTCCCTGAGACGGGGGATGGTCGGTGAGGAAATCCACAGACAGATGAGACCACAGCCATTGTGGACCGGGGAGGGGCTGTAACTTCCCTCTAGGCAGGTGTCTAGGAGCCTTACTCTGAGCGCATACTGATCAGGAGGAGACATAAAACCTCACGTCCTTAGCCAAAGTGGGCCACCAGTATTTCCCCCTAAGACCCCGCACTGTCCTCTCAATCCCCGGATGACCCGAAGAGGGTAGTGTATGGGCCCACCGAATCAGTTGATCACGAACACCAAGCAGCACGTACTGACGACTCGCTTGACACTGAGGAGGCGCAGGTTCCAACCGTAACGCCCGCTCGATGTCCGCGTCCACCTCCCATACCACCGGTGCTACCAGACATGAAGCTGGAAGGATGGGAGTAGGCTCGATGGACCGCTCCTCGGTGTCATAGAGACGGGACAGCGCGTCGGCCTTAGTATTCAGGGAACCTGGCCTATAAGAGATCGTGAACTGAAATCTGGTGAAAAACATGGCCCAACTAGCCTGCCGCGGATTCAGTCTCCTCGCTGCCCGGATATACTCCAGATTACGGTAGTCAGTCCAGATGAGAAAAGGGTGCTTAGCCTCCTCAAGCCAATGTCTCCACACCTTCAGAGCCTTTACCACAGCTAACAACTCCCGGTCCCCCCACGTCATAGTTTCGCTCCGCCGGACCGAGCTTCCTCGAAAAGAAAGCGCAGGGGCGGAGCTTCGGTGGCATGCCTGAGCGCTGTGATAGCACAGCTACAACCCCAGCCTCAGATGCGTCCACCTCCACTATAAACGCCAAAGAGGGGTCCGGATGAGCCAGCAAGGGAGCGTTGGTGAACAGCTCCTTCCGCCTCCACCGACCACCGCAAACGTGCCGGCCCCCCCTTCAGCAGTGAGGTAATGGGAGCAGCCACCTGGCCAAAACCCTGGATAAACCTCCGGTAGTAATTAGCAAACCCTAAAAACCGCTGCACCTCCTTTACCGTGGTTGGAGTCGGGCCAATTACGCACGGCTGTAACGCGGTCACTCTCCATCACCACCCCAGAGGTGGAAATGCGATACCCCAGGAAGGAAACGGCTTGGTTGGAAAACACATTTCTCCGCCTTGACGTACAGGTCATGCTCCAGGAGTCGCCCAAGTACTTTGCGCACCAGAGACACATGCACGGCACATGTGGCGGAATAGATCAGGATATCATCTATATACACCACCACATTCTGCCCGTGCAGGTCCCTGAGAATCTCATCTACGAAAGATTGAAAGACGGCTGGAGCATTCTTCAACCCATATGGCATGACGAGGTACTCATAATGGCCAGATGTGGTACTAAACACAGTCTTCCATTCATCTCCTTCACAGATTATATGCACTCCTGAGGTCCAGTTTTGTGAAGAAACACGCTTCGTGAAATGATTCTACCGCCGTAGTGATGAGAGGTAGCGGGTAACTAAATCCCACTGTGATGGAATTTAGACCTCTATAATCAATGCATGGACGCAGACCTCCCTCCTTTTTCTTAACAAAAAAGAAACTCGAGGAGACGGGTGATATGGAGGGCCGAATGTACCCCTGTCCCAGAGATTCAGGGATATATGTCTCCATAGCCACTGTCTCCTCCTGTGACAACGGGTACACGTAACTTCTGGGAAGTGCTGCGTTTACCTGGAGGTTTATCGCGCAATCCCCTCATCGATGAGGTGGTAATTGGGTCGCCTTCTTCTTACAGAAGACGATAGCCAAATCGGCATGTTCTGAGGGAATGCGCACAGTGGAAACCTGGTCTGGACTCTCCACCGTTGTGGCATCGTTGGAAACTCCTCTACACCTACCTGAACACTCCTCTGACCACCCCTGGAGAGCCCCCTGTTTCCACAAAATCATAGGATTGTGAGTAGCCAGCCAGGGAGTCCCCAGCACCACTGGAAACGCAGGTGAATCAATAAGGAATAGACTAATCCGCTCCCCATGATCCCCCTGCGTTACCATGTCCAGTGGAACTGTGGCCTCCCTGACCAGCCCTGATCCTAACGGTCGGCTATCTAGGGAGTGCACGGGGAAGGGTTGATCTATCTGCACTAGCGGAATCCCTAGCCTCAAAGCGAGTCCGAGATCCATAAAGTTCCCAGCTGTGCCTGAGTCGACTAGCGCCTTATGCTGGAGAGAGGGAGAAAACTCAGGGAAAGAGATTAGTAAAAACATGTGACCAGCAGGGAGTTCTGGGTGAGTCTGGTGCTGACTCACCTGGGGTGACGAGTAGTGCTCTGCCTGCCCTCTCGACTCCCAGAGGAGCTCCTCCAGCACCGATCGGCAGTGTGTCCTCTCCGACCACAACTGGTGCAGGAGGAGCCTCCTCCTCCGGTTCCCCTCGATGCGGCCCCCCCTAACTCCATAGGGATTGGAGCGGGAGGGCCTGGAGGTGGAACTAACAGGGCCCTTTCTGACCGCCCGCGAGTAGCCAGCAATTTGTCCAGTCAGATCGACATGTCATTAAGCTCGTCGAGGGAGAGGGTAGCATCCCGACAAGCTAGCTCCTTGCGGACGTCCTCCCGAAGACTACACCGGTAGTGGTCCATCAGGGCCCTGTCGTTCCACCCCGCTCCAGCGGCCAAGGTCCGAAACTCCAGCGCGAAGTCCTGTGCGCTCCTCGTCTCCTATCTAAGGTGAAACAGTCGTTCACCCGCCGCTCGGCCTTCTGGTGGGTGGTTGAACACGGCCCGGAACCGGCGGGAGAACTCTGGGTAGTGTTCCCTTGCGGAGTCTGGGCTATTCCACAATGCGTTGGCCCACTCCAGGGCTCGACCCGTCAGACAGGAGACGAGGACGCTCACGCTGTCCTCACCAGAGGGAGTCGGGCGAACGGTAGCCAGTTATAGCTCTAACTGGAGCAAGAGCCCCTTGCACCCAGCCGTCATCCCATCGTACTCCCTTTGGGGCGCGAGACGAAGCGAGCTGGATCCGGACGCCGCTGGAGGAGTATGTTGAGGAGGAGCTGGAGGCGAGGTAGGGAGACCACTCCTCTCCCATCGGTCCATTCTCTCCATCATCTGATCCATCGCTGATCCGATTCGGTGGAGGATGGTCGTGTGATGGAGGACACGCTCCTCCATAGATGGGAGAGGGGAAGTAGCTGCTCCTGCTGACTCCATGAGAAATGGTGCGGGCTTCTGTCACACAGCTAGGAGTGGTGGGTGCGGAGTCAGGCGCAGAGAGCAGAGGATCAGGAAAACGACTTTATTGCTGTGCGCAAAATGTCAAACGCCAAACAACAGGCGAACTAAACAGAAGAGCGGCCCAAAACAGGACACCGAACACAGCAAGAGAAACATACAACCAACAGTCCACCGACAAACAGAAAACAAGCCCGCACAAAAAGGAGGCGGGCATAACCGGCTTAAATAGCCCTAACAAAAAACACAAACAAGGAACAGGTGCAACCAATACAGAAAAATCTACGGAAAGGAAAAGGGGGTCGGAGGCAGCTAGTAGGCCGGTGACGATGACCGCCAAACGCCGCCCGAACAGGCAGAGGAGCCACCTTCGGTGGAAGTCGTGACACAATTCGGAAAATTTCAAGTGCAGTTGCAAAAACCATCAAGCGCTATGATGAAACTGGCTCTCATGAGGACCACCACAGGAAAGGAATGTGTTATTTAATTGTTTATTATAAAATGTAGAGAATAGTAAAAAATGTCCAAAAAAATGTCCAAACTTTTGACCTGTACTTTATTTCTGAGAAATGCACTAAGTGATCAACAGTATGTGAACGCCTTCTCTTCAAACATCTCATTCCAAAATGTTGGCCATTAATATGGAGTTGGTCCCTCCCTTTGCAGCTATAACAGCCTTCACTCTTCTGGGAAGTCTTTCCACTAGATGTTGGAACATTGCGGCGATTAAGCCTGACTCTTCTCCTTCCCTGACAATCGGTGAGCCAGCCCAAATGTTGTCGACAGAGGGAGTCGAAAGATGGCGCCGAGAGATATAACAGCTCTGCTTCTAGCTCCTAATAAACGTTGCAGTAATTCGTTTTTTTGTCTGTTATTTCTTCCATTATTAGCCCAGAATTGTTTTTGTTTTATTACATACACGGAAATACCTTTTGGATATCAGAGCGGCGGCAACTCACCAGCATTACGACCAGTATTATGACTTTTTCAAAATGGAATCTTTGTTCGTACCCCGCAGGGTAATTGAACTTATTCCAGAGGCTTCTCCAAAACACCGCCTGCGGAGAAGAGGTATTCTGAGTGGGCTTCTAGTCCGACTCAGGAGATGTGCACACCATCCGCCGCTTCCGAGTGTATTACTTGCTAATGTTAAGTCTCTGGATAGTAAAGTAGACTCGGCGAGGATCTCCTTCATGTCTCTCTCGGAATATACTGTCCACATTCATACAGCCAGCTGGGTTCTCGGTGCATCTCGCACAGGAATAAGGAACTCTCTGGGAAGAAGAAAGGGGTGGGGGGTGTATGTTTTATGATTAACTAATCATGGTGTGATTGTGATAACATACAGAAACTAAAGTCCTTTTGTTCACCCAACCTAGAATACCTCACAATCAAATGCCGACAGTGTTACCTCCCAAGATAATTCTCTTCGGTTATAGTCACAGCCATGTATAAAATAACTACACTGGAATCTATGCAAACTGGAAATCACATATCCTGAGGCTGCATGTTTTGTAGCTGTGGATTTTAACAAAGATAATTTGAGGAAGGTTCTACCAACACATTGACTGTAGTACTAGCTCTGTAAAAACATTGGACCATTGCTACTCAAAATTCCTACAAGGCCCTTCCCCGCCCTCCCTTTGGCAAATCAGATCACGACTCCATTTTGCTCCTCCCTTGCTATAGGCAGAAACTCAAACAGGAAGTACCTGTGCTAAGGTCTATTGAATGGTGGTCTGACCAATCGGATTCAAGATTGTTTTGATCACGCAGACTGGGATATATTCCGGGTAGCCTGAGAGAATAACATTGACGAATATATGGATACAGTGACTGAGTTCATTAGGAAGTCTATAGGAGATGTTCTACCCACTGTGACTATTAAAACATACCCAAACCAGAAACTGTGGGTAGATGGCAGCATACACGCAAAACTGAAAGGACAAACCGTCACAATTCAACAGCTAAGACGCGAGACATATGTGGCAGGGTCTACAGACAATCACGACTACAAAGGGAAAACCAGCCACGTCACGGACATCAACGTCTTGCTTCCAGACAAGCTAAACATCTTCTTCGCCCGCTTTGAGGATAACACAGCGCCACCAACGCGGCCCACTACCAAGGACTGTGGGCTCTCCTTCTCCGTGGCCGTCGTGAGTAAGATATTTAAGGGAGTTATCCCTCGCAAGGCTTCCGGTCCAGATGGCATCCCTAGCCACATCCTCAGAGCATGCGCAGACCAGCTGGCTGGAGTGTTTACGGACATATTCAATCTCTCCCTATCTGAGTCTGCTGTCCCCACTTCCTTCAAGATGTCTACCATTGTTCCTGTACCCAGGAAAGTAAAGTTAACTGAACTAAATTACTATCAACCTGTAGCACTCACTTATATCATCATGAAGTGCTTTGAGAGGCTAGTTAAGGATCATATCACCTCTACCTTACCTGTCACCCTTGACCCACTTCAATTTGTTTACCGCCCCCATAGACAATTCAATCGCCATCGGAATGCACACTATCCTATCCCATCTGGATATGTAAGAATGTTGTTCATTGACTACAGCTCAACATCCAACACCATAGTACCCTCCAAGCTCATCATTAAGCTTGGGCCCTGGGTCTGAACCCCGCCCTATGCAACTAACTGGGTCCTGGACTTCCTGACGGGCCGCACCCAGGTGGTGAAGGTAGGAAACAACACCTCCACTTTGCTGATCCTCAACACAGGGGCCCCACAAGGGTGCGTGTTCAGCCCCCTCCTGTACTCCCTGTTAACCCATGACTGCGTGGCCACGGACGCTTGAACTCAATCATCAAGTTTGCATACGACACAACAGTAGTAGGCCTGATTACCAACAATGATGAGACAATCTACATTGAGGAGGTGAGGGCCCTGGGAGAGTCGTGTCAGGAAAATAACCTCTCTAAATGTTATCAAATCAAAGGAGCTGATCGTGGACTTCAGGAAATAGCAGAGGGGAGCATGCCTTAAAACTTCTTAGGGAGCGGCAGCAGAGGTGACTGTTTTGGAGAGTCTGGCGTGCCCAATGTAAAATGACTGCCACTCAGGCCTAGAAAATAGGATATGCACATAAGTAGCACAATTGGATAGGAAACACTCTGAAGGTTCTAAAAGTGTTAACTACTTAGGGAGTGGTGGGGTGCTAGCACCCCACTCCCGACACTACCTGGTGAAATGCAAGGCGCCAAATTCAAAATCCAAAAGTTGAATTATTAAACATTCATCAATATACAAGTGTTGCATAGTCATCAAAAGCTCTGCTTCTTGGCAATATCACAGCATTGTCAGATTTTGAAATATAATTTTGGATATAATAAATGACTTTTTCTAACAAAAGAACCATTGGATGTCTTCGTTGGACACTTGGGAAGCCCTCAGCAGAAGTTCTTCAAAAGGTAAGGGATTCGTTTTCGCTGTGAAATGTGTTTTGTGTGAACCGCAATGGTTTATGAATTTATGCTAATGAAATAATGGTGCTACCCTCAAACAATCGCCGTAAAGCCTTTTTGAAATCTGACAACGCTGTGATATTGCCAAGAAGCAGAGCTTTTGATGACTATGCAACACTTGTATATTGATGAATGTTTAATAAATTAGTGTTAATCTAACTGCACTGCCCAATTTACAGTAGCTATTACAATGAAAGAATACCATGCTATTGTTTGAGGAGAGTGCACAATGTTGAACATAAAAAGTTATCAATAAACAACTTAGGCATATTTGGGCAGTCTTGATACATTTTGAACAGAAATGCAATGGTTCATTGGATGAGTGTAAAACGTTTAACATACACTGCTTCCATCTACTGTCCAAAATGTATATTGCACCTGGGCTGGAATGTTACATTATGGCCTTTCTCTTGCATTTTAACGATGGTACAATACAAATACAAATAAACGGTTGTTTTTTTCTTTGTATTGTCTTTTACCAGATCTATTGTATTCTCCTACATTCCTTTCACATTTCCACAAACTTCAGGGCCTGAGATACAGGCAGTTAGATTTGGGTAAATTGGGGAAAATTTAAAAAAAGGGGCAGATCCTTTAACAACACATTGCTCAACTTTAGTGAGACTCATGTCGCCTACGGTAGGCCTACAGTGTATCGGAAAATATTTTTTTCAGTGACGTGACTCTCCGCCAGTAATTACATTTTGAGGATTGGACGGGCATTTTTTCATTTTGGCAAATCTGATCTGTGATAATATCTAAGGAGCTTTAATATAATTCTAAATTAATTAATAATAATAATTGCTTTGTTTAAAAAATAACAATATTTTGGAGATTCTGTTTTTCAAATAACCGAAAGTGAGCGATTATAATCTGAATAAAGGCCAAAATATTTATTTCTGTTTTTAGAGGGAGAGAACTCAAAAGCCCACCGTGCCTATTTTTTGGACAAGGACATCCTGGCCGGCCAAACACTTCCCTAACGATGCTGGGCCAATTGTTTGCTGCCCTATGTCACTCCCAATCACAGCCAGATGTGATACAGCCTGGATTCAAACCAGGGACTATAGTGATGCCACTTGCACTGAGATGCAGACCAATATCAATATATCTTTTTGAGAACATTAACCATATGTGTTCTCTTGTTTTATTCTGTTCTGTAGTGTCAACCCAATGATTAGTCTGACAAAAATAGAAAATTGGATCCTGCAGGTTCAGGCATGGATCAGAGCTGGCGAGAGTATTTTTATCATTATTTTATTAAAGAAAGCATAAAGATGTTGATTAAGAAGCCACATTTGCCTCGGGATCCATCCCAGTTGGTATTCTCTGGAACCATGCGTTTTATCGCCGTGGCCCATTGTCCAATCCTTTGTCCACTGATGTCCAAGGATGGTTGTCGGCATGGTTGTACGCTCTGCAAAAATACATTCACATTTTTAGTACACATTATCGATTTTATTACACAATATGCCTACACATTGATAGGCTTTGTACATTTTTTTTTAAGAAAATGTACTGAAACCAAAGTACCTCTACTTTTGATGACCCTCTCGGCTCCAGCTCATAATTATTTATTTTGTATTCCAATGTATTGAACGAATGTATTAATTACAATCATTTATCATTCTCATCCTCGGACTGGAAACGTTGTTTGCAGAGTTCACGATCTCATGCACTGAGACGCAGTGCCTTAGACCACCGTGCCACTCAGGAGCCATGATCAATATGACCAATATATATTGTCCTGCTAATAGCCCATCCTACAAACGTTGCTTGCAGAATTCACAGCCTGCTACGCTTGTGAAAAACAGGGTTAAAATTAATAATAATGATACTGTTTATTCCTTAGACTTGTTAAAGGTTCCAATTGATAATGTTTTTTGTATCAATTAGTATATTTGAGTTTAACCACAATATTTATTGTATTATTTGTTCTGTCTTTTCTGGTGGATTAAACTGAAATAACGATATTTTGGAGTTTTCAAATAACCGAAAGTGAGCAAGAAAAAGGCCAAAGGGCCATTCTTAAATAAAGCCAGTTTGTTATTTAGAATTATTTATTTCTGTTTTTGGAGGGAAAGAAACTAAAAACCCACCATCGCCTCATGGGTCTCCCAGTCACGACCGGCACAGGTATCGAACCAGCATCTGTAACAACGCAGTTTGCACTACAATGCAGTGTCTTAGACTGCTGCGCTACCCTGCTGTATTTTGATCCAAAGCCATGAATGAGTGAGTCACTCAGCTTTATGTAGATGCCGAAGCTATATGACTGCACCATCAACTTGATTATTTAGCAGACATCACTTGCTTATATTCAGTCAACACATATATCTTAAGAATATCATGGAATATAATTGAACATTTTAGTTTCTCTTAGAATAAAACCCTTAGTGTAACAACAGTTTTAGTAAGTAATATTGATGAGTAGTAACAAAAAAATATGTTTATTTTTCCGGTGGTGCGCGTGCAAGACAGAGGAATAGCAATTCTTACACTATTGTTCTAAATTCAATCAACTTCATCATCCTCATCATTCAGTTAATTTAAATTTAAATTTTGAAGTCGTGCACAATTATCAGTTTCTATTTGGTTTATGTCGCCCATTCATTGTCAGTTAGAGACACATTAGCACATTGGGACTTAAAAGCATGAGCAGTGCTCTAACTCCCCCATCCACTGGTCTGGAGCAATGAAGCAGTGACTCAGGGTACTGTACTAAACCACAAATTACCTCTAAGTCCCGCAGCATAATCTCAAAACTTTTAATTGAGCAACCACTGTACAGCACCCAATATCACAGGAAGGCCAAAAAGATCATCAAGGACATCAACCACCCGAGCCACGGCTTGTTCACCCCGTTAGAGGTGCATCAAAGCTGGGACCGAGAGACTGAAAAACTGCTTCTATCTCAAGGCCATCAGACTGTTAATAGCAATCACTAGACGGCTTCCACCCGTTTACGCAAACCTGCACCTTAGAGGCTGCTGCCCTATATCCATAGACTTGGAATCATGTTAATGCGAGTGTAGCGAAATGCTTGTGCTTCTACTTCCGACCATGCAGTAGCATCTAACAAATTCACAACAGCTACCTTATACACACACAGAGTAAAGGAATGAATACGAGTATGTACATATAAATATATGGATGAGCGATGGATGACCGGCGTAGGCAAGATGCAGTAGATGGAGTACAGTATATACATAGTAGATAGATGCAGTAGATGGAGTACAGTATATACATATGAGATGAGTAATGTAGGATATGTAAACATTATATAAATGGCATCGTTTAAAGTGGCTAGTGATACGTTTATTTCATCCAATTATAAATTATTTAAAGTGGCTAGAGATTTAAGTCAGTATGTTGGCAGCAGCCACTCAATGTTAGTGATGGCTGTTTAACAGTCTGATGGCCTTAAGGTAGAAGCTGTTTTTCAGTCTCTCGGTCCCAGCTTTGATGCACCGGTACTGACATGGCCTTCTGGATGATAGCGGGGTGAACAGGCAGTGGCTCGGGTGGTTGTTGTCCTTGATGATCTTTTTGGCCTTCCTTTGACATCGAGTGGTGTAGGTGTCCTGGAGGGCAGGTAATTTACCCCGGTGATGCGTTGTGGAGTCCTCAATACCCTCTGGAGAGCCTTGCGGTTGAGGGCGGAGCAGTTGCCGTACCAGGCGGTGATACAGCCCAACAGGATGCTCTCGATTGTGCATCTGTAGAAGTTTGTGAGTGATTTTGGTGACAAGCCGAATTTCTTCAGCCTCATGAGGTTGAAGAGGTGCTGTTGGCCTTCTTTACCACGCTGCCTGTGTGGGTGGACCATTTCAGTTTGTCCGTGATGTGTACGCCGAGGAACTTAAAACCTTCCACCTTCTCCACTACTGTCCTGTCGATGTGGATAGGGGGGTGCTCCCTCTCCTGTTTCCTGAAGTCCACGATCATCTCCTTTTGTTTTGTTGATGTTGAGTGAGAGGTTATTTTCCTGACACCACACTCCGAGGCCTTCACCTCCTCCCTGTAGGCCGTATCGTCATTGTTGGTAATCAAGCCTACCACTGTAGTGTCGTCAGCAAACTTGATGATTGAGTTGGATGCGTGCTTGGCCACGCAGTCATGGGTAAACAGGGAGTACAGGAGAGGGCTGAGAACGCACCCTTGTGGGGCCCCAGTGTTGAGGATCAGCGGGGTGGAGATGTTGTTACCTATCCTCACCACCTGGGGCCGGCCCGTCAGGAAGTCCAGGACCAAGTTGCACAGGGCTGGGTCGAGACCTAGGGTCTTGAGCTTAATAACGAGCTTGGAGGGTACTATGGTATTAAATGCTGAGCTGTAAGCGATGAACAGCATTCTTACATAGGTATTCCTCTTGTCCAGATGGGTTAGGGCAGTATGCAGTGTGATTGCGATTAAGGCTGTCTGTGGACCTATTGGGACGGTAAGCAAATTGGAGTGGGTCCAGGGTGTCTGGCAGGATGGAGGTGATATGATCCTTGACTAGTCTCTCAAAGCACTTCATGATGACGGAAGTGAGTGCTACGGGGCGATAGTAATTTAGCTCAGTTACCTTAGCTTTCTTGGGAACAGGAACAATGGTGGCCCTCTTGAAGCATGTGGGAACAGCAGACTTGGATAGGGACTGATTGAATATGTCCGTAAACACACCAGCCAGATGGTCTGCGCATGCTCTGAGGACACGGCCAGGGATGCCATCTGGGCCAGCAGCCTTGCGAGGGTTAACACATTTACATGTTTTACTCACGTTGGCTGCGGTGAAGGTGAGCCCGCAGGTTTTGGTAGCGGGCCGTGTCGGTGGCACTGTATTGTCCTCAAAACGAGCAAAGAAGTTGTTTAGTTTGTCTAGGAGCAGGACGTCGTGGTCCGCGACGGAGCTGGTTTTCTTTTTGTAGTCCGTGATTGACTGTAGACCCTGACACATTCCTCTCGTGTCTGAGCCGTTGAATTGTGACTCTACTTTGTCTCTATATTGACGCTTATCTTGTTTGATTGCCTTGCGGAGGGAATAGCTACACTGTTTGTATTCAGTCATGTTTCCGGTCGCCTTACCCTGGTTAAAAGCAGTGGTTCGCGCTTTCAGTTTTGCTCGAATGCTGCCATCAATCCACGGTTTCTGGTTGGGGAAGGTTTTAATAGTTGCTATGGGTACAACATCACTAATGCACTTGCTAATAAACTCGCTCACCAAATCAGCGTATACATCAATGTTGTTGTCCGATGCTATCCGGAACATATCCCAGTCCTTGTGCTCGAAGCAATCTTGCAGCGTGGAATCAGATTGGTCGGACCAGCGTTGAACAGACCTGAGAACTGGCGTTTCCTGTTTTAGTTTCTGTCTGTACGCTGGGAGCAACAAAATGGAGTTGTGGTCAGACTTGCTGAAAGGAGGGCGGAGAATAGCCTTGTATGTATAACTGTCACGGTTTTCTGATGGAAGATCCAAGATGCAGCAAGGGTTCCAGTATACATACTTTTATTTAAGTGCAACTGGCAAAAAACAATAAACAATGAACAGACAGTAACGCAGGTGTGGCACACACAGGTACACACACATAAATACAAACAATAACCCACAAGGCAAGTGGGGCAGGGAACCAACTTAAATAGGATTCCCTATTAGAGGCAACGACAACCAGCTGCCTCTAATTGGGAACCTAACAAAACCAAACATAGAGTTCCCTACATAACCCTAGTCACGCCCTGACCCAACACACCATAGAGAAACCTAGAGAGCTCTCCATGACCAGGGCGTGACAGTAGGAGATCTGCATGGATCTGCATGGAGTCCGCACCAAAGGTGCGGACTCCGACCGCCACCTAGAGTCAATGGGGGGGACTTCGGGTGGGCCTTTGTCGGTGGCGGCTCCGGTGCGGGCGTACCGACCCGAGAAGACGCACTGGAGGCCCGGTGTGTGGAGCAGGAACAGTACGTACCAGGCTGGGAAGACATCCTAGAGACCTGGTACGTGGAGCAGGAACAGTATGTACCAGGCTGGGATGACACCCTAGAGGCCTGGTGCGTGGAGCAGGAACAGTACGTACCCGGCTGGGACGACACCCTAGAGGCCTGGTGTGTGGAGCAGGAACAGTACGTACCAGGCTGGGAAGCCATCCTAGAGGCCTGGTACGTGGAGCAGGAACAGTACGTACCAGGCTGGGACGACACACTAGAGGGCTAGTAAGTGGAGCAGAGACAGGCCGTGCCGGGCTCTGGATGCGCTCAGGGGACCTGATGCGTGGAGCAGGAACAGGACGTGCTGGGCTCTCGATGCGCAGAGGGGACCTGATGCGTGGAGCAGGAACAGGACATGCTGGGCTCTCGATAAGCACAGGGGGTCTGATGCATGGAGCAGGAACAGAACGTGCCGGGCTCTCGATGCGCACAGGGGACCTGATGCATGGAGCAGGAACAGGACGTGCTGGGCTCTCAATGCGCACAGGGGGTCTGATGTGTGGAGCAGGGACAGGACGTGCCGGGCTCTCGATGAGCACAGGGGACCTGATGCTTGGAGCAGGAACAGGACGTGCTGAGCTCTCGATGCGCACAGGGGGTCTGATGCGTGGAGCAGGGACAGGACGTGCCGGGCTCTCGATGCGCACAGGGGACCTGATGCGTGGAGCAGGAACAGGACGTGCTGGGCCGTCCATGCGCACAGGAGGCCTGATGCGTGGAGCAGGAACAGGACGTGCTGAACCCCCCAGGAACTCCCGCCAAGGCAGGGCCTTCCAATCCGCCTTGATCTCCGCCACGGTCAAGAACTACTTCTCCTTCTGGCCACGCTGCTCGGGAGAGGTGCACGATGTGCCCGTCTACGTAGCCTGATCAGAAGACCGCCGCGTTTCCCTCTTCCGGCGCCGCTGTTGTTTTGAGTCACCGGCTGGGATCCAGTCTATTGTCCTGGATGGTGGACCAAACAGAGGATCCGCTTCGGGAAAGTACTTGGTAAGTTGACGTTGCTCTTATATCCAAAAGTTCCTCCCGGTTGTATGTAATAAAACGTAATATTTCCCGGGGTAACAACGTAAGAAGTAATACATAAAAAAACAAAATACTGCATAGTTTCCTGAGAACGTGAAGCGAGGCGGCCATCTCTGTCGGCGCCGGAAGTATTCTACAGCAGCTGTGATGGAACACAATTTCCTAGAAACACTAGTAACTTTAATAATGTTTACATACTGCTTTACTCATCTCATATGTATATATGTTCTATTCTACTGTATTTTAGTCAATGGCACTCCGAAAATAATCAATCTAAATATTTATATATTTCTTAACTACTTGGGGAGCACTACCTGGTGAAATGTAAGGCGCCAAATTCAAAATCCAAAAGTTGAATTATTAAACATTCATCAATATACAATAGTTGCATAGTCATCAAAAGCCGTGCTTCTTGGCAATATCACAGTGTTGTCAGATTTCAAAAAGGCTTTACGGCGAAAGCACAACATTTGATTGTGTGAGGGTAGCACCTCCAATATTTTTCTATTAGCATAAATTCATAAACCATCGCGGTTCACACAAAACACATTTCACAGAGAAAACGAAACCCTTACCTTTTGAAGAACTTCTGCTGAGGGCTTCCCAAGTGTCCAACAAAGACATCCAATGGTTCTTTTGTTAGAAAAAGTCATTTATTATATCCATAAATCTCAGTTTGGTTGGCGCCTTATGTTCATAAAATACAGCGTCCACTCGCCCATTGAACCGTGAAGAGAACACGTTCAACCTATACCTATACACTTGTCCAAGAACAATCAAACATCATTGATAATGTATCCTTAGGAACACTTTTATGTATATTTACTATAATATTTCAACCGGATTATAAACTGGACGATAGGAATGGAAAAAACCACAGCGCACGCGAGCCCGTGAACACGCATCCTCTTCTGTTTACATCTGATCACCAGTTCGAAATTCTTCTTCTATTACCATCCAGAGCAACTAAACATCATCAAACACTGTCTAGAGACTGTTGACATCCAGTGGAAGCAATAGGTACTGCAATCTTACTCCCATACAGTGGGGAAAAAAAGTATTTAGTCAGCCACCAATTGTGCAAGTTCTCTCACTTAAAAAGATGAGAGAGGCCTGTAATTTTCATCATAGGTACACTTCAAACATGACAGACAAAATGACGAAAAAAAAATCCAGAAAATCACATTGTAGGATTTTTTTATGAATTTATTTGCAAATTATGGTGGAAAATAAGTATTTGGTCAATAACAAAAGTTTATCTCAATACTTTGTTATATACCCTTTGTTGGCAATGACAGAGGTCAAACGTTTTCTGTAAGTCTTCACAAGGTTTTCACACACTGTTGCTGGTATTTTGGCCCATTCCTCCATGCAGATCTCCTCTAGAGCAGTGATGTTTTGGGGCTGTCGCTGGGCAACACGGACTTTCAACTCCCTCCAAAGATTTTCTATGGGGTTGAGATCTGGAGACTGGCTAGGCCACTCCAGGACCTTGAAATGCTTCTTACGAAGCCACTCCTTTGTTGCCCGGGCGGTGTGTTTGGGATCATTGTCATGCTGAAAGACCCAGCCACGTTTCATCTTCAATGCCCTTGCTGATGGAAGGAGGTTTTCACTCAAAATCTCACGATACATGGCCCCATTCATTCTTTCCTTTACACGGATCAGTCGTCCTGGTCCCTTTGCAGAAATACAGCCCCAAAGCATGATGTTTCCACCCCCATGCTTCACAGTAGGTATGGTGTTCTTTGGATGCAACTCAGCATTCTTTGTCCTCCAAACACGACGAGTTGAGTTTTTACCAAAAAGTTATATTTTGGTTTCATCTGACCATATGACATTCTCCCAATCCTCATCTGGATCATCCAAATGCTCTTCAGACGGGCCTGTACATGTACTGGCTTAAGCAGGGGGACACGTCTGGCACTGCAGGATTTGAGTCCCTGGCGGCGTAGTGTGTTACTGATGGTAGGCTTTGTTACTTTGGTCCCAGCTCTCTGCAGGTCATTCACTAGGTCCCCCCGTGTGGTTCTGGGATTTTTGCTCACCGTTCTTGTGATCATTTTGACCCCACGGGGTGAGATCTTGCGTGGAGCCCCAGATTGAGGAAGATTATCAGTGGTCTTGTATGTCTTCCATTTCCTAATAATTGCTCCCACAGTTGATTTCTTCAAACCAAGCTGCTTACCTATTGCAGATTCAGTCTTCCCAACCTGGTGCAGGTCTACAATTTTGTTTCTGGTGTCCTTTGACAGCTCTTTGGTCTTGGCCATAGTGGAGTTTGGAGTGTGACTGTTTGAGGTTGTGGACAGGTGTCTTTTATACTGATAACAAGTTCAAACAGGTGCCATTAATACAGGTAATGAGCGGAGGACAGAGGAGCCTCTTAAAGAAGAAGTTACAGGTCTGTGAGAGCCAGAAATCTTGCTTGTTTGTATGTGACCAAATACTTATTTTCCACCATAATTTGAAAATAAATTCATAAAAAATCCTACAATGTGATTTTCTGGATTTTTTTTCCCTCATTTTGTCTGTCATAGTTGAAGTGTACCTATGATGAAAATTACAGGCCTCTCTCATCTTTTTAAGTGAGAGAACTTGCACAATTGGTGGCTGACTAAATACTTTTTTCCCCCACTGTATATGTCTGTTTTCAATAGGGAGGGGTTCAAAATGAGGCAATGTGTCAAAAACACAAAAACACAGGACAGAAATTCCACGGGTTTTTGCCTGTTATATCAGTTCTGTTATACTCACAGACAATATTTTAACACTCTTAGAAACTTCAGAGTGTGTCCTATCCAATAGTACTAATTATGTGCATATCCTATTTTCTGGGCCTGAGTGGGAGGCATTTTACTTTGGGCACGCCAGACTCTCCAAAACCGTCACCTCGGGAGCCGCTCCCTAAGAAGTTAATCAGACCAAAGAATCTTGTTTCTCATGTTCTGAGAGTTTTTAGGTGCCTTTTGGTAAACTCCAAGCTGGCTGTCATATGCCTTTACCGAGGAATGGCTTCCGCCAGGCCACTCTACCATAAAGGCCTAATTAGTGGAGTGCGGCAGAGATGGTTGTCCTTCTGGAACGTTCTTCCATCTCCACAGAGGAACTCTAGAGCTCTGTCAGAGTGACCATCGGGTTTTTGGTCACCTCCCTGACCAAGGCGCTTCTCCCCCGATTGCTCAGTTTGGCCGGGCGGCTAGCTGTAGGAAGAGTCTCGGTGGTTCCAAACTTGTTCCATTTAAGAATGATGGAGGCCACTGTGTTCTTGGGGACCTTCAATGCTGAAGAAATGTTTTGGTACCCTTCCTCCCCAGATATTTGCATATAGGCCAGCTACAGCTCTGATTGTTTGTGCAACACCATTCTGCGTAGAGTAAGGGCTGAGTAGTGTGTGTCAATGCAATAGAATCCTACTCCGATGCATTCTGCCTACAACAAAATCTATTGTGTAGTTCATTTGGTTTTGGTATGTTGAATTGAAGCGTCAAAATTCGATCACAATTACCACAGTAAAGGGAAATGTTTAGTGTTAACAGGGAAAACTCTAGAACAGTGGTCAACAACCTTTTCTGATCCCTTTGAGTCAAAATGCAAGCCAAGATCTACACCTCAGATTTTTTGAACATGACTTAAAAATGTAAGCCAATGCAACATTAACTAATTAAAAACAGTACTGTAGCAATGAGGTTTGTGCAGTAAGCTTTAGGCCCAATACATTTATACCGCATATTGGCTTTGCTTGAATTGCCCTGCCATTGCATTGTCGTATGGGGCCATGAATTATATTTCAAAACTTGAGGTAGGCTATATGAACACATTGGTAATAGATCTGTTGTTGTAGTATTTGTGAAGCACAGCTGAGTGAGCATACATTTAAATCATTTGCTTTTTATTTTACTGGGTGTATTTATTTACATATTTTTTTGTTACTTTTACCCCTTTTTCTCCCCAATTTCGTCTTGTCTCATTGCTGCAACTCCTGTACAGACTCGGGAGAGGCGAAGGTCGAGAGCCGTGCGTCCTCTGAAACACAACCTAACCAAGCTGCACTGCTTCTTGACACAATGTCCACTTAACCCTGAAGCCAGCTGCACCAATGTGTCAGAGGAAACACTGCACCTGGCAATCGTGTAAGCGTGCACTGCGCCCCGGCCCTCCACTGGAGTCGCTAGGGCGCGATGGGACAAGGACATCACTGCCAGCCAAACCCTCCCCTAACAGGTACGACCCTGGCACAATTGTGCGCCGCCCCATGGGTCTCCCGGTCGCTGCGTCAGAGCCTGGACTTGAACCAAGAATCTCTAGTGGCACAGCTAGCATTGCGATGCAGTGCCTTAGACCACTGCGCCCCTCGGGAGGCCTTATTTTCCTGGTTGATGGTGCCAGTATCTGATGGTCAGTCTCTGTACTTTTTTAAATCAATTTTCAGATATGAGGACACAAAAAAACAGTACAACCCCAAACCCTCAATCCCCCCATCCATCTCTCCCTCCCATCCACCTATCCCTAATAGAAACAAAAACAATGGAAAACGTTCAATACAAATAATACCGGTATCATAATTATAGTTAAATCTTATCATTACAATATATGGCTACTAGAACAGACATGACTGTTTACCAAAATATGCAAGTTACACTAAGTAAAAGACAGGCTCTCCACCTATTGTATTAATGTGGACCAGGTTAAGTCAAACTTTTGTTCAGACCCATGCACAGTGTATCTAACCTTCTCCAGAGGCAGCTATGACATCTCTTCCTTAAACCACTGCATAAAGGAAGGTGGCTTTGTAGACTTCCAGTGAAAGAGAACAAGGTGGCATTCGCCTGATGCGTGGTGTTATTATGGTCTTGGGGAAGTATCCCAAAAATGGTAGTGAACTGGTTGGGGCTAACAGTTGTATTACACATATGTGAGAATGCCTAAAAAATTGTGTCCCAGAAGCATTTTTACATTTTTTTGCCAATCTGTCATTTGAGTAATGGAGATGGTGCAAAACGTTGAACTGAATGAGCCCATGTAAAATTATGAGGTGTGGATACTCTCAATACTGTGTTGCTATATGTCATCTGGTAGCTTGCCACCCATGTCTTGCTCCCATGCAGATTTTGCATTTGCCAAGGAAGGCGGATTAATATTATGTATTATGTGGTATAATCTGGAGATTGTTCCCTTCAGATATGGGTTAAAATCTAAGCACCTCTCGACTGGACAGTTAGTGGGCTCAAGTGGAAATGAAGGGACATTTTTTGGGCAAAGCTGAGAGTTTGCAGGTATCTAAAAAAGTGGGTATTGGGAATACTATGGTCAACCCTCAGAGTATCGAAAGAGACTAATCTTTTAACAACAAATCGGTCACAAAAAAACACCAGACCATTCTTATGCCAGAACTGGAATGCTGTGTCAATCTGTGATGCTGGGAAGAGATTATTAGATGTTAATGGAGAGAAGTAGCTTGCTTGTAAGACTAAAGTGATTTCGGAATTGGGAACAGATTTTAAGGGAGTTCTTGACAATGGGATTCAAAGCATGGGCGCCAAGGTTTATGGGCAGTGGGGAGCACAGGAGCGAGACAGGAAAAGTTGGAAGGCTTGTCTGTAACTCCATGATGGCCCAAGTTGGACCGTCCTTGTTTTCAAATGTCGAAACCCAATAAACACATTTAGATATATTTGCTGACCAGTAGTAGTGCGGGCATAGGTCTCTCTAGATATACCTTTTTCTTTCGTGGATTTGACTTATTACAAATGAAGTTGGAAATGTAGCTGTCCAGTTGTTTGAACAACTTTGGCAGAAAAACATGAATAATTGGGTATAAGAACCTAGGTAGTACAGTCATCTTAACAGAAATAATGCGGCCTGCTAATGAAATGGGAAAATGAACAGCTTATGAAATACTGCTTAATGCACTCCAGGAGTGTTTTGTAGTTATGTTTAAACAGAGCCTTAAATGAGTGTGTGACCTTTATCCCCAAGTAAGTAAAGGCCTGATGCTCCACCTTAAACAGGAAATTGATATACCCAATACCTTCCGCTAACTGATTAATGGGGAGGAGCACACGTTTTGTTAGGTTTAACTTATAACCCGAGAATGCCCCAAAACCTTTTAGCATGTCCAAGTGATAGGGTATAGACTCCACAGGGTTAGAGATATAAGGACACCTTGTGAGTTATGTCACCCCTTAGTATTCTCTTAATCCTCACCTCAAGAGGCTCAATAGCCATATTAAATACGAAAGGTGATAAACAGCAACCCTGCCTGGCCCCCTTATGGAGTGGGAAGTAGCTGGAGGTAACATTGTTACAAAAGCCACTGAGAACTAATAAAACATCTTAATCCAGGAAAGGAATGATGGGCCAAACCCAAATCTCGCTAGTACTGTAAATAGATATTCCCACTCAACCCGGTCGAAAGCCTTCTCAGCATCAAGAGAGATGACGACCTCTGGCTGTCGAGTTGAGTGGGCAGAATAAAGAACATTAAAGATATGGCACATATTATAGAAAGATTGCCTACCTGAGATCAAATTGAATCAAATATTGTTGGTCACATACACATGGTTAGCAGATATTATTGCGAGTGTAGCGAAATGTTTGTGCTTCTAGTTCCGACAGTGCAGCAATATCTAACAAGTAATCAAACAATTCCACAACAACAACCTAACACACAAATCTAAGTAAAGGGATGGAATAACAATATATACATATAAAGATATGGATGAGCAATGACCGAGCGGCATAGGCAAGATGCAATAGATGGTATAAAATACAGTATATACATATGAGATGAGTAATGCAAGATATGTAAACATTATTAAAGTGGCATTATTAAAGTGACTAGTGATCCATGTATTAAAGTGGCCAACGATTTCAAGTCTGTATGTAGGCAGCAGCCTCTCTGTGTTAGTGATGGCTGTTTAACAGTCTGATGGCCTTGAGATAGAAGCTATATTTCAGTCTCTCGATCCCAGCTTTGATGCACCTGTACTGACCTAGCCTTCTGGATGGTAGCGGGATGAACAG
Source organism: Brachymystax lenok tsinlingensis (assembly GCA_030435695.1). Lineage (NCBI taxonomy): Eukaryota > Metazoa > Chordata > Actinopteri > Salmoniformes > Salmonidae > Brachymystax > Brachymystax lenok. The sequence continues at coordinate 28,848,708 of CM059780.1, forward strand.
GCAGTGGCTTGGGTGGTTGTTGTCCTTGATGATATTTTTGGCCTTCCTGTGACATCGGGTGCTGTAGGTGTCCTGGAGGGCAGGTAGTTTGCCCCCGGTGATGAATTGTGCAGACCGCACCATCCTATGTTGAGCCCTGCGGTTGTAGGCGGAGCAGTTGCCTTACCAGGCAGTGATACAGCCTGACAGGATGCTCTCTGTAAAAGTTTGAGGTTTTTAGGTGACAAGACAAATTTCTTCAGCCTCCTGAGGTTGAAGAGGTGCTGTTGCGCCTTCTTCACCACACTGTCTGTGTGGGTGGACCATTTCAGTTTGTCCGTGATGTGTACGCTGAGGAACTTTCCACCTTCTCCACTGCTGTCCCATCGATCTGGATAGGGGGGGGTGCTCCCTCTGCCGTTTCCTGAAGTCCACGATAAATCTGGTTTGGTCAGAGTTAATTATATCAGGCATCACTGTCTCTAAATGGCACGAGAAGACCTTAGTGAGAATTTTATAATATCAGCACAAAAGGTTTATAGGGCGGTGTGAGCCACAGTATTGGGGATTCTTGTTCTTTTTAAACAAAACCGCCTGGGTAAGTGTCTGGGACAGTTTCTGACTAGAAAGGAATTCATTGTACATTGAGCTAAGGATAGGGGATAGTTTAGAGGAGAATACTTTATACAATTCAACAGGGAAGCCATCAGGCCCAGGAGCTTTACTGCTCTGCGTGGACTGCATTGCCCGAGTATTGAGACAGGGGATGTCCAGATTGTCTAGAAATTCATGCATACGAGATGTGTCTGGAAGAGTTTTTGACGAGTAGAGCAGAGTATAATTGCTTAAATTGATTGTTGATTTATTTGGGATTGGTAGAAGTTAAATCAGCTGCAACACAGATTTCAGGTATGGTGCTGCTATCAGCAGATTGTCGAAGCTGGTGAGATAACAACTTGCTCCGTTTGTTTAGTGGAAAGATTGTCAAATTCCGATTGGTGTAGCAGTCTCTTTTTTGTAGAGTTCAGAAGAAGAGGCATATCTGTTGTCCACATCTAAAATGAGTTGAGATAGCACCAATAACCATTTAGTGCGCTGTTTGTTGTCATAAGCTGTGTATAAAATAATTTGGCCCCTACGGTATGCTTTAAACGACTAACACACAATAGAATGAGACACGTCAGGGGTGCAGTTGATCTGTAAAAATACAACAATGTGAGTTGATATGTCTTTTTTATAGGCACTACAGGATAGTAGTAGAGGGTCAAGTCGTGATGCAGTACTGTCTGGAAAGCGGACATTTAGCTGGACAGGGTTATGGTCTGAGATAAGGATGAAAAGAAAACTGCTAAAATTAACAAAATACCTAGAAGAAAATCTAAGACCCCTATGCTGGCCTTCCCTCTGTTGGAAGGCTGTATCTACCTCTCCTAAACTAGAGAAAAATACTACTATGTTAAACCGAACCTCAGTAGAGCTCTATCCAGGGCGAACATAATCAAGCTTACACATACGGAAGGGATTCTGAAGGGAACCACCTCAGTTCTCTAACGTATCTTATACAATATGCATATTTGAAAGATAATAAAAAATATATATTTAAAAAAGGAGGTATATGTTCCACAGTATTTTAGTAGGGTATCCTATTAAGGCATGGAAATAGAGAGCTCAGTGGCTAGCCTTCAATAGCGACTTGGCTAATTGGTATCACATATCGCAAGGTGGAGGTTTCTAATCAAGAGATGAGTTTATTAGTTGATCCTTAGTCGCATTAGCATGGCTAGTGTAGGGCCATGGGCAGAGTATGGGCCTACAATGGCTAATTATTCCTATGTCAACTGTTCTCCTGTGGATGTAGGTGCGCAACAATGTATTCTTTGGCCCTGGTTGGGTCCACGAATGTCTTCTGCTCGACGGAGGGAGTAGTAATCCTTAGCATTGCTTGGTAGAAAATGCCAAACTTGGTGTCCAGACAGCGATATAGGAGCCCCCTTACCTTGTTGAAGGCTGACTTCTTCTTCATTACTGCCGCTGTGTAGTTTGGGTAAATGCCAAACTTCTGTCCTTGTAATGCCTTACGGAGGACATCCTCCTTCTCCTGAAGTAGTGGAATTTGACTAGGAAGGGTCTGGGTTGCTCCCCATTCTTCGGTGCAGACTGTCAGCTTCTGTGCGCACGGTCAAGGATGGAGGTGTAATCGAGGCCTAGAATTTCCTGTAGCAGTTTAGCTATGAACAGGGTAGGCTGCAATCTCACACCGAAAATGCGACAGTGACCCCGGCGAGGTCTGTTCTCGAGCGCCTCGACCTTGGGAAAAAGAATTGGGGCATCTGATGATAGCCAGGTGACTTGCTCTTCCAGTGTCACCACTTTGTCGGAGTAAGTATTTGCGCCGCCTTCCAGGCTATTCAGACAGGTGTCCTGTTACGTCTTTAACGGAGTCGTTCTTTGTGTTGCCCTCAGTGGCGAGAGTAGCTATTTGTGCATATAGGTCAGTGAATAGTGACTCCACCTTAGCCAGCACAGTCTGTTCAGACTTAATGATAGCCGCCATTACCTTGGCTAGGTCGGGGGGATCAGAGTCCGAGTCAGTGTTCGGTGAGCCGTTAAGTTCTGGAAGTTCAATCTCGTGCTTCTCTCTGTAGGCTGATATTTCTTCAGAAGGAAGAAAGAAGGAACAAGTGAAGAAAAGGTATTTGAGGCACAGCATATAACTCAAAGAAGCACTATTGATATTCCTTATAGAACCCCTCTTGTTCTGCACAGTGTTTGTGTTTCGCTAGTTCACCCTCGCCATCACCATCACTCTCTCATGTAAACAGTCCACACAGGGCCATCCATCAATGTCATTAGAAACATAAGTTATGCTAGGCGCACTCCCCCGACGCACTGCTGCAATAGACACATATGAACATGTACACTGCCGTTCAAAAGTTTGGGGTCACTTATAAATGTCCTTGTTTTTTAAAGAAAAGCAAGTTTTTTTGTCCATTAAAATAATATCAAATTGATCAGAAATACAATGTAGACATTGTTAATGTTGTAACTGACTATTGTAGTTGGAAACTGCTATTTTTTATGGAAAATCTACATAGGCATACAGAGACACATTATCAGCAACCATCACTCCTGTGTTCCAATGGCATGTTGTGTTAGCTAATCAAGATTTATAATTTTAAAAGGCTAATTGATCATTAGAAAACCCTTTTGCAACTATGTTAGCACAGCTGAAAACTGTTGTTCTGATTAAAGAAGCAATAAAACAGGCCTTCTTTAGACTAGTTGAATATCTGGAGCATCAGCATTTGTGGTTTCAATTACAGGCTCAAAATGGCCAGAAACAAAGACCTTTCTTCTGAAACTCGTCAGTCTATTCTTGTTCTGAGAAATGAAGGCTATTCCATGCGAGAAAATGCCAAGAAACTGAAGATCTCGTACAACGCTGTACAGTCGTGGACAAAAGTTTTGAGAATGACACAAATATTAATTTTCACAAAGTCTGCTGCCTCTTGTATGATGGCAATTTGTATATACTCCAGAATGTCATGAAGAGTCATCAGATGAATTGAAATTAATTGCAAAGTCCTTTTTTGCCATGCAAATGAACTGAATCCCCAAAAAACATTTCCACTGCATTTCAGCTCTGCCACAAATAGACCAGCTGACATCATGTCAGTGATTCTCTCGTTAACACAGGTGTGAGTGTTGACGAGGACAAGGCTGGAGATCACTCTGTCATGCTGATTGAGTTTGAATAACAGACTGGAAGCTTCAAAAGGAGGGTGGTGCTAGGAATCACTGTTCTTCCTCTTTCAAACATGGTTACCTGCAAGGAAACACGTGCCGTCATCATTGCTTTGCACAAAAAGGGCTTCACAGGCAAGGATATTGCTGCCAGTAGGATTGCACCTAAATCAACCATTTATCAGATCATAAAGAACTTCAAGGAGAGCGGTTCAATTGTTGTGAAGAAAGCTTCAGGGCGCCCAAGGAAGTCCAGCAAGCGCCAGGACCGTCTCCTAAAGTTGATTCAGCTGCGGGATCGGGGCACCACCAGTACAGAGCTTGCTCAGGAATGGCAGCAGGCAGGTGTGAGTGCATCTGCACGCACAGTGAGGCGGACTTTTGGAGGATGGCCCGGTGTCAGAGAGGGCAGCAAAGAAGCCACTTCTCTCCAGGAAAAACATCAGGGACAGACTGATATTCTGCAAAAGGTACAGGGATTGGACTGCTGAGGACTGGGGTAAAGTCATTTTCTCTGATGAATCCCCTTTCTGATTGTTTGGGGCTTCCGGAAAAAATATTGTCCGGAAAAGACAAGGTGAGCGTTACCATCAGTCCTGTGTCATGCCAACAGTAAAGCATCTTGAGACCAGTCATGTGTGGGGTTGCTTCTCAGTCAAGGCAGTGGGCTCACTCACAATTTTGCCTAAGAACACAGCCATGAATAAAGAATGGTACCAACACATCCTCCAAGAGCAACTTCTCCCAACCATCCAGGAACAGTTTGGTGACGAACAATGCCTTTTCCAGCATGATGGAGCACCTTACCATAAGGCAAAAGTGATAACTAAGTGGCTCGGGGAACAAAACATCAATATTTTGTGTCCATGGCCAGGAAACTCCCCAGACCTTAATCCCATTGAGAACTTGTGGTCAATCCTCAAGGGCCGGGTGGACAAACAAAACCCCACAAATTCTGACAAACTCCAAGCATTGATTATGTAAGAATGGGCTGCCATCAGTCAGGATGTGGCCCAGAAGTTAATTGACAGCATGCCAGGGCGGATTGCAGAGGTCTTGAAAAAGAAGGGTCAACACTGCAAAAATGCACTCTTTGTATCAACTTCTTGTAATTATCAATAAAAGCCTTTGACATGTATGAAATGCTTGTAATTATACTTCAGTATTCCATAGTAACATCTGACAAAAATATCTAAAGACACTGAAGCAGCAAATTTTGTGGAAAGTAATATTTGTGTCGTTCTCAGAACCTTTGGCCACGACTGTACATGGAGGAGACTTAATCAAGCTAGTCATCTTGACTACTTTCTTGTCTCTTTCTCTCTTGCAAGGTTAAAAAAGTTTCAATAGGAGACAGAATGCGATCGGATCATCTTCTAATTGGCCTTCACATAACTCTTATAGAATATCCACGTGGACGGGGAAATGGAAATTAATATTTGTGTCATTCTCAAAACCTTTGGCCACGACTGTATGCTACTCCCTTCACAGAACAGAGCAAACTGGCTCTAACCAGAATAGAAAGAGGAGTGGGAGGCCCCGGTGCACAACTGAGCAAGAGGACATTAGTGTCTAGTTTGAGAAACACAAGTCCTCAACTGGCAGCTTCATTAAATAGTAACCGCAAAACACCAGTCTCAACGTCAACAGTGAAGAGGCGACTCCGGGATGCTGGCCTTCTAGGCAGAGTTGCAAAGAAAAAGCCATATCTCAGACTGGCCAATAAAAAGAAAAGATTAAGATGGGCAAAAGAACACAGACACTGGACAGAGGAACTCTGCCTAGAAGTCCAGCATCATGTCAAACATTTGAACGGTAGTGTATGTATGGCACCCTCTACACTAAATATGCTGGTATCTTCAGCTCTGGACTTGATAGATGGATGGTGTCCTAAACGGCACCCTGTTCCCTATAGTGCACCCATAGGGTTAGAAAGGGGGATGTACTGGAATGACTGCACGGCAGCTGATTGACTGAACATCAAGCCCTTCCATTCCCAGTCCAATTCCCCCTTCCTCTTGAACCTCCCCCTTGCTCCCATAAACCTTCATCCATTTTACTCAGTTGCTAATTAATGAGCTAGGTGGTAATTAGTGCCGAAGGAGTATTCCCCATCTCTGCTTCCCATGCCCAGACAAAGAGGTATATTTCTCTAGCATGTGGTGGTAAAAGCACTATAAAAGGTTAGCACTACAGCTCCATCAAATTGAAAACGCACTCTGTGTGATATTGTCTAGTCTGCACCCCCTTGGAAATGTAATTAGCGTAATGTTGGAGCTAGAGATATCTGCATCTGCGGTGGAAGGTGGCAAAGCTACAGCGGTGTTGTCAAACTAGGAAACATCCCGAAAATCTGTATTTTCACGAAAACGTCTGTCTCTTCCGAACAGTTTGGGCTACATATGACCCCTCTATGGAAAGATTAAATTCTCACGAACACAATAGTGTTCTCCGCTTTGATCTACAACTCCCACAAGCATCACGGGACTTGTCTGAAGTCGGTACCGCCGATGTGCCAACTTCTGACTGTAGCGTCAGAACGGTTTGGGCTACACACTAAAGGCGTCCAAATACTAGGTTCAGTTTGCTCCTACCAGAACTTGGCTAGGCGAAGCGAATGTCTGTGCCTCGCATACTATATTATTACGGTTATATTACGGTTTGTCTCTCTTGAGACGGCATACGCAACAACATACATTTACACTTTCTTAAAATTGTCAAGATAAATCAAGAAATCTGTCATTATTTTTGTCAATTTTGCAGAGAAGGTCATATTCGCAAAATGTTACATCTCAGATGTTTGGTGCAGTATCTCGCAAGTGAAAAAATGTGCATGAAAACTAGTTGTCCGTCTGCTCGAACAGACACAATAAAACCTGCTGAACGCTGCTGAACACCAAAACTAACAAAAAACGTCACAAAATGTTGTCATAATATATGCAAACTGTTTAGACTGGGAAGCATATGATAAACTCAATGAAGAAAAAACATTATTTTGCAATGGGATTGTTTTTTCTCCCGGTCAATTTGGCCAGCAACAATTTTATTTATTGGCTTTGCATTTTTCTATCTACCAAAAGCTCTCTCTCTCTCTCTCTCTCTCTCTCTCTCTCTCTCTCATAAATATGCACACAGACACCACACACACATAATGATAGGAAATTGAGTCTTTCTGAAAAACAATTAATTACTCTGAGCTTTTAACACAATGCACATTAGTGACATCTGCTGGTTATCAATAAATGCTTAAAACAGAAGTTTATACAATACCAAATAAAATTTATAATTTCAACAATGGGCAGAAAGTGTGGTTTCACATAAAACTATCTCCGAATAGAGTGCGTTTACCAGGACTCGACCCCATAACCTGGCGTCTCTGAGTGTTCCTGACTCTACCTGCTGTGCTACTGTTCAATGCAGTAATTTGAACAAATCCTAAATTGATTTCTAAGTACAGTATGGTGTCCAGTAGAGGTCGGTCTTTGAAAGCAATTTGGAATCGAAGAAAGGACCAGAACCACGGTGAAATCAGTGGAACACACAGTTTGTATCAACCAAAGCTTCGGACGTTATTTGATAATGTTACTTTGAAATGAGCATCGGTACATTGTATCAGATCAGTAGTGCTTTAAAAACTGCATTGGAGCTCCGGTATCAATTGTCCAATCACTAAACACACTCTCGCACAGCCATCATCATGCACATCCTTTATCGTATTTAAGCATACAATTGACTCGCACATTCGCACAACACATTTGTCTACAAAGCATTGTTTGAATCTCATTGAAGGATGTCAGCTTGTTTCACAGTGACACAGAGACAGAAGGGGAGAGATAGAGACAAACAAAAGGAGAGTGGAGATAAACAGATAGCCAGACAGACATTTGAGTTGTGACTCGGAATGCTAACGAGGCATTTCAGCACTGAGAGGGTAGGAAGGTGTGACTAGAAACAGGAAAATGTGAGACGCAAATATTCTTTCATGCCTCCTGGTGCCATGATAGCATGCTTTATGTGTGTAACAAAAGCAATCTGGGTAACCCCTTTTTGTACAGTCCGCTAATTTGGTGTTTACTTAAGTCATCCCTTTTTTGTTTCTTTTCACTGAAATTCACTATGGTTTAATAGTAGTACTGTACAAATAACCAATATGTTTGTGCTGTCTACCCAAACAGATAGCCTGGAACCAGGCTATTACCATTACATTTAGTTATTTGATATCAGTACCAGAAAGTGCCCATTTTATCCACAATATGCCAGGTTCATTCCAACTGAAATTCCCTTTCACATTTGCATTCACGTGGAAAAACAGTCATTAAGCTTTCATCTAAAGCGTCTTAGAAAACATTGACAATGACACATAATATATTCAGAGTGGCCCTGCAATATGCTCTAAGCCATTGGATCCCCAATTCCCACCTCAGAAGCAGGCAGACCACTGAGGTTGGACGGTTGCCTGTCAAAACAAGACTAGAAATAAGTAGACATCAGACCCAATGAAATTCCATCAAAGGTCCGAATCAAATCTTAGTTGAATCCTATTGATTTGTGTGGTACTTTTTGGGGTCAAAATCTAATTTGAGTTGAATCAAACGGACTGGTATGGCACTTTCTTATACACTTTGTTATACATTAGTCGCAAATCAATGTTTGAAGGGGAGAGAGAACGTTTTCTCAAGTATCCAAGGTGAATTGAACTAAGATGCTGCCAATGATTTTGACTGGCCGGTCTTGTTAATGCATTGATTGTGTATGGTCTATGGTTTGACTGGGCATTTTTTAAATCAAAGATTAGGTACCCAAACCCATAAGAGCAAACCCAAACCCATAAGAAATGTTAATTAATTTGTTTCAGTACAATCTAAATAAAACTGGAACAAATATTACAGCAGGACGTCACTGAATATGTTGATTGGGTGTCTCGTTTGACGAACACACTATACATGCAACCAACTGGTTTCCATTTTGTGGAACAAACACCATGAAAAAGAGTTGCCCTTCAAATGCCTGTTGCCATGAATTTCAAACAAATAGCTCTGTCTGAGGAAAATCCTTGCAGTGTCGCTAAGCCTTTGGAGTTGGTGGTGAAGTTGGACCAACTCAATGACTGTTAACACAAAGTTTGTCTGCTGCTCTTGAGGATGAGAATAGAACAGATACAGAGCATGCTCAACAAAGTCTACAGGCCATATGGGTGCTTATGCTGAGCTAAAGGCTAACCCGAAATGTAAATGAATGGAGAAAAAAAGGACAGCCAACACGTCATCCAGTTCTGTAGATTTATTTGGCACAAGCTGAGGAAAGTACAAAACTGAAACATCTGTGTGTCTGTGTCAGCATGTGGATGTTGCTCAGGGAAAATAACAAATTAATTTATAAAACTGAATGCGTTGCAGTGCTGAGCAACTTAGGTCATCATATGGGTGCTTGGCCATAGGGTCATCTAAAAACATGAATGTGCAAAAAAGAGCCAGAACTCATGTCATTGAGCAAAAGTATATTTATTTTACACACATAGAAACGAAACATCTTGCTTGAGGAAAACCTAAAATCTCACAAAACTGAATCATGTGAAGTCTCCTGAAGTGTCTCTCGTAGATCTAACAGTGCGAAGCCTGCAGATCTGGGTTCAAATAGTATTTGTTCTCTTTCAAATACTTTAAAGTGGAACTCACAGCATTTTAGCAACATGGAATGTATTTAAAATCTGTTCGTATACACCCCCAGGAAGACAATCAGATAAATTAGATATGGTCATTTTCACGTTTTCATAAATTTATAGAATGTTTTGGAATGAGGTATAGTAAGGCATTTGTGAAAATTCTATAGCAATATAGATTGGGAAAGCGGCTGTTCGTTTAGATAATTAATAGACACTGCAGTAAATAAAACCGGAAAAAAACATATGTCCTGTCCAGGACCAGAGTCTACGCGGACCGGTGTGCCATAGCCAATCAGAGCTACAGTAGGCCTAAATGCAAAATCAGTGTATTCGGAAAGTATTCAGACCCCTTCACTTTTTCCACATTTTGTTATGTTACAGCCTTATTCTAAAAATGCTTAAATCGTTGTTGCCCCTGATCAATCTACACACAATACCCCATAATGACAAAGCAAGAACATGTTAGTTGACATTTTTGCACATTTCTAAGATACAAAAAAATGAATATCACATTTACATAACTTTTCAAACACTTTACTCAGTACGTTGTTGAATCACCTTTGGCAGCGATTACAGCCTCAAGTCTTCTTGGGTATGACGCTACAAGCTTGGCACACCTGTATTTGGGGAGTTTCTCCCATTCTTCTCTGCAGATCCTTTCAAGCTCTGTCAGGTTGGATGGGGAGCGTTGCTGTACAGATATTTTCAGGTCTCTCCAAAGATGTTAGATTGGGTTCAAGTCCGGGCTCTGGCTGGGCAGCTCAAGGACATTCGTTGTCCTGTTGGAAGGCGAACCTTCGCCTCTGCCTGAGGTCCTGAGCACTCTGGAGCAGGTTTTCATCAAGGATCTCTCTGTACTTTGCTCTGTTCATCTTTCCCTCAATCCTGACTAGTCTCTCAGTCCCTGCAGCATCCCCACAGCATGATACTGCCACCACCATGCTTCGCTGTAGGGATGGTGCCAGGTTTCCTCCAGATGCAACGCTTGGCATTCAGGCCAAAGAGGTTAATCTTGGTTTCATCAGACCAGAGAATCTTGTTTCTCATGGTCTTAGAGTCCTTTAGGTGCCTTTTGGCAAACTCCAAGCGGGCTGTCATGTGCCTTTTACTGAGAAGTGGCTTCCCACTGGCCTCTATAGCATAAAGGCTTGAGTGCTGCAGCGATGGATATCCTTCTGGAAGGTTCTCCCATCTCCACAGAGGAACTCTGGAGCTCTGTCAGAGTAACTATCAGGTTCTTGGTCACCTCTCTGACCAAGGCCCTTCTCCCCTGATTGCTCTGTTTGGCCGGGCGGCCAGCTGTAGGAAGAGTCTTGGTAGTTCCAAACCTCTTCCATTTAAGAATGATGGAGGCCACTGTGTTCTTGGGGACCTTCAATGCTGCAGAAATGTTTTGGTAACCTTCCCCTAATCTGCGCCTCGACACAATCCTGTCTCAAAGCTCTATGGACAATTCATTTGACCTCTTGTATTTCTCTTGTATTTCAAGGCCTACCTTCAAAGTCAGTACCACGTTCATCTGTACAAACAATAGTACGCAAGTATAAACACCATGGGACCATGCAGCCCTCATACCGCTCAGGAAGGAGACACGTTCTGTCTCCTAGAGATTACTGTCTCCTAGAGATTACGTACTTTGGTGCGAAAAGTGCAAATCAATCCCAGAACAACAGCAAAGGACCTTGTGAAGATGCTGGAGGAAAAACGTACAAAAGTATATATATCCACAGTAAAACGCGTCCTATATTGACATAACCTGAAAGGCCACTCAGCAAGGAAGAAGCCTGCTCCAAAACTGCCATAAAAAACCCAGACTACGGTTTGCAACTGCACATGGGGACAAAGATGTCCTCTGGTTTGATGAAACAAAAATAGAACTGTTTGGCCATAATGACCATTGTTATGTTTGGAGGAAAAAGGGTTGAGGCTTACAAAACCAGAAGAACACCCTCCCAACCGTGAAGCACGGGGGTGGCAGCATCATGTTGTGGGGGTGCTTTTCTGCAGGAGGGACTGGTGCACTTCACAAAATAGATGGCATCATGTGGCAGAAAAATTATGTGGATATATTGAAGCAACATCTCAAGACATCAGTCAGGAAGTTAAAGCTTGGACGCAAATGGGTCTACCAAATGGACGATGACCCCAAGCATACTTCCAAAGTTGTGGCAAAATGTCTTAAGGACAACAAAGTCAAGGTATTGGAGTGAACATCACAAAGCCCTGACCTCAATCCTATATACAATTTGTGGGCAGAACTGAAAAAGCCGTGTGCGAGCAAGGAGGCCTACAAACCTGACAGTTACACCAGCTCTGTCAGGTGGAATGGGCCAAAATTCACCCAACTTATTGTGGGAAGCTTGTGGAAGGCTACCCGAAACGTTTGACCCAAGTTAAACAATTTAATGTCAATACTACCAAATACTAATTGAGTGTATGTAAACTTCTGGCCCACTGGGAATCTGATGAAAGAAATAAATCATTCTCTCTACTACTATTCTGACATTTCACATTCTTAAAATAAAGTGGTGATCCTAACTGACCTAAGACAGGGAATTTTTACTAGGATTAAATGTCAGGAATTCCGAAAAACTGAGTTTAAATGTATTTGGCGTATGGTAATTTCTGACTTCAACTGTAAATAAGGTATTTGTGATTTTTATTTTTAATACATTTTCAAAAATGTCTAAAAAAAAAATTGCTCTGTCATTATTGGGTATTGTGTGTAGATTGATGACGAAAACATTTTATTAAATCCATTTTATAATAAGGCTGTAACGTAACAAATTGTGGAAGAAGGGAAAGGGTCTGAATACTTTCCGAATGCACTGTAAGCCACTTGGCACAAGGGCCTGCCATCATGCACTTTGAACTTTACAGGCAGTAGCAACAGCGCGACTTCAGATCATTAGAACGCATTCACCAAAAGCCACAAAATACACCTGAATGGATTTCAGCAAATATGTAAATACCACGGGAGTCTTACACTTGGGAACTACACAATCCTATTGATAAAACAACCATGAAAAGTTAGGCTCTCTCTTTCTCAGTTATGCACAACAACAAATCAACAACTAATGCTAGTCAGAGCAGGATGAGCTAAAATCTAATGAGAGAACATTAGCTAAACTTTCTCAAACTTTTTCAGCTAGTTGGCCATCAAAATTGCACTGATAAACTATGGGGAATAATTGCCTGCTCTTCCTTCTGCAGCTTGCCTGCCAATGTATACTTGTCCCAACCCAGGTTTTGACAACTGAATGGGAACATGCCTGCCTGCTCGGCCATTTGATCGATGCCAAATACATTTGATTGACAACTAAGAGATATCCTAACTAGCATAACTAGCTAGCAAAGCGAGTAACATTTATTGCTAGCTAACCAAATGACACCAGTGCATCTCTAACTGTAGCCAACGAAAACTGAAATGAGAGGAGACAGTTGGTCACTCACCCACTCTTCCAATGACATTATATTCTCCCAGCAGCTAGCTAGCTGACATTAGGGTCCATGTTTTTAGCTTGCTAAATAAATAACTAGCTACACAAACAGATTCACTATCCTAGGGTTGTCAAAGTCAATCAGTGCACGGGCCATTTTGAAAAAACGATGAATTCGCGGGCCAGACATAGCTATTTGATTTTAGAAAAAAACGTGGCCATTTGTTTTATTTGAAAAAATATGGCCCTTTATAATGTACAGTTATCTTCTTGGGGATGGGCGCATGAGGTGACCGTTTTGGAGAGCCTGGCGTGCCCAAAGTAAAATGCCTCCCATTCAGGCCCAGAAAATAGGATATGCACATATTTGGTACCATTGGATAGGAAACACTCTGAATTTTCCAAAACTGTTTGTCTGTGAGTAAAACAGAACGGATATGGCAGGCGAAACCCCGAGGAATTTCTGTCCTGGAAAAAGTGGTTTTCACAGAGTGCCTCATTTGGAACCCCTCCCTCATGAAAATGCCCTTATAAGGGCATATGAATGCAGTACCCATAGCTTCCTCTGGATGTCAACAGTCTCGAGACAGTATCCATTTTCATTTTGGATGAATTAGACCAGAGAAGAAGAGGAAACCAGGAAGTGTCTCATTTATGTCAACACAAGGGAATGCGCGCTCCCGACAAGGCGCGCTGTGTGTTTTTTACCGTCTTTATCGATCAGTTTATATTCCGGTTGATTTATAATAGTAAATATACGTAAAAGTGTTCCTAAGGATACATTTAAAACTATGTTTGATTGTTCTTGGACAAGTTTATAGGTATAAGATGAACGAGTTTGCGTCACGTTTCAATGGAGTAGTGAAAGCTGTCGTTTCTGATTATAACGCGCAAACCAAATGGAGATTTATGGATAAAATACATTACTTTTTCTAACAAAAGAACCATGGATTGTCTTCGTTGGACACTTAGGAAGACCTCAGCAAAAGTTCTTCAACAGGTAATTGATTTGTTTTCGCTGTGAAATGTGTTATGTGTGTGCCGTGATGGATTATGAAATTATGGTAATGGAAAAAATATGTGAGGTGCTACCCTCAAACAATCAAATGTGCTGCTTTCGCCATAAAGCCTTTTTGAAATCTGACAACGCTGTGATATTGCCAAGAAACAGAGCTTTTGATGAGTATGGAACACTTGTATATTGGTGGATGTTTAATAATTCAACTTTTGGATTTTGAATTTGGCGCCTTGCATTTCACCTGGTAGTGTCGGGATTGGGGCGCTAGCGCCCCAGCAATCCCCAAGAAGATTTATGTACATAGGATGCTGTATACAGCATTTTAACATATAAAACAATAAATAATTATAAAGATATACATAATATTTGTCCGGACTTTTCTGCTATGCTAATAGATGTGCATAATATGCTGCGACCCTAATAAAAAAGTAAGTATTCAGTAACTCCACATAACAAAACGTAGCTATAGGTTGTCGTAATATTTGAACTTAAAACATGTTTTTCATTTTGCACTGCATGATTCACTGGTGCGGTTGAATGCAACATTGCTGTGTGGTGCACTCAAATTGTAGCTATCATAGTTGAGCAGCCAACCTAGGCAACTGCTCAAATGTTGCTGTAATAGGTCGACATATTTCTCTGTTGCATGGTGTTTTGTTACAGATTTAGTTTTTTGGTTATTAATTGTCAAGCTTTAACTTCTTAGGCATCGCTAGCGTTCCACCTACGACAAATGCAGAGTGCCAAATTCAAATGACAAAAATAGTAATATTAAACATTCATGAAAATACAAGTGTTGTACACCATTCAAACGCTTAGAATCTTGGTAATCGAACCGCATTGTCAGATTTACAATAGGCTTTACGGCGAAAGCAGAACATTCGATTGTCTCAGGACAGCGCCCCACTTCCATCATATTATTCAAACCAGCACAGGTGTTACAAAATCAGAAATAGCGATAAAATAAATCACTTACCTTTGATCTTCCTCTGTTTGCAATCCCACGGGTCCCAGGAACACAAAGAATGGTTGTTTTGTTCGATAAACTCCTTCTTTATATCCCAAAAAGTCAGTTTAGTTGGCGCCATGGAGTTCTGTAATCCAGTCGTTCAACATGCAGACAAAGAAATCCCAAAAGTACCGGTAGTTTGTCCAAACAAGTCAAACGATGTTTCTAATTAAACCTCAAATGATAATAAAAATGATAACAAATGATAATATTTCAGATGGAGAATAGTCTGTTCAAAAGGGAAGGGAATACCCCCATGAAATGGACAAAAATGAATGGCAACATATTGCCATTGGAACAAACATACACACGATGGAAAAGAGTGCCCAAATGTACGCCATTTCAATCATTTCTTATGGCAAACGGCATACGGCAAATGCCAAGTGTAATAACTCAAAATTACTATAGGTGGCGAGCGCGTTCCAACGGGGCAAAACATATTGCAAATGTACATGAAGACAAGACCCAAGGGTCAAATTTGGACATTTAAAAAAAAAATATCAAAATACCTACGCCCCCTAAAAAAGTGCTTTCTGGGCGTTTTAGCGATTCTAACGATATTTTTGATAATAACACGTATATAAGATGTGTATAAACATACCCTTGTCTAATTTTATTAATATAGTTTTATACATTTTTATACAACATTTTTGTCCATAAGGCCTATGTTTTGTCCATTTGCAATATGTTACCATAGGAAGTCAAAAGTCAATGTCCATTTGCAATATGTTTTGTCCATTTGCAATATGTTACCATAGGAAGTCAAAAGTCAATGTCAAAGCCATTTTCATATATCGTCATAGGAAGTCGGCTTCCGAACCCAAAAGTCAGTGAGCAATGTCCAAATGGCATTTAAACTGACAAAATGATATATATCACTATGTTAAGCCCTCAATCGTCCTATAGGGTCTATTTTTGAAAAACGTCCAAAATGACAAGGGGTGCCCCCATTGGGATGGCCACAGGTGGGGTGCTCCTAACCAGCCAGGGATACCTTGCACCCTCCTAAAGACATTAATATTTAAAATATGCTCATGGTTACCCGTTTCAATTACCAGGTACACGGTTGTCAATTTGCAATGTCTTACAATGGGCATTTACCCTCACAAATTTGACAGGCTCCGAAATACTGCAGAAATGCCCAATTGACTGGCCCATTGAACTCGGGATGGCCGGGAAGTGATCATGGTTCCTCTCCATCGCTCGTTGGTGTTGATTTCAACATGTCAAATTCGTGATCTTAAAAGCCCATTGAAACATATTGCAAATGTACAGTGAAACATATTGCAAATGTACAGTACATTTACCAGGTCCATATTTTCAAAAGGGTTTTAAATGACTTTAGGGGGCTGCTCCTGGTCCAGGATCTTTATGGGAGTATCCCACTATGGCCCTAAGTCAGTGGGAGAAGCCCCTGCTCATTTATGGAGGTTTTCAAAAAATGAGTGTCCACACTCTCTTCCATTGCTTTGTACAGTACATTTGCAATATGTTTCACTGTACATGTGCAATATGTTTCAATGGGCTTTTAACATCACGAATATGACAAGCTCTAAAATACTTCAGGAATGCCCAATTGACTGCCCATTGATCTCAGGATGGCCAGGATTGATAGCGGTACCTGTCCATAGCTCGTTGGTGTTGATTTTAACATGTCAAAAAAAAGCCCATTGAAACATATTGCAAATGTACAGTGAAACATATTGCAAATGTACAGTACATTTGCAATATGTTTCAATGGGCTGTTAACATCACGAATATGACAAGCTCTAAAATACTTCAGGAATGGTCAATTGACTGCCCGTTGATCTCGGGATGGCCAGGACTGATAGTGGTACCTGTCCATAGCTCGTTGGTGTTGATTTCAACATGTCAAAAAAAAGCCCATTGAAACATATTGCAAATGTACAGTGAAACATATTGCAAATGTACAGTACATTTGCAATATGTTTCAATGGGCTGTTAACATCACGAATATGACAAGCTCTAAAATACTGCAGGAAAGCCCAATTGACTGCCCGTTGATCTCAGGATGGCCGGGCTTGACGGTTTTAACTTATTGCAAATGGACAAAAGTCTGCCATAAAGTCACTATAATGAAAACGTAAAACACCTAGTTACGTTCTAGTTGCGGGTCCAGTTCCGACATTATGTGTCGGCCTATCTGAGGCGACCCCAAATCCCGAGTTTCGTCTCGATAGGTCATTCGGAGCCCGAGCAGCGACCTTAATTGGTGCTGAAAATCCACGTTTTCCGGGCGTTGCTACGGGGTCCTTGAATGAGCTATCGGAGAGAAACGTTAGGGTCCGTCTCTATGGGCCAAGGCGGTTCTAATGCACCTAACCTTGTGTCTCTGGGACTTTTAGAAATTTTGTCATTTTCATGATGTAAAAATGAATTGAAAATATTGCAAATGTACAAGGCTGTTTCTCGGCCTGTGAACCTTCTAGAGCCCCGTAGCTCACCGTGCACTATCGACATAAGTGAAACAGCACCTATGACCCCTATTGAAAGCACTTCCGGTTGTCACAGGAAGCTGTAGGTACACACATATACTCATTGGGGTAGGCTTTAACAGAATCCTGAGTTTTAAGTCTGTAAGTTAAGAACTGACTGATTCACACAGGTTTGAAAGTCTGTTTCTCACCAACAGCAGGTTGGGTACTGTAAAACACCTTTAGGGTGAATTTAACCACTTCCGGTTGCTCCAGGAAGCTTAGAATCAACACAGGTAGACCTCATAGTGGCCTGATGGATTGCTATCGAAGACAGGTTCATAAGACATTCATAACCCACATAGGCACCAGGTTGAATTTAGGGGAGCAGGCAATGTATTCCTATGGGGAGAGATGTCATAGCAAACGGTTTGATGTAAATACCCTGTTTTCACTGTTAAGGGTTAATGCCACAGGGTCAAGGTTAGGCTTGCACAGATCGGGAGGTCCTAAGGAACGTTCCAGAAGTCGAATCGTGCTTCTAACCCAAACGGTTCTGCCGCTGTCACTCAAAAGCAGCTGAACTTTAGGGCCAGGCTTCATTTTCGGCCTACTTTTTGGAACGGTTGCTGCGGTCAGACCGAGTGAGCTACGGTCAAGCGGGGCATCTCGTTGAACTCAGGAAGGCCTAGAGACTATGGTGATGCCATTGCAGGCTCTGTGTGTCTTTAAGCCCCACACTGTGTCACTCCATCCCATATCTGTGTTTGTGTGTGTGTTTGAGGGTTTTCTTGTAACTCTGATGGGAGAAATGACTCATTTACAGTTCATGAGGGTTGACTAATCACACATATGAAGTTTTGGAAAGATGTGACCTTTTTAACCCTTCGAAACAGCACCTATGACCCCATTTTAAAGCACTTCCGGTTGGCACAGGAAGCTGTAAGTGAACACATATCCTCAATGGGGTATGCTTTAACAGAATCCTGAGTTGTAAGTCTTTAGGTTAAGAACTGACTGATTTACACAGGGTTGAATTGTCTGTTTTTCACAAACTGCAGGTTGGGTATATCAAAACACCTTTTGGGTGATTTTTACCACTTCCGGTTGCTCCAGGAAGCTTAGAATCAACACAGGTAGACCTCATAGTGGTCTGATGGATTGCTATCGAAGACAGGTTCATAAGACATTCATAACCCACATAGGCACCAGGTTGAATTTAGGGAGCAGGCAATGTATTCCTATGGGGAGAGATTTCATAGCAAACGGTTTGATGTAAATACCCTGTTTTCACTGTTAAAGGTTAATGCCACACAGTCAGGGTTAGGCTTGCTCAGATCGGGAGGACCTTAGGAACATTCCTGAAGTTGAATTGTGCTTCTAACCCAAACGGGTCTGCCGCTGTCACCCAAAATCAGCTGACATTTAGGGCCAGGCTTCATTTTGCGCCTACTTTTTTGCACGGTCTATGAGGTCAGAGCGAGCTACAGTCAAGTGGGGCGTCTCGTTGAACTCGACACGGCCTAGAGACTATGGTGATGCCCTTTTTAGTGTTGATTTCAGTCTGTCATTTTGGTGATGTTTCAGCCCTATTCAAACATATTGCAAATGTACAAAAGTCAGCGAGCAAGTCAGCGTCAATCAATCAATTAGATATCATTCTGACACCAAACTGATAAAAACTGACACCAAACCCACTTTTTCCATCTCATTTAGAAGCCAACAATCACATATATCAGGGCAGGCTCAAAATTCTGTTTAAATCATAGTAAAAATGTAAAACACCTAGTTACGTTTCTAGCTGCGGGTCCAGTTCCGACATTATGTGTCGGCCTAGCTGAGGCGACCCCGAATCTCAAGTTTCGGCTCGATAGGTCATTTGGAGTCCGAGCAGCGACCTTAATTGGTGCTGAAAATCCACGTTTTCCGGGCGTTGCTACGGGGTCCTTGAATGAGCTATCGGACAGAAACGTTAGGGTCCGTCTCTATGGGCCGAGGCGGTTCTAATGCACCTAGCCTTGTGACTCTGGGACTTTTAGAAATTTTGTCATTTTCGTGATGTAAAAATGAATTGAAAATATTGCAAATGTACGAGGCTGTTTCTCGGCCTGAAAACCTTCTAGAGCCCCGTATCTCACCGTGCACGATCGACTAAAGGTCTAGAATGGGTTTCTAAAGTTTCAGAGCTCTAGGTCTGACGGTTCTTTAATAGTTCGAACAAAAGTAACTATTGCAGGCAGTGTGTGTCTGTAAGCCCCTCACTGTGTCATTCCCCATTGATCTGTGCATGTGTGTGATTTCAGAAAATCACAGAAAATCACAGAAATCACGTAGAGCTCCGAAACCCACTTTAACGGATCCGTCTGAACAAGCAGCATCTGGATCTATAACTTTTTTGGGGAAAAAAAATATTTTTCTCAACATTACGAATTGGACATTTGACAATTAATCGAAAATTAAGAGATAAATGTCTGGTTCTTTTTTTCCTTACACCGTAGGTTCATGTACTTTGACGTAAAGCTGTCAAATTAGTGCTCTATTTCCATTTTTCACCTTTAATCCCAGAAAATGGGCCTTATCTCAAAAACCGTGAGTCCCTGACACCATTCTGTTTCGGGGCCAACTGCCCATATGGCCAAACCCATGCCCACCAAGTTTCGTCTTCAAAGTGTTTTCGGTTTAGGAGAAAAAGCCAGGTCAATTAGGTGTATGTTTTGTACATTTGCAATATGAAGGCATTCGCCATCTGGTGGGATTAACATGAAGGGCGGAAAAATGAAAAAATGAATTTATTTTATTAAACGGACATCGAAAGTCCGAGAAAGTTCGCTTTGATGACTTCCTGGAAGATTTGGCCCTAGGGCACGTTCGACGGCCGTCGGCTTATTTTAGAAACAATTTCGGACGTCTAGTAAGGGAGCGTACATTTGCAATATGCAGTTTCTCATCAAACATACAGCAAATGCCATCCGCGTCCCTTATGTAGGGAAGAGAAATAACGAAGAGCACGCACCCCATTCACGGGTTCAAAACAGTAGTGTCTTTTTCATGTGCCATCGGGAAGAACTTCAATTTCTTGTTCGTTTTTCAAAAAACAAGCCTGAAACCATGTCTAAAGACTGTTGACATCTAGTGGAAGCCATAGGAACTGCAATCTGGGAGCTAATTCCCTCTATAGTCAAAAGCAAGTCAATGGAAAGACTGTGACCTCAAAAAAAAATAACATCTGGATATATTTTCCTCTGGTTTTCTCCTGCCATATCAGTTCTGTTATACTCACAGACATTATTTTAACAGTTTTAGAAACTTCAGACTGTTTTCTATACAATACTACCAATTATAAGCTTCTGGGCCTGAGTAACAGGCAGTTTACTTTGGGCACGTCAGACTCTCCGTACTTCCGAACACTGCCCCCTAGCATCAAGAGGTTAAAAACTGAAGCCAGACTGCAACAGTTTACTAGCCTAGCTAGGACTGTAGGATGTGTCTGTACACTTTTCCTCTGCTGTGCGCTATAAACAGGACACACGAAGATGCTCAATTGAAGTTGAATTCACTGATGCAAGCTCATCAGACTGTAATTTCATAAAGTAGATGACTCAACTGTTGACTCATTTATACTAATTTGTGTATCCTATTCAGCCCGCGGTCCTTGTGTTTCATACATGTGTGTTTGCCTATTAGCCACGTTATGACTGACTTATGATCATTGCCCTTGCTAGTTTGATTGTATTGACTTAGTTACAGTCGTCTTTTCTTGTTTAAAATATTGAGTGATTGAAACTGAAACGATGCATCCCGAATGGGCTTTGGCAGCAAAACAACAATGTACCTAATACAACATAATAGCAATATTTTTGGGGACTACCAAGAAATGTATTGGTGAATTATATTAATAATGCATTGAACTGCATCCATCTATTCTGCCAACAATGCCTTACTGTAAGTCATGGAATTTTGAGTCAAATAGAACCTATTTTTAAAACCTCTTATAAAGTTGGTTTTGAAGCATAAACTGCGAATGTTATATATTTTATTGATATTGTTGTTTGTTTCATATCTGCAAAGTAGTTCAAACGCTGTAAGTTCACCTTTAAATGCTTGATTGAGCCTGCCTGGAGTGTTTGAGCCTGCCTGGGTGTGCACATTTGGGACGTTTCCATTGTTAACATTGTGCCATACGAGCTCAATCAAGCGTAGATACTTGGAAGAAAACAAATACTTTTTGAACCCAGGTCTGGATGAGAGAGAGTATTTCCATCCCAGTCCTTCCAATACCTCCACTGGTACATGACATTACTGTCAGGACTGTGCTATCAGTGGGTTGCAGGCACTGCTTAGGATGGGCCAAAACTGCCCTCTTCTCTTCTTTTCTCTCTCTTTCTTCTCATCCTCATTAGCATACTCGTCCTCCAATATGAGTTTACTCTCCCTCTCTCCCTCCAGTCTCTGAATCTTTTTCCCAAAAATTTGAATCTTCTTGAATGTCTTCTTTCTCTCCTTTGTTTCCTTTGAAGATGGACATACATATGCTATACATAAACTTGTACTTGCACGTATATTCTATTCCACCCTCTCTAGCACTGATTTGGCAGATAGTGGCTCGTTTTCAAGAAGGTTATACTTGCAATGATCGTGAAAATTTAGTTGTTTGCCTACTTTAGTTGAATGCAATGATTGTAAGTCGCTCTGGATTCGAGTGCCTGGTAAATTACTAAAATAACTCAGACTCTTCCTACTCTACGCACATGCATGTTGTGAGAGGGTGTTTTTCCTTTATAGACCCTGGATATTGATCTCTGTTGTCTCTGTTGCAGGTGTAAAGAGGGTTACCACGGACTACGCTGTGACCAGTTCGTACCCAAGACGGACTCCATCTTATCTGACCCAAGTACATGTCTTCCTGTATTGATTCTGCAGAAAAGTTCAAACAAAAGAGTATTAGAGAATTATCTGTCTTCTATTTAAAAACATTTATTTAAACTTTATTTAACTAGGCAAGTCAGTTATGAACAAATTCTTATTTACAATGACGCCCTAGGAAAAGTGGGTTAACTGCCTTGTTCATGTGCAGAACGACAGATTTTGACCGTGTCAGCTCGGGGATGTTGATCTAGCAACCTTTCGGTTACTGGCCCAACGCTCTAACCACTAGGCTACCTGCTGGGGGGTGGCAGGTATGCAGGGGGGTGGCACGTAGCCTGGTGGTTAGAGCGTTGGGCCAGTAACCAAAAGGTTGGTGGATTGAATCCCCAAGCTGACAAGGTAAAAATGTGTCATTCTGCCCCTGTACAAGGCAGTTAACACACCGTTCCCTGGTAGGCCATTATTGTAAATAAGAATTTGTTCTTAACTGACTTGCCTATTTAATTAAAGGTTACATTTTTAAATATGCCTTATTACTCTGGTCAAGATAAATACAAACGTATTCAGCCAGGCTTCACATTATCCCCTCCAGCAAAGGACACATAAACTGTGTATGCCAGAAGACACACAAACACACCAAAGCCTTGTTTAACTATCTAGTCAAAGAAGAGAAAGTATCCTTGAGTTGACTTTCTCTTGTTTAAAAGTACTTCTAGCATTTTAGCTTCAGGTGTGTTTGTTTACCCCTTGGGTATACTCAGCGTTGCTGCAATGTCATTGAAATTATTCAAAATCTGATATGCCAAAAATGTGTCATTGCCTTTCTCTGGGATTACAATATCAACATTTGATTAGTACATTAATACATTTGGATTCAAATGCATTTGTATTTATCTTTTAAGTGGTATGGATTGCTTGAGTTTAACAAGCGCAGTGTCCTGTTGGAGAATAAGAATTGAGAAGGTAGATGTGGCCATCACACTAACTTGAAGTCAATATAAAGCTCATTACCGTTTAGTTAGTACCAAGGATTTGAACCGGTTCAGGGAACGGAACTGAAAAACAGAAAATAACAAAATTATTTGAGGAACAGAACTCGAAACGAAAGCGAACTATAGGGTTCTGTAACATAACCGTTATTTTAAAAGCATGGGAACCGGTTAATAATGTTATTTTACGTTCCGGGCATTTTTTTCCAGTCCCACAAAAATCCTAACAAAATGCCTACGCAAAGCCCTCACTAAGTCACTTAGAAACTTATTCCAGCACCTGCCTGCTAGCTGAAAATGTTTGCCAGTAGGTGTGCGTGTAGGCTACCTGCCCCTCTCCTCTGAATAATAGGTTACTGTAGCCTACAGACAACATTACAAGCATGATTCAGAAATTAGGGAGAGACGTTTAAAAGAATGGATTAACTTTTTCAATGCTACTGTAGTTAAGGATACTATAGTTAACATGTTTCACATTGAATTTATTAACTGCAAAAGGTTAAGACTTGTTTTTATTTCTAGTGCTGCTCTGCACACACAAGCGTGTTAGCTAGCTAACATTAAACCAACTTGGAAGTTCAAAGACATTCAAAGTTCCTCCATAGAAGCCACTCCTCTGTAGGTATAATTCTGTGGGCCTAATTCAGATAATGTATAACAAGATGCCCAGCACTCAAAGGCAAGCTTTCTCCATCCTCACACGCTCTCCCCTCACCTGCAACATTTCAGTTTCATCTTGCGCCCTACACTGTGACTGGCATCACAGTATGTGTGTTTGTCTTTCATTATGATTAAACCACGCTGTTACGGCAAAATACAATTTGCTCTTAACGACTTCCCTATACAGTTTAAATCACTTACCCGCTCCATAGCAAGCTGGTCAGCACCTCAGGAGTAAATGTCAGTTGGCTTTCATAGTCGATCATTCAGAGTATCTCTACCGCTCCTGCTGTCTCTAGAGAGTTGAAAACAGCAGGTCTGGGACAGGTAACAGGTCAGGGTTCCATAGCCGCAGGCAGAACAGTTGAAACTGGAGCAGCAGCATGGCCAGGTGGACTGGGGACAGCAAGGAGTCATCAGGCCAGGTAGTCCTGAGGAATGGTACTAGGGCTCAGGTCCTCCGAGAGAGAGAAAGAGAGAAAGAAAGAGAGAATTAGAGAAAGCATACTTAAATTCACACAGGTCAACAGATAAGAGAGGAGAAATACTCCAGATATAACAGACTGACCCTAGCCCCCCGACACATAAACTACTGCAGCATGAATACTGGAGGCTGAGACAGGAGGGGTCGGGAGACACTGTGGCCCCGTCCGACGATACCCCCATACAGGGCCAAACACCCCACCCACTCTGCCTAAGCACAGCCCCCACACCACTAGAGGGATATCTTCAACCACCAACTTACCATCCTGAGACAAGGCCGAGTACAGCCCACAAAGATCTCCGCCACGGCACAACCTGGGGATATCACGCCAGTGTCTCAACCCACTCAAGCGACCCCCAAGGACGGCATGGAAGAGCATCAGTAAGCCAGTGACTCAGCCCCTGTAATAGGGTCATGGGTCATGGCTTTAGAAGCTTCTGATAGGCTAATTGACATCATTTGAGTTATTGGAGATGTACCTGTGGATGTATTTCAAGGCATACCTTCAAATTCAGTGCCTCTTTGCTTGACATCATGGGAAAATCTAAAGAAATCAGCCAAGACCTCAGAAAGAAATAGTAGACCTCCATAAGTCTGGTTCATCCTTGGGAGCAATTTCCAAACACCTGAAAGTGCCACGTTCATCTGTACAAACAATAGTATGCAAGTATAAACACCATGGGACCACACAGCCCTCATACCGCTCAGGAAGGAGACGCGTTCTGTCTTCTAGAGATGATCGTACTTTGGTGTGAAAAGTGCAAATCAATCCCAGAACAACAGCAAAGGACCTTGTGAAGATGCTGGAGGAAACAGGTACAAAAGTATCTATATCCACAGTAAAACGAGTCCTATATCGACATAACCTGAAAGGCCGCTCAGCAAGGAAGAAACCACTGCTCCAAAACCGCCATAAAAAACCCAGACTACGGTTTTCAACTGCACATGGGGACGAATATCATACTTTTTGGAGAAATGCCCTCTGGTCTGATGAAACAAAAATAGAAATGTTTGACCATAATGACCATCCTTATGTTTGGAGGAAAAAGGGGGAGGCTTGCAAGCTGAAGAACACCATCCCAACCGTGAAGCACGAGGGTGGCAGCATCATGTTGTGGGGGTGCTTTGCTGCAAGAGGGACTGGTGCACTTCACAAAATAGATGGCATCATGAGGCAGGAAAATTATATGGATATATTGAAGCAACATCTCAAGACATCAGTCAGGAAGTTAAAGCTTGGTCGCAAATGGGTCTTCCAAATGGACAATGACCCCAAGCATACTTCCAAAGTTGTGGCAAAATGGCTTGAGAACAACAAAGTCAAGGTATTGGAGGGCCATCTCAAAGCCCTGACCTCAATCCTATAGAACATTTTTGGGCAGAACTGAAAAAGCGTGTGCGAGCAAGGAGGCCTACAAGAAATTCACCCAACTTATTGTGGGAAGCTTGTGGAAGGCTACCCGAAACGTTTGACCCAAGTTAAACAATTTAAAGGCAATGCTACCAAATACTAATTGAGTGTGAATGTAAACTTCCGACTTCAACTGTATGTTGCAGTCGTTTCACTGCTTGTCCTCAGTTGTTGGGAAGGTGACCAAGAGGTGACGGGAAAGGTAGGGGATTTACCAGCAGTTTGACTTGTCCATGGAAATACAGTACCAGTCATAAGATTTGACACACCTACTAATTCGAGGATGTTTCTTTATTTTTACTGTTTTCTACATTGTAGAATAATAGTGAAGACATCAAAACTATGAAATAACACATATGGAATTATATAGAAAGTGTTAAACAAATCAAAATATATTTCATATTTTATATTCTTCAAAATAGCCACCCTTTGCCTTGATGTCAGCTTTGCACACTCTTGGCATTCCCTCAACCAACTTCACCTGGAATGTTTTTCCAACAGTCTTGAAGGAGTTCCCACATATGCTGAGCAGTTGTTGGCTGCTTTTCCTTCACTCTGCGGTCCAACTCGTCCCAAACCATCTCAACTAGGTGGAGGTCATGCCAGGTGGAGGCCCGGAAACCTGATGCAGCACTTCATCACTCTCCTTGGTCAAATAGCCCTTACACAGCCTGGAGGTGTGTTGGGTCATTGTCCTGTTGAAAAACAAATGATTGTCCCACTATGAGCAAACCAGATGGGATGGCGTATCGCTGCAGAATGCTTTGGTAGCCATGCTGGTTAAGTATGCCTTCAATTCTAAATACATCACGACCATATTACAAATTCAGAAAAACCCTGGAATGAGTATGTGTCCAAACCTTTAGTGGTATTTGGACACCCTTTCAAATTAGTGTATTTGGCTATTTCAGCAACAGGTCTTTAAAATTGAGCACACAGACATGCAATCTCCATAAACAAACATTATCAATAGAATGGCCTTACTGAAGAGCTCAGTGACTTTCAACGTGGCACCGTCATAGCATTCCACCTTTCTATCAAGTCAGTTCATCAAATTTCTGCCCTGCTAGAGCTTCCCCGGTCAACTGTAAGTGCTGTTATTGTGAAGTAGAAACATCTAGGAGCAACAACGGCTGGTAGGCCACACCAGCTCACAGAATGCAAATGCAGAGTGCTGAAAAATTGTCTGTCCTCGGTTGCAACACTCACTACCAAGTTCCAAACTGCCTCTGGAAGCAACGTCAGCACAAGAACTGTTCGTCAGGAGCTTCATGAAATGGGTTTCCATGGCCGAGCTACAGCATACAATGACATTATAGATAATTCTGTGCTTCAAACGTTATGGCTGAATGGAAGCAAGTCCCTGCAGCAATGTTCCAACATCTAGTGGAAAGCCTTCCCAGAAGAGTGGAGGCTGTTATAGCAGCAAAGGGGGGAACAACTCTATATTAATGGCCATGATTTGGGAAATAGATGTTCGACGAGCAAGTGTCCACATACTTTTGGTCATGTAGTGTAGTTTCCTTACAGACGATGAAGAATTACCAAGACGACACCGATCCGATTGAGGAGTAAGTATATTAAAATTTTGACATTGTTTGGAAATATTTACTGTGTTGATAATGCATGGCTATTTGGTTTATTTGAAAATAATTACATTTTGCTGAGCTGATAATGGTATTGTCAAAGGCATGTAGGCACTAATACATACTGTGTGTATATGGGAGTAGCCTAGTCTACTATAATAATATCGTTGGATGTGCTTGTATATTTATTTAATTGAATAATTACATTTTAAATGAAAATATACATACATGGTGATATAGGATATTAAATAAGCCTAGTCTATATTTTACATTTTAACTACCCCTAATGTCGGGGACATTCACACCCACACTGAGTTGAATGGCTACTTAATTCAGTGATAGCATTCTTGTTGAATAAACTTTCATTCACTGTGTGTTTTCGGGAGCCTATTCTACAATAATGTCATTGGATGTGCTAGTGTTATTTATTTTATTGGTGAATTAAATTGTAAATGTAAATATGCACACATGGTGATGATATAGGATATACACTGAGTACAACATTAGGAACACCCCCATACTTTTGCCCTTAATCCATTTCTCAATTGTCTGAAAGCTTAAAAATCCTTATTTAACCTTCCTCTACACTGATTAAATTGGATTTAACAGGTGACATCAATAAGATTTCACAGTATTCACCTGGATTCACCTGGTCAGTCCATGTCGTGGAAAAATAAGGTGTTCTTAATGTTTTGTATACTTAGTGCATGTTACATTGTAATACCTTGCCCCTACAGGGGGGTAGAGAAAAGTGTTTCACTGGCTGTAAACATTCACACTCTCATTGAGACTACTTAATTCAGTGGCTAGCTCTGGGAGCATGGTAATGAAGTCTTTTCAGCTTTTGAAATGTGTTAATGTAGAATTAATTTCTAAATCTGTCTTTCTTTTAGTCAAGAACAGGTGGATGAGTCACAAGGGTACATTGCATTCCCCACGAACAATTCAAGCTCTTCTTCAGTGCCGGTGTGGTCAGAACATTGAGTGACTACAGAAACAAACTGGCAGACCGGAATATTGCCAATGGTTAAAAAAAATCTCTATCAACCCCCTAGAGTTGGGATTGTTCTGTACATCGCCTAAAATTAGAATATTTTTAAAAGATGGAGTTTCAAGAAATGACACCCATTTGAAGTGTAATGAGGGTGATGTGAACCCCACTGTGTCAATGTTGAAAGGAACTGCTACAATCTCTGGCACATGTAGATGTGCCATAAATGTAAGTAGATGAAAAAAGAGATAGAAACGTGAAGGATGTGAAGAAGAAAAACACTTTGATCTAAAATGAGTGTGTCCCTTTTTTGTCATTGCTGATGAGAAATATATTCTGAACAAAAATATAAACGCAACATGCAACAATTTTTACAATTTTACTGAATTACAGTTCATATAATGAAATCAGTCAATTGAAATAAATTCATTATGCCCTAATCTATGGATTTCACATGACTGGGCAGGGGTGCAGCCATGGGTGGGCCTGGGAAGGCATATGCCTACCCACTGGGGAGCCAGGCCCAGCCAATCAGAATGAGTTTTTCCCATACCAAAGGGATTTATTACAGACAGAAATACGCCTGGTTCATCAGCTGTCCGGGTAGCTGGTCTCAAACGATCCCACAGGTGATTTTACTAAAACAACGTCGGAGGCGGCTTATGGTAGAGAAATTAACATTAAATTATCTGACAACAGCTATTGTGGAAGATTTTCTGCAGTCAGCATGCCAATTGCACGCTCCCTCAAAACTTGAGACATCTGTGGCATTGAGTTGTGTGACAAAACTGCACAATTTAAAGTGGTCTTTTATTGTCCCAAGCACAAGGTGCGCCTGTGTAATCATGCTGTTTAATCAGCTTCTTGATATGCCACACCTGTCAGGTGGATGGATTATCTTGGTAAAGGAGAAATGTTCACTAACAGGGATGTAAACACATTTTTGAGAGAAATAAGCTTTTTGTGCGTATGGAAGATTTCTGGAATATTTTATTTCAGCCATGAAACATGGGACCAACACTTTACATGTTGTGTTTATATTTTTGTTCAGCACATATTGCTTTCAATGCTGACTAGAATAATGCAGCTAAAAACTAAATATGCCCATTTTGTGGGATTTTGTTTTATAGACGTGGGCTGTGGACAGTCCCAAAAATGTATATAATTGTTTGTTTCATTGATATTTGTGCCCCCAAATACTTGATATTCTCAACACCTGGGGGAACCACAACCAGGGGTTGGATATCTTGTTAATTATGGTTTGCAGTGTCTTTCACAATAAAAAACTACGAATTTCAACATGTGTTTTCACCTTTTTTGTCTTTATGGCACATTATCATTAATATAAGTGTCTCAAAAGATTGTTTTGACATTTTACTTCTTGTATCTGAGCGTGGACTGAATCCATAGCCATATAGCACCTGATTTATACAGGAAGAGCCTTGTAGAAGCAAAAATGTCAATGTAGTGAAGAACAGCAAAAATGCCATGTTTGGTTTTTCATGACTGAGATCAAGGAACAGACACAAAACTAAGCTGACTACACTGACTGTGCTAGGGGCAGACCCCACTAAGCTGGCATCGTGGCTAACAGCCTGCTGCCTGGCCTGTACCCTATCTCATTAGATAAGATGAGAGCACCCCTCCAGCTAGGATGGAGTCCGTCACTCCTCAGCAGGCCATGCTTGGTCCTGTTTGTGGGTGAGTCCCAGAATGAGGGCCAATTATCTACAAATGCAATATTTTGGGTGGGCCAGAAAACAGTTTTCAACCAGCAATTGAGTTTTGGTATTTTGGTATTTTACTAGGATCCCCATTAGTTGTTGCAAAAGCAGCAGATGCTCTCCTGGGGTCCACACAAAACATGAAACTTGACATAATACAGAACATGAATAGACAAGAACAGCTCAAGGACAGAACTACTTTTCTTTTTTAAGGTACACGTAACCTACATATCAATACATTCACACAAACTATCTAGGTCAAATAGGGGAGAAGCGTTGTGCCGTGAGGTGTTGCTTTAACTGTGTTTTTTTAACCAGGTTTGCTGTTCATTTGAGCAATATGAGACGGAACAGAGTTTGTTCTGGATTTGGGGACTGTGGAGAAAAAAAACTGGTGGCATGTCTGGTAGGGTAAGTGTGTGTGTCAGAGCTGTGTGTAAGTTGACTATGCAAACAATTTGGGATTTTCAACACATTGTTTCTTATAAAAGAAGAAGTGATGCAGTCAGTCTCTCCTCAACTCTTAGCCAAGAGAGACTGGCATGCATAGTATTTTTATCAGCCCTCTGATTACAATGAAAAGCAAGATGTGGGGCAGTTGTGTGAGTCTTCTGTAGAGCTCATCACTCCCCCTAACTGGGAGGGAGCCAGAGGTAATTACTCGATGGCAACACATCTGTCTAGTTAAGTTATACGCTAAAGCTTTGTTGCGCTTGGTGACCTCTGACTGTTTCATCCTAATATCGTTGTTCCCGACGTGGATAACAATATCCCTTTACTCTCTACACTCGCCAGTTTTAGCCTTGGCCAGCACAATCTTTAAATGAGACTTTACATCAGTAGCCTTGCCCCCTGGTAAACAATGTATGATCGTTGGATGATTCTTTTAACTGTAAGTTTAATATTGCGGGTAATGGATTCGCCAATGACTATGGTTTTCAATTTGTCAGAGCTAATGGTGGGAGGCTTCGGCAGCTCAGAACCAGTAACGGGTGGAGGAGAGACCTAAGAAGGCTTATGCTCTGGCTCTGACTCGTTTCTTAATGGGTAAAACCGGTTGAAAGTTTCTATCACCTGAAGAGGGACACCGGTTGAGCATGCCAACAGCAATTCTTTCCACAAGCCGTGAGAAAATTGTCCGGCTGCGGGGGCTGTGCGTGGGGGGATTAATACTACTATCTGTACTTACTGGTGGCACAGACTTGGGCTCCTGAGTGGCGCTGCGGTCTAAGGCACTGCATCTCAGTGCTTGAGGTGCCACTACAGACACCCTGGTTCAAATCCCAGCTGTATCACAACTGGCTGTGATTGGGAGTCCCATAGGGTGTGGCACAATTGGCCCAGTGTAGTCTGAGGTTTGTCATTTACATCAGTAGCCTTGCCCCCTGGTAAACAATGTATTAGGTTTTTGTTCTTAACTGACTAGCCTAGTTAAATAAAGGTAAAAACATTAAATGGATGCTGTTTCATCCTTTCCTACACTTAAATTGCCCTTGCCTGATGAATACGTCTGAAGCCAGGCTTGCAACGTGGCTATCCTCACCATAAGACGATAGTTCTCCTGTGTCTTATGAATACAGCGACTGCAATGAGAAGGCATAATGTTACTTCGCTTTTTCGGCTGGTGGTCCTGCAGATCCATGTCCAGATAAAGCGTCCGGGGTGAAAGAATTGAATGAAAAAAGTCTAGTGAGAACAAAACTAAGACGGTGAACTTGTTAAATACAGTTAGATTAAACGGTTATTAAAAGTAAAAAGCAAAACATTTGGTAGCCAAGTAGCAACAAGCAGTACGGACCCTACTGACCACAGCTACTGACCATACAACTACTGACCATACAACTCCAAAACTACTGACAACAACTACTGATCACTAATGACCACAACTACTGACCAAAACTATTGACCACAACCACACATCTACTGACCACAGAATTACTGAACCACACAACTTATTATTACAACAACACAACTACTGATCACAACTACTGACCACAACCACACAACTACTGACTACAATCACACAACTACTGACCACACAACTACTAACCACACAACTACTGACCACAACTACTGACCACAACGTGCTGCTGTAATTAGCTGTTACTCACTATGCTTGCTGCAATGATATCCCACCACCACCCCAGCCTCCAACTGTGGGTTCTGTGTTTCTTCCTTCAGGGGTTTTGATATAGCATATCGTGCTCACTGCCTGTAGTTATATTATAATCTTCATATGACGCTTTGCTCTGGCAGTGAGCTACCCTGAAAGAGCAGAGCCCTAACGCCAAGACTATGCATTGTTATCTTTTCTAATAAAATGTTAAATGTAGACGTGGTGTTAACTTTCTGAACAACTTTTATAAATTAGCATATTATACCCATCAACAATAATTGTAACTCTTGAACCGTTCAAGCTAGAGCCAGCGAACCAACTTTCACATGTTCAAGCTATCCTATCAACAAATCAATCAATCAATATTTTCATCTACTACATTTTTTAACTATAACCAGTCAATTTAAAGCAAGCTAGCAAGCCCACCACAATTTCTTTAGTGGTCACTGTTAGCCTAAAGAGTTTATTTATGAGATAGAAATACAGCTAGCTATCAGTAGGTCTACATACAAACCTCTTCTACATAGTTCTTGAACTACCACACAAATACTTTTAAAGAGCTGTCACCACTAGATGCACCATATTTCTCTACCCAAATAATAGTCCACAACTTTCTAATCATTACGTAATCATTCACCGACGTCTTGCTTCCGGACAAGCTAAACACCTTCTTTGCCCGCTCTGAGGATAACACAGTGCCACTGATGCGGCCCGCTACCAAGAACTGTGGGCTCTCCTTCACCATGGCCGACGTGAGTAAAGGTAACTGAACTAAATGACTATCGCCCTGTAGCACTGACTTCTGTAATCACAAAGTGCTTTGAGAGGCTAGTTAAGGATCATAATATCACCTCTACCTTACCTGACACCCTAGACCCACTTCAATTTGCTTACCGCCCCAATAGATCCACAGACGATGCAATCGCCATCGCACTGCACACTGCCCTATCCCATCTGGACAAGCAGAATACTTAAGAATGCAGTCTATTGACTATAACTCAGCATTCAACACCATAGTACCCTCTAAGCTCACCATTAAGCTCGGTGCCATGGGTCTGAACCCCGCCCTGTGCAACTGCGTCCTGGACTTCCTGACAGGCCACCCCCAGGGGGTGATGGTAGGAAACAACACCGCCACTTCGCTGATCCTCAATACAGGGGCCACACAAAGGTGTGTGCTCAGCCCCCTCCTGTAGTCCCTGTTCACCCATGACTGCGTGGCCATGCACACCTCCAGCTCAATCATCAAGTTTGCAGACAGCACAACAGTAGTAGGACTGATTACCAACAATGACGAGAGCCTATAGAGAGGAGGTGAGGGCCCTGGGAGAGTCATGCCAGGAAAATAACCTCTCATTCAACGTCTACAAAACAAAAGACCACAGTGGAGCAGGTGGAAAGCTTCAAGTTCCTCTGCGTACACATCACTAATGATCTGAAATGGTCCACCCACACAGACAGTGTGGTGAAGAAGGCGCAACAGCGCCTCTTCAACCTCAGGAAGCTGAAGAAATTTAGCTTGGCCCCTAAAATCTTCACAAGCTTTCATAGATGCACAGTTGAGAGCATCCTGTAGGGCTGTATCACCACCTGGTATGGCAACTGCACCCCCTGCAACCTCAGGGCTCTCCAGAGGTGTGGTCTGCCCAACGCATCACAGGGGGCAAACTACCCGCCCTCCAGGACACCTACACCACCCAATGTCACAGGAAGGCCAAAAAGGTAATCAAGGACATCAACCACCCGAGCCACGACCTGTTCACCCCGTTATCATCCAGAAGCGAGGTCAGTACAGGTGCATCAAAGCTGGGACCGAGAGACTGAAAAACAACTATCTCAAGCCATCAGACTGTTAAAAATAGCAACCTCCAGCCGGCTTCCACCCGGTTACGCAACCCTGCACCTTAGAGGCTGCTGCCCTATATACATAGACTTAATAATGGAACACTGGTCATTTTAATAATGTTTAAATAATGTTTACATACTGCTTTACTCATCTCATATGTATATACTGTATTCTATTCTACTGTATTTTAGTCAATGCCACTCCGACATTGCTCAATCTAATATTTATATATTTCTTAATTCCATTCTTTTACTTTTAGATTTGTATGTATTGTTGTGAATTGTTAGATACTACTGCACTGTTGGAGCTAGGAACACAAGCATTTCGCTACACCCGCAATAACATCTGCTAATAATGTGTATGTGACGAATAACACATGCTTTGCTTAAAATAGTAAAGTAAACTTTTTAAGCTTTTACCTCTACCACAAAAATACTTTGCTCATGCTCCGTCCATTCTGCTTCTCTCGCTTTCCTTCTGTTGAAAGGAAACATGGCGCCACACATAGCTGGCAATGAGCTGATCGAAACTCAAGCCAACTTTACCACGTTTTTTTCACAAAGCATTTTGCTTCGGGTGTTTTTATCTGCTCCACCACACACGTCTGGTAAAGTTGAACACTGCCTCTCCTACTTAGCCTCCCGAAAAAGCTTCTCCCAATCGGGTGTGACACCTACTCCCGTTGCCTGCAGCACTGCAGCTTGGATCCCACCCGGCGATCTCCTCCCCGTTTGCCCTGGCCTGTATCCCCCTCTCTGGTATAGCCCGCCACACTCTCCCCTCTCTCCCGAGCTTTCACTCGCCTCCAGGACACACGCACACACACAGACACCGCAGACTTTGGACTGATCGGAATTGTATGTAGGCTAATTAACTTGAGAAGCTTATTATGTGAGCTTTACTCAGAAATGCTTTAATTAACTAGTATAGGCCTACTATTTATTTATTTGATCTCAGACTTGTATAGCCTACTGGACTCATAGAGAGCTACTGTCTCAAGTTATTTTGTTGGGATGATTGTCTCTTTGGCTAACCCCAAGCCATTAAATTTTTTTCTTGTGCTTTATGCTATTTGCTCCAGCGCTTTGTTGACTATGAACTTACTAATATACCCGACCGTGGGACAGACAATGTTTGTTCCCACACTTGCGACTCTGACTCTCTGTTGGTTACACTAACTCTTGGCCTCCCATCCTATTCTAACCACCCGGTTAGACATTTCTGTGCAATATGATATTTTTGCCATCTCATGCACATTCAAATGTCATAAAAAATAAAAACACCTTCAGTGCTAAGTTGTCTCCACCAAGTCTGTCCCCAAACAATTTGATTTGCTGCTTTTAAGCATTAAGCTTTCAAATGGCTCTTTGTTGCCTGTTGCTGGGTGTTATCGTCCACCATTAGCACCGGTATGTACCCTTCCTGCCCTAAGCTCTCTTCTGGCCCCTTACACAATGTCTAAATTTGTCCTGCTAGGTGACCTAAACTGGGACATGCTTAAACCTCCTGACCAATTCTTAAAACAACGGGACTTCCTAAAACTCTCAATCCCACAAGGTATGACTCCAAACTCCCAGAAAAGGCTACTCTCCTTGATGTTATCCTCACAAATAATTGTGATAGATATCAGTCTGGTGTTTTCTGTAATGACCAAACTGATCACTGTTTCACAGCCTGTGTTCATAATGGCTGCTCAGTTAAACAACCTGTCATGATTTGTCATAGACGCTTGCTAAAAAACTTTAATGAGCAAGTCTTCCTTCATGACCTGGCCTCTGTAAATTGGTATAGAATCAACTTAATCCCCTCTGTCAAAGATGCTTGGACCTACTTTTTTGATATTTTCAGTGGTATTTGTTAACAAGCACACCCCCATAAAGAAAATTAGAATTAAAAATAGGCTCAGCCCCTGGTGATCTTTCAGAGTTACTTCCCCTCAAAAACATAATTAGGGAAAGGCTCGGCACAGAAATACTCAGGCTGACTGGCTGTCGTTCAGGCAAATGATAAATAAGTGCTCTCAGGCTATCCAGAAGGCCAAAGTTAGTTACTTTAAAGAGCAGGGGCTGGATTCACACATACACTATTTACAAAAAACCTAAGAAGTTTCTTAAGGAAAGAATTATGAAGTTCATCAGATAGTTCGTAAGTGCAATTCCTCAAAATGTTCTTAGGAATTCATAGTTTTCTTAGGAACTTCGAAAATGGTGTAGCAGTTTCAGGGGTTGTGATGTATATGGACGTTATGTGCCTTCGAGGTTTATTTGTTTATTGGCTGTCAGGACCACAGAGAGCAATGTCAAATATGCCCCAGAGGCAGGACCACGGACAGCTCAGGGAAAACCTCTGGACTGCAGCAGAATGTGTCTCCAGTTGTAATCAGAGCCAAACTGCAGACAGGTGAAACCAATCAGTTCCTCTACGTAACCACGCCCTGGGTTTTCTTTCATTGTCTTTTTTTGAGCCCGGCAGGTGAAAGAGATTATTGGGGGAGACAGAGCATACGGTGGAAAATGAGGTTTTAAAGAGGAAAGGGAAATATGATTTTAACTAGGATTGAACCCCGATTGACAAGCTTGGAGGACCTTCCACTGGTGGCGAAGAGTGTACTATGTTTGTTTTGTAACTCAAGAACGCTGCCGAAGCCTGATTGTAATAATCCGCTTTAACTCTTCGCTTGGACAGGTGTTGTGTGTTGTATGTGTAAACCCTTTCTTACAAAGAACCCACCGCCGAAAACGCTACAATATCTTCTAAACAGTTGAAGTCGGGTCAGAAGTTTACATACACTCAATTAGTATTTGGTAGCATTGCCTTTAAATAGTTTACCTTGGGTAAAACATTTTGGGTAGCCTTCCACAATAAGTTGGGTGAATTCTGACCCATTCCTCCTGACAGAGCTGGTGTAACTGAGTCAGGTTTGTAGGCCTCCTTGCTCGCACACGCTTTTTCAGTTCTGCACACACATTTTCTATGGGATTGAGGTCAGGGCTTTGTGATGGCCACTCCAATACCTTGACTTTGTTGTCCTTAAGACATTTTGCCACAACTTTGGAAGTATGCTTGGGGTCATCGTCCATTTGAAAGACCCATTTGCGACCAAGCTTTAACTTCTTAGGCAGTGGTGGGGCGCTAGCGCCCCAATCCCGACACTACCAGGTGAAATGCAAGGCGCCAAATTCAAAATCCAAAAGTTGAATTATTAAACATGCACCAATATACAAGTGTTTCATACTCATCAAAAGCTCTGTTTCTTGGCAATATCACAGCGTTGTCAGATTTCAAAAAGGCTTTACGGCGAAAGCACCACATTTGATTGTTTGAGGGTAGCACCTTTACTATTTTTCCCATTACCATGAATTCATTAGCCTTCACGGTTCACACAAAACACATTTCACAGCGAAAACAAATCAATTACCTGTTGAAGAACTTCTGCTGATGGCTTCCAAAGTGTCCAATGAAGACAATCCATGGTTCTTTCGTTAAAAAAGTAATGTATTATATCCATAAATCTCCGTTTGGTTCGCGCTTTATAATCAGAAACTACAGCCTCCACTCGTCCATTGAAACGTGAAGAGAACTCGTTCAACTTATACCTATAAACTTGTCCAAGAACAATCAAAAATCATTTTAAATGTATCCTTTGAAACACGTTTATGTATATTTACTATAATAAATCAACCGGAATATAAACTGGGCTATAAGAACGGAAAAAAACAGAGCGTGCCTTCTCTCCTATTGACATCCAAGGGGACACTTCCTTTTTTCTCTTCTTCTCTGCTCTAATAGCATCCCAAAAAAATCTGAACACTGTCTCGAGACTGTTGACATCCAGAGGAAGCGATCGGTACTGCATTCATATGCCCTTATATGGGCATTTTCATAAGGGATGGGTTCCAAATGAGGCACTCTGTCAAAACCACTTTTTCCAGGACAGAAATTCCTTGGGGTTTTGCCTGCCATATCCGTTCTGTTTTACTCACAGACAAATGGTTTCTATCCAATGGTACTAAATATGTGCATATCCTATTTTCTGGGCCTGAATGGGAGGCATTTTACTTTGGGCACGCCAGGCTCTCCAAAACGGTCACCTCGTGCGCTGATCGCTAAGAAGTTAACTTCCTGACTGATGTCTTGAGATGTTGCTTCAATTTATCCACATAATGTTCCTTCTCATGATGCCATCTATTTTGTGAAGTGCACCAATCCCTCCTGCAGCAAAGCACCGCCACAACATGATGCAGCCACCCCCGTGCTTCACAGTTGGGATGAGGTTCTTCGGCTTGCAAGCCTCCCCCTTTTTCCTCCAAACATAACGATGGTCATTATGGCCAAACAGTAGAATTTTCGTTTAATCGGACCAGAGGACATTTCTCCAAAAAGTATGATCTTTGTCCCCATGTGCAGTTGCAAACCATAGCCTGGCTTTTTTATGGTGGTTTTGGAGCAGTGGCTTCTTCCTTGCTGAGCGGCCTTTCAGGTTATGTCGATATAGGACTCGTTTTACTGTGGATATAGATACTTTTGTGCCTGTTTCCGCCAGCATCTTCACAAGGTCCTTTGTTGTTGTTCTGGGATTGATTTATACTTTTCGCACCAAAGTACGTTAATCTCTAGGAGACAGAACGCGTCTCCTTCCTGAGCGGTATGACGGCTGCGTGGTCCCATGCTGTTTATACTTGCGTACTATTGTTTGTACAGATGAACGTGGTACCTTCAGGCGTTTGGAAATTGCTCCCAAGGATGAACCAGACTTGTGGAGGTCTAAAACAAAATTTCTGAGGTCTTGGCTGATTTCTTTTGAGGATTTTACCATGATGTCAAGCAAAGAGGCACTGAGTTTGAAGGTAAGCCTTGAAATACATCCACAGGTACACCTCCAATTAACTTAAATGAGCTTCTAAAGCCATGACATAATTTTCTGGAATTTAAAGGCACAGTCAACTTAGTGTATGTAAACTTCTGACCCACTGGAATTGTGATACAGTAAATTATAAATGAAATAATCTGTCTGTAAACAATTGTTGGAAAAATTACTTGTGTCATGCACAAAGTAGATGTCCTAACCGACTTGCCAAAACTATAGTTTGATAACAATAAATGTGTGGAGTGGTTGAAAAACAAGTTGTAATGACTCCAACCTAAGTGTATGTAAACTTCCGACTTCAACTGTATGTGGCACTGACATTAGTGACGTGTTTGAAACCAATAAATATGCTTATTTGACAGGGATTATATGATTTGGCCTGCTATAATAAAGTGTTGATATTTCCATTTTATTTCATTTAATTATTTGCTTTATGTCTCAAGAATAAAACATTTTGATTTGGCTCGCAAACTCGTTATACACACACACACACAGAAATGTTATTTTTTCATACATTATAGCCATTAGACTAGCTGTATCAAAACCAAAAATGGATAACCAAGGAAAGCAAAACTTCAGCAAACGAGCTTAAAGTGACCATTCATTTGGACCAGCTGGAGGAGAAGGTGTTGTTCATGATAGGAGAGACGGTGGTAGAGGGACTGCGGTTGAACATCGACTAGGACAGCATGACCGGTAAGTTAGCTAGCTAGCTAATTAGCCAAACATAGCTAACGACGTCAATTTGCAAAAAAATACTAACTAGCTATATAATACTTCTAGAATATTGTAATATATTGTTAATTACTAGCTAACTAGATAATGTAGGTTTAATTTGTTTTCTTGTTGTATTATATGTCCGATAGCCAACTGTGTCTGAGGCAGTGGCGCAAGAAAACTTTCATGGTTACAAAATTATCCAGTCGCGCAGCTATAACGTTACACTTGTTTACTTCTCTCATCATATCGAGCCTACAGCTCTTGAAACATTGTTGTCATGCTGACAAAATGTGTTTGACCTTCCAGAAATAGCACTGGACCTCATCCATATGCCTCTGTGCCCGGATGCGGGAGCTATGGATCATCATGATCATATGACAAGAAAAAGCAGAGGTAGAAGTTTGTTAGATTTCTCATTTAATACGTTTATTATTCTATAATAGGCCTACAACACATATCATTCCCATAACAGATTAATTGTATTAGTTCAACAGATAATCTCCGAGCCTTATCCATCATAACACCCCAATGGACGAGCCAGTGCCACCCCGGGCAAGGAGGCTTGCTGGTGTGGTGGAGATGGTGGCTCTCCAGAGGATGCTCCCTGGGGGTGCTTACGGCCCTGCACAAGGTGGAGGAGGAGCTGCTGAAGGTGGAAGGCGAGAGATTAGCCCTGGAGAAGGAGAAGCTAGCATTGGAGAAGGAGAAGTTTGCCATGGAGAAGCGAAGAAGACTTGAAGATTAATATTCTAAAATAAATATGTTTTGATATCATACAAACCTTCTTTTTTGTCATGTGAATCTCCTCCTTGTGAGGTAATTCCTTGCTTGTAGGACAGCATTGCATCCACCAGCGGCAACATCCCGGTCAGGTACAGCTGGTGTAATGTCAGGTATATTGGGATGTGGCATCCTGTTTTGTATGCAGATGTTGTGCAAGATACATGCTGAGGTTGTGATCTTGCATGTTTTTTTCTGGGCTGTATAAAATAACTCCCCCAGAGTGGCAAATGCCTCTGAATCTGGATTTTAGGACTCCGATAGATCTCTCTACTAAACTGCTTGTTTTCATCTGAGCATGGTTGTAGTTCTCTTCTGCGTTGTTTTTAGAGTGTAGGATTGGTCTTATGTTTTTTTGTCCATAGCCACTATCACCTAAAACCCTAAAGTAGTAAATTGATATCATAAGAAGCAACACTATTTTAAGTGTGCTGTGGACCACAAAACAATTACACAGGTAACAGGTATCATGTAATGAAAAGAAAGGGTTAGTGATTTCTGATTTCTTTACCTAATAGCCATCCATCAGCAATGTGACCTTCCTTAAACTTGATTCCCAGGGCTGAATTTGATACAATGAAGGAGTCATGTGTGCTCCCGCGCCATTTGGCAACAACATTTGTGAAGGCTAGTGTGCCATTGCAGACTACTTTCACATTGATAGAGTGGACGTTCTTTCGTTTAACATACATTTCCTCCTCATCACGTGGACCCTATCAGAAGAAATGGTAAGACTAAATCAGATACTTATAAGGCCTACTGAAATAATACATTTTGGTGGGGTGTAAACTCTACTCATGTAGACATGTTTTGACAGAAGCTTGTCATCGTCACTGACCTTTAATGCCACATGGGTCCTATTCACAGCACCAAGGACATTGGGGAAGTAAGCCACCTCAAAAAACTTTTCAGCTGCAGTTGATGGGGACTTTATACATCTTTGCACATGACGACACAGTGCATCACACACTGCACTAACCACCCAACTCACAGAGGACGGATTAACTCCCAATGTCCCTGCAAGCAAGGCTTGAAAGTATTCCGATGCTAGGAATCTCAGGGCTATCATGATTTGTAGGATGATTGGCAGAGGACATGATGGTCTTTCTTTTTAAGTTTAGAAGGTCAGCCAAGTACATGATAGTGTCGTGGTAGTCGATATTGCATCAGTAGAACATGGTCAGGGACATGTAGAGGATCTATCCGATCTCTGAGGGGCCTCTGTGGGTTCTCCCTCTCTCTCTTCCGCCCTCTAGCAGCTACCCAAGAACTTCCATCC
The DNA here is from genome assembly GCA_030435695.1 of Brachymystax lenok tsinlingensis. Taxonomy (NCBI): domain Eukaryota; kingdom Metazoa; phylum Chordata; class Actinopteri; order Salmoniformes; family Salmonidae; genus Brachymystax; species Brachymystax lenok. The sequence continues at coordinate 28,890,314 of CM059780.1, forward strand.
TTTAATGTACAGTATCATAGTAAGCTTTGAATCACTAAATATTCCTTTTTGATTATTTTGTTTTTGACTATTGCCATTTTGTTGAACTATTGTAATTTTAATAACTTTTCTAATCAATACATTTAGCTTTGCTATCATTTGATTTTATATTACCATTTCAAAAATAATTATTAAAATATTCATTATTTAAAATATGTAATTAAAAGCTTTTCAAATTAAGGTTTACATTGATGTTTCTAGTCATAATGTATTTTTTAAATGCTCACATCCTGGGCCCAGTCTGCACAAGACAAGGGTTTAGCTGTCCTAAAGTTAAGTACATTTCCAAGAAGAAATCCTAAATCATTATTTACAAGAATCCCATTTCTTTTAAACTTTTTTCCTAGGAAGAAACATAGAAAAACACTTAAGAACAATTTCAATAACTTTATTGAGGAATAGCAACTTAACGTTCTTCTTAAGTCTATAGTTAAGAAAGAAATGTCAGTTAAGAATACATTTCTTCTTAAGAATGTTTTGTGAATCTGGGCCCAGTTCTCTCTCTGTGGGTCTAACAAGATTGCACAATCAGTGGCGCAAGCAGTAGTTTTCCCACACTAACGCTAGTAACGTTAGCTAGCTTGTGTTGTAGTAGTGTGGAAATGTTAGCTAGCTTGAGTTATGGTAGTGTGACTTTGGCGACTTCAAGGTGGATGCTGTTGCTAATTTGCTAGCATCACCCTTTTCAAGATTAACTTTCAAACTTTGTTTACAAATTATCATTTGGTGAGTGGCACTGTTTTTTGTTGCAGCTCTTTAAAGCTATCTCTTTAACAATAATGACTGTGAAACATTGTTGCGTTTAAACTTTAGATCACTGGTTAATGTGATGAACTTGATAAAATATATTTGCAATGGGATGTAATAGGTGGCTTGTTAATTTAGAAAATGAAATGGCTGTTGTCGCCTGTCTGGAAAGGAATGGGGGGGTACCTAGTCAGTTGTACAACTGAACGCCTTCAACTGAAATGTGTCTTCCGCATTTAACCCAACCCCTCTGAATCAGAGAGGTGCGGGGGCAATGCCTTAATCGACATCCACGTCTTCGGCGCCCGAGGAACAGTGGGTTAACTGCCTTGTTCAGGGGCAGAACGACAGAGTTTTACCTTGTCAGCTTGGGGATTCGACCTTGCAACCTACCCGCCGCCCCCTGTCAGCCTTGTTTACGTGTTTGACCAAAACTGACTCTCCTTCAGCGCCATGGAGTGCACAGGTATCACCTGTGATATTACACTGTTGTTGTCTCTATTGGTGATGGTGTGCTAGTGGTGTTAGGCTACCATAGGTTGTGTAAACAGTGTTTTTTTTGCTGGTCGCATTATTTTATGCTGTGTGTCACATGTTGTGTCCATGCCGATTATGTCTCATGTGTGGCAGTTGGAAGCATGGCCAGGCCTGTTTGATTCTGTCATGATTATCTCTTGGGACAGACCAATGCGCAGCGAAGTATCCAGAATACATATTTATTTAGCGAACGTGACTTGAGTGAACAAAACAATGAACGATGAACATGACATGGAATCGAACTAAAGAATCTAACTACGCATGAAACAAACGCTGTGGCATAAACCTAAACCCTATGGCATAACCTAAACGCTAAACTAGACACTGTGGCATGAACCTAAACACGATGGCATGAACAATCTACAATCATCAGTATAATCAATAACCCCCAACATATATATGGTTCCCAATTAGAGGTAACGAGACTCAGCTACCTCTAATTGGGAACCATTACTCCAACATAGAAATACACACCATAGAACAGAAGAAACCCTACACCAAAACAAAACTAAACACTCCAGCCTGAACACTCAGGCCTGGACGTTACAGATTCATTAATAATGTCATCAAAAAGCATTGCTCCTCTTTCAATAGAACTAGAATGGTCTGACTACAAAATATATACGGTTGGGCGCATTAAGTGATGCTATGTTTTCTGTTATTTTCTAGATTTTTTTGTTTGATACAACGTATTGGAAGATGTTTAGTCCCTCTGAAGGCCTAGGTCCTATAGTCATGGTTCGACACTGCCTACACCTATACACTATCCCCCAAAACCCACCACCCCCATCCCACTACTTTGTCCCTAGACAATCCTACACCAGGCCATCGGTCTGTGGGGATGGAACCCCTTCTCTCAAAACTTTTTTTTCTGTAATTTCCGCTCCATCAATGCAGTGGAGTTAATCACAGCAACAAAACACAATAAATCTAACCTTACTTAAACTCATTCTCTCTGGCTCTCTCTCTCTCTCTTCTCTGGCTCTCTACTCACTGAGGGCCTCCCAATCGTCTCATTCACCATTGGGCTAAAGCGCACCACAGGTTGAGCCCTGAGCCGCGTGACTCGAAGTGCCCGTTTCCTCTGGGAGGCGGATACACAAAAATATAAACAGTCAAAAGGCTGCCTCCTACTGTACAGTGTAGTCAACCACTACATATTAAATGAAGAAACAAACACTAAGAAAAACTAAACCCTCCTACCTAATCCTGTACTGCTAAGAACATTTAAAAAGAGCCCTACTATCTTCTAACAAACCCTCACCCATCCCCCAAATCTCTTCCACCCCCCATCCTCATCCAACCTTAATAACCCTACACAGACGTGGCTGCAGTGGAGAAGGTTAAAGCTTCATGTTCCTCAGCGTACACATCACTGACAATCTGAAATGGTCCACCCACACAGATAGTGTGGTGAAGAAGGCTAAAGAAATTTGGCTTGGCACTTAAGACCCTCAGCCTCCTGAGGATAAAGAGGCGTTGTTGCGTCTTATTCACCACATCTTCTTCACCACACTGTCTGTGTGGGTGGACCATTTTAGATTGTCAGTGATGTGTACACTGGAGCTTTTCACCTTCTCTACTGTGGTCCCGTCAATGTGGATAGGGGCATACTCACTCTGCGGTCTCCCTGAAGTCCACAAACAGCTCCTTTGTTTTGTTGAAGTTGAGGTTATTTTCCTGGCACCACTCTGCCAGGGCCTCACCTCCTCCATGTAGGCTGTCTCGTCATTGTTGCTAATCAGGCCTACTACTGTTGAGTCGTTTTCAAACTTGATGATTGAGTTGGAGGCGTGCGTGGCCACACAGTCATGTGTGAACAGGGAGTACATGAGGGGGCTGAGTACGCACCTTGTGGGGACCCTGTGTTGAGGTTTAGCGTAGCGGAGGTGTTGTTTCCTACCTTCACCACCTGGGGGTGGCCTGTCAGGAAGTCCAGGACCCAGTTGCACAGGACAGGGTTCAGACCCAGGGCCTCAAGATTAATGATGAGCTTAGAGGGTACTATGGTGTTGAATGCTGAGTTATAGTCAATGGACTGCATTCTTAAGTATTCTGCTTGTCCAGATGGGATAGCGCAGTGTGCAGTGTGATGGCGATTTTATCGTCTGTGGATCTATTGGGGCGGTATGCAAATTGAAGTAGGTCTAGGGTGTCGGGTAAGGTGGAGGTGACATGATCCTTAACTAGCCTCTCAATGCACTTCATGATGACAGATGTGAGTGCTATGGGGCGACAGTCATTTTGTTCAGTTACATTTGCTTTCTTCGGTACAGTAACGTAATGATGGTAATCTTGAAGCAAGTGGGGCCAGCAGACTGCTATAGGGAGATATTGAATATGTCAATACAGCCAGCTGGATTGCGCATGCTCTGAGGACGCAGCTAGGGATGCCGTCTGGCATCCCTAGCCTTGCGAGGGTTAGCATGCTTAGATGTCTTACTCACCTCGGCCACGGAGAACAGTCCTTTGGAGCGGGTCGCGTCGGTGGCACTGTTATCCTCTAAGCGAAAAAGTGTTTTGCTTGTCCGGGAGCAAGACGTCAGACAAGCTAGTTTTCCCTTTGTAATCCGTGATTGTCTGTAGACCCTGCCACATTTGTCTTGTTTCTGAGCCATTGAATTGCGGCTCAGACACGAGACACATGAATTTGTGTCCATTGACACAAATTCCCAAGTTGGCAAAGGCCCGGATGGATGTGATCCTTTATCGTAACAAACATTGTCATCTACGACTTAGGAAATATGTTGTTATTTAAAATGTACATTAAATACATTAAATTAGACTACGAATTTGATTGAATTACAACCTATTTCGAATGTGAACATGTGCAACACTGCATCAACATTGCTGAAGAACAAAAGTGGTTGTATAATTGTCAATGCAAAAAGTACACTGTGAACCATTGTGCATGGGCTTTGAATAATTTTTATATTTTTTTATCAAATAAAGTGTATGTTCTCCGGATAACAGTTGAACAAAAATAATAATCTGATTGCACAGAACGTCACTGTGGGCCATGCAATCTTCATGGATAAGTCACTCTGGGCCTTGAGAGAAATCACACTTTCTATCTCCTACCAATGCTGTGAACTTTGGTACGAATGGTGTGAGAGCAACTCTGACACACTGGTGCAGGTGTTCATTGGTGTGCCTTTTGCAGTATTTGTTTTTAATAAAGTTCATTGTGGAGAAGGCTGATTCACAGCTGTATGTGGAGCCAAACATGGTCAGGACGTATAGTGCCAGTTTCTTGAACAGGACATCAGCTGCAGGCACCCTCTGTCCCCAGAAAATGACAGGGTCACAATCACCAGCCTGCTCCTTCAAAGCCACATTTTCTTGCAGCTCAATCAACTCGATTTGCAGTGATGCAACATCTACCCATCTGAAGATCTGACAACTTTGTCACATTTGTGACCAAGTAGGGGTTCTAGATGAGCAGCAGCAGTTCTCTTCCAACAAGTCATCAAAGCGAGCCTTGGATGAAATCAACATGGTTGGGAACATCTTTTTCTCCCTGCGTTTGCACCAGAAGATTGGAGAAGTGGACAAGTTCTCCCTGGAGATCATTTTTGAAAACCAAAAATGTCTTCTGGAAAGTCCGGACTGCTGTTAGCATATCGTACATTGTGTTGTTCCATCCCTGCAGCTTAACATTCAGTTGATTAAGGTCTGATGTAATGTCTGTCAAACATGCAACCAATTCCATCTTCTCCTCATCTTCCAAAAACTCAGAAAACGGAGTTGCCTTGTTACTCTTTTGCTCTGATAAGAAAGCTTTGAGTTCCTACTGAATGTACCAAAAGTGTTTCAAAACCCTGCCTTTGCTGAGCCATCTGACATTGTTGTGCTGTAGTAAGTCATCAAAACTAGCATTGGTCAGAATGCCTCGTAGCGGGCGGTGTTGTAGGGATGATGTTGCTCTCAAAAAGTGTATCAGTTTCATCATCGTTATCAGGACCTCAGAATACTATTTTCCCAGACTGGCACACAGGACAGATTGATGGATGATGCAGTGACATAATGTCAGGTAAGGGTGGTCCTCTTTCAAATGGGAAACCAGTCCCCTCCCTCTTCCTATCATGGTTGGAGCTCCATCTGTGGTGATGGAGACCAGTGACTTCAGATCTATTCCCCTTTTTGTCAGCATCCGTTTGATGGCCTCCTGGATATCCTGTCCCCGTGTGTGTCATTATAGATTTGTTGAGACCAACAGCCACTCACAGAATTCCTTCTTTGTTTCGTAAGAAAATTTGAAAAACACCAGAATCTAAGCATTATCAGCTTTATCTGTTGATTCATCCATAGCTAATGAAATGCATGGTGCATTCTGAATGGCCTCATCAAGTTGTGAAGTTAAATCTTCAGATAATATTTAAATTCTCCTCATTGCTGTGGAATCTGACAGTGGGATCTGTTTTTTTTTCCCCAAAACCCAAGCTATCCTCAGTAAACACTCATTGCATGTTGTTGGGCTGTCAGGTAATTGACAAGGACTTTGGTGGACCTCTCATATTGGGATGTGAGTTGGTTAATCTTGTTTGTTCTCACCTCTGTGTTCAGGGGACATTTGAATCATAGTCTGATTGAATTGACTATGCCTGGTGTCATAATGGCGCTTAACATTGGCACTTTTCACGAGAGCTACGAACTCACTGCATATCAGGTACATTGGTTTTGTTCTAGATGAGGGGAGAATGAATAAATACTGTTCCGTCCACTCGTCTTTGAATATCAGTTTTTTTTAACAAGCCATATTATCAAAGATACTGGTAACTAAGCTCCTTCTATCTGTGATATTTACAGTTGAACCGAGGTCAAATCTTTCTGTTTCTTTCTGCCTGCTTGTCCCAAGGTTCCGCTGAGGTTATTTGGATTAATGTGATTGGGTGATACAGGGCACTAGTATAGGCGGGCATTTACTTCGAGAGAGAGCGAGAGTGAGAAAGAGGGGTTGCTGAGTTAAAGAGGCCGCTGCGCAGGGTACATATTTTTAAAGGTGTCTAAAAATAATGTATTGACTTTTAAATAATAAAATGCGATGTTTTCTGGTCTGGATTGATCCTTCTCTGGGTCCGGGCCCAGACCGCGATCCACCAGTTGAGTTTGGGTGCCCTATACATCTCAGTCACCGTGTCTGTGTATACTTCAATGTTATTCTCAGAGGCAACCCGAAACATATCCCAGTCCGACATGACCTTTGAGTCTTGGTCCTCGACCTTTCTTTGGAGGGCATATTATTGTTGGCCCTTGGTCTCGCTGTCCCACCTCTTCTGCCACACATCTATCAGAATGGTTATAATCTTACATTTGGCCTCACCTACCTCTCCCGGTCGTACTCTCTGAACTAATTTGACTGTGTATCAGGGTTCGTTTTTACATTTGGTCTAGTGTCTATAAACTGTTAACCGTTAAAGAGCAGCATACAGTGCATTCGGAAAGTATTCAGACACCTTCCCTTTTTCCACATTTTGTTACGTTACAGCCTTATTCTATAATGGATCAAATAAAAAAAAATCCTCAACAATTTACACACAATACCCCATAATAACAAAGCGAAAGCTTTCACGACTGGCTCGCTTGGAGAGCGAGCCTCTAATTAGGGTATTTATCTGTCAAGGTATTAGGGCTGTGTAAGCAGCAGCAGCCAGCGGTAGCCAGAACCAGGCTCCCTCTCACCACCAACTAAAGGAAGGATTAAGATTTGATTCACTCTTGCTATTATTTCCCCAGCGGCGCAGATTTGTTCTTCGTAATCACCCCCAAACGACTAGAGATGTGGAGCATGGCCTCCTCATATTCTCCATGGTTACTCAAGGTTCCACATGATGGCACAAATACCTCCCAAGGGTGCCTTGAGATTCCAGAGCAAAGGATGGGGGGGCTTTGCTTCATGACTGCACGTTTTCCAGACCAATCTCGGTGATGCCAGAGGAACAGATGTGCATCAGTGCTTAATGACATCATCTGTGCAGGCGATGACAGTAGAGCGATTAAAGGAGATAAATGTTGGGTTGTTGTGGTGGGAAATCGGTGGGTACGCGTGAATCGGCAATACTGAACTGGCAGCATCAATAAGAGACTGTTCCGGGCCTGTCAAAAGTTTTTCCACCACAATGGTAAAGAATTGGTCTCAAATGTCACAACCCCCCCTCACGATTGTTAATGGCAGAGGTAAAAACTGCAATCATGCCTACCCCTGTCACTACCATTTCTCCCTCTTTTATCTCATTCAGTTTAATGGCATTCTCTGGAGACCACTTTAAACTACATGGGAGCCCCACTGGCAGCTAATACTGACTCATTCCGTTTGCCTGCCTATATATCCAGTGTGTTTTAATTGTTTGTCCATTTTACATGAAGGTACAATTGGGTACCCTTTATAAAGGGTAGTAACATACTTACATTTTCTGTGAAACAAATTTATATTATGGGATTATGAATAGTATAACATAAACACATTTGCTGTGATACTTTCAAAATGCATCTCCTAACATACGTTTTTCACACTGTCAGGGAGTTTTGCTTCTCCTTTCTTTTTTGACTGTGGCACCAAATAATCTGTCACCAGGACCTGCAAGCAGCATTCTATTTTCAAACCCAGACAAACTCTGTCATTTAAGGAATTAAGTGTGAGGGTTTTATTTTAATTTAAATTAGATTATATTACAGTGATGTCAAAAGGGAGGAGGAGGGGGGGCCACATCAGGATGAAGGGAACACGAGTGCTCTTCTTCATCTATCGCCCCAGCTCTGGGATTGTGGAAAAATGCTTTAATGCATGGAGAAAGGCGCACACGGTGTGTGTGTGTGTGTATATGTTTAAGCCTACATCTGTCTGTGTGCGTGTATTTGTCTTTACTGTCAGTCTTGTGAACAGAAGAACTGAGATAACTAAGTAGAATATTGAAACAAATATAAGGTTGGGGTCAGAGAGGTGGTGAGCTAACAATTATCACTACAACATAGGTACTAATACTAGTAAGAAAGCTTTCTTATTGTCTGGACTTGGAACATGAAAGGCATTTTAGGTCTGTCTCAATTCTAGTATTAATTTCTATGTTTGAAAATAAATATTCAACAAAAAATTTAAGGGATTTTAGGGAGGCAAATCAACCAAAATCCAGGTTCTAGTACTGTAGCTGCAGTGCTCAAGTGGGTTATGACTGTGTTTCATATAAAACGCTGTTCAATAACCCTGTATTGTCTTCCCACTCTTTCTCTCCCCTCTTCTTCTCCCTCTTCCCATCTCCCCTCTCTCTGTGTACATCCCCTTCCCCCTCTCTCGCTGTGTCCATCTCTTTCTTTCTCCCTCTCTTATTCGCTGTGTCCTTGGATGGAGCAGCAGGTGAACTGGGCATCGAGTTCATGGGTAAGTAAACTTTTCATTTTTGCAGTAAATTTCTCTTTATTTTCTCTCAACACAATCAAGAAAAACCCTCTTTGCTCACCTGGGAAAAGATGAACGTGCTCCGGTCACCAAGGACGCATAGGTGCATTCTATCTGCATGGAAGCTAGTATTTTCTGCAATCGAAAGAAGGATCTCTGCAGTGTGCTTGACTGGTTACATTGTGTGTGTGTGTGTGTGTGTGTGTGTGTGTGTGTGTGTGTGTGTGTGTGTGTGTGTGTGTGTGTGTGTGTGTGTGTGTGTGTGTGTGTGTGTGTGTGTGTGTGTGTGTGTAGGCCTACATTGTGAATTTTTGTGTCTGTTTGCAAATGCATTGTCCAATGTTGTGTGTGTGTTTGCACATGTTCTCCTGTGTGTGAATGCGTATATACACTACATGACCAAAAGTATGTGGACAAATGCTCGTCAAACATCTCATTCCAAAATCATGGGCATTAATATGGAGCTGATCCCCCCTTTGCTGCTATAACAGCCTTCACTCTTCATTGCTGCGGGGACTTGCTTCCATTTAGCCACAAGAGTATTTGTGAGGTCGGGCACAGATGTTGGACGATTAGGCCTGGCTCGCAGTCGGCGTTCCTTTTCATCCCAACGGTTTTCGATGGGGTTGAGGTAAAGGCTTGTGCGGGCAAGTCAAGTTCTTCCACACCAATCTCGACAAACCATTTCTGTATGGACCTCGCTTTGTGCATAGGGGCATTGTCAAGCTGAAATAGGAAAGGGCCTTCCCCAAACTTTTGACATAAAGTTGGAAGTACAGAATTATCTAGAATGTCATTGTATGCTGTTGCGTTAAGATTTCCCTTCACTGGAACTAAAGGGCCTAGCCCGAAGCACAAAAAACAGCCCCAGACCATTATTCCTCCTCCACCAAACTTTACAGTTTGCACTATGCATTGGGGCAGGTAGCGTTCTTCTGTCTTCCGCCAAATCCAGATTCGTCCGTAGGACTGCCAGATGGTGAAGTGTGATTCATCACTCTAGAGAACGCGCTTGGCATTGTGATCTTAGGCTTGTGTGCAGCTGCTCGGCCATGGAAACCCATTTCATGAAGCTCCCGACGAACAGTTCTTGTGCTGACGTTGCTTCCAGAGGCAGTTTGGAACTCTGTAGTGAGTGTCGCAACCGAAGGAAGACGATTTTTACATGCTACGCGTTTCAGCACTCGGTGATCCCGTTCTTTAAGCTTGTGTGGCCTACCATTTCGCTGAGTCGTTGTTGCTCCTAGACGTTTCCACTTCACAATAACAGCACTTACAGTTGACCAGGGCAACTCTAGTAGGGCAGAGATTTGATAAACTGACTTGTTGGAAAGCTGGCATCCTATGACGGTGCCACTTTGAAAGTCACTGTGCTCTTCAGTAAGGGTGCCACATCCTACTGCCAATGTTTGTCTATGGAGATTGCATGGCTGTGTGCTCGATTTTATACATCTGTCAGCAACGGGTGTGGCTGAAATAGCCAAATCCACTCATTTGAAGGGGCGTCCAAATACTTTTGTATATTTAGTGTATGCATTTATTCATATTTGTGGATGTGTCTACATCCCTGGAGTGTATTCCTCGCTGCACACTGTGTTCTCATTTAAATTATTGGAAATGTCCCATGGGCATGTACACCATATTTATTGTCATCAAGCTATACCCTAAATCCCAAACCAACGCCTAGCACATACCCCTACTGCATTTAGGCACTTGAGTCGACGGACTCTTTGGTCCGATTTACTTGACACAGAATCTCTAATGAACATTCTTTTCAGTTCATGACTACACTTTCAGAGGCGCCTTTTAAAGGCATTTTCCCCTTTAAAAGTAAAGTTCAATGTTCTGCTCTATAAAGCGGCTTGGATTGAATCCCAGCCTAGGCTTAATCTGTGTCCAGGAAACCAGCCCTTTGAGTCCTGTCAACTGAATTGTCACGTCAACGGTGCGTGTACTCTGTCATGAATATACCCATCTCGACTGGGAAGAGTTTCATCCATCCACCTGCCCTTTCCCATATGCAATGACTAGTGAATACCTGTTACTGCACATTTTTCCATTAACTCCAGCTTCACACGCTGGCTTTACTTCACACACTTCCACTTATAGAATAAATAAAAGGGAGACGGTAGAGTCGGAGACGGTGGTAAGGGAAGCGAGACAGCGAGGCAGACGCATCTCTCTTCAGTTCAGTGAACTGCGATTTAACTCATTTACCACCAAGATTAAAATCACTGAACTGAAAAAGCACGTCTGCCTCGCTGGTTGGTGACCACTGTTAACACTATCAACATTTCCCTATACTGTGGCAATTGTGATCAAATGAACGCAATATTAGCCACTTTAAATGCAACATACTGAAACAAAATGAACTATGCAAGAAATTTTGTTGTAGGCAGAACACATCGGAGTAGGATTCTATTAGATTGACACACACTACTCAGCCCGTACGCTACACAGTTTCCTGTCCTCTCTGAGGTCACCAGGGGTAGAGAGTCTCCTCCAAAAATGTACGACCTGAGATAACAGAACCTGGGTGTGAGAGAGAGAGAGAGAGAGAGAGAGAGAGAGAGAGAGGCAACTAGCTCTACCCAAAAAAGGCCACGCCATCGTTGCAGTCCCCCTCTGGTGGTTGAACTTGGTAGGCTCTCTAAAAGCAGAGCATTCAACCACAAGGATGGGCAGTTGATGTCCGGTTGGTGATCACCATTGCGGTCCCCCTCTAGTGGTTTACCTTGGCAGGTTTCCTGGAAGCTGCAAAGTACCACTGGAATGGCCAGGGGATGTCCTGGTTGGTGATCGGCGTTGCAATCACCCCCTCTGGTGGTTTACCTTGGCAGGCTCTCTGACAGCGGGGCAGGCCGCCAGAAGGATTTGCAGTGGGTGTCCGGATTTGGGATCGGCGTTCCGGACCCGTCGTCTGGTCGTCCAGACTGGACAATCTGGGCAGTACCTTAGGCAGATGTTAACAATGTACACACAGTCACATCAAATATATAATTACATTCATTCCCCAATGAGCGGCGTTGTGGCACTAAGTGATGGTTGTATGGGGACTTTGTTTATGGCTCTATCACTTCCTAAGTGTCAAAGGAACTGAAATGAAAAGGAATGAAAGCATAAACAAAAGATATACAAAATATAGTTCTCACACCAAAATCATCTAATTGGACTGTATTCTGTATATACGTCCAATGTCCTAGCAAAATAACTCTATCATGGCATTGTCTCTAATGTCATGTCTAGGGTTTTCCTACTTGGTGTGTTGCTTAGGCACTATCCTAAGTTGATAGCTATTTGATAAGTCTACAGCTGTAAGGCACTAGTCTTGGGCAGTCTACAGGGATGACCTATGGACTTCTGGAAAGAAAACTGGTGAGTACTGTAACTGTAGAGTCAAAGGACTCAAAGTAAATGTTCAACTTTACTAAGGCTGGTATCGGACCCTTAAGTGATCCTAGCGTAAAACGTAATTGGATGTTCCGTTGTGCATGTGTGTTTATGCTTACACACAAGTGTGGATGTAAAGGGAAGAAAACCAAGTATCCTGGCAGATTAAAACTTGTTCAGAATGAGTCTGACGTAATCAGGTAATTTTCAGATCAATGCCTGGAGGTCAGTCAGAATTGGTGTTGAGGGAGTCTGTAGTGGTTTTACTACAAGTCACTGTGTCTTCCACTATTGTAGTGGCGATAGGTATGATGTCTATTTCATAGCTATGTTATCCACGGAGGAGCTAATCTCACGATGGAAGTACTCTTTAACTTCTTAGGGAGCGGCAGCAGAGGTGACGGTTTTGGAGAGTCTGGCGTGCCCAAAGTAAAATGCATGCCACTCAGGCTCAGAAAATAGGATATGCACATAATTAGTACTATTGGATGGGAAACAATCAAAAAGTTTCTAAAAGTGTTAACATAATGTCTGTGAGTATAACAGAACTGATATAGCAGGCGAAAACCCAAGGAAAATCCATCCGGAAATGCAGTTTTTGGTGACCTTTGCTCTGTTTGACACTCTCCCCATTGACTTCAAGGCAGTACCTATGGCTTCCACTAGATGTCAACAGTCTATATACAAAGACTGGAAGTGAATGGAGTAAGAGGAACGGATAGGAACAGTAAATGGTAAGGGGACCTGAAATGTCAACAAGTTTTCTCCGGGCGCGAGTCTGGGTGCGCACCCCACTTTATTTTCCTTTCATAACGTTTAGGTGACCATCCGAGTGAAATATTATCGCAAATATTCATAAAAGGATAGCTAAGGATGCATTAGAACTGGTATTTGATTTGTTTAGGAAAAGTTTATAGGTATATTTGAACGCGTTCTCTTCACGTTTCAATGGGCGATTCGACGTTGGATTTTCTGAACATAACATGCCAACCAAACAGAGCTTTATGGATATAATAAATGACTTTTTCTAACAAAAGAACCATTGGATGTCTTCGTTGGACACTTGGGAAGCCCTCAGCAGAAGTTCTTCAAAAGGTAAGGGATTTGTTTTCGCTGTGAAATGGGTTTTGTGTGAACCACGGTGGTTTATGAATTTATGCTAACAACTAGATTTGTTTTAGGCTTAGGCGGCCTCGTACGGTGTTGCCCGTAGTCTCGACCCCCCCACCGGCCTCGATGAGGCTCATCATGGGTCTGGGCTACTATTCCCCCCCTTTGTGTCTCGGGACCCCCCCACCAGTGGGTGGTGTTGGTATCCGAGGCAGAAACTAAAAGGTCGAACCCTATGTACAAGTTGTCAGCGGCTGCGTTGTTATGAGAATGGCTGTAACCAAATCTCTTAGTGTTTGTGCTTCAAAACGCTCAGTGGCTGTCGAGGCCTGTCAGTTACTACTAGGTCCGCGTGTGGCAACCTCTTCAGTACCTGCGAACTGAGACAAGGATATCTGTCTGTGATATCGCAAAGTGTTTCACCAGTGGGAGTCATCGGGTCAGTTTCTGGACTGACGCCATTAGTGTCATTGTCAGGGGTGACAGTTCCCCACAAAGTGGAAGGTGTATCATCAGAAGCAGAGTATACTCTGCGCATCAATGTTTTTCTTGCTGAGATGGCCGCAGTGCTTGCAGAAGTGTCCAAAAGGGCAAGAAAAGTTAATCTCAACTACCGTATTGTACGACCGCAAGGAGGAGGGAAGTTGCTCATTCACAGAGACAGCTGGCTCGAAATCATGAAAAGAATGGTCAATCAGGTTGGCTGATGGAATGTGTTGAGATATCATAATATCTCCTTGGATCGGATTCTGCCCCAAGAGGTTTCTAAAAGTATTTTTCCCAAGGGGTGCTTTCGACAGATACCCCTCGCGAATGACTGCGTTGCAGCTAGCGTTTGGGGAAGACAGTGTGGTCAGTGGAGAAGGCACTGTGGCCTGTGACCATACATGGTTGGTTTTCCAATCCCTCAGTGGGAGTAACCGATCCATCAAGTCTGCTCCAAGTAGCAGGGGTTCAGATTTGAGGCTGGTAACATACACAGGGTGAACGAGCGATACGTCCTGGAAGTGTAGTTTCAGCATGACTCTCAATGTGAAAGGCGAGGTAGTCTGAGTGACCCCTCGAAGTGTAGTATCGCATCGTTCCACTTTTAACGAAGCGTTTGACTTTTTCTTCGCAACCTTTCTATCAGAGTCTATAGACAAAGCCAGTGGGCTTGTTTCTTGATCAAGCGGGCCCTGGATAGGGTCTCGAGTGAGAGCTGGAGAAATTTGAATTTTAACTTGCTATGGGTGTTTAATTCCTGCCGACCTGGTGTCCGGTAATTCCCCGTCTAGTCCTTGTGATTTATCTTTGACCCTTTTCTCAAATGTTTCTCGCTTTAGTTCTTCATGTAGTGGAACTTCTGGAGAACATTGGTCTACGTTTTGATCGTCCTTCAAGCCTTTGTTACCCTTGTGGGTTGGGTGCAGAAACGTAGCGGACAGGTTGATTGTAGCGGTAGTCAATTTGATGGCGACGTACTTTACAGTTATTTTGACCGCGGAGGTTATTAGAATCATGGTTTCGTGGTAGAAACCGTTGTTGTACGTCATCTCTCAACGCTCCAATACCTGATAATGCACCCTTTAACTGGAGTGAGTGCTCCCGGTCAAACTTCAACACAGAGTGGTCAGGGCTCTTAGCGTTGTCAACTTTTGATGCCTCAAAAGCTGTGCTTGCAAGCTCTCTGAGTTGTAAGATAGGCAAGCCAACGTGGGTTGCAGGACCCAAGTAGGTAATGAAGGTGGGATATATGTTTGACAGAAACATTTGTTTGAATGGTAATAGCTCTTCCATTCATGTTTCAGTGAGTAGGCCAAAGTAAGCTGAACGAAGCCTATGATAGTAAGCTTGTGGGTGTTCGTTCTGAGCTTGTTTGACGGTGTTAGCCAGTGAGCTATCGTGTTTGCGAGTCGCAGAACCACTGAATTCTCATTTCAAAGCTGTGGCAAGTTTAGTGTAGTCATTTAGCATGTGTTGCTGTTGTAGACGAATGAACCTTGTCATGTGTCTATTTGACGTTCGATTCAACAGGTAAACCCTGTCAGAATCCGTAGCGTTCGGGTAGCCATCCAATGCGTCCTCTATGTCAGCTAGGAACGTCTCAGTATCGTTTGGCTGACCTGGAACGGGGTCAAAGGTGGGGAAATTCTTGACGAGTTTGTCAAGGTATTCCACGCCAAGCGGGAGGAGAGGGTTGGCTTCATCCTGTGGGGAAATTGGGGCCTGGCTTAGCGCGGTAGGCAGAATACTTTGGCTCAGTTGCCAAACAGATCTATCCTATAATTTCTAACCTTACTGGCTCTATGCCCTTGCTCTAGAAATGTACATTGACCGACAGAAATCGTTTGGCCTAACAGACTAAATCTGGAATTTACAACTCATTTCACTGACTATCGACACACGACCGGAGGCTCTCTCCTTAGTTTGTTCAAATGGAAACACACACACAACCAATTTGTATACAAAGCAGTCTGTTTGTACAATTCTGTTTGCACAATTGATATATATATATATTATATATATAATTCAACAGCAAAGTCCAATTCTTTCTTAGATTCCTTGCACGGGGCGTAATAATATGTCGTGTCTTTGGCATCATTAAAGTGAAGACTTATTTTATCAAATCAATTCTCTGTAATTACTATTACGTGATTAAACGAATCATGTAAATGTAATTAACTAGGAAGTCGGGGCACCAAGGAAAATCTTCAGATTACAAAGTTATAATTTTCCTAATATAACTCTTCAGATATTTTAATATCTGATCAATTAGTCTTCTAATTAATGAATTATTCTTTACCTCACGTTAGTCTCATTCCAAACGTCGTAAATTGTTGGTTATCTGCACAAACCCAGCTTTTACTATGAATCATCCATACATCAATTGTCTTAATCATTTATTTACTAACTAACTAAATAATTGCAGAAATGCATAAACAAACAACACAGTAGATAGGGTTACAAGGAAATTTAAAGGGAATACAATTCTTTCACATTGAAGGTTTAACATCATCTTACATCATTTCACAAATAGTTGTATCTTTACTCAGTCATTGTAAACAAAAATTAGATGCAAACCCCATAATTGAGAAATACATATTCAGAGATATAGTCATGTGTGTTTCCTGTCCTCTCTGAGGTCACCAAATGAAACACACTCATCATACCCGTCCCTTAAGTGTTCACGGACCATTCTCTACTTCTCACAAGTGGATATTCTGTATCATATCCCTATTTTGGGGATTTAGGAGTTCGCCATTTGAAATCCTTTGTTCTCTTTATGTGTCTCTTTCTGCATGGCCAGGGGGAGAGAGTCTCCTCCAGGAATGTACGACCTGAGATAACAGAACCTGGGTGTAGGAGAGAGAGAGAGGGAGGGGGAAGCCACTAGCTATACCCAAAAAGGGCCACGTCATAACACATTTTATTTTGTATAGTGGTTACTTGCATCAAACAACACAACAACATTTTCAGTCACCTCCTTGTCTGAAGGACAAGTAGATAAACAAGTTAATGTCAAGACCGGCATGTTTCATGGAATGTAGGCCTACATTTAACACTACACATTAGCTACCACTGTAGGCTCAATGATATAACAGCTATATTCATGTTAAAATGTTATAGGATGCATATTCTCCATAGTTTTTTATTGTAAGCCACTCTGTTACACCTACATTGTGATCAAATAGCCACAGTAGCCTACATGGCCAATGTTAAAGCTGTAACTTAAAGTGGGAAGTTGCACAGAACTTTCAATGTGGATCTAAAGTACCGGAACACATTGGAGAAAATTTTATCTTTATAATAAACCATTGCATGCATATCATCACATTTGCGTAGTGGCATAGAGCAGCAGAGTAGAGAGGTGCTAACAGAAGTTGCACACATGGGGAACATTTTAGTAGCCTAGCCGACTGGTCACAGAATTCAGTTCAATGTCTAGTTTTGATTTACATTTGGTTTAGTTGTCAATGTGAAATGAAACAAAAATGCACATTATTGGATTTTGGTTAAAAGTTGTAAAAAAAATGACAAAATGCCCTTAAATTGATGACTTTTTGCAAATCCAATGAGTGTTCCAAGTAGATTTAACGTCATCACATAGATTTTTTGGGTTGAAATGACGTGGAAACACTGTGGATTCAACTAGTTTTTGCCCAGGGGGAGGGTCCAGATGTCTTTTGCCTTTTATAACTCATTTATAAAACTCGAACTCATTTTGCATGACTGGAGACTTTGGCAGAATATTTTTTAATGCAGCACAAATTATCAAAATGACAGGCTACTTTGACACTGACAAACATGAGAATTTGAGATCGATAAAAACTACCTCAGACACACATATTGTACAATTTGAGGAGGAAATTATAGTCCTAAAAAACTTTACAGTTTCACTGACTCACCAAATAATTCACAGCTCACTCGCCTACTATGGCCGATGCGCTCGTGCCAAATGCCTATCTCTCTCTTGTTTTAGTTTGTAAAACAATGTTCGCTCAATAGGCCTATTTGGAAGTTGATAAAATATTTTGGTAGTTTACAGCAGACAGATTAGAGTCTGATATTTTCAGCAGGACCCATTGAGTTTCCAACCTTCCTGAGATTGTATTTGAAATTGCAAAAGGCCTGTTTTGTCTTCATGTTGTTCACTGACAGGTTTGCCGCGCATTCGCCGACTGTAGGATAATGTATTGCTTGTTATTGGGCTACACACAATCCAAAGAAAGGCACATTTCTTTCAGCACTCAGCACTCCCGTTCTGTGAGCTTGTGTAGCCTACCACTTCGCGGCTGAGTCGTTGTTGCTCCTAGACGTTTCCACTTCACAATAACAGCACTTACAGTTGATGGGGTAGCTCTAGCAGGGCAGAAATTTGATGAACTGACTTGTTGGAAAGGTGGCATCCTATGATGGTGCCACGTTGAAAGTCACTGAGCTCTTCAGTAAGGCCATTCTACTGCCAATGTTTGTCTATGGAGAGTGCATGGCTGTGTTCTCGATTTTATACACCTGTCAGCAACAGGTGTGGCTGAAATAGCCGAATCCACTAATTTGAAGGGGTGTCCACATACTTTATATATATATATATATATATATATATATATATATATATATATATATATATATAGTGTATATGCCCATAGCCCACACCCTCATGCAATGCCATGCCAATTGGCCACATGGTGGAGCTATAACAAGTGATAGTAAATGCAAACTTTGAAAGCTCACACCCCTCACCCTGTGTGACCTACTGTAGAGTCATTAAATTCAGTACATACAGTTGAAGTCAGAAGTTTACATAAACTTAGGTTGGAGTCATTAAAACTCGTTATTCAACCGCGTCACAAATTTCTTGTTAACAAACTATAGTTTTGGAGAGTCGGTTAGGACATCTACTTTGTGCATGACACAAGTAATGTTTCCAACAATTGTTTATAGATATATTATTTCACTTATAACTCACTGTATCACAATTCCACTGGGTCAGAAGTTTACATACACTAAGTTGACTGTGCCTTTAAGCAGCTTGGAAAATTCCAGAAAATGATGGCATGACTTTAGAAGCTTCTGCTAGGCTAATTGACATAATTTGAGTTAATTGGAGGTGTACCTGTGGATGTATTTCAAGGCCTACCTTCAAACTCAGTGCCTCTTTGCTTGACATCAAGGGAAAATCAAAAGAAAACCAAGAAAGCCAAGACCTCAAAAAAAATGGTAGACCTCCACAAGTCTGGTTCATCCTTGGGAGCAACTGGGACTGGTGCACTTTATAAAATAGATGGCATCATGAGGCAGGAACATTATGTGGATATTTTGAAGAAACACCTAAAGACATCAGTCAGAAAGGTAAAGCTTGGTCGCAAATGGGTCTTCCAAATGGACAATGACCCAAGCATATTTCCAAAGTTGTGGCAAAATGGCTTAAGGACAACAAAGTCAAGGTATTGGAGTGGCCATCACAAACTTGAGGGCAGAACTGAAAAAGCGTGTGCGAGCAAGGAAGCCTACAAACCTGACTCAGTTACGCCAGCTCTGTCAGGAGGAATGGGCCACAATTCACCCAACTTATTGTAGGAAGCTTGTGGAATGCTACCCAAAACGTTTGACCCAAGTTAAACAATTTAAAGGCAATGCTACCAAATACTAATTGAGTGTATGTAAACTTCTGACACACTGGGAATGTGATGAAAGAAATAAAAGCTGAAATAAATAATTCTCTCTACTATTATTCTGACATTTCACATTATTAAAATAAAGTGGTGATCCTAACTGACCTAAGACAGGGAATATTTACAAGGATTAAATGTCAGGAATTGTGAAAAACTGAGTTTAAATGTATTTGGCTAAGGTGTATGTAAACAAGGTATTTAATAAGACAACAGCACCAGTACACAAACTATACAAGGTGCGGGAAAAATTACCTGTCTCACAAATATAATGGGCGTAAAACACAGAACCCGGCAAACAATCAACCAGCTATATCATAACCAGTTAGAACAATGAATATAAACACGCACACAAACATGGGGGAAAAAGAGGGTTAAATAATGAAGATGTAATTGGGGATAGAAACCAGGTGTGTAGAAACAGACAAAACAAATGGAAAAATTAAAAGTGGATCGGAGATGGCTACAAGACCGGTGACCTCGACCGCTGAATGCCGTCCGAACAAGGAGAGGGACCGACAGTCGTGACAGGTCCTCCCACCATGACTCCTCGGGAAAGCATGCAGTTTATTAGGCTACAGATTAAATGAGTTCCCTGTAGCACTCACTTTTGTCATGATGAAGGGCTTTGAGAGACTAATCAAGGATCATATCACCTCCACTTTACCGGCCACCCTAGATACACTTCAGTTTGCACACAGCCCCAACATGTCCACAGACGACGCAAATGGCATCCCACCGCACACTGCCCTATCCCATTTGGACAAAAGGAATACCTATGTAAGAATGCTTGCTGTTCATTGACTACAGCTCAGCATTCAACACCATAGTACCCTCCAAGCTCATCATCAAGCTGGAGGCCCTGGGTCTTAACCCTGCCCTGTGCAATTGGGTCCTGGACTTTGACAGGCTACCCCCATGTGGTGGAGGTAGGAAACAACATCTCCACTTCACTGACCCTCAACACTGGGGCCCCACAAGGGTGCGTGCTCAGCCCCCTCCTGCACTCCCTGTTCACCCTCCAACTCAATCATCAAGTTTGCAGATGACACAACAGTATTGAGCTTGAATACCAACAACGACGAGACAGCCTACAGGGAGGAGATGAGGGCACTCGGAGTGTGGTGTCCTTTCGGGCTGTATCACAGATTGGTACGGCAACTGCACCACCCTCAACCGCAAGGCTCTCCAGAGGGTGGTGTGGTCTGCACAACGCATCACCGGGGGCAAACTACCTGCCCTCCATGACACCTACAGCACACGATGTGACAGGAAGGCCAAAAAAATCATCAAGGACAAAAAATCTAATCAAATCAAATGTTATTTGTCACATACACATGGTTAGCAGATGTTAATGCGAGTGTAGCGAAATGCTTGTGCTTCTAGTTCCGACCATGCAGTAGTATCTAACAAGTAATCTAACAAATTCACAACAACTACCTTATACACACAAGAGTAAAGGAATGAATACGAGTATGTACATATAAATAGACGGATGAGCGATGGCTGACCGGCATAAGCAAGATGCAGTAGATGGTATGGAGTACAGTATATACACATATGAGATGAATAATGTAGGATATGTAAACATTATATAAATGGCATTGTTTAAAGTGGCTAGTGATACATTTATTCCATTCAATTATAATTATTAAAGTGGCTAGAGATTTGGGTCGATGGCCGAACGGCATAGGCAAGATTCAGTAGATGGTTTAGAGTACAGTGTATACATTTGATATGAGTATGTCGGATATGTAAACATTATATACAAAATTGTTTAAAGTGGCTAGTGATACATTTGTTCCATCCAATTCCTATGTTTTAAGTGGCTAGAGATTTAAGTCAGTATGTTGGCAGCAGCCACTCAATGTTAGTGATGGCTGTTTAACAGTCTGATGGCCTTGAGGTAGAAGCTGTTTTTCAGTCTCTCGGTCCCAGCTTTGATGCACCTGTACTGACCTCGCCTTCTGGATGATAGCGGGGTGAACAGGCAGTGGCTCGGGTGGTTGTTGTCCTTGATGATATTTTTGGCCTTCCTGTGACATCTGGTGGTGTAGGTGTCCTGAAGGGCAGGTAGTTTAACCCCGGTGATGCGTTGTGCAGTCCTCACTACCCTCTGGAGAGCCTTACGGTTGTGGGCGGAGCAGTTGCCGTACCAAGCGGTGATACAGCCCGACAGGATGCTCTCGATTGTGCATCTGAAGAAGTTTGTGAGTGATTTTGGTGACAAGCCGGATTTCTTCAGCCTCCTGAGGTTGAAGAAGGCGCTATTGCGCCTTTTTTCACCACGCTGTCTGTGTGGGTGGACCAATTCAGTTTGTCTGTGATGTGTACGCCGAGGAACTTAAAACTTTCCACCTTCTCCACTACTGTCCCCTCGATGTGGATAGGGGGGTGCTCCCTCTCCTGAAGTCCACGATCATCTCCTTTGTTTTGTTGACATTGAGTGAGAGGTTATTTTCCTGACACCACACTCCGAGGGCCCTCACTTCCTCCCTGTAGGCCGTCTCGTCGTTGTTGGTAATCAAGCCTACCACGGTAGTGTCGTCAGCAAACTTGATGATTGAGTTGGATGCGTGCTTGGCCACGCAGTCATGGGTAAACAGGGAGTACAGGAGAGGGCTGAGAATGCACCCTTGTGGGGCCCCAGTGTTGAGGATCAGCGGGGTGTAGATGTTGTTTCCTACCCTCACCACCTGGGGCCGGCCCGTCAGGAAGTCCAGGACCCAGTTGCACAGGGCTGGGTCGAGACCTAGGGTCTCGAGCTTAATGACGAGCTTGGAGGGAACTATGGTGTTAAATGCTGAGCTGTAGTCGATGAACAGCATTCTTACATAAGTATTCCTCTTGTCCAGATGGGTTAGGGCAGTATGCAGTGTGATTGCGATTGCGTCGTCTGTGGACCTATTGGGACGGTAAGCAAATTGGAGTGGGTCCAGGATGTCTGGCAGGATGGATGTGATATGATCCTTGACTAGTCTCTCAAAGCACTTCATGATGACGGAAGTGAGTGCTACGGGGCGATAGTCATTTAGCTCAGTTACCTTAGCTTTCTTGGGAACAGGAACAATGGTGGCCCTCTTGAAGCATGTTGGAACAGCAGACTGGGATAGGGACTGATTGAATATGTCCGTAAACACACCAGCCAGATGGTCTGCGCATGCTCTGAGGACACGGCCAGGGATGCCATCTGGACCGGCAGCCTTGCGAGGGTTAACACATTTAAATGTTTTTCTCACATTGGCTGCGGTGAAGGAGAGCCTGCAGGTTTTGGTAGCAGGCCGTGTCGGTGGCACTGTATTGTCCTCAAAACGAGCAAAGAAGTTGTTTAGTTTGTCTGGGAGCAGGGCGTCATGGTCATAGCGGGCTGGTTTTCTTTTTGTAGTCCGTGATTGACTGTAGACCCTGCTACATTCCTCTTGTGTCTGAGCCGTTGAATTGTGACTCTACTTTGTATCTATATTGACGCTTAGCTTGTTTGATTGCCTTGTGGAGGGAATAGCTACACTGTTTGTATTCAGTCATGTTTCCGGTAGCCTTACCCTGGTTAAAAGCAGTGGTTCGCGCTTTCAGTTTTGCTCGAATGCTGTCATCAATCCACGGTTTCTGGTTGGGGAAGGTTTTAATATTTGCTATGGGTACAACATCACCAATGCACTTGCTAATAAACTCGCTCACCGAATCAGTGTTGTTGTCCGACGCTATCCGGAACATATCCCAGTCCACGTGCTCGAAGCAATCTTGCAGCATGGAATCAGATTGGTCGGACCAGCGTTGAACAGACCTGAGCACGGGCGTTTCCTGTTTTAGTTTCTGTTTGTAGGCTGGGAGCAACAAAATGGAGTCATGGTCAGACTTGCCGAAAGGAGGGTGGAGAATAGCCTTGTATGCATCACGGAAGTTGGAATAACAATGATCCAGGATTTTACCAGCCCGAGTGGCACATTCGATATGTTGGTAAAACTTTGGGAGCCTTGTTTTCAAATTAGCCTTATTAAAATCCCCAGCCACAATAAATGCAGCCTCAGGATATGTGGTTTCCAATTTACCTAGAGTGAAATGAATTTCTTTCAGTGCCGTCGATGTATCAGCTTGAGGGGGGATGTACACGGCTGTGATTATAATCGAGGAGAATTCTCTTGGTAGATAATGCGGTCGGCATTTGATTGTAAGGAATTCTATGTCAGGTGAACAAAAGGATTTGAGTTCCTGTATGTTGTTATGATCACACCACGTCTCGTTAATCATAAGACACACACCCCCACCCTTCTTCTTACCAGATAGATGTTTGTTTCTGTCGACGCGATGCGTGGAGAAACCAGGTGGCTGTACCGACTCAGATAACGTGTCCTGAGTGAGCTATGTTCCGTGAAGCAAAGAACGTTGCAGTCTCGGATGTCTCTCTGAAAGGCAACCCTCGATCTGTTTCGTCTACTTTGTTGTCCAGAGACTGTACATTGGCGATTAAAATACTCGGGAGAGGTGCACGATGCACCTGTCGACGTAGCTTGACCAAAAGACCGCCGCGTTTCCCCCTTCTCCTGCGCCGGTGTTGTTTTGAGTCGCCGGGTGCGATCCAGTCTGTTGTCCTGGTTGGGGTACCAAACAGAGAATCCGCTTCGGGAAAGTCGTATTCCTGGTCGTAATGTTGGTATCTTGACCCTGCTCTTATATCCAATAGTTCCTCCCGGTTGTATGTAATAAAACTTAATATTTCCCGGGGTAACAATGTAAGAAGTAATACATAAAAAAACAAAATACGTGAAGCGAGCCACTGCCTGTTCCCGAGCCACTGCCTGTTCACACCGCTACCATCCAGAAGGCGAGGTCAGTACAGGTACATCAAAGGTGGGGCCGAGAGACTGAAAAACAGCTTCTACCTCAAGGCCATCAGAATGTTAAACAGAAATCACTAACTCAGAGAGGCTGCTGCCTACATTGAGACCCAATCACTAGCCACTTTAACATATGGATCACTAGTCACTTTATGCAATGCCACTTTAAATAATGTCACTTTAATAATGTTTACATATCTTACATTACTCATATCACAAGTATATACTGTATTTTATTCCATCTATTGCACCTTTCCTATGCCGCTCGTCCGTCACTCATCCATATACTTATATGTACTGTACATATTCTCATTCAAACCTTCAGGTTTGTGTGTATTAGGTAGTTGTCGGGGACTTGTTAGATATTACTGCACTGTTGGAACTAGAAGCACAATCATTTCGCTACACTTGCATTAACATCTGCTAACCATGTGTATGTGACCAATAACATTTGATTTGATTTGATTATGTACTTCACAGGTTGGTGAAAGTGCAACGTGATGAGCTTGATGCTCCCTTCCAATAAATATCAAGAGTCTTATTCTGGTAACCTGATCATCGATGCTTAGGTGTCGTTTGACAAATAACAATTATCTTGCTCGTTTGTCCATAATAATCCCATCATGTAGGCTATACCCACACTGTATCTGCGAGCTGTTAGCTAGAGGACAAGTGCCAATGCCAGAGTGAGAAAACCAGCAGTAGAGCTGCAAAATGCAATGGAAATCCATGTAACTAGTATTTTTTACATGGTACATGGGAATTTAACCGCATTAAAAAAAGAGCACTACACATCTTTGGTGGGAAAATGTGCATTTTGTTTTTATTTCGGATTTTAGAATATTGACACAAAAATCTGGCGCCATTTGAATGGAAATCTATGCAACAATTTCAACAATTTTACTAAGTTACAGTTCATAAAAGGAAATCAGTCAATCGAAATAAATCAATTAGGCCCTAATCTATGGATTTCACATGACTGGGCAGGTGCGCAGCCATGGGCCTGGCTCCCAAGTAGGCCCACCCACTTGGGAGCCAGGCCCACCCACTGTGGAGCCAGGCCCAGCAAATCAGAATAGGTTTTACCCCACAAAAGGGCTTTATTATAGACAGAAATACTCCTCAGTTTCATCAGCTGTCTGGGTGGCTGGTCTCAGATGATCCTGCAGGTGAAAAAGCCAGATGTGGAGGTCCTGAGCTGGTGTGGTTACACATTCTCTGCGGTTGTGAGGCCGGTTGAACATACAGTCAAATTCTCTAAAATGATTTTGGAGGCGGCTTATGGTATAGAAATGAACACTCAATTCTCTGGCAACAGCTCTGGTGGACATTCATGCAGTCAGCATGCTAATTGCACATGCCCTCAAAACTTGAGACATCTGTGGCATTGTGTGACAAAAGTGCACATTTTAGAGTGGCCTTTTATTGTCCCCAGCACAAGGTACACCTGTGTAATGATCGTGCTGTTTACTCAGCTTCTTGATATGCCACACCTGTCAGGTGGATGGATTATCTTGGCAAAGGAGAAATGTTCACTAACAAAGGTGTAAGCAGATTTCCGCACAGAATTTGAGAGAAATAAGCTTTTTGTGCGTATGGAACATTTTTGGGGTCTTTTACTTCAGCTCATGAAACATGGGACCAACACTTTACATTTATATTTTTGTTCAGTATATTTATGATGATAGAGGGTGATACAGGCAAGTTGGAAGGGTTGGAGAAGGGATTGAACCCTGGTCTGCAGTGTGGAGGGTAGTTTGTGTGTCAAAACCTGGGAGTGATATAGCTCAACAACAGACTCAAAATTGTGTGCGCGTTTGTGTGTTTCTTTGTCTATATCACATGGTAAGGATTTGTGTATGTCTATCTGTCTGTGTCTGTTTGTGTGAATAAGCATGGCTTTGAAATCATCCGTACAATGGATTTATTTAGTCCTAACTTCATTACTACTCTCACTTGAGGCCAAACTCTATCACCCTTTGGCAATCAGAGATGATTGCCAAACACTTTATGGTCCTATACGGTGTCCATATGAGGACAGCCTCAGATTGAAACAAGTCCTGCTGAGACTGAGGATGTTGTAATATGGACACGTAGCACTAGGCAGCCACACATTACATGGCATAAACCCTGTTCCAAAGCAAGTAGATTAACCTATATATTATTTTCAAGTTCATTTTCATTTAATTTCATTCACTTGCCAGATGTCAATAGCCTGAGCCACGCGTTTTGAGTGATTAAATGAGGCACTGTGCTTTTACCCGTATTTACAGCATTATCCGGCTAGTGTTGCTGCAAATAAAAAAATCATAGGAAATGTTCTGTAATTAATACAAGGTGTCTCCAATCAATCAGTGTCTGGTTGTGCTCATGTATTTTGGCAGGGGGAATCGCCTGTCAAACGGGAGGCGTAGTTTTGCGAATCTTGATCGCATAATGTAGATTATTTGGCAAGGACAAGTATTTGTAGATCAGTGACTCTACACCTCACTTTGCTCAAGCTATTCCACTCCAACTGACTCAATCTCTGGTCATCGTAACTTGTACAAATGGGGCAGTTAAAGGGGAGTCGAGGAATCCAACCACGGAAGTAAAAAAAAAAGATTAGGAAATCCAAGATCTGAATAGCGCGTGGAATAAAAGTGCTTCAATACACTGCTGGGACACTTGTTGCAGATGACAAAAATATATTCTGCAAAACCTGGAACATTAGGCTACTTAAGAAAAATAAATGTGCAATAGACCATCTGAAATAAAAAAAGCTTGTTAATAAAAAGCATCTCCATAATAACAGACGAATCCAATGATAAGAGAGAAGAGTTCTTCATATTTTTGTTTGTCTTGCAAACGAGAGCTGGGTGAAGAAGTAAAAGTTGTTCTGTTCTGATGTCGGAAAGTGTTAAAACATATTAACAAAACATTGAGGTTGATTTAAAAAGCAAACTGGTTGTGTGTCAGACAATGCAAGCTAAATGGTCAAAGTATACAATGACATTCTGCAGGACTTGTTGCCAAATTCATTGCATTTGGCAATTAATATCTGGCAAAATAATTTCCCAGAGGTCGACAAGCTTGTTGGTTGAATCAACGTTGTTTCCACACACACAATACCACATGTCAAAGTGGAATTATGTTTGACATTTTTACAAATGATTTAAAAATGAAAAGCTGAAATGTCTTAATTCATAAAGTGTTCAACCCCTTTGTTATGGCAAACCTAAATAAGTTCAGGAGTAAACATTTGCTTAACAAGTCACAAAATAAGTTGCATGGACTCACTGTGTGTAATAATAGTGTTTAAGATGATTTTTGAATGACTACCTTCTCTGTACCCAACACATACAATGATACAGTGAGGCAAAAAAAGTATTTAGTCATCCACCAATTGTGCAAGTTCTCTCACTTAAAAAGATGAGAGAGGCCTGTAATTTTCATCATAGGTACACTTCAACTATGACAGACAAAATGAGGAAAAGAAATCCAGAAAATCACATTGTAGGATTTTTTATGAATTTATTTGCAAATTATGGTGGAAAATAAGTATTTGGTCACATACAAACAAGCAAGATTTCTGGCTCTCACAGACCTGTAACTTCTTCTTTAAGAGGCTCCTCTGTCCTCCACTCGTTACCTGTATTAATGGCACCTGTTTGAACTTGTTATCAGTATAAAAGACACCTGTCCACAACCTCAAACAGTCACACTCCAAACTCCACTATGGCCAAGACCAAAGAGCTGTCAAAGGACACCAGAAACAAAATTGTAGACCTGCACCAGGTTGGGAAGACTGAATCTGCAATAGGTAAGCAGCTTGGTTGGAAGAAATCAACTGTGGGAGCAATTATTAGGAAATGGAAGACATACAAGACCACTGATAATCTTCCTCGATCTGGGGCTCCACGCAAGATCTCACCCCATGGGGTCAAAATGATCACAAGAACGGTGAGCAAAAATCCCAGAACCACACGGGGACCTAGTGAATGACCTGCAGAGAGCTGGGACCAAAGTAACAAAGCCTACCATCAGTAACACACTCGCCGCCAGGGACTCAAATCCTGCAGTGCCAGACGTGTCCCCCTGCTTAAGCCAGTACATGTTCAGGCCCGTCTGAAGTTTGCTAGAGAGCATTTGGATGATCCAGATGAGGATTGGGAGAATGTCAGATGAAACCAAAATAGAACTTTTTGGTAAAAACTCAACTCGTCGTGTTTGGAGGACAAAGAATGCTGAGTTGCATCCAAAGAACACCATACCTACTGTGAAGCATGGGGGTGGAAACATCATGCTTTGGGGCTGTTTTTCTGCAAAGGGACCAGGACGACTGATCCGTGTAAAGGAAAGAATGAATAGGGCCATGTATCGTGAGATTGAGTGAAAACCTCCTTCCATCAGCGAGGGAATTGAAGATGAAACGTGGCTGGGTCTTTTTCAGCATGACAATGATCCCAAACACACCGCCCGAACAACGAAGGAGTGGCCGTAAGAAGCATTTCAAGGTCCTGGAGTGGCCTAGCCAGTCTCAGATCTCAACCCCATAGAAAATCTTTGGAGGGAGTTGAAAGTCCGTGTTGCCCAGCGACAGCCCCAAAACATCACTGCTCTAGAGGAGATCTGCATGGAGGAATGGGCCAAAATACCAGCAACAGTGTGTGAAAACCTTGTGAAGACTTACAGAAAACGTTTGACCTCTGTTATATACCCTTTGTTGGCAATGACAAAGTATTGAGATAAACTTTTGTTATTGACCAAATACTTATTTTCCACCATCATTTGCAAATAAATAAATTAAAAATCCTACAATGTGATTTTCTGGATTTCTTTTTCTCATTTCGTCTGTCATAGTTGAAGTGTACCTATGATGAAAATTACAGGCCTCTCTCATCTTTTTAAGTTGGAGAACTTGCACAATTGGTGGCTGACTAAATACTTTTTTGCCCCACTGTATATGGTCCCTCAATCGAGCAGTACAATTCAAGCACAGATTCAATCACAAAGACCAGGAAGGTTTTCCAAGGTCTCGCAAAGAAGGGCGGGCACCTTTTGGCAGATTGGTAAAAGACATTGAATATCCATTTGAGCATCGTGAAGTAATTATTTTACACTTTGGATGGTGTATCAGTACACATGGTCACTACAAAGATACAGGCATCCTTCCTAACTCAGGGTTTTCACCAGGAGGCCAATGGTGACTTTAAAACAGTTGCAGAGTTTAATGGCTGTGACAGGAGAAAACTGAAGATGGATCAACATTGTAGTTACTCCACAATAAGAACCTAAATGACAGAGTGAAAAGAAGAAAGCCCGTACAGAATAAAAAATTATCACATTATCAAATTATCACATTATTAAACATGCATCCTGTTTGCATTAAGGCACTAAAGTAAAACTGCAAAAATGTGGCAAAGAAATTATCTTTATGTCCTGAATACAAAGGGTTATGTTTGAGGAAAATCCAACACAACACTTCACTGAGTACCACTCTTCATATTTTCAAGCATGGTGGTGGCTGCATCATGTTATAGGTATGCTCGTCTTTGGCAAGGACTAGGGATTTTTATATATATATACACATATACACACACACACCCCCAAAAAAACAGGAAGAATCCTAGAGGAAAAACAGGTTCAGTCTGCTTTCCAAAAGGCACTGGGAGACAAATTCACCTTTCAGCAGGGCAATAACCACAAGGTCAAATATATACTGGAGTTGCTTACCAAGACAGCATTGAATGTTCTTCAGTGGTCTAGTTACAGTTTTGACTTAAAAATCGGCTTGAAAATCTATGGCAAGACATGAAAATGGTTCTCTAGCAATGATAAACAACCAGCTTGACAGTGCTTGAAGATTTCTTTAAGGAATAATGTGCAAATACTGTACAACCCAGGTGTGCAAAGCTCTTAGAGACTTACCCAGAAAGATTCAAAGCTGCAATCACTGGCAAAGGGGATTCTATTTATTTAACTAGGCAAGTCAGTTAAGAACATATTCTTATTTACAATGGCCTACCCCAGCCAAACCCAGACAACACTGGGCCAATTGTGCACCGCCCTATGGGACTCCCAATCACGGCCAGATGTGATGCAGCCTAAATTTGAGCCAAGTACTGCCTCTTGCACTGAGAAGCAGTGTCTTAGACCACTGCACCACTCGGGAGTCCATTCTAACAAGTATTGACTCGGGGGTGTGAATACTTAAGTAAATTAGATATTTCTGTATTTCATTTTCAATACATTTGCAAACACTTCTAAAAACATGTTTTCACTTTGTTATTTTGGGTATTGTATGTAGATGCATGAGAAAAACAATACTTTTTATTCATTTTGAATTCAGGCTGTAAAACAACAAAATGTGGAATAAATCAAAGAGTATGAATACTTTCTGAAGGCACATTATGCACGTCTTACAGTGTGGCTTTAAAATGTTTCTTGTCTGTGTCATGAGACCGACCATTACTATTGTGTGTGTTACTATCGAGGATTTATAATTTTTGTTGGTGCCTCACTCTAATGGTACTCTACATGCATATTGAGTGTGTCTTCACAGAGAGCCACAATACTTACAATAACTATTGTGTGTGTTACTAACTCCATTTGATGGTACTCTACATGAATATACAGAATGTGGCTTTAACATCATATGTTTTTGCCTGTGTCTCCACAGAGAGCCGTGAGACTTACCAGAGACAGGTGATGTCCATCTGCAGCATCGCCTCAGGAATCAGTTTTCTCGGAGTGGCGTGCATGGCTCTCTATCGCCGCAACAAGTGAGTGATTGTCACCAAACAACAGAGGGACAATTGTATCATCACCATTGGACCTAAACTGTAAGATACAAAAGCATGAGCCAGCATTTTATTTTATTTATTTAACCTTTATCTAACTAGGCAAGTCAGTTAAGAACAAATTCTTATTTACAATGACGGCCTACACAGGCCAAACCCGGAAGACGCTGGGCCAACTGTGCGCCGCCCTATGGGACTTCCAATCACGGCCGGTTGTGATACCGCCTGGATTTGAACCAGGGTGTCTGAAGTGACGCCTCATGCACTGAGATGCAGTGCCTTAGGGAGCAGCGGTCTGCATTCGCATAGGAAGGTAGAGGCGTAGCCCTGGGACCTCATTTATACATTTTGCGTACGCACAAAAAAATGTGTGCTCCAGTTCACGCAAAAGTGGACATTTAAAAAACCTAAACTTGAACTGAGAATGTGCTTATCCTCCTCCTTTAGACCAGTGTTTCCCTAACCTGGTCCTCGAGTACCCTCAACAGTGCACAGTTTTGTTGTAGCCCTTGATAAACACACCTCATTCAACTCATTGAGGGCTTGATGATTAGTTGAATCAGTTGTGCTTGTTCAGAGTTACAATAAAAATGTGTACTGTTCGGGGTATTCGGGGACCAGGGATGGGAAACATTGCTTTAGACCTTGCATATATACAATCTTTAGTGGTTTAACTATTTGCATTGCAAGAAGGCAAAAGTGGCGTATGCAAATGGAGAATAAATTATGACACTTATTCATAACAACAAAAACAGGTAGCTAAATATAAAAACAATATTCAGTAATTTGCCATTAGTGAGAAGAGTGAAAATCGATTTATTTTATCTTTGCATCGATTTACTATTATTTATTTAATTTCCCTTTTCTGACTGTGAAGATACTCACAAAATATATAGGCCTACAACAGGTTAGGATAGGCTACCGTTCGTCCCATCTCTCATTTAATCACACTGCACCAAATACCCTAGTACACCTCTGAAGGCTCTACCCATTTCCATGCCAGTCGGAAGAACTTAGGTGTTTTATCTATGAACACTCAAAAGCTGGTTTCTCCACCAACCGGTGGGAACCATGGGGTGTTAACAACACTCGAGATAACACATATGGAATCATGTAGTAACCCAAAAAATTGTTAAACAAATCAAAATATATTTTGTATTTGAGATTCTTCAAAGTAGCCACAGTTTGCCTTGACGACAGCTTTGCACACGCTTGGCATTCTCTCAACCAGCTTCATGAGGTAGTCACCAGGTGTTCCTTGTTAAAACTTAATTTGTGGAATTTCTATCCTTCTTAAAGCGTTTGAACCAATCAGTTGTGTTGTGACAAGGTAGGGGTGGTATCGGTGACCAGTCCTACCACCATTTTGTCATCAGCAAACTTGATGGTGTTGGAGTCGTGCTTGGTCTCACAGTCGTGGGTGAACAGGGAGTACAGGAGGAGACTAAGCATGCACCCCTGAGGGGCCCTCTGTTGAGGATCAGCGTGGCGGATGTGTTGTTACCTACTCTTACCACCTGGGGCTTGGCCCGTCAGGAAGTCCAGAATCCAGTTGCAGAGGGAGGTGTTTAGTCCCAGGGTCCTTAGCTTAGTGATGAGCTGTGAGGGCATTATGGTGTTCAACGCTGAGCTGTAGTCAATGAATAGCATTCTCACATAGGTGTTCCTTTTGTCCAGATGGGAAAGTGCAGTGCAATAAAGATAGCAATATTTTTGGTCTGTTGGTGCGGTATGCAATTTGGAGTGGGTCTAGAGTTTCTGGGATAATGGTGTTGATGTGAGCCATGACCAGCCTTTCAAAGCACTTCATGGCTACAGATGTGAGTGCTACGGGTCGGTAGTCATTTAGGCAGGTTACCTTAGTGTTCTTGAGCACAGGGACTATGGTGGTCTGCTTGAAACATGTTGGTATTACAGACTCAGTCAGAGACGGGTTGAAAATGTCTGAAGACACTTGGTCAGCGCATGCTCGGAGTACACGTCCTGGTAATTCTTCTGGCCCTGCGGCCTTGTGAATGTTTACTCACATCGGCTATGTAGAGCGTGATGACACAGGAACAGCTGATGCTCTCATGCAAAGAAAAACCTTTTCCAGTACGAGGTGCGTAATCGCTGTCTTGATATCTAGAAGCTCTTTTTGGTCATAAGAGACAGGGGCAGAAACATTATGTACAAAATAAGTTGCAAATAATGCAAAAAAACACACAATAACACAATTGGTTAGGAGACCGTAAAACGGCAGCCATCTCCTCCGGCGCCATTATATATATATATATATATATATATATATATATAACCTATTGTGTGTTTTTTTGCATTATTTGTAACTTATTTTGTACATAATGTTTCTGCCCCTGTCTCTTATGACCAAAAAGAGCTTCTAGATATCAAGACAGTGATTACGCACTTCGTACTGGAAAAGGTTTTTCTTTAACAAGTCGGAAGCGATGGATTTACTTCAGACACCCGACAAGGCCATAATCCCCGTGATTCACATGAGAAAGAGACATATATATATATATATGTATACACCGCTTGTCATGAGGTACTCTACCTCAGGCAAGCGATACCTCAAGACTTCTTTAACATTAGACATCACGCACCAGCAGTTATTGACAAGACACACACCCCCGCCCCTCGTCTTACCAGACGTACTGTAGCTACTCTGTCCTGGCGATACACAGAAAAACCATCCAGCTCTATATTACCTGTGTATTAGTTCAGCCACAACTCAGTGAAACATAAGATATCACAGTTTTCAATGTCCCATTGGTAGGATAGTCTCTGATTGCACTTTGGCCAATAGAACCAATGGTAATGGCGATTTACTCACTCACCTAGGAATCCTAACAAGGTATCTCGACATTCTCCCTCGGTATCTCCGTCTTTTCTTCATGCTAATGGCGGGGATTTGGACCTGTTCTCCGGAAAGCAGTATATCCTTCGTGTCGGACTCATTAAAGAGAAAAATCTTCTTCCAGTTCAAGGTGTGTAATTGCTGGTATGATGTCCAGAAGCTCTTTTTGGACATATGAGACGGTAGCAGCAACTTTATGTACATTGTAAGTTACAAACAATGCGAAAAAACTAAAATAGCACAGTTGGTTAGGAGCCCGTAAAACGGCAGCCATCCCAACCGTTGCCATTATTACACACAATACATCATAACGACAAAGCGAGAACAGGTTTTTAAAATATATGCCAAGACTTGACAATGGCTGTCTAGCAAGTATCAACAACCAACTTGACAAAGCTTGAAGAATGTTTTAAAGAATAATGTGCAAATACTGTACAATCCAGGTGTGCAAATCTCTTGGAGACTTACCCAGCTGTAATCGCTGCCAAAGGTGATTCTAACATGTATTGACTCGTGGGTGTGAATACTTATTTAAATGAGATTTCTGTATTTTATTTTCAACACATTTGAAAAAATAATATGTTTTCACTTTGTCATTATGGGGTATTGTGAGTCCATTTTGAATTCAGGCTGTAACACACCAAAATGTGGAATAAGTCAAGGGGTATGAATGCTTTCTGAAGGCACTGTATGTTAGTCAGTCCATGTCTTTATGGCACTACTCACCTTCAAACTCTGCCATGTTTCCTCTCCACCTGTGTACCTTAATCTCAGCTGAATGACCTGCAGACAGTTGTGCGGGCTGTTCTTCCTGAGACATGACAAAGAAAAAACATGAAATTTCATGCATGATCCTCGCACCACTATTTCATGTAACATATTTGAGAATGTTAAGATAACCATCATACAACAACCTACCCCGATTGCTAAGTTGGACTTTTTCTAAAAAGAAAAACGTTATTTTGTCAAATTTCAAGTCATGAACAATTACAAATTTGTCCTCACTTTTCTTGAGGCTTACATTTGTCCTCCTCACCAGCATTCATGTGTAGATCCCTTACTGCCGGCTATTAAATCAGAAAATACCATCATTAGCAAATGAACAGGATTCAAATATTGAACATTAGCTACCACAAAGTGACAAGTTGTAAAAGTAAACCTTTAATTTACAGATAGCTCCATCCGTCTGGCTCGAGGAACGCCTGTTCCGGTGCAGTCACTGGAGGACTGCTGCTGTAGCTGCTGTTATTGGAATAGTTCAGATACATGTGTAATCAGCCTTTCTTTCATATAGAGTGCATTCGGGAAGGTATTCAGACCCATTCCCTTTTTCCACATTTTGTTACATTACAACCTTATTCTAAAATGTATAAAAAAATGTAATTAAAAAAGAAATAAGTAAATAAACAAGCTACACAAAGCACAAACAGGTTAGCATTTTTGCAAATGTATAAAAAAAAAACTTAAATACCTTATTTACATAAGCATTCAGACCGTTTGCTATGAGAATCGAAATTGAGCTCAGGTGCATCCTGTTTCCATTGATCATCCTTGAGATGTTTCTACAACTTGATCCGAGTCCACCTGTGGTAAATTCAATTGATTGGACATGATTTAACTACCTCTGCTTAGAAACGTTATTTGTAATAATTTCCATGGCTTGGTGCGTAGAAAGTACGTTCATTGTTATCTACAGGAATATATTTTTTAAATGACCTGCAGTAGAAAACACATGCAAGGAAGCAATATGGCAGAGTTTTCAAATCACTTTCATTTGGTTGGTCATTTTCAACCGTCACGCCTTCACTTCTGGTTTAGTTCGTTTCTTTGTGGCTGTGGTAACTAGTAGAAACCGTGCCTGTTGTTCACACTCTTATCTGCCCTCTCATTGGCTAGAATGGTCCCACCTCATCTTGCCTCCTCCCAACTGCCTTCCATTTTTGAAGACATTTATTATAATTGTTAGAGCGGCCTCTAGAGTATCTGGTCAATATAATAGATCTTCTGTGAACTAGTGTGTCACTCCCAATGACTCAATATGGTAGCTCCAGCAGAGACGAAAGAGGACGTGAGACATTTCACTGGCTCCTTTTTTTCTGGTTCATTTAAAAGTAGACCCAGCTGCTATCACATTGGTATCTACTGAAACTGTGAATATTTTTAGTGGGGATTGCAAAGCAAAAGTCCCTATTATAAATCTTTGACGTACTTCTTTTTATTGTGACTTAAATCTTAAACATACTTCGGGATTTGTATTATTATTAAGCACGCTACTCCTCTTACACCATTTAAGCTAGAAACGCCGGTCAAACTTTAAAACGTGTAGACTGGCCAGGACAACTTTTTGATACCTTTTATATTTTTTAAGTTATTTTATTTGTCCTTTTTGTCCCCCATCTACTTACTTGGGATTTCCTCAACATTCTAAATCTCCCATTGTGACATCATCACTTCCAACATTCCATTCACGCTAACTGCAACAATGCAACTTTTGACACAAATCTTCTACTTTTACCACTTTGTTAACAACTTCTACAAAACGTTAGAGCATATGAAATCGTCCTCTACTTTTCTGCTCTTCAAATCTAACCACGGAACAAAATATATTATTCTGATAAAAATTAGTAACTGCATTAACTGCATTAACAATACTCTCTGTAACTTTTTGTAAAAAGCAGACATTTTTACCACTTCCCCAACAAGGTAGACAAACAGTGAGAGGGTATGACATCTTCATCTACTCTGCTATTCAAATCTGTTCGTGGAACTATCTGCTATGTATATAACGATACAGCTGTTTCAGTAACTGCAATAACACATTAACACATTTCCCCAAAACCTTTTCCAAACGACTGCCGTTTTGACAACTCCTCCAACAAGTCAGACAAAAACTTGGAGTGTGAGAAATCTTCCTCTACTTCTCTGCTTTTCAAAACTGAAAATATTAGGAATAGCTTCAACCAATCAATAGATAGCAGTTGATGAGTTACTAAAACAGCTCTGTCTTTTGCAGTAAGTCATGTCAGAAGCTAGAAGATTCATTACTGACCACAGTTGGTGGCCACAAACATACAACTACTGACCACATAACTATTGGCCACAACTATTGACCACAGCTACTGCACACAACTACTGACCACAAGTACACACCTACTAACCACAACCACACAACTGCTGACCACAGCTAGTGAACACAACCACTAAACGACTGACCAATACAATTACTGAACCATTCAATTACTGACCACAAACACAAAACTCCTGACAACAACGACACATTTACCGACCACCACCCACTTTAAATTATAACTACTCAAATGTGCATATATAAGCATATAATACCCACCAACAATAATTGTTCCTCTTGAACCGTTCAAGCTAGAGACACCAAACCAACTTTCACATGTCCAGGCTATCCTATCAACCAACCAATCAATCAATCCTTTCGTCTACCTATTTTTTCAGCTACAACCAGTCACCACCATTACTGCTGCAGGTACTACCACTACTATAACATTTCAAGTTTGCAAGCACAACACATTTTCTTCAGAAAATATACTTTTCAGTGATCACTTAGCCTAAAGAGTTTATTTATTATATATAACTACAACTAGCTATCAATAGGTCTACATATGAACCTATTCTACATAGTTCTCCAATTACTACAAAAATAATTTTTGTCATCACTAGATTCACTATTATATTTCTCTCCCAAAATAATAGCCTGAACATTCTAATCATTACATCATCATTCAACTACAATCAAACTTCATTTACACTGAAAGATTTACAAAAGTACATTGTGCATCAATCTAAGCCCACAGTATGAATGATTGAGTTGCTTTGCTTTCCTAAGAGTGTAGTCCTTATGATCCTGCCTTTTATTCCCATCTTCTGATAGAAGATCGCTTTGTCCTATGTCTTTCATCTTTTAGTTTTCACACGCAACAACTGTAGTTTAGACATTTTTGGGATCTAACTGCCCCACAATCCAACGTAATAAGATTGATTTTTATGGTTTATTTATGTACAGTGAGGGAAAAAAGTATTTGATCCCCTGCTGATTTTGTACGTTTGCCCACTGACAAAAAAAATGATCAGTCTATAATTTTAATGGTAGGTGTATTTGAACAGTGAGAGACAGAATAACAACCAAAAAATCCAGAAAAACGCATGTGAAAAATGTTATAAATTGATTTGTATTTTAATTAGAGAAATAAGTATTTGAACCCCTCTCAATCAGAAAGATTTCTGGTTCCCAGGTGTCTTTTATACAGGTAATGAGCTGAGATTAGGAGCACACTCTTAAAGGGAGTGCTCCTAATCTCAGCTTGTTACCTGTATAAAAGACACCTGTCCACAGAAGCAATCAATCAATCAGATTCCAAACTCTCCACCATGGCCAAGACCAAAGAGCTCTCCAAGGATGTCAGGGACAAGATTGTAGACCTACACAAGGCTGGAATGGGCTACAAGACCATGGCCAAGCAGCTTGGTGGGAAGGTGACAACAGTTGGTGCAATTATTCGCAAATGGAAGAAACACAAAATAACTGTCAATCTCCCTCGGCCTGGGGCTACATGCAAGATCTCACCTCGTGGAGTTGCAATGATCATGAGAACGATGAGGAATCAGCCCAGAACTACACGGGAGGATCTTGTCAATGATCTCAAGGCAGCTGGGACAATTGTCACCAAGAAAACAATTGGTAACACAAAAATTGAAGTATTATGACTAGCAATGTCTGGGTCGGGAGTGGAGTGTATGTGTGTGTGTATATATATATATACACAGTCCATTCGGAAAGTATTCAGACCCCTTGACTTTTTCCAAATTTTGTTACGTTGCAGCCTCATTCTAAAATTTGATTAAATTAATTGTTTTCCTCAATAGTCTACACACAATACCCCATAATGACAAAGCAACAAAAATTTTGCAAATGTATAAAAAATGTAAAACAGAAATACGTTATTTACATAAGTGTGCAGACCCCTTGCTATGAGACTCGAAATTGAGCTCAGGTGCATCCTGTTTCTATTGATCATCCTTGAGATGTTTCTACAACTTGATTGGAGTCAACCTATGGTAAATTCAATTGATTGGACATGATTTGGAAAGGTACACACCTGTCTATATAAGGTTCCACAGTTGACAATGCACGTCAGAGCAAAAACCAAGCCAGAAGGCCAGCATCCCGGAGTTGCCTCCTCACTGTTGACGTTGAGACTAGTGTTTTGGGGTACTATTTAATGAAGCTGCCAGTTGACAACTTGTGAGGCATCTGTTACTCAAACTAGACACTCTAATGTACTTGTCCTCTTGCTCAGTTGTGCACCGGGGCCTCCCACTCCTCTATATATTCTGGTTAGAGACAGTTTGTGCTGTTCTGTGAAGGAAGTAATACACAGTATTGTACAAGATATTACGGTTCTTGGCAATTTCTCACATGGAATAGACTAAGCACACAGCCAAGACAATGCAGGAGTGGCTTCAGGACAAGTCTCTGAATGTCCTTGAGTGGCCCAGCCAGAGCCCGGACTTAAACCTGATCGACCATCGCTGTAGAGACCTGAAAATAGCTGTGCAGCAACGCTCCCCATCCAACCCAACAGAGCACAAGGGGATCTGCAGAGAAGAATGGGAGAAACCCCCAAATACAGGTCTGCCAAGCTTGTAGCGTCATACCCAAGAGAAATGGCAGCTGTAATCGCTGCCAAGGTGCTTCAACAAAGAACTGAGTAAAGGGTCTGAATACTTATATAAATGTAATATTTCCATTTTTAATAAGTTAGATGACTGTGTCTGTAGTAAAGTAGCAGGCATAAAATAAAGCTACAGCAAAGTTGATACTGTGAGATTTCAAAACATTTAAAGCTATGACTAGAGAGACTATTTTTAAGTCATGTTAAAAACAAATCTGAGCGATAGATCTCGGCTTGAATTTTGACTCAAAGTAATCTACACTCAGAAAATAGTTGGTTAACACTCAACGTTTCCCTTTACTGTGGAAATTGTGATCGAATCAGCGCAATATTAGCCACTTTCAATGCAACATACCAATACAAAACGAACTATGCAAGAGATGTTGTTGTAGGCAGAATGCATCGGAGTAGGATTCTATTGCATTGACACGCACTACTCAGCCCGTACGTAGATTGGTGCAGCATAAAAAATCTGAATTGCAGTAGGCCTATATTCAAACGGACCATTGCCATATATGGATCTGTTCAATTTACTGGACTGTGTTTACGACATGAGCAGTCGTGAGTAGATGCGCTTGTTTCGAGAAAAAAAGCGAGAGTTGCCACAAGTGCATATCCTTTGCTAGCTAGTAAGTTATTTGCCCAGTTATAGATCATGTGTAGTAAGCAATAGGGGAGTGA
Source organism: Brachymystax lenok tsinlingensis (assembly GCA_030435695.1). Classification (NCBI taxonomy): domain Eukaryota; kingdom Metazoa; phylum Chordata; class Actinopteri; order Salmoniformes; family Salmonidae; genus Brachymystax; species Brachymystax lenok. The sequence goes on from CM059780.1 coordinate 28,930,539, forward strand.
ATGCTTCCTACAAGAGCACAAAAACATACATTTCTAGACATCTTTGAAAGCGAGTCAGGTAAAAAGCTTTTTTATGTCTTAAATGGGCAGTGTTGTATTTTGAGACATGCTTGAATAAGCTTAGCCAATAGGCAGAGGGTAGCATCATTTATCTGATTATCTGTAATGATGGCATCAGAATATTAATGCATTTGATTTGGTAGTGGTTTCTTGCATCAAACACCACAAAAACATTTTCAGTCACTTTGTCTTAAGGACAAGTGGATAAACAGGTTAATAAACAGGGTTTTTATTTCAATAGTCTCATGGAATGCATTGAACACCACTCATTGGCTGATACTGTAGACTGCATGATAGAACAGATACTTCCATGTTAAAATGTTATGGGATGCATTTTTTCCATTGTTTTTGATGGTAGGCATTCATTATGATTGATCAAATAGCCACAGTAGCCTACATGGCCACTGTTAAAACTGTAAAAGTGGGTACAGCCTGTGTTCACAGTAAACGTGCACTGGAATTTGCACAGAATTTTCACAAGTTCAAGTTTCCACTCAGCAGGCCTGAAAAAAATAAGAGGTAACATTGGTTGGCAATATCGTTTTTTCTAGCTAGCTAAACTATGTAGCCAGCATTTTGTCTAAATCAATCTTATAACACTAACAAAACGGTTGGATAAACAAATAATTTGTGAAATCACTATGTAATGCAGCAGATGACATGGGGTTAGTTTAGGATACTCAAACAATATGACAGAAGCAGCTTCACTTTGATTGGCTTTTACGTGCAATTTTATTTGTGCTTGAGTTGCTTCATGTAGCAGAAAAATTGCTTGAGATTGTCACATGCAACTACAACTAAAATTGTGTGCATGTCACGATCTTCATTAATCGACCAAGGCGCAGCGTGCCGGGTTGCGAAAAACATGTTTATTTGTTAAACTCACCGAAACAAAACAACAAATGATGCTCAAAAGGCGCTGCACCAACAGCAACATACACCCTAACAGAGTCAACTTCCTACAAACACTGGAGGGGAAAAGGGCTGCTTAAGTATGGTTCCCAATCAGAGACAACGATAGACAGCTGTCCCTGATTGAGAGCCATACTCAGCCAAAACAACGAAATATAAAAGAACCTAGAATGCCCACCCCAACTCACACCCTGACCCAACAAAAAGAAACATAAACAGGCTCATACAGGTCAAGGCGTGACAGTGCAAGTTGTGTTGTGTAACTGCAGCCTTAGACTCCAGTTCATTGATGCTATACTTAGAAAATTGACAAAAGAGAGCATTCTTGTGTTTTCAAATGTACGTTTAATCAAAGTGATCCTCAACAATAACCATAGGTAAATTCTGATGCATTATATCTGAGTTTTTCTGTATATTTCTTTTACATGCTTTTACATGCTTTTTTCATAAAAAAAAAATAGGGTTAGGGTTACAAATCTATGGTTGCTACCCAAGCCGGCTGGTCGTTCGTTCTATCGGTTCGGTTGCAAGAGACGCGACCCAGTCGTCCCAGTCGTTCAGTCTTTTTGTTCGTTCTAAATGTTTGTTCTAAATGTTCGTTCTAAATGTTAAATTACCATACTGTCTGGCAACGTTCTTATCCTTTGCTTGCTAGCTAGCCAATTACGGCTAACAGTCACATCCACCACAATAACAGCAAAGTAGCTGCATTTGCATTTGTTTAAGCTGTTTTCTGGTGACTTTACTTGGAGACATCCATAACAATGAGCTAATGAGGCGCTGTTGTTCAGAGCAGGAGCTAGCCAATAAACACAGCTAACACAATCACTTCAAACTGAAGCTGGAAAAATTGAAAACTAGCTGCACTTCATTTTGTTTTACCTTTTTTCAATTGACATTTCTTTGTGTACATCCATAAAAATTATGCCTGGCTGAGCTGAGAAACTCTGCCTGCCCAACTTCCAACACGATAATTACTATGGGACAGCTGGAGATAGTCAAATAGGCCTTTTAAAGTCATAGATTTAGCCGGTGGTAACTTGTGGAATAGACACTGGCTGGAATGTGGTTTTAACCAATCAGCACTCAAATTTCACTGCACGGTGTAAACAAATGCCTGTGTGCCTAACATAAGTTTTATGCAACATCACTTTGATTAAACCTTCACTTTGAAAATACTGCTTCTTCCTATCCACTCCGAGCACCTTTCCCTCGCCACTATTCTGTCTCTCTGCAATTATTACAATGTAACAATAGTGTAACGGCCATTACTGGCTTTGGAACATTGAAGCGTTTGCCTCAAAGCGTCCACCACTATAATACAGTGGCTGCTTGATTACAAATGATTTAACATGGCTGCTAAATAATTTAGCCTTGTCATGGGTGGAATGAATAGGATGAAAATTACCATTGTTATTGACAACATTCACCATGTAGCAAAAGGGGTGCCGTTTAAAGGAGTGTTAACAGTTCAATAAAAATGATTACACACATTTTAATTGCACCCTGTGACTGTGCTTACAAAGAGCTGGATTATCTGGACAACAGAATCTCATCAAGCAGTGACGAGGCACCTATAAGATGTGAATGCAGCTCAAATACAGTGGATAAGTGTACAAGAGCCAGGGACACAAAGCTCTAACCCAGAGCAATATACTGTACAGTAGGCCTACTGTATCTGAGGATCATGAAAGCTTAAGGTGGGGCTTTGTATTAAACTCGGTATGGCCTCTCTCCCTCTGCAGGAGACACAGGGAAAAGCTACAGACACAATTCTCTGAGAGCTGGAACCTGAGGGAGTACGGAATCAACTCCTCTGGGCGGATGTCTAAATCCTGTCCCAGGCCGCAGTGCGGCCTGCAGCTTCAAAAGGTGAGATAAAGAACCAGTCTTTCTTATTGTATTCTACTTTGACGTTTATATATAGTTGAAGTCGGAAGTTTACATACACCTTAGCAAAATACATTCAGTTTTTCACAATTCCTGTCATTTAATCCTAGTAAAAATGCCCTGCCTTAGGTCAGTTAGGATTACCACTTTATTTTAAGAATGTAAAATGTCAGAATAATAGTAGAGAGAATTATTTATTTAAGCTTTTATTTCTTTCATCACATTCCCAGTGGGTCAGAAGTTAACATACACTCAAATAGTATTTGGTAGCATTGCCATTAAATTGTTTAACTTGGGTCAAATGTTTTGGGTAGCCTTCCAGAAGCTTCCCACAATAACTTTGGTGGATTTTGGCCCATTCCTCCTGACAGAGCTGGTGTAACTAAGTCAGGTTTGCAGGCCTCCTTGCTCGCACACGCTTTTTCAGTTCTGCCAACAAAAAAATCTATAGGATTGAGGTCAGGGCTTTGTGATGGCCACTCCAATACCTTGACTTTGTTGTCCTTAAGCCATTTTGCCACAACTTTGGAAAGATGCTTGGGGTCACTGTCCATTTGGAAGACCCATTTGCGACCAAGCTTTAACTTCCTGACTGATGTCTTGAGATGTTGCTTCAATATATCCACATAATTTTCCTTCCTATTGATGCCATCTATTTTGTAAAGTGCACCAGTCCCTCTTGCAGCAAAGCACCCCCACAACATGATGCTTCCACCCCCGTGCTTCACGGTTGGGATGGTGTTCTTCAGCTTGCAAGCCTCCCCCTTTTTCCTCCAAACATACTGATGGTCATTATTGCCAAACAGATCAATTTTTTTTCATCAGACCAGAGGACATTTCTCCAAAAGTACCATCTTTGTCCCAATGTGCAGTTGCAGTCTGTAGTCTGGTTTTTTTATGGCGGTTTTGGAGCAGTGGCTTCTTAGTTGCTGAACGGCCTTTCAGGTTATGTCGATATAGGGTAGCCTAGTGGTTAGACCGTTGGACTAGTAACTAGAAAGGTTGCAAGTTCAATTCCCCGAGCTGACAAGGTACAAATACGTTGTTCTGCCCCTGAACAGGCAGTTAACCCACTGTTCCTAGGCCTCATTGAAAATAAGAATTTGTTCTTAACTTACTTATCTAGTAAAATAAAGGTACAACAATATATATATAAGTAGGACTCATTTTACTGTGGATATGGATACTTTTCTACCCATTTCCTCCAGCAGTATGACTGCTGCGTGGTCCCATGGTGTTTATACTTGCGTACTATTGTTTGTACAGATGAACATGGTACCATCAGGCATTTGGAAATTGCTCCCAAGGATGATCCAGACTTGTGGAGGTCTACCATTTTTTTCTGAGGTCTTGGCTGATTTCTTTTGATTTTCACATGATGTCAAGCAAAGATGCAAGTTTAAAGGTAGGCTTTGAAATACATCCACAGGTACACCTCTTGTCAATTAGCCTATCAGAAGCTTCTAAAGCCATGACATAATTTTCTGGAAATTTCCAAGCTGTTTAAAGGCACAGTCAACTTAGTGTATGTACACTTCTGACCCACTTGAATTGTGATACAGTGAAATAATCTGTCTGTAAACAATTGTAGGAAAAATGACTTGTGTCATGCACAAAGTAGATGTCCTAACCGACTTGCCAAAACGATAGTTTGTTAACAAGAAATTTGTGAAGTGGTTGAAAAACTAGTTTTAATGACTCCAACCTATGTGTATGTAAACTTCCAACTTCAACTGTATATTTAAGATAAGCACACTCTTTAAAAAAAATATTGAGAGGTTCTTTGTCAGGGGTGAGGGGTATATGTGTAACCATTTTCACCAAATGGTTATTTGCATATCAGGAAGGGTTCTTTACTGCTGTGATGGTTATGAATAACCGTCCTGTTTTTCCTCTCTTTACCATGTGTTCCTTTTATGCCATGAATTGCTGCTCATTAGGCCTGTTCCCTCTTATTTTATAGACTGTGTGGAGATCCACTGAGTGTAAAAAACATTAGGAACACCTTATCTTTCAATGACATAGATTGACCAGGTGAATCAAGGTGAACACTATGGTCCCATATTGATGTCACTTGTTAAAGCCTCCATTTCATTCAGTGAATATGAAGGGGAGGAGACAAGTTAAAGAAGGATTTTTAAGCCTTGAGACAATTGAGACATGTATTGTGTGTGTGCCATTCAGAAGGTGAATGGGCAAGACAAAATATTGATGTGCCTTTGAACGGGTATGGAAGTAGATGCTAGGCCCACCTGGTTTGAGTGAGTCAAGAAATGAAACGCTTCTGGGTTTTTCATGCTTAACAGTTTCCTGTGTGTATCAACAATGGTCCACCACCCAAAGGACATACAGCCAACTTGGCACAACTGTGGGATGCATTGGAGTCAACATGGGCCAGCATCCATATGAATGGCTTTCGACACCTTGTAGAGTCCAAGCCCCGACGAATCAAGGCTGCTCTGAGGGAAAAAGCTGGTGCAACTCAATATTAGGAAAGTGTTCCTAATATTTTGTACACTCAGTGTATGTTGTTGCCAGTAAATATTAACCTTTTGACACTGCAGGAACATCAATGCACTCCCGACCCAAGACTAGAGTATTACATTATTAACTTCTTAGGGCTAGGGGGCAGTATTTTGAAGTTCGGATGAAAAACGTGCCCAAAGTAAACTGCCTGTTACTCAGGCCCAGAAGCTAGGATATGCATATAAGAAGTAGCTTTGGATAGAAACCACTCTGAAGTTCTAAAACTGTTAAAATAATGTCTGTGAGTATAACAGAACTGATATGGCAGGTGAAGACCCGAGCCAAATCCATCCAGGGAGTGGGATTTTTTGAGGTGACCAGTTTTATATAGGTTATATAGGGGAATATTGGTTATATAGGGGAATAGCTCCGATAGCTCAGATTGCAGTTCCTATGGCTTCCACTAGATGTCAACAGTCTTTGGAAAAAGGTTTGAAGCTTTTATCTTGAAAATCAAGGGAGTAAGACAAGTTCTTCCTGAGGTCACCTCAAGTGTACTGTTATGGATTTTGCGTGTAATATTATAGTTTATATTCATTTTACGGTATCTGAGTATTGATTACAAATGCTGTTTGACTTTTTCCGACAAACTTTACCGGTACTTTTGGGATATTGTTTTTCTGCATGGATGAACGCCTTTGGGCAGGTGGATTACTGAAGAAAACGCGCCAACCAAACTGAGCTTTATGGATATAAAGAGGGACTTTTCCGAACAAAATGACCTTTTATTGTGTAACCGGGAGGCTTGGGTATGCCATCATATGAAGATCTTCAAAGGTAAGCAATTTATTTTAGGCTATTTTTGAGTTTTGTGACACCTCTGCTGGTTATGTTATTATGCTAATTGAATATTTGAGCGGGGCGCTGTCCTCAGACAATCAAATGTTCTGCTTTCGCCGTAAAGCCTTTTTGAAATCTAACAACGCTGTTAGATTAACAAGATTCTAAGCTTTTGAAGAGTGTGCAACACTTGTATTTTCATGAATGTTTGAAATGAGTATTTCTGTAATTTGAATTTGGCGCTCTGCAATTTCACCGGATGTTGTAGATGTGGGACGTGACCGTCCCACCGTGCGCAGAGAGGTTAATCCCAAATTGAGAAATTGTTTTATCACTTCAGCATTATCTATAAAATTACAAAGACAATACCTGTAACAGTGACAAACACATGATAAAATACATAATAAGACACACCTGTTACTGAAGTTCCTACTGTGTTGCATTAGAGTGCTGTAGAGTGGGTGTGCGGCATTGTCCATGATCATGTCTTTTAGATTTGAGAACTTTTGGATATAAGAGCAACGTCAATTTACCAACATTACGACCAGGAATACGACTTTCCCGAAGCGGATCCTCTGTTTGGACCACCACCCAGGACAATGGATCGATCCCTGTAGGCGACCCAAAACAACGGTGCCGCAGAAGGGGCAGACGGAGCGGTCTTCTGGTCATTCTCCGTAGACGGGCACATCGCCCACCGCTCCCGAGTATACTACTCGCCAATGTCCAGTCTCTTGACAACAAGGTAGATGAAATTTGAGCAAGGGTTGCCATCCAGAGAGACATAAGAGATTGTAACTTTCTTTGTTTTCACGGAAACATGGCTCACTCGGGATACATTATCAGTCGATACAGCCACCCGGGTTTCTCCCCCAATCAGACACCTCGCACCTCGACAGCCCTGAAAGAACTTAATTGGACTCTATGTAAACTGGAAACCACATATCCTGAGGCTGCATTTGTTGTAGCTGGGGATTTTAACAAGGCTAATCTGAAAACAAGGCTCCCTAAATTTAATCAGAATATCGAATGCCCGACCCGGGCTGGCAAAACCTTGGATCATTGCGCACTCTAATTTCCGTGACGCATACAAAGCCCTCCCTCGCCCTCCTTTCGGCAAATCTGACCACGACTCCATTTTGTTGCTCCCAGCCTATAGACAGAAACTAAAACAGGAAACGCCTGTGCTCAGGTCTGTTCAACGCTATTCCCTCTGCAAGGCAATCAAACAAGCTAAGCGTCAGTATAGAGACAAAGTAGAGAAAACTAGCCCAGTCGCGGACCACGATGTCTTGCTCCCAGACAAACGAAACAACTTATTTGCTCACTTTGAGGACAATACAGTGCCACTGACACAGCCCACTACGAAAACCTGCAGGCTCTCCTTCACCGCAGCCAACGTGAGTAAAACATTTAAACGTGTTAACCCTCGCAAGGCTGCCGGCCCAGACAGCATCCTTAGCCGCGTCCTCAGAGCATGCGCAGACCAGCTGGCTGGTTTGTTTATGGACATATTCAATCCATCTTTATCCCAGTCTGCTGTTCCCACATGCTTCAAGAGGGCCACCATTTTTCCTGTACCCAAGAAGGCAAAGATAACTGAACAAAATGACTATCTCCCTGTAGCACTCACTTCTGTCATCATGAAGTACTTTGAGAGACTAGTCAAGGATCATATCACCTCCACCCTACCTGACACCCTAGACCCACTCCAATTTGCTTACCGCCCCAATAGGTCCACAGACGAGGCAATCGCAACCACACTGCACACTGCCCTAACCCATCTGGACAAGAGGAATACCTATGTAAGAATGCTGTTCATCGATTACAGCTCAGCATTTAACACCATAGTACCCTCCAAACTCGTCATTAAGCTCGAGACCCTGGGTCTTGACCCCGCCCTATGCAACTGGGTCCTGGACTTTCTGACGGGCCGCCCCCAGGTGGTGAGGGTAAGAAACAACATCTCCACCCCGCTGATCCTCAACACTGGGGCCCCACAAGGGTTCGTTCTCAGCCCTCTCTTGTACTCCCTGTTTACCCATGACTGCGTGGCCATGCACGCCTCCAACTCAATCATCAGGTTTGCAGACAACACTACAGTGGTAGGCTTGATTACCAACAACAATGAGATGCCCTACAGGGAGGAGGTGAGGGCCCTCGGAGTGTGGTGTCAGGAAAATAACCTCACACTCACACTCAGCGTCAACAAAACAAAAGGAGATGATCGTGGACTTCAGGAAACAGCACCCCCCTATCCACATCGACGGGACAGTAGTGGAGAAGATGGAGAGTTCCTCGGCGTACACATCACGGACAAACTGAAATGGTCCACCCACACAGACAGCATGGTGAAGAAGGCGCAACAGGAAGGCCAAAAAGATCATCCAGGACACCTACACCACCCGAGCCACTAGCTGTTCACCCTGCTATCATCCAGAAGGCGAGATCAGTACAGGTGCATCAAAGCTGGGACCGAGAGACTGAAAAACAGCTTCTACCTCAAGGCCATCAGACTGTTAAACAGCCATCACTAACATACTGCTGCCAACATACTGACTTAAATCTCTAGCCACTTAAAACATAGGAATTGGATGTAACAAATGTATCACTAGCCACTTTAAACAATTTTGTATATAATGTTTACATATCCGACATACTCATATCAAATGTATACACTGTACTCTAACCCATCTACTGAATCTTGCCTATGCCGTTCGGCCATCGACCCAAATCTCTAGCCACTTTAATAATTATAATTTAATGGAATAAATGTATCACTAGCCACTTTAAACAATGCCAATTATATAATGTTTACATATCCTACATTACTCATCTCATTTGTGTATATACTGTACTCCATACCATCTACTGCATCTTGCCTATGCCGGTCAGCCATCGCTCATCCATATATTTATATGTACATACTCGTATTCATTCCTTTACTCTTGTGTGTATAAGGTAGTTGTTGTGAATTTGTTAGATTACTTGTTAGATACTACTGCGTGGTCGGAACTAGAAGCACAAGCATTTCGCTAAACTCGCATTAACATCTGCTAGCCATGTGTATGTGACAAATAAAATTTGATTTGACATACACTTGTGTGTATAAGGTAGTTGTTGTGAAATTGTTAGTTTACTTGTTAGATATTACTGCACGGTCGGAACTAGAAGCACAAGCATTTCGCTACACTCGCATTAACCTTTCTGCGCACGGTGAGACGGTCACGTTCCACATCCACAACATCCGGTGAAATTGCAGAGCACCAGATTCAAATTACAGAAATACTCATTTCAAATATACAAGTGTTGCACACTCTTCAAAAGCTTAGAATCTTGTTAATCTAACAGCGTTGTCAGATTTCAAAAAGGCTTTACGGCGAAAGCAGAACATTTGATTGTCTGAGGACAGCGCCCCGCTCAAATATTCAATTAGCTTAATAACATAACCAGCAGAGGTGTCACAAAACTCAAAAATAGCATAAAATAAATTGCTCGCACTCCCTGTTACGCGCAAAATCCATAACAGTACACTTGAGGTGACCTCAGAAAGAACTTGTCTTACTCCCTTGATTTTCAAGATAAAAGCTTCAAACCTTTTTCCAAAGACTGTTGACGTCTAGTGGAAGCAATAGGAACTGCAATCTGGGAGCTATTCCCCTATATAACCAATAGGCCTTCAAATGAAAACTGGTCACCTCAAAAAATCCCACTCCCTGGATGGATTTTGCTTTGGTTTTCACCTGCCACATCAGTTCTGTTATACTCACAGACATTATTTTAACAGTTGTAGAACTTCAGAGTGTTTTCTATCCAAAGCTACTAATTATATGCATATCCTAGCTTCTGGGCCTGAGTAACAGGCAGTTTACTTTGGGCACATTTTTCATCCGAACTTCAAAATACTGCCCCCTAGCCCTAAGAAGTTAACATCTGCTAACCATGTGTATGTGACCAATAAAAATGGATGATTTGATTTGAGTAGCCACAACGCTGCTGTAAAACATGCAATGCCAAAGAAAAAAAAGATCTGAGCTACTTTTGGATCGGAACCTTTTTTTCAATTTTCGCCTAAATGACTGTATCTCTGGACCTGAATCAAGGACATGCATATTCTTGATACCATTTGAAAGGAAGCACTTTGAAGTTTGTGGAAATGTGAGGGAAAAAAAAATGGAGAATGTAACACATTAGATCTGGGATATATGCAAATACAGCTTTACAACCTACAATGATAAACAGGCCCCCAACTCGAAATAAGTGTTCATTTGTAATTTGCAACACACAGTTTGGGAACACTTTGAAAAGTGTTAGGTTAACACTATTTCGGTGGGTCACATACAGTATAATGTCTAAGAAAGTGTTGAATTTAATACTGTCGGTCTTAAAATTCTGATCTCAAATTTTATGTGCAGAGCATTTATGCACACTTTACATCAAGTGTTGCTGAGCACTGCTATTTTAATGTTGGTTTTGTCTGTAAATCTGACAATTATTTACTTAATTCTGGGCCACTTTTAGCAAAGTGCAGAAACAGATTGTTGGCAATAAATCTGAGGTCAATCTCTGTTATGCCAACAGACCTGGTGGCGTAGCAAGAAATTAATTTCTTATATTTTTTTACTGAATATCCAAAACATACAATATACTTGCAGTGAAGCCGCTCAACAACTACACCACACCAGTCATCCAATTCAGAGCGACACACAGAAGCATCCAGGGTCAACGCCCTGCTCGAGGGCACGTCGACAGATCTCCCACAAGGCCAAAAAGGCGGGGACGCGAACCCTCCAAGATCCCCCCACAGTTCCCCATAGCTGTCCCTCAACCAGTCATTCGAGACCCCTCCCAAAATCACCCCCACCAGAACAAAAAAAAGTTATAAATAAATAAATATATATACATATAATATAAATTCCATTCCCCACCCCCAAGAACCCCCCTAATGCACCAATAACCAAGAAAATGAACTCATGAGAAAAAGGAAAAAGACAAAAGAAAACAGAAAACAACAACGCAAAAAAAACTAAGGACCCTAAGAACAACTAAAATCATAACAGCAAGGCCAACTGTATATGTTTGAGTGCATGTCTGGCAATATTTACATTGGCAAGAAAAAGTATGTGAACCCTTTGGAATTACCTGGTTTTCTGCAAAAATTTGTCATAACATGATCTTCATCTAAGTCACAACAATAGACAAACAGTGTGCTTAAACTAATAACACACAAATTATTGTATTTTTCTTGTCTATATTGAATACATAATTTAAGCATTCACAGTGTAGGTTGGGAAAAGTATGTGAACCCCTAGGCTAATGACTTCTCCAAAAGCTAATTGGAGTTAGGAGTCAGCTAACCTGGAGTCCAATCAATGAGACGAGATTGGAGATGTTGGTTGGAGCTGCCCTGCCCTATTAAAAACACTCACAAAAATGGAGTTTGCTATTCACAAGAAGCATTGCCTGATGTGAACCATGTCCTGAACAAAGAGTTCTCAGAAGACCTAAGACGAAGAAATGTTGACTTGCATAAAGCTGGAAAGGGTTACAAAAGTATCTCTAATCTCTAAGCCTTGATATTCATCAGTCCACGGTAAGACAAATTGTCTATAAATGGAGAAAGTTCCGCACTGGTGCTACTCTCCCTAGGAGTGGCCGTCCTGCAAAGATGACTGCAAGAGCACAGTGCAGAATGGTCAATGAGGTTAAGAAGAATTCTAGTGTCAGCTGAAGACTTACAGAAATCTCTGGAACATGCTAACATCTCTGTTGATGTGTCTACGATATGTAAAACACTAAACAAGAATGGTGTTCATGGGAGGACACCAGGGAAGAAGCCACTGCTAAAGGACCACAGACCCGTAGCACTCACGTCCGTAGTCATGAAGTGCTTTGAAAGGCTGGTAATGGCTCACATCAACACCATTATCCCAGAAACCCTAGACCCACTCCAATTTGCATACCGCCCAAACAGATCCACAGATGATGCAATCTCTATTGCACTCCACACTTCCCTTTCCCACCTGGACAAAAGTAACACCTATGTGAGAATGAATTCATTGACTACAGCACAGTGTTCAACACCATAGTACCCTCATCACTAAGCTAAAGATCCTGGGACTAAACACCTCCCTCTGCAACTGGATCCTTGACTTCCTGGTGGGCCGCCCCCAGGTGGTGAGGGTAGGTAGCAACACATCTGCCACGCTGATCCTCAACACTGGAGCCCCCAAGGGGTGTGTGCTCAGTCCCCTCCAGTACTCCAGCACTCAAACAGTACTCCGACACCAACACCATCATTAAGTTTGCAGACAAGGTCAGAGACCTGGCCGGGTGGTGCCAGAATAACAACCTATCCCTCAACGTAACCAAGACTAAGGAGATGATTGTGGACTACAGGAAAAGGAGGACTGAGCACGCCCCCATTCTCATCGACGGGGCTATAGTGGAGCAGGTTGAGAGCTTCAAGTTCCTTGGTGTCCACATCACCAACAAACTAGAATGGCCCAAACACACCAAGACAGTCGTGAAGAAGGCACGACAAAGTCTATTCCCCGTCAGGAAACTAAAAAAGATTTGGCATGGGTCCTCAGATCCTCAAAAGGTTCTACAGCTGCAACATCGAGAGCATCCTGTCAGAGGACGGCCCAAAAAATTGTCAAAGACCCCAGCCACCCCAGTCATAGACTGTTCTCTCTATTATCGCATGGCAAGCGGTACCGAGGTGCCAAGTCGAGGACAAAAAGGCTTCTCAACAATTTTTACCCCTAACCCATAAGACTACTGAACAGGTAATCAAATGGCTACCCAGACTATTTGCATTGTGTGCCCCCTCTTTTACGCTGCTGCTACTCTCTGTTTATCATATATGCCTAGTCACTTTAACTACACATTCATGTACATACTACCTCAATTGGCCCAATCAACCAGTTCCCCCGCACATTGGCAAACTGGGTTATCTGCACTGTGTTCCGCCACCCACCACCCACCAACCCCTCTTTTACGCTACTCTCTGTTTATCATATATGCATAGTCACTTTAACCATATCTACATGTACATACTACCTCAATCAGCCCAACTAACCGTTGCCTGTATGTAGCCTCGCTACTGTATACTGCCTTGCTACTGTTATTTTTCACTGTCTTTTTACTGTTGTTTTTATTTCTTTACTTACCTATTGTTCACCTAATACATTTTATGCACTGTTGGTTAGTCTGTAAGTAAGCATTTCACTGTAATACCTGTTGTACTCGGCGCACATGACAAAAAATTAGATTTGATTTGCTGTCCAAAAAAACATTGATGCACATCTGAACTTCGCAAAGGAGCACCTGGATGTTCCACAGCACTTCTGGCAAAATATTCTCTGGACAGAACGAACACTGGAAGGAGCACACAACACTATTTTTGTGACTTAGATGAAGATCAGATAACATTGTATAACCAATTTATGCAGAAATCCAGATAATTCCAAAGGGTTCACATACTTTTTCTTGCCACTGTACATATGTGTGTGTCCGTGTATGTGTGCATTTGAATGAGAGTGTGTGTACATGCATGTGTACAAACACCTGCATGGCATCAGCCTCAGGCAAACCGGCATTAGCTGTAAAAACACTGCCCAGTTATTTTTATTTTTTTTAGGGGTGGATCAGCTTAATATTGCGGAAATATTGTTGAAAGAGACCTTCCATTACTATAGAGACGGCTTCACTACAGTCACTACAAGCTTGTATGTGTATGTGTATGTATTAGTCCGTATGTGTAAGTAAACATGTTATTGAGTATGTGTGTGTTCATATCCACTTCATAGTGTTGAGATATTTTTACACATCCCATACTTAATTTTTTTCGTAACCTGAAATCCCTGTAGAATTTAGTACAGCCCTGGTTTCATGGAGCTGTCTCGGAATAGCTGTCATCTGTAAAGAGTTTGTCCACAATGAGAAAGGCACGCTTACCCCTCTCCCTCTATTGCCTCTGTACAGGATACAGTCTCTTGTAACATTCGTTTATCTCCCGTGGAAATTGGTCATTGAGCCTGAATTTGGACCCTTTAAGCTCCCTTCCCCTGCTTTTGATCAGCTCCTTTTGTTGGTAGTGTTCAAATTTTGCGATGATCGGTCTGGGACCCTTGGTCTTGTCTCTCCGAGCTCCAAGTCTGTGTACACAGTGGAAAGCCATCTTGTTTACAGTCTCTAGAGGAAGTTTCAAGGCGGATTGCATGAATTCTCTGATCGCGTCCTGTGGCTTATTCCCAGAAAATACTAGATTTTCACGCATGCTACGACTTTGTATGTCTAGCAGGGACTCCTTCAACACCCTGTTTTCCATGAGTAGACAATCCATTTTAGAATTGTGGATTTTTACCTTGGCTGTGAGTGCCTTGTTCTCTACATGGAGCGTGAGAATTTCACTCTGGCTAAACTCCAAACTCCCCCTTCAGCCCTGCTACTTCCTCACACAACATTTCCAGTGTTGCATGGATTCCAGCCAGAGCACTAGCCTCTACTTCAACGGTCAGTAAGTTGTCCGTGTCTGTAGATGAATCTGTTTTTCAATCTTTTGTCAGGTTAAAGTTCTTTTGTGAGGTAGTCAGATCTTTCCATGATGGAGTATGTTCTTCCTCCATAGCGTAAAGCTGTTGGTACTTGCCAAATTCCCTCAGGATCTCCTTAGTATCCAAGTTGGCTCTTTACTGCAACCAGTTGTTTTTCAAACGTTTTTAATGCGTCTTTACCACGACAATGACCGGTGTCTGTAGTACAGTCACCTAGCACTGTTGTTGGCAACCAAGAGGCTGTGAGTTAAAATCCAGGCTGAGATTGAGTCCCAAGTGTGTTCACAGTAAATTATTTTACTGTAATATATATCCTATAAAATTACAATAACTTACTGGGTACTGAGTAGCTATGTACAGTTGAAGTTGGAAGTTTACATACACTTAGGTTGGAGTCATTAAAACTCGTTTTTCAACCACTCAATACATTTCTTGTTAACAAACTATAGTTTTGGTAAGTCGGTTAGGACATCTACTTATGTAGATTATTCTGATTATTTCACTTATAAATCACTGAATTACAATTCCAGTGGTTCATAAGTTTACATACACTAAGTTGACTGTGCCTTTAAACAGCTTGGGAAATTCCATAAAATTATGTCATGGCTTTAGAATCTTCTGATAGGCTAATTGACATAATTTGAGTCAATTGGAAGTGTACCTGTGGATGTATTTCAAGGCCTACCTTCAAACTCAGTGCCTCTTTGCTTGACATCATGGGAGAATCAAAAGAAATCAGAAAAAAGACCTCAGAAAAACAATTGTAGACGTCCACAAGTCTGGTTCATCCTTGGGAGCAATTTCCAAACGCCTGAAGGTACCACGTTCATCTGTACAAACAGTAGTACGCAAGTATAAACACCATGGGACCATGCAGCCATCATACCGCTCAGGAAGGAGATGCTTTCTGTCTCCTAGAGATGAACGTACGTTGGTGCGAAAAGTGCAAATCAATCCCAGAACAACAGCAAAGGACCTTGTGAAGATGCTGGAGGAAGCAGGTACAAAAGTATCTATATCCACAGTAAAACGTGTCCTATATCGACATAACCCGAAAGGCTGCTCAGCAAGGAAAAAGCCACTGCTCCAAACCGCCATAAAAAAGCCAGACTACGGTTTGCAACTGCACATGGGGACAAAGATTGTACTTTTTTGAGAAATGTCCTCTGGTCTGATGAAACAAAAAAAGAACCGTTTGGCCATAATGACCATCGTTATGTTAGGAGGAAAACGTGGGAGGCTTGCAAGCCAAAGAACACCATCCCAACCGTGAAGCACGGGGGTGGCAGCATCATGTTGTGGGGGTGTTTGCTGCAAGAGGGGCTGGTGCACTTTACAAAATAAATGGCATCATGAGGTAGGAAAATTATGTGGATATATTGAAGCAACATCTCAAGACATCAGTCAGGAAGTTAAAGCTTGGTCGCAAATGGGTCTTCCAAATGGACAATGACCCCAAGCATACTTCCAAAGTTGTGGCAAAAGGGCTTAAGGACAACAAAGTCAAGGTATTGGAGTGGCAATCACAAAGCCCTGACCTCAATCCTATAGAAGATTTGTGGGCAGAACTGAAAAAGTATGTGCGAGCAAGGAGGCCTACAAACCCGACTCAGTTACACCAGCTCTGTCAGGAGGAATGGGCCAAAATTCACCCAACTTATTGTGGGAAGCTTGTTGAACGCTCCTCGAAACGTTTGACCCAAGTTAAACAATTTATAGACAATGCTACCAAATACTAATTGAGTGTATGTAAACTTCTGGCCCAATGAGAATGTGATGAAAGAAATAAAAGCTGAAATAAATCTTTCACTCTACTATTATTCTGACATTTCACATTCTGAAAATACAGTGGTGATCCTAACAGACCTAAGACAGGGAATATTTACAAGGATTAAATATCAGGAATTGTGAAAATCTGAGTTTAAATGTATTTGGCTAAGGTGTATGTAAACTTCTGACTTCAACTGTACATATTGGCACCCTAAAAAATATTGGCACTTTTTCTAAATAATTCCTTAATTCTTTTAAAATTAGTAAAACAATACAAAATGACCGGTGTCAACTTGTAGTTTGATTTTCAACATTGCAGAACCCTTTTTTTAGTTGAAATTTTTTATTTGGATAATAAAAACAAATGGTATGGACAAAATGATTGGTAGTTAGCTGCTCAGCCTTTGGCTAAGATAACTGCCAACAAAATCTTATTGTAGCCATCAAGAAGCTTGCTGCACATTTCTACTAGCAATGTGGCTAACACTTCAATGTTTGATTCAAGTTGAACCCTAACCCTCACCCTAACCCTGCTGATTTCTTGAAGTCTTACATACATTCAGGGACTCACTACCAGAGACAGCAAAACAACCTCACATCATTATTTGTGTTCCTCATGTTTGATTGTAGGAAGGGTGTTCTTTTTCTTTGAATGGTTAATTTGGTCATTGGTAAACATAGGAAGACCCCACTGCTGAATGAGACACAAGAAAGCCTGGTTGAACTATAAAAATAATAAACAAGCCTAAATCCAAGGGAAAATGTTCTGTGGACCAATTAAACAAAATTTTAGCTCGTTGTGGTTACTGACAACCAAAAAACGCATTCAATCTGAATTACAATCAAACATAGGGGAGGATTGATAATGCTGTGGGGTTGCTTTGCTGTCTCTGGTACTGAGGGCCTTGAACGTAAGGCATCATGAAATCAACAGATTATTAGGTGTTTTGGAGTCCAATGTTCAACCAAGTGTCCAAAAATTGGGTCTCCATTGAAGGTTGTGGATCTGCTCTGGAGTGGCCAGCAAAGAGTCAAAGTCTGAATCACATCCAAAACTTATGGCGAGATCTGAAAACAGTTTGTGGAGGGCACCCCTTAAACATTGAAGAATTAGAGTTGATGCTAGAAAATTGCCACAAGAACGGTGCAGCAAGCACATTGATGGCCATAAGAAGCAGTTGTCTTCAGTTATCTTGGCCAAAGGCTGTGCAACTAAGAACTAGCTCCAGGGTGCCAATCATTTTGTCCATGCCATTTGTCTTTATTTTCTAAATAAAAAGGTGTGAACTTAAGTTGACCTTCTGAACCTCTCTGTGGATCTTTTGGGCAGGATGAACCTGTTACTGAAACTCCTACTGTGTTGCATAAGAGTGCTGTGGAGTGGGTGTGCGTCATTGTCCATGATCATTTGTGTTTTCACTTTTTATGAACATGCCATGCATTGAATCTAGACTGCATCTGATTGTAGCACTTTCTTTTTTGATGATTTTGTCCCCAGATTATGATTTTGTCCCCCAAAATAATGTTGGGAACTATTTAAGAAAAGTGCAAGGGTGCCAATATATCTGGCCGCACCTGTATATACTGTATATGTCAATAAAAACACAAAGAACAACAAAAACAAAAATGTGACAAATTGTTTAAGAGAGGAGGTGCCACAACTGGCAATTACAGAAGTCTCCAGCGAAACATTTCATCTCATAGTTTTACAAAATCCTGGTCATCCTGGTGACACCGATTGCAATCCTGCCTTCTCATGTCACATTCCTCTTAAGTCCCCTTCTCATGTCACATTCCTCTTAAGTCCCGTTCCCCCCGGCCAAGTTTGTGAGGGTGGTCAAAATGATAAAATGTTCCTGCTCTGGAGGAGAACAAGCTGTAACAGGTCTCTAAGGGTGTAAAGGGAGAGAAGAGTGAGGGAGTTTATCAGCAATGAGAGCTCTGAAAAAGAGTCTAAGACTGTCCCAAATGGGACCCTATTCACTAGTGCACTACCCTATTCACTGTGCATGATATAAGTAGGGAATAGGTTGCAATTTGAGACAACCTAAGTCACATCCAATCGCTTTAATAATGCACCGTAAGGACGGAGGCTGACAAACATGAGAACTTTAGTCACTGGAATAACACTATTATCTACTGTTATTCTCTGTGTTCATGAGGCTTTGGGGCATCGCACTGCGCCTTGCGTGCGTCAAGGATCCCAGTACAGGGTTCTAATTTTGATAGAGGAAAAAAGAGAGAATTGAGGCGAAATTCTTTAAGAATCCATTAATGTAATCTTGTCTGGGATTAATTCCTGGCCTCTGTAGAAAGTCGTGGGAGAGCCGCCAGGGAGTGTAATCAGAAAGGGTTGACTTAATCTGCAGTTTAATTAAAGGGACTCTGCCTGGGCTGGGAGGGCCATATATCACGGGGGAACATCTCCTACATTGACTCAGGACTATTGCGGCTGCTTCTGATGAGTGTATATCGCGTTATCTACGGCTATCGTGTATGTGGGCTTGTGTGTGTATTCATTATGTTTGTATATGTCCACAAACTGTATGGGGTCCTAATATATACTGTCCAATTTCCTATTTTCCTCAACTCATGTCCTTATTTGGCCTTTGTTTTCTTTCCTTGTAGTGCTGCAAATCTCATGGGTCCCCTCTTGAAGGGGACAGCAGTCTGCCAGCTGGCACACCCACAGCAGCTCCACCTATTCTCAACAGAGGACTCTCCAAAGGGAAACGCTTCAGGTACTTGTAACGTAGAAATTCTTCTCTCATTCTTCCCTCACCTCTAGTTTAAATGGGCCACACCAGTTACAGAAGTGGATGCAGCCAAGTAAGACATTTGATCATCCCAAAAATGGCACAATATGTTATTGAAAAAAAAACTGGTGCTTTCATGGAATGTAAATAAGATTTATGGTAATTGGAATTGGTAATAAACATGTTAATATGCATTTAGGCTCCGTTGCAAGGCACAAAGGCCCTTATCGGCATCAAAATCTGTCTGAATCGGGACATTTCCGTTTGATTTACAGTTTTACCAAGTTAGTGGCTAGCATGAAAATCACACTGATGGCTTCACAACAGATGGGGAAATGTAAAAAAGAAACTCTCTCACTGTCAACTGCGTTTATTTTCAGTAAACTTAACATGTGTAAATATTTGTATGAACATAACAAAATTCAACAACTGAGATATAAACTGAACAAATTCCACAGACATGTGACTAACAGAAATTGAATAATGTGTCCCTGAACAAAGGGGGGGGGTCAAAATCAAAAGAAACAGTCACTATCTGGTGTGGCCACCAGCTGCATTAAGTACTGCAGTGCATCTCCTCCACATGGACTGTACCAGATTTGCCAGTTATGCTGTGAGATGTTACCACACTCTTCCACCAAGGCACCTGCAAGTTCCTGGACATTTCTGGGGGGATTCTTTTTTTTTAACCTTTTTTAACCAGGTAGGCAAGTTGAGAAGAAGTTCTCATTTACAACTGCGACCTGGCCAAGATAAAGCAAAGCAGTTCGACACATACAACAACACAGAGTTACACATGGAGTAAACAAACATAAAGTCAATAATACAGTAGAAAAACAAGTCTATATACAATAAGTGCAAATTAGGTAAGATAAGGAAGGTAAGGCAATAAATAGGCCATGGTGGCGAAGTAATTACACTATAGAAATTAAACACTGGAATGGTAGATGTGCAGTAGATGAATGTACAAAGTAGAAATACTGGGGTGCAAAGGAGCAAGATAAATAAATACGGTAGGGGATGAGGTAGTTGGTTGGGCTATTTACAGATGGGCTATGTACAGGTGCTGTGATCTGTGAGCTGCTCTGACAGCTGGTGCTTAAAGCTAGTGAGGGAGATAAGTGTCTCCAGTTTCAGTGATTTTTGTAGTTCGTTCCAGTCATTGGCAGCAGAGAACTGGAAGGAAAGGCGGCCAAAAGAGGAATTGGCTTTGTGGGTGGCCAGTGAGATATACCTGCTGGTGCACGTGCTACGGGTGGGTGCTGCTATGGTGACCAGCGAGCTGAGATAAGGCGGGGCTTTACCCAGCAGGGACTTGTAGATGACCTGGAGCCAGTGGGTTTGGCGACGAGTATGAAGCGAGGGCCAGCCAACGAGAGCATGCAGGTCGCAGTGGTGGGTAGTATATGGGGCTTTGGTGACAAAACAGATGGCATTGTGATAGACTGTTGAGTAGAGTATTGGAGGCTATTTTGTAAACAACTTCGCCGAAGTCAAGGATCGGTAGGATGGTCAGTTTTACGAGGGTATGTTTGGCAGCATGAGTGAAAGATGCTTTGTTGAGAAATAGGAAGCCATTTCTAGATGTAATTTTGGATTGGAGATGTTTGATGTGAGTCTGGAAGGAGAGTTTACAGTCTAACCAGACACCTAGGTATTTGAAGTTGTCCACATAATCTAAGTCAGAACCGTCCAGAGTAGTGATGATGGACGGGCGGGCAGGTGCGGGCAGTGATCGGTTGAAGAGCATGCATTTAGTTTTATTTGCATTTAAGAGCAGTTGGAGGCCATGGAAGGAGAGTTGTATGGAATTGAAGCTCATCTGGAAGGTAGTTAACACAGTGTCCAAAGAAGGGCCAGAAGTATACAGAATGCTGTTGTCTGCGTAGAGGTGGATCAGAGACTCACCAGCAGCAAGAGCGACATCATTTATGTCTACAGAGAAGAGAGTCGGCCCAAGAATTGAACCCTGTGGCACCCACATAGACTGCCAGAGGCCCCGACAACAGGCCCTCTGATTTGACACACTGAACTCTATCGGAGAAGTAGTTGGTGAACCAGGCAAGACAATCATTTGAGAAACCACGGCTGTTGAGTCTGCCGATAAGGATGTGGTGTTTGACAGATTCGAAAGCCTAGGCCAGGTCAATGAATACAGCTGCACAGTATTGTCTCTTATCGATGGCGGTTATGATATTGTTTAGGACCTTGAGCGTGGCTGGGGTGCACCCATGACCAGCTCTGAAACAAGATTGCATAGCGGAGAAGGTACGATGGGATTCGAAATGGTCGGTAATCTGTTTGTTAACTTGGCTTTCGAAGACCTTAGAAAGGCAGGGTAGGATAGATATAGGTCTGTAGCAGTTTGGGTCAAGAGTGTCTCCCACTTTGAAGAGGGGGATGACCGCAGCTGCTTTCCAGTCTTTGGGAATCTCAGACGACACGAAAGAGAGGTTGAACAGGCTAGTAATAGGGGTTGCTACAATTTTGGCAGATCATTTTAGAAAGAGAGGGTCCAGATTGTCTAGCCCGGCTGATTTGTAGGGGTCCAGATTTTGCAGTTCTTTCAGAACATCAGCTAACTGGATTTGGGAGAAGGAGAAATGGGGGAGGCTTGGGCGAGTTGCTGTGGGGGGTGCAGGGCTGTTGACCAGGGTAGGGGTAGCCAGGTGGAAAGCATGGCCAGCCGTAGAAATATGCTTATTGAAATTCTCAATTATAGTGGATTTATCGGTGGTGACAGAGTTTCCTATCCTCAGTGCAGTGGGCAGCTGGGAGGAGGTGCTCTTATTATCCATGGACTTTACACTGTTCCAGAAGTTTTTTGAGTTTGTGTAACAGGAAGCAAATTTCTGCTTGAAAAAGCTAGCCTTGGCTTTCCTAACTGCCTGTGTATATTGGTTCCTAACTTCCCTGAAAAGTTGCATATTACGGGGGCTGTTCGATGCTAATGCAGAACGCCACAGGATGTTTTTGTTCTGGTCAAGGGCAGTTAGGTCTGGAGAGAACCAAGGGCTATATCTGTTCCTGGTTCTAAATTTCTTGTATGGGGCATGCTTATTTAAGAGGGTGAGGAAGGCACTTTTAAAGAATAACCAGGCATCCTCTACTGACGGGATGAGGTCAATATCGGCCTATTGCGGACATTCTGAGCACTGATGGAGGGATTGTGCGTTCCTGGTGTAACTCGGGCAGTTGTTGATGCCATCCTGTACCTGTCCCACAGGTGTGATGTTCGGATGTACCGATCCTGTGCAGGTGTTGTTACACGTGGTCTGTCTCTCGTCCTGTCTCTCTCTCTTAGCGCTCTCTTAGGCGTCTCACAGTACGGACATTGCAATTTTTTTCCCTGGCCACTCATGGCTCCTTGCAGCATGCCTAAAGCACATTCACGCAGATGAGCAGGGACCCTGGGCATCTTTTTTTGTGTGTTTTTCAGAGTCAGTAGAAAGGCCTCTTTAGTGTCCTAAGTTTTCATAACTGTGACCTTAATTGCCTACCGCCTGTAAGCTGTTAGTGTCTTAACGACCGTTCCGCAGGTGCATGTTCATTAATTGTTGATGGTTCATTGAACAAGCATGGGAAACAGTGTTTAAACCCTTTACAATGAAGATCTATGAAGTTATTTGGATTTTTACGAATTATCTTTGAAGACAGGGTTTATATTTGTATATTCAAATAAGATTGCAATTGCAATAGATGTTGGTATATGATGTGTTCATGTGCCATGTATTTCTTTATAATTTCCTGTTTCTCTTAATTGCTGAAGAGAAGCTACAGAGTGGGAACTACATTGTGGCCCTTTAAGCATCTATAACCACTGACCCAATTGTTATCTATTTGTGACCCTTTTCAATATTTTGACCAATGTTTTCTGTTTCTGTCTTAATTATACTTTAACATGGCTCGTCCCAGGAGTAGCTCCCTGTCCCTCAGTCCAAACCAAAGACACTGGGACACTCATCACATGAGGACCCTGCCCATCTCTCGAGGACCAGGACCAAGGGTTGCTGGCCCCGCATATAAGCACCTGGAGGAGGTGGAGTCTACAGAGAAGTCTACAGAGATGGAGGCAGAGTCTTTAAGAGGGTAAGCACCTGGATGTTCTGCTTTCCGTTAAAACTGAATGAGGACAGTGTTGATGGCAAGGTTGTTTGGTCTTGATAAATCTGTTTGAATAATGTGCCTTGAAATATACTGAACAAAAATATAAATGCAACATGCAACAATTTAGAAGATTTTACTGAGATACAGTTCATATTAGGAAATCAGTCAATTGAAATAAATGTATTAGGTCCAAATCTATGGATTTCACATGACTGGGAATACAAATATGCATCTGTTGGTCACAGATACCGTAAAGAAAAATGTAAGGGCAGGGATCAGAAAACCAGTCAGTATTTGGTGTATTTGTATTTATCAAGGCAGCTCCTCTTCTTGGGGTCCAGCAAAAATAAGGCAGTTTATACCATTTTAAAAACATTAAAATACATTCAAAGATTTCACCGCACACTATGTAACCACCAGTTACCTCATGCAGCGCGACACATCTCCTTCACATAGAGTTGATCAGGCTATTGATTGTGGCCTGTGGAATGTTGTCCCACTCCTCTTAAATGGCTGTGTGAAGTTGCTGGATATTGGCGGGACCTGGAACACGCTGTCGTACACATCAATCCAGAGCATCCCAAACTTGCTCAATGGGTGACATGGCTGGTGAGTATGCAGGCCCTGGAAGAACTGGGACATTTTCAGCATCCAGGAATTGTGTACAGATCCTTACAACATGGGGCAGTGCACTATCATGCTGAAACATGAGGTGTTGGAGGCGGATGAATGGCACGACAATGGGCCTCAGGATCTTGACATGGTTTCTCTGTGCATTAAAATTGCCATCGATAAAAAGCAATTGTGTTCATTGTCCGTAGCTTATGCCTACCCATACCAACATTCCCACCGCCAGCATGGGCACTCTGTTCACAACGTTGACATCAGCAAAACGCTTGCTCACACGGCGCCATACACATGGTCTGCGTTTCTGAGGCCGGTTGGTGGCTCTGGTGGACATTCTAGCGGTTGGTGGCTCTGGTGGACATTCTTGCAGTCATAATGCCAATTGCACGCTCCCTCAAAACTTGAGACATCTGTGGCATTGAGTTGTGTGACTAAACTGCACATTTTAGAGTGGCCTTTTATTGTAATGATCATGCTGTTTACTCAGCTTCTTGATATGCTACACCTGTCAGGTGGATGAATTATCTAGGAAAAGGAGAGATGCTCACTAACAGAAATGTAAACAAATTTGTGAACCAAATTTTTGAGAAATATGCTTTTTGTGCAAATGGAACATTTCTGTCATTTTTATTTCAGCTCATGAAACACGGGATCAACATTTTACATGTTGCGTTTATATTTTTGTTCAGTATAATATTCAAGAGTATAAATCTTCTGTTTACCTTGAACTAACTCGAGCAAAGTTAACTTAAATGACTTAAAGCTGCAAAATTTTACTTTTTGGACTAACCGACAAAATTCACATAAAAATGTGAGTTATAGATTTGTCTTTCTCATTGAAATCAAGTCTAAGGAGTGCTAGATCTGTTCTATTGCTATTTCTATGATTCTTTAAAGTTTAGTTTTTGCATTATTTACTTTCGTTTTTTTACACAGCTGAAAATAAAATATTTGTGGTTAAGGAAAATATATTTCACAGTCGTTTAAATGGTACAATGATTCTCTACCCTACACTTGCTTGTTTTGTCAAACATACAGAAGTTAGGTGAACTATTAGAATTTTAGCAACCAGGCAATGGCGGAGTGATTTTTGCATAGTGCATTTTTAAAACAATTAGGTTTAACTACATCAAAATTATTACCTTGGTAAATGTTTTGAAACTTAGAGATGGTCTATGAAGAGCTAGATAGACAGTAAAATAGGGAAAAGTTGAAAGTGCAACCATTCTTGTATATTTTCCCCTTTATTCTGAGTATTGAGAAACCTAATCCTTGCTGTAATGCTATTTGGACTATTCCACATTTGTCATCATTGCCTTTCCAAACACTGCGTCGGTGGTGCAAAATATAGTCACTCCTTTGCAGCAGATATTCAGCACATGCCAAGCCATAAGCATTAACCATGACTCTGCACTATTGGCCCTGACTTCAGAGTGCATTCAGTCTGGTATATTGACAACACAGCGTCTTAACAGTTAGCTCTGTGTGTGATTTAAATGCCGGCCGCTATTGCAAACACATTCTAATACTGCTTACTGGCAGCGATTGAATAAAGCATCTCAGCCATTCAATTGCAACGAGAAGTCCAAAATTAGATTGAATAGAGCAGTCAACATGAGACAAAATCCCGCTGGCACTTTCTTTGCAGAGGAGTATCCGTCAAATGTTCTCACAAGACGGTGGGCACCTGATGCAGCATTATGAGCACATGATTAGGGAGCAACCCTAGAGACTGGGTCAGTGGTGTCAAAATTATTTATTGATTCTGCTTTAGAAAGAATAAGAATAGAGGAGATACTCAACTGTACTGTACAGTACTGTACTGATTGTCAATTTTTGTGAGAAACCCCTTCCACACACACACACATGTTAAGAGGCTTCAGTGGATAAGTACCTCTGCTCAAAGGGCACAATGGCAGGAGATGGTACCTGGGATCAGAGTGATGCATCAGAAGTTGAGGCCTCGACACTGTCTCCATTATGGCAATATATTATTTATTGTAAATCCAAAGAGCGTTCGGTCAGAGACCTTCATTAGACAGATCTCTCAAGATCCCCCACGAACCCTCCAAGATCCCCCACAGTTCCCCAATAGCTGTCCCTCATCCATTCGAGAACCCTCCCACAGTCCCCCACCCCAAGAGAACCCCCAATGCACCAACAACCAAGAGAATGAACTAAAGAGAAAAAGGAAAAGACAGAAAGAAAACAGCAAACAACAATGCAAAAATAATCCATAATAATACATTTAAAACAAAGGGCATCAAGGACAACTAAAATCATAACAGCTTAATGCCAACTGTATATGTTTGTGTGCATGTTTGGCACTATTACATGTATGTATGTGTTCTTGTATATGTTTATTTGAATGAGAGTGTGTGTATATGCATGTGTACAAACACCTGCAGCATCAGCGTCAGGCAAACCAGCATTAGTTGAAAAACACTGCCCCTCATTGTCATTCAAACTGACTTTTTATTATGTTTTATTTTTACTTTCATCTTTGACCATCATTCTATCCCCCGCCCAGCAACTCCACTCCCACTTGTCTACAAATCCACATCCCAACCCTCAGCTTCCTCAGCCCATCCCATCTATCTCTGCTGGCCACCCACTTCGGTTTCTACGCAACATATATCTTTCAACTATGCTGTGATGTTTAACGTACAATTTCAATCTATCTAATCGAATAGAATCCACAGATTGCGAGTTGAAGATAAATACTTTTACTAAGAGTATTAGTATATTAGTAATTGATTGACCCAGTCTCTCCAGATCTCCTAACAATACTATTTCTAGGGTCAATTTTAGATCAATGCTATGCATTTTCAGCCATTCCTGAACCTGAGACCAGAAACAGGCTACCTAAAGGCAATACCAAAATAAATGGTCTATTGATTCTATATCCTCACAACAAAATCTCCAGAGCTTCGATGACTTTATGCCCCAAATATTCAACATTTTGTTGGTGGCAAGAATTCTATATAATAATTTAACTGAAAAGCACAAAGTCTTGAATCTTGCGTTGTTTTATATATCATCTCAATCGGTACATCAAAAATCTCTTCCCAACTATTTTGCAATCTTTATGGCACAGTTGTCAACATCCTGGTCCTCAAATGAAACTGGTATACTTTCCTATTTATGCTATTTTTATTCCTCCGCCAGTTTTGATCCTTTATATTCTGCAGACAGACCAGTTCCCTACCTCCTCCTGCTTCCTCCATTTTTGGGGTAATGCTGTAATCAATTGGTTGTACTCTTGGACTGAGCAGACCTTCCCGTACAATTCTTAACAGTTAGCTCTGTGTGTGATTTAAATGCCCGCCGCTATTGCAAACACATTCTAATACTGCTTACTGGCAGCGATTGAATAAAGCATCTCAGCCATTCAATTGCAACGAGAAGTCCAAAATTAGATTGAATAGAGCAGTCAACATGAGACAAAATCCCGCTGGCACTTTCTTTGCAGAGGAGTATCCGTCAAATGTTCTCACAAGACGGTGGGCACCTGATGCAGCATTATGAGCACATGATTAGGGAGCAACCCTAGAGACTGGGTCAGTGGTGTCAAAATTATTTATTGATTCTGCTTTAGAAAGAATAAGAATAGAGGAGATACTCAACTGTACTGTACAGTACTGTACTGATTGTCAATTTTTGTGAGAAACCCCTTCCACACACACACATGTTAAGAGGCTTCAGTGGATAAGTACCTTGCTCAAGGGCACAATGGCAGGAGATGGTACCTGGGATCAGAGTGATGCATCAGAAGTTGAGGCTCGACACTGTCTCCATTATGGCAATATATTATTTATTGTAAATCCAAAGAGACGTTTCGGTCAGAGACCTTCATTAGACAGATCTCTTTGAACACAAAACCCCCTTTTATGGGATCAGAGAGCAGCCAGCCCTCCGGTGGACAGTTCACTTCCCACTTCATTGGGAACAATTTATTCTAAAGTTCAGTGTTTCCTTTAAGAAAATCTGTTAAAATGTGAATTTACACATTCCTCCACACGTTACTACAGTACAATGCACCCAATTGCCAGGTAAGGGACCAATCATACTAATGCTGATAGAAAAACAGAAATGGAGAGCAAGCTATGATACCCTGATTCAACTGCTGAAGTTAGCAAACGAGTGTGAAGGAATGACGGCAGCGTTCAAAGGGCTAAATGACATCAAACTGTAGCCTCACCAACTTAGTGCACGTCCGCTATTGTGTTAAATTTGACAAACCAAACGATACAGCGAATAACACCAGCAAAAAAGGCCTGTAAAAGAATCATATTATGTCTATACTCATACTCTAAAGTAAGCTATTCCTATTTAACCAAGGGGTCTTTGTGCACATCTGCTATTGTTTTAAATTCAACATACCAAAAGATACTGCTGGTTACCATTATTATAATGTTTTCTTAGTAAATGCCAGAAAACACCAGTTAAAAAGGCCTGTAAAAACAAAGCATTGCCCAATCATATCTCCATGTCACTGACAATACTGACAACACTATTCTTATTTTACCAAGGAGGTTTAGTTAGCATAATTTGCTGGTAGCTTGGAACTTGAGTGACGGTGTGACTATGTAAGATGTCTGTCTTTATAGCAATCCCAAATACATCCAAAATGACACCCCTATTCCATACATAGTGCACTACTTTTGACCAATGCCGTGTTCATGGTTGCACCTCCATAACTCGGTCGCGTAACACCAATGTTATGAGCATTCTAAAATCAAATCAACGTTTATTGGTCACATGCATAGGATACAGGGTGTAAACAGTAATGTAAAATGCTTACTTGCAAGCTCTCAACAGTGCAATACACATTTACATAAAAAAAGTTATAAAAAGTAGTAATATATTTAGATAAATTGTAATTTTAGGAAATATATATATATATATATATATATATACAGTTGAAGTCAGAAGTTTACATGCACTTAGGTTGGAGTCATTAAAACATGTTTTTCAACCATTCCACAAATTTTTTGTTAACAAACTATAGTTTTGGCAAGTCGGTTAGGACATCGACTTTGTGTATGACACAAGTAATTTTTCCTACAATTGTTTACAGACAGATTATTTCACTTATAACTCACTGTATCACAATTCCAGTGGGTCAAAAGTTTACATAGACTAAGTTGACTGTGCCTTTAAACAGCTTGGAAAATTCCCCAAAATTATGTCATGGCTTTAGAAGCTTCTGATAGGCTAATTGACATCATTTGAGCCAATTGGAGATGTACCTGTGGATGTATTTCAAGGCCTGCCTTCAAACTCAGTGCCTCTTTGCTTGACATCATGGAGAAATCAAAAGAAATCAGCCAAGACCTCAACAAGTCTGGTTCATCCTTGGGAGTTAAGTTAAACAAATTAAAGGCAATGCTACCAAATACTAATTGAGTGTATGTAAACTTCTGACCCAATGGGAGAGTTGAAAGAAATAAAAGCTGAAATAAATCATTCTCTCTACTATTATTCTGACATTTCACATTCTGAAAATAAAGTGGTGATCTTAACTGACCTAAAACAGGGAATTTATGTAAACTTCTGTATATACAGTAAGAATGTACAGTAGACTATTAAATGTGCTAAAGTTGTACATGGTTGAACAGCTTAAATAATTATACATTGTAGCAGCAATGAGTGACATGGTTGAAAAGCTTAAATAATAATACACTGTAGCAGCAATGAGTGACATGGTTGAACAGCTTAAATAATAATCAATTACACTATAATGGCTTGGAAATAAGATTACATTCCTAAATTAAGCAAATAATTAGTAGGAAACAACTTAGTCATCATTATTCATCCCACTGCTGGCTTGCATCTGAAGCTAAGCAGGGTTGGTCCTGGTCATGTCACGATCGTCGTTAAGAATGGACCAAGGCAGCGTGAATGGCGTTCCACATCTTTTAATTCACAGTGGAACATACAACCAACCTAGAAATACAACAACAAGAACAAAAAAAAACCTAGTCACATCCTAACTTAAATCACCATAGAGAACCCAGAGGGCTCTCCATGACCAGGACAGGACAGTATCCCCCCAAAGGTGCGGACTCCGGCCCCAAAACCTGAAACTCGATTGGGGAGGGTTCGGGTGGGCCACTAGCATTGGTGGCGGCTCCGGTGCTGGACGTAGCACCCGCCCAGACCGCGGATCCGGCCATGGAGCCGGGCTGAAAGCCGTGCCTGGACTTGTCACCAGCGCAGCTGAAGGCTCCGGCCTAGTGGCAGGACTGGACGCCGTGCCTGGACTGGAAGCCTGGTGCGTGGAGCCGGCACAGGTTGCACCGGACTGGTGACACGCACTTCAGGGCGAGTGCGGGGAGCTGGCACAGGACGTACCGGGCTGGGAAGGCGCACTGGAAGCCTGGTGCGTGGAGCCGGCACAGGTTGCACCGGACTGGTGACACGCTCTTCAGGGCGAGTGCGGGAAGCCGGCACAGTACGTACCGGGCTGGACAGACGCTCCTCTAGGCGCCTGCGCTGCAGCATATTCCTCGCCAATACCTCTCTCCGATATCCTTCCCTAAACTCCTCATACGTCTCCCATTCAGGCTCTGGCTCTCTCCTCTGCTCGGCCGACAGCCCCATGTGCCCCCATCACAAAAAAATCTTGGGGTTGCCCTTGGGCTCCTTGTGGCCGCAGACCGAGGCGTCGTCGCTGTCCCTCATTCCTCCTCGGCGACTCCCGCCAAGGAAGGGTCTTGCATCCTCCCAGTATTTCTTCCCAAGTCCAACTCTCTTTCGGCGCCTTCGTTGCACGCTACTTGGTCCTGGACTGGTGGGTTATTCTGTCACAATCGTCGTTAAGAATGGACCAAGGCAGCGTGCATGATGTTCCACATCTTTTAATTCACAGTGGAACATACAACAAAACAATAAAGAAGCAACGAAATCGGACACTAAGTAGCGCTCCCAAGGCACACACAAAAACAATAACCCACAAGCACAGGTGGGAAAAGGACTACACTAAGTATGATCGCCAATTAGAGGTAACAACAATCAGCTGCCTCTAATTGGGAACCATACACAACCAACCTAGAAATACAACAACAAGAACAACCCCCCCCCACCCCCACCCCACCCCCCCTAGTCACGTCCTGACATAAATCACCATAGAGAACCCGGAGGGCTCTCCATGGCCAGGACGTGACAGGTCAGTCCCTGGATGAGAGACCAGATGCTGCTGGAAGTGGTGTTTGAGGGTCAGTAGGAGGCACTCTTTCCTCAGGTCAAAAAAAAATATCCCAATGCCCCAGGGCAGTGATTGGGGACATTGCCCTGTGTAGGGTGCCGTCTTTCGGATGGGACGTTAAACGGGTGTCCTGATTCTCTGAAGTCATTAAAGATCCCATGGCACTTATCGTAAGAGTAGGGGTGTTAGCCCCGGTGTCCTGGCTAAATTCCCAAGCTGTCACTCATACCATCATCCCCAGCTTACAATTGGTTCATTCATCCCCCTCCTCTCCCCTGTAACTATTCCCCAGGTTGTTGCTGTAAATGAGAACGTGTTCTGAGTCCAAAATAACGGTAAAATAAAATGTTGTCAAAGTTACTTTAGAGAGATGGCAATTTTGCCATTAGCTAGCAAACTAGCAATGCTAGCTTGAATCCAGTGAATCCAATCTTAGCTAGTTAGCAAATGTTATACCACATCTAAAAGTCAATCTGACAACATCTCAATGACGACCAAAGGTTTTCCAGCAAATTATTTGCCTCCAATTTAAAATGCATTGAGTACAACAGTCATGAGTAGACCCTGGCAAAAAGTACAAAATGAATAGGGTGTCATTTGGGATGTAACCATAGCTCTCCCAGAGCATATTTTGCACTTTAAAGTCCCTGTCAATATTCTTATTAACATGCCAACCTGATTGAGTATCACAGTGACTTGTGAGATGCACACTGCTGTCAAACTCTTTATGTATGACCTATTTCCATAATTAACATTCTTAAACAGTGCAGCATGCAGGCAGCTCAGCATATTCTTTCCACGACTGTGAGAAGATCTCCTATAGCACTGCACAAACACATACAGTATGCAGAGTAGTATACATGCATACACACACTATGAACACACACATTCAGTGTGCAGACTTTTCACGCATTACACACACAGTATGCACGTGCACATGTAGAGTATGCACATTCTGACACGTGTGCGCACACACACACACACAGTATGCATTCACAAACAAACAAATACACACATGCAGAGGGAGAACTAACTAGGATAATTTTTTTAAAGCAGCAGAGGAGGAATATGTAGCCATAGGCAATTATTGGTAACATGAGGCTTGCAAATGCTCGGGGAACGAGTTTTATAAGAGTTTTTTTTTTCTTTGATTGTGTTAGTTATATTTGACTAGTTGAACAAATTAACTATTGATAACCCCTTTACAGATCCATCAGCAAAGCAAGGCCGATGGAAGTTGGACTGACCTATTTCTATACTTAACAGCCATACAACACTAACATCCTCCCCCACCCCTTGTTGCCATGGAGACACCCTCTGGTCTCCTGGAATGAGCAGAGAGAGAGAGAGAGAGAGAGAGAACACAGAGACAGAGTGAGGGAGTGAGCGAGAGAGCGAGAGAACACAGAGAGAGAGAGAGAGAGAGAGAGAGAGAGAGAACAGAGACAAAGTGAGGGAGTGAGAAAGAGAACACAGAGACAGAGTGCGGGAGTGAGAAAGAGTGAGAGCGAGAGAACACAGAGACAGAGTGAGGGAGTGAGAAAGATTGAGAGCGAGAGAACACAGAGACAGAGTGAGGGAGTGAGGGAGTGAGAGAGAGAGAACATAGAGACAGAGTGAGGGAGTGAGGGAGAGAACACAGAGACAGAGTGAGGGAGTGAGGGAGACAGAGAGAAGGGGAGGAATGGAGAGAGAGACCAAAAAGAGAGAGAGAAAACAAGAGTGGGAAAATGGGCATGAGAAGTCACCTGTGTTTTCAATTTTGACAGTAAATCCCCATAGAGCATTGTCAGTTTCATTAAACACTGTCAGAAACACATGTTTACCATTCACAAATGAAGAATGGATTGAAACCTAGTTTGCCATGACAGTTATTTTTAGATATTTTAAAATGCCCAGGCTTCCATCTATAATACAGAAGAACAGGGAAAGTAATTAAATTCTGTAAACTCAGTTATGGTACAAACGGTCTCTGAAGTCAGACAATAATAATGACTCACTCCTAAAGGCTTGTTGAGCAGGTCTTAGTAGGTTTCACTAACAACGTATGAGATTTAAGACACTTTTTAGAGTTGGAGCTCAATACAGTACCATAGGTTTCTGTGTCAGTATAGTATAAGACATCTTATTCTAGTGACCCTGGGCACAATAGTCTCTGGTGTATATGATTTAGGTTTGGTATGGGGTTTAAAGACACAATCTATTTTTGTTGTTTCAGTCCAAAAACATCCCCAAACACTTAAGCATAGAGATGGGGCTGGGGAAATGTAACCACTCTCAAAATCATAGCTGGAGCTATGGATACAAGGACCAACAGTCCACGAGAATGACATGCTAGTTCAAAACTAGGATTCAAATGACAACATAAACATAATCGAGTAATATAACTTTAATTTGGGTTCCGGTAGGGTAAGACAATTGTACTAAGCTCCCAAGACATTTATAAGTTATATTCTTCAAGAATAATATTGCAGGAAATACACCAGATTGAGTCTTTAAAGCCAGTTAGCCCGATGGCATTATTTTACAATTTACTGTCAAAAGCATCTTCAACACTTTTGGTTCTTCAGGCAACGTCCCTTGATTCATATGCACTCACCCACCTAATGTTGGGCCTAATTTCAACATTTCTGCTATCTGCATTCAGGCATTCTTTCAGGCAGGTTTTCATATAGCCGCTCAAACCCGGGTCAGGCATACCCCAGCTTTGATGCTAAAGCCTTAAATCTCTGATAAGGTTGTCACAAGAGAAAGAATTTTCAGTTAAACATTCATGCAGCCAGAGTACTGTCCATGCCGTAGATTATAAATAATTACAAAAGATGATGAATTCACAGATTTAAAAAAATATATTTAACCGGTGTAGACAGGTGTTTTTTAGGCTTGAATTGTACGGTAAGTATTTATCTCTCTCATGAAAATGAGAAATCATGCAAAAAAGGAAAAAAAGGTCATAATCTCCACCCTTTTTTTCTGTTCTCTGCATCCCTGCAGGTTTGACACTGGAAGGGATGGACGTGACGATCGCCAGCACAGCGGGTTCCCGAATATGCAAACCATGTCTCGTTCCGCAGAAAAGAAGGGAAGGAAGGATGTTCCCTGCACCCGTCTGGACAAAGGAATATCACCCGCTCCTCCCTCTCTCCGCACGCACTCCGTCCCCATCATCCCCTCTCTCCAGGAACATGACCGCGAGGGGGGTCACGTGGACGGGAGCAGGGAGAGGGTCTCACATGGATGTCTTGCCGGGCCAGGTTACATGGCGCAGGCACCTGTCGGTGGCAGCAGCCACACACCCCCTCACTCCTCCCCCTCCATCTCTGTGACTGTACTAGAGTTAGAGGACAGACCCAGTCATGTGCGTCCCTACAACATTAAGACTCCACTGGGGTCAGAGACAAGCCCTATTCACACGCACCAGGGCTCTTCTGAAACTCCAGTAGGGCCAGGGGGCACGTTCCAACACTCTAGCCTTGTGGCCTCTGGGACAGCAGCATCCGGATCAGGTGTTGCCGGGTTGAACAGCACAAACACTTTAACTGCTGTGACCATGCTGGAGTCCAAGAAAAAGAGCATGCGGTATAGACCCAGACTGCTCTACAGCTATCCCAAGAGCAGGGGTCCTCCAGCAGGTGTCCAAAAAGAGGCCCAGGGGCTTGGTAAACAAAACGTCCCCCCGGTGAATGGAGTGGCAAACGGCTTCCTGTCAACAGTGGTGGGAAAAGGTGCTGGAGTTTCTTGTGCCAAACCTTCTGCCAGCTGATTGGATTATTTCTCGCCAACTTGCAAGGAGAGACTCCGCCCACCTGTATCGATGACACGGGAGGGGTTAGGATCACCTGCTTAACTAATTGGCCCCTGGTTTATGTAAAAGGGCCACAGCAGCCTGGATTGCAGAGAGGAATTAATTCATAAATTTAAGACACTGAAAACAGACACACACATTTATGTGAATAATGTGAAGCAATGCAGACAGACATAAAGACCATTGGGAGTTTGATATAAATGTGTATTTGAAAAAAATAAAAAGATTTATATGCACTATTTAAACAAAGCTTCTAATTAGAAATCAAAATAGTGTGTCATCTCTATGTTGTTTCTCTATTGTAAAGAAATCAAATTATACATGTCATATATATATATGTCCTATAAACATATATTTGACATGACGACGTGACAAAAT
Source organism: Brachymystax lenok tsinlingensis (assembly GCA_030435695.1). Lineage (NCBI taxonomy): Eukaryota > Metazoa > Chordata > Actinopteri > Salmoniformes > Salmonidae > Brachymystax > Brachymystax lenok. The sequence goes on from CM059780.1 coordinate 28,965,921, forward strand.
AAAGACAAAGGCTACAGTGTTAAAGGGTGTGTGGTTGATTGAATTTCTGAAACATATTTCAGCTTAATCTTTGTTGTCTGTGTCTCTCAAGTCGGTGTGGGTATAGCCTAGTAAATTGTATAACAAAATAAGTGCATCCTATATGACACATTATGTCAACAGGTGCTGCCTATGGGATTATTCACTGTCCTGAATGAGGTCTCTCTACTACTCTATCTTCTTCCATCGAAAGATGAATCAAGTCACACCCAGAGCATCTCATGCCAGACCACGGCGGTGTTCCTCCCTGGTAAAAGCAAGGTACTCCATTTGATAAAGAGCGTCAGACGGATTGAATCATTTACTTGTTTATCTCTTCCCCAAAACAGCCTCGTTAATTAAAAGTGCCGGTCTCATTATTTTTGCATCAGCTATTTAGAAAAACTGTAGCGAGGAGAGCAGAAAAGTTTTTAACTAGCCGGTCTTCAGGTGAGAATATTTCTCAAGAGGAATTAATCAGGGAAAAGATGAAAGCACCGGCGCATGTCCCTGGTCCTGTTCACAACAAAGTAGAGCAACACAGAGGGAAAATGTTGTCTTTCCCTCCATATTAGTAACACTTTTTTTCTCCTCAACTGTTTTTTTTTATCAGTTCTACGAGCAGCAAAATGACTGTGCAAAATGTACCGGTTACTAATGAGTGGGAAATGGGATAGGAGGATTACAGAGGGTGAGAAGCCTACTCATACAAAAAGAGCAAAAAAGTATTTTAGACACCATTTTGATCAATCAAATCGTATTTGTCACATGCTTTGTAAACAGCAGGTATAGTCTAATAGTGAAATGCTTCCTTATGGGCCCTTCCCAACAATGCAGAGAAAAATATAGAACAAATAATAACACAAGGAATAAATACACAATGAGTAACAATACCGAGTCGATGTGCAGGGGTACGAGGTAATGGAGGTAGATAAGTACATTATAGACGTGACGATAGTCTATATTAGGTTTTGATTGGCCAATGCATTTAAGTGAGTTTTTCCCCTATTTTCTCCGTCAATACTCCATATTCCTGAACGACATTTGGGACCTCAGCTGAGAACTTAATTTCCTAAATAGTCACCAGGTGGCACTGCGATCGGTTCGCAAATTTTCTAAGAAAAAGGGTGTTTAATTTATTATTATAATTTTTTTTTTAATGAATACCCGAAACATCCAATATACTTGCAGTGAAGTTGCTCAACTACTACATCATACCAGTCATCCAACAGATTCCCATTCAGAGCGACACACAAAAGCATCCAGGGTCAACGCCCTGCCCAAGGGCATGTTGGCATATCTACCACCAGGCTAAAAAACATGAACCCGAACCCTCCAAGATCCCCCCCACAGTTCCCCAATAGCTGTCCCTCATCCATTCGAGAACCCTCCCACAGTCCCCCCCCCCACTGCACCAACAACCAAGAGAATGAACTAAAGAGAAAAAAGGAAAAGACAGAAGAAAACAGCAAACAACAATGCAAAAATAATCCATAATAATACATTTAAAACAAAGGGCATCAAGGACAACTAAAATCATAACAGCAATGCCAACTGTATATGTTTGTGTGCATGTTTGGCACTATTACATGTATGTATGTGTTCTTGTATATGTTTATTTGAATGAGAGTGTGTGTATATGCATGTGTACAAACACCTGCACGGCATCCGCGTCAGGCAAACCAGCATTAGTTGAAAAACACTGCCCCTCATTGTCATTCAAACTGACTTTTTATTATGTTTTATTTTTACTTTCATCTTTGACCATCATTCTATCCCCCGCCCAGCAACTCCACTCCCACTTGTCTACAAATCCACATCCCAACCCTCAGCTTCCCTCAGCCCATCCCATCTATCTCTGCTGGCCACCCACTTCGGGTTTCTACGCAACATATATCTTTCAACTATGCTGTGATGTTTAACGTACAATTTCAATCTATCTAATCGAATAGAATCCACAGATTGCGAGTTGAAGATAAATACTTTTACTAAGAGTATTAGTATATTAGTAATTGATTGACCCAGTCTCTCCAGATCTCCTAACAATACTATTTCTAGGGTCAATTTTAGATCAATGCTATGCATTTTCAGCCATTCCTGAACCTGAGACCAGAAACAGGCTACCTAAAGGCAATACCAAAATAAATGGTCTATTGATTCTATATCCTCACAACAAAATCTCCAGAGCTTCGATGACTTTATGCCCCAAATATTCAACATTTTGTTGGTGGCAAGAATTCTATATAATAATTTAACTGAAAAGCACAAAGTCTTGAATCTTGCGTTGTTTTATATATCATCTCAATCGGTACATCAAAAATCTCTTCCCAACTATTTTGCAATCTTTATGGCACAGTTGTCAACATCCTGGTCCTCAAATGAAACTGGTATACTTTCCTATTTATGCTATTTTTATTCCTCCGCCAGTTTTGATCCTTTATATTCTGCAGACAGACCAGTTCCCTACCTCCTCCTGCTTCCTCCATTTTTGGGGTAATGCTGTAATCAATTGGTTGTACTCTTGGACTGAGCAGACCTTCCCGTACAATTCTGATCACTCCATGAAGGACATAACTTTACCATTCCAATTTACAATATAATTTAAGAACTAAATACCCTTTTCAAACTTTCCCATGAATACAGGTATTTTATCAACCAGCACATTTGAGGTCAGCCATAATATTTGCTGTAATATTTGTTATATCTTTTCAGGGGGATGAACTTGAAATTGTAGCCAGCTCTGCAATGCTTGTTTGAAAAAGAGAGATACTTTGAAAAAAATATTTGTTTCAATTAATTGTAAATGAGACATGGCAATCTGCACAAAGGCAAAAAGGCCATTTTTAAACAATGGATGAGCTTTTCTTAGTAATCTACTTGAGAACCATTTAGGGTTGAAATAAAACTTATAAGTGAAGTTTTTAGAGAGAGGTTTAGTGCTTTTATATTTAATAATCTCAACCCACCCAATTCATATTTATTATACAGATGGGCACGTTTTATTTTGTCTGGTTTAGCGTCCCAGATCAATCAAAATATTTTTTGCTCATATGATTTGAAAAACTAATCATCAGGAGTAGGCAGCGCCATAAGTAAGTGAGTAAACTGAGTTATTACTGAGGAGTTAATCAGGGCAATTTTTCCACAAATAAACAGGTATTTACCTTGGTTGCAGGATCTTGTCAGAATCTTGTCTTTTCTATTGAAATTCATTGTCTAGAGCTTATTTATATATTTTGTGATATGAAGATCCAATACTTAATATTGTACACTTAATTAATTAGGTTTTAGTCCAGAGAGTACAGAAAAGTTACCTAGATCTTCAATGAGACATTGCAGGGATCTAGCTTGCAGACTTAATATAAAACTTAAGTCATCGGCATACATGGACACCTTTGTATTTAAGCCTTGGATTTCTAATCCTCTAATGTTGTTATTGGATCTGATTTTAATAGCTAGCATTTCGATGGCCATAACGAATAGATATGGTGACACGAACACCCTTGTTTAACTCCTCTTGACAATTCAAAACTCTGAGAAGTAGCCGTTATTTACTATTTTACACCTGGGGTTGCTATACATTACTTTTACCCATTTTATAATAGAAATTTAAAAAATCCAGGCATTTTTAAATAAAATGTCAATAAGGGGATTGTGTCGCTGGAGCCTTTATTTTGAAAAGGCATTACTTTATCAAATGCCTTTTCAAAATCAGCTATAAAACCATTCCTGGCTTGATGTTCTATTTTTTCCATTCCATGTTTCATGATGTTCTATTTTTTCTAGTAGTTGCCGTATATTATCTCCAATGTATTGTTCATGTAAAAAACCTGTCTGAACAGGATGAACAATACCTGGTAAAACCCTTTTAATTCTGAGTGCTATGCATTTTGCTAGAATTTTTGCATCAATACATTGAAGTGTAAGGAGCCTCCAGTTTTTTAGATAGACTGGGTCTTTATATTTGCCATCTGGGTCTTGTTTTAATAATAGAGAAATCAGACCTTCCTGCTGAGTACCTGACAGACTACCATTTCTATAGGAGTAGTTAACTTCTTAGGGAGTGGCAGCAGAGGTGACGGTTTTGGAGAGTCTAGCGTGCCCAAAGAAAAATGCCTGCCACTCAGGTTCAGAAAATAGGATATGCACATAATTAGTACTATTGGATAGGAAACACTCTGAAGTTTCTAAAAGTGTTAACATAATGTCTGTGAGTATAACAGAACTGATACAGCAGGCAAAAACCAGAGGAAAATCCATCCGGAAATGCAGTTTTTGGTGACCTTTGCTCTGTTTGACACTCTCCCATTGACTTCAAGGCAATCCAGCTCCTGGATTGCAGTACCTATGGCTTCCACTAGATGTCAACAGTCTGGGAGTGAATGGAGTAAGCAGAACGGATAGGAACAGGAAATGGTAAGGGGACCTGAAATGTCAACAAGTTTTCTTTATTTTACTTATATAATGTTTAGGTGACCATCCGAGTGAAATATTATCGCTAATATTCATAAAAGGATAGCTAAGGATGCATTATAACTGGTATTTGATTTGTTTTGCTAGCGCCCCACTGCTCCCTAAGTAATTAAAACAATCTAACAATGGAGCGTTTAGCATATCAATAAATACTTGATATACCTCTACCGGTATGCCATCAAGCCCTGGGGTTTTTCCAGACTGAATAGATTTAATAGCCTCAAAGTTCTTCCTCTGTAATTTGGCCTTCACACTGATCTTTCTGTACATTTGTTAATTTTAATTTTTTTATATAATTTGGAAAGAATTCCTCATCATCATCTTCATTCAGTGGGAGAGGGTGAGATGGAAAAGTAATTAGCTTTTAAAATAATTAGCTTTTAAAATATAATTCGGAGAATCATGGATAACTCGTCTTCAGTAACGAGTTTCTGAAAATATTTTGTGCATTTTTCTCCATATTCCATCTAGTTTGCTTTATTTTTGTAATAGATTCCATTAAATCGTTCCTGAATAAGTTCCTCAAGTTCTTTTTGTTTTTCCTCTAACTTATTTTGTATCTCTGTAGTATTGTTTTTATTGCTATCTACCTGTACTATTAGTTAATGGATTTCCCTTGTTAGTCTTGTCTCTTTAGCCAGAAACTGCTTTTTTATTGATGAATATTGAATGACCCCTGAAAGTACATTTAAAGGTATCCCAAACAATAAGAGGATTTGCTGAACCTATATTATCCTGGAAAAATATCTGTTATAAATTATTTTGTCTTAGTTAAAAATAAGTTGTCCTCCAGTAAACTTTGATTCAATTTCCAATATCCCCGTTCACGTGGAAAATCTATAAGAGTTATGTGAAGGCCAATTAGATGATGATCCGATCGCATTCTGTCTCCTATTAAAACTGTTTTAACCTTTGATGCAAGAGAGAAAGAGACAAGAATGTAATCAAGACGACTAGCTTGATTAAGTCTCCATGAATATCTCACTAGGTCAGGGTTTTTGAGTCTCCAAATATCCACTATTTCTACTGTGTTATTTCCTTAAGGGCTCAGTGATGATTTGTAGAGTGATTACATTTACAGTCCATTGAGGTACTTAACACTGTTATAGTCTCCTACCATAATGATTAGATCATTTGTTGCCGGTAAGTTCAATAAACTGGTATAAATGTTTTTGAAGTAGTATAGTCATCCTGATTTGAATTTATTAGCATTATCCAATAGGGATTTTTTTAAATGACCTCCAATACATTCCACAGTTGTCAACAGTGACTCTGGAATCACAGAGAACGATTAATTATGATCACTTCCTTCCGTTTGAATACTCGAGAAAGGTGTTGATTTAATTAAAAACAATATTTTTCTCTATCTTTACAGCAAACAATGATGAAAGCTAACTAATTACATGGCGCTAACTGGCTAATATTATTTTTGTTCAAGGAGAAACAGAAAAAGATAGACAGAATTAGGATTACAAATCATACGTTGTAATTCAAAGTGAAAAATGCTGCATTTCCTCATTGGCGATCTATCTATCTTAGCAACAGTAGCTAGCTAGCTACACAAGTCTTTTGCTAGCTAGCTAACATTATATCCCAACAACATTGACGCTCAATATATTTATTTCTCAGCCATATCTAAGCCATATTCAAAATTGAATTCAAGCAGGATAGCCTTTATTGAAATTGTTAGTTGACTTTGTAACGTTTGCCAGGCTCCCGGGTTTGCAGCATCGCATTAGTGGAAACTAAACCTGTTCTCAGGGCAGGTTGTAGCTAGATATGTTTGAGTCGTGTTGGGAGCAATTGTAGCATTTTAGCTAACCCTAACCCTTTTCATAACCTTAACCTAATTCTCCTAACCTGCCAGGTTAATTATCCTAGCCTGCTGCTTAAATTCTCCTAATCTGTGCTACGAAAACTCAAACCTGCCCTGAGAATAGTCTTGGTTTCTACTAATGGAATACAGCCCAGTTCACGTCTCATCCAAGCAGCCCAGCTATAGCACAATTTGGCTAGCTAACTCGTTTTACCTTGACAAGATTGACCCTCAACATACTGTTTTGTTCAATGATCTCAGCCATATTCACAATTAAATTCAAGGCAGATTAACTATTTAACAGGAATGAGATCAGATCGGCTAGAAACATACATTTTATTGTATCAAATCGACCTCTCCACCGTAGGTAGCTAGCTAGTTAGCTACATTAGCCACTGAAACCAATGCTCAAATTTCAATCAATAGAATAATGCCGTGACAGTTTCATCAAACAGAAGTAGAATGTTATAGCGATGTCTATTTTTTACCTTGATTGTCAGTCTTAGCTACTCTTTGCCCATATCTCCAATATTATTTTAATGCTCACCCTAAATAATACATGTCCATGACTTTCTGATAATTGTGTAATTCATAAACAACATCACTATTGAAATGCAAGCAGCAGGTGATGAGACTAGTTACAGAAAGTATTACAATACCAAAACATAAAAAACATAATATTTCACTCAAGTCAACCTTAACATTGTAATACAGTCATCCGTACTATTGTCACACCCTCATCTGTTTCAGCTGTCTTGTGCTTGTCTCCACCCCCTCCAAGTGTCTCCCATTTTCCTCATTATCCCCTGTGCATTTGTTCCTGCATTTTCTGTTTGTCTGTTGCCAGTTTGTCTTGTCCTGTCAAGTCCTACCAGCGTGTTCCCATGTGTTCTAGTTTTTCTTAGTCTTCCCAGTTCTGACCTTTCTGCTTGTCCTGAGCCTGATCCTGCCTTTCGTTCCGTACCTGCCTGACTCTGATTTAGATTACAACCCTTTTCCTGCCTTGACTTACCTTTTGCCTGCCCCTTGTACAATAATAAACTCTGAGACTCGTACTGTCCGCCTCCTGTGTCTGCATCTGGGTCTTAGCCTGACTCCTGATAGTAAGAACTGACCATGACTGACCAGCAGACTCGGACCAGCTCAGCAATGCCGTCTCCTCCCAAGGAGCCACCATTGGAAGACACAAGGAGTTACTTCAAGGTCTTATGGAAGGATTCCAGACCTTGGCGGAACGCTATGACCGTGCCTTCAATACATTGCTGGAGCAATTCCGCTGATTGTCTGTTAGGCAGCCAGCCTAACAGTAACCTCCCAGCCCCTCAGTAACCCCGCTGTCAGCAGCGCATTTCTCCAGCCCACCTCGGCTTCACGAGAACCCCACTGTCGGAAGTTTCTCTCCCAGTGCTCCCTCATCTTCGAGATACAGCTCTCGTCCTTTCCCTCAGACCGCTCGAAGATAGCGTATCTTATAACACTGATGTCCGGGAGGGCTCTCGCCTGGGCTACGGCGGTGTGGGAACAACAATCTGCTGTGTGCTGCAGGCTGGAGGAGTTTGTGGCGGAGGTGAAAAAGGTTATTGATTCTCCGTTGTCCGGGAGAGAGGCTGCTCAGAAGCTATTCCTGCTTCGTCAAGACTCCCATAGTGTGGCCGACTATGCGGTTTATTTCTGCACGTTGGCCACCAAGAGGAGGTTAAATCTTGACTCACTCATCGCCTTGACCATTTGGATCGATGGGCGGCTACGAGAAACATAGGAGGGAGAAGAGGTCTGACTCCGGTCCCACTCGATCGCCCAAAGATCCCACCTCGCCTCAGAGGAATCCCAAAAGTTCCCGGCATCTACGTGACCAAGAGAATCCGAGGTTACCTGGGTTCCCCCGGGAATCTCCGAGGTCTGCCGACTCACCTCTTCCGGAGCCTATGCAAATCGGCAGAGCTAGATTGTCTCCTGCAGAACATTTACGCAGATTTAACACCAAGAGTTGTCTGTATTGTGGGACTACAGGTCATTATGTGTCTACCTGTCCATTAAAATATCAGGCACATCAGTAGGTATGAGTATGCTGGTGGGCCATATAGAGAATTTCCCATCTCCCCTTACTCGTACCCCTCTCCATGCCATTCTGCTGTGGGGTGACTCGTCAAAATCTCGCCGGGTACTCATTGACTCTGGGGCCGACGAGAGTTTTATGGATACTACCCTGGTGTCAGAGCTGGGTATCCCCACTCAACCCCTTTCCATTCCCATGATGCGAGGTGACATGAGAAGCTGCCCGAAAGTTACTCCAGCTTCGACAAGACTCCCACAGTGTGGCAGACTATGCATTGGACCTGAAATTATTTTTTTTCCCTCATCAATCGACACACAATGCCCCATAATGACAAAGCGAAAACAGTTTTAATTAAAATTAAAACACAGAAATACCTTATTTGCATAATTATTCAGACCCTTTGCTATGAAACTTGAAATTGAGCTCAGGTGCATCCTGTTTCCATTAATCATCGTTGAGATGTTTCTACAACTTGATTGGAGTCCATCTGTGGTAAATTCAATTGATTGGACATAATTTGGAAAGGCACACACCACAGTTGACAGTGTATGTCAGAGCAAAAAGCAAGTCATTAGGTCAAAGAAATTGTCCGTAGAGCTCAGAGACAGGATTGTGACGAGGCACAGATCTGGGGAAGGGTACCAAAAAAAATTCTGCAACATTGAAAGTCCCCAAGAACATTCTTAAGAAGTTCAGAACCACCAAGACTCTTCCTAGAGCTGGCTGCCCAGTCAAACTGAGCAATCGGGGGAGAAGGGCCTTGGTCAGAGAGGTGACCAAGAACACAATGGTCATTCTGACAGAGCTCCAGAGGTCCTCTGTGGAGATGGAAGAATGTTCCAGAAGGACAACCATCTCTGCAACACTCCACTAATCAGGCCTTTATGGTAGTGGCCAGATGGAAGCCACTCCTCAGTAAAAGGCACATGACAGCCCGCTTGGAGTTTGCCCAAAGGCACATAAAGGACTCTCAGACCATGAGAAGCAGGATGCTGTGGTCTGATGAAACCAAGATTGAACTCTTTGGCCTGAATGCCAAATGTAACGTCTGGAAGAAACCTTGCACCATCCCTACGGTTAAGCATGGCAGTGGCAGCACTATGCTGCTGAAAAACATCCCCACAGCAGGGACTGGGAGACTAGTCAGGATCAAGGGAAAGATGAACGGAGCAAAGTACAGAGAGATCCTTAATGAAAACCTGCTCCAGAGTGCTCAGGACCTCAGACCGGGACAAAGGTTCACCTTCCAACAGGACAATGACCCTAAGCACACAGACAACACATTACAGGAGTGGCTTCGGAGAAAGTCTCAATGTCCTTGAGTTGCGCAGCCAGAGCCTGGACTTGAACCCTATCGAACATCTCTGGAGAGACCTGAAAATAGCTGCACAGTGACGCTCTCCATCCAACCTGGCAGATCTTGAGAGGATCTGCAGAGAAGAATGAGAGAAACTCCCCAAATACAGGTGTGCCAAGCGTGTAGCGTCGTACCCAAGAAGACTCGATGCTGTAATCGCTGCCAATGGTGCTTCAAGAAAATACTGAGTAAAGGGTCTGAATACTTGTGTAAATGTGATATTTAAGTAAAATAATTTCTATACATTTGCAAACATTTCTTAAAAACCAGTTTTTGCTTTTTCATTATGGGGCATTGTGTGTAGATTTATGAGGGGGAAAAACAAACTTAATCCAATTTAGAATAAGACTGTAATGTAACAAAATTTGAAAAAATCAAGGGGTCTGAATACTTACCGAATGCACCGTATAAGCCATAGAGTGTTTTTTTTTTTTTTTTTAACTCATGGGTAAACTAGCTATGGCTTCCAGTCTTGACTTGAATGTGGACTGCCATCTATGGATTATATGTCTATGGTTTGTTCCGGGCTGTCAGTTTGTCTTTTGCAAATTTGAAAATACAATCATGTGAAAAATGTACAGTTTGGAAAGGCAATCGCAGAATGTGATGACAGAACTGGCCAGGTTGATATCAAGATTTTAATTTGTGACTCTTTTTAGGAAACTGGGCGTATGTTGCACGTCACTAAATTCACAGGAGTGCCATTTGAACAGAAACTTTTTTTAATCAAAATTCATTTTTTGGCAGAAATGCCTTCTGGAATATGTGATCATACATGCGCCTTAATAACAAACTTGTATGGCATCTGTAAATACTAATACAATTGTTAAATTATGAGCCTAGTTGGTTAAGCCACGGAAAAAGTCTGGAACCTTCCCACTAGCCATAATTGGCTGAGATAATGGATGGGCTGGACATGCCGAGAGATGAGTTCGGATTGGTCTGCCATGTAGCCCGCTTCTGTCTATAACATGAGCTTCTCAGTATATGTAGGTAATCCTTTCTAATGCATCAAAAAAAAATGGATATGACGTAGTAGAACTGCAAAAGTGTTGCTCTCCACTATCTGCAGGACCAAGTTTTGAAATCAGTGGAATTCCCAGTGGAATTAGAGTATGATATCTAAGGAGATGGAGAAAATGTGTAATACTATTCATATCTCATGATCATTTGCATTGCTAGTTATAGCTTAATGTTATGCTAGCTAACTAACATTGTACCTGGTTGGTTAGCTACCTGCAGATTCATGCAGGGTAGTAATGTTATGAGTTGGGATTATGGTTAATTGTTTAGCTAGCTACATGTCTAAACAAAAGACTCAACTGTGCAAGTAACCATTTCAATAGAATGTTCATGATGTCACTGCGACAACTGTCGATAGACGTAGCTGATAAATTCACTCTGGCTATCTACTCCCATTTCAGAGCACTCTCATCTGAATGTGCCAGAGAGCAGAATAACTGACGAATTTATGAAAGCGCAACACCTGTTGAATATGGACGGTGTCAGTAAACGTTGGCAAAAAACAGTAATTAAATTGTTGCCAGCAGCACAGTTACAGTCACCAACGCTCTGGATAACATAAAAACAGCCTATCCAGCTCTACGAGGGTGAGTAAAATGGTCAGAGTGAGCTGTTCTCTCATTTGTGTCTGGAAATAGCTAGCAAGCTAGCCAACGTTAGCCAGTTAGCTTGGGTGCTTGACTGCTACTCGGATAAACCCTACTCCTCGGCCAGTGTGCAGTGTGCGTGCGCTCTGAACGCTCCAAGAATGAAACGCTCTGAATTTACGAAGGGACAATCTGACAACGCTCTGAGTTTACGAACACCCAGAGCGCACTCTGGCACTCCAGATTGAATTTACAAAACACACCCATAGTATAAACCAGCCTTTAGTCTTGAAATATTTGGTTGTTTAGTACATGGCCTCACATGTGAATCCTTAGAGAGGGGGTGGGGCTAAGGCTTAAGAGGGTGTGAACGATGCTGAATGAGTGTAGACAAAGAGCTCTCCAGTAGGTTTACCAAAACATTCAAGGTCCATTTTCTCAAAAGTGAGGTTACAAGTTTATCAACTTTCAAAGCAGAATTACTTTCCCGTTGTTCCTTAACTGTAGTGTATGATATACAATTTTCTAGCTCTGAATCTCTACTTTTGTCTAATGTAAAAAACAACATGTTGCTACATTAGACCGAATCGACCTGGTCGGTCACATTTGGTAACATGATATTCGTAAGAGACTGAAGCAGATGTGCAGTCTGCAAAGGTCGTTAGCATCACTGTAATAGAGTTGTACTGTAGCATGAGGTCCTAAATACAGATGGAGACGTGCTCACCTCTATTGTGCCTTGCTGTACCTCTTCTGTTTTTTGCTTTGCTGGTGGTGCCCACTCCTGAAAAAGAGGTTTCATTAGAATCCATTGAAAAACAAGGCAGACCAGTTCAGGATATTACCCTCCAGCAGTCTCTAACAAATGGTCACATTATTGGACCACACACTACTGTTATGCAGTCTGCTACATTAGCTTGTAAAACTGTTCACTACAGTAGACTAACTCTGGCAATAATAAAAGGGGCTTAAGTCTACATCATACCTTACTACATCATCCCATTAGGCCCCCCATGTACTGTATTTTCTAATGTGTTGGCGGATTACAGGTGGATATACTTTAATGTCATATCAGGTATGGTATGACTGCCAGAAACAAATAACGCTTAAAAATGATAGACATTTAATCATAGGACTGGAGGGTTTGAAATGCTAACATTAATTAGCTAGGTATTCTACTCAGCAAGGCCTTTTAAAATAGGAAGTCAACTCTGCTGTATACAGCTAGCGTTAGCTACGATTCCTAACTAGTTGTCTAAGTAAGACCTGAATGTCTCGCTGGTTGATAGCGTTAACTAGCTAGCTAGGGCAAAGCAATGTGTAGCCAGATATGAGTATTTCTGGCATAGTAACAAATAGCTAGCTAAATAACTGGGTAGGTATCTAACGTCATAACCTTTAGAACTTAGACGTGTTCGGTGACAAGGGAAAATTATTATTGGTAACGTCAGCTAACAGGATAGCCTCTTCGCTCCACGAACAAGCTAGCTATCAATGTTAAAATGTTACCTAGCTAGCTATCTAGCTAATGTAGCTAGCTACTGTAGGCTAGCTAGTGCCTATGTTCAACGTCTAATGTTGTTAGACACAAACAGTACGGTGAATGATTTGCAGAAAAGGTTACACAAGGAAACCTTTCAACAAGGTTCCCTTTGGTCTGTTTAAACTAACGTTAGCTAGTAAGCTAAACTAAATTAATAAAGAAACAAACAATAAGATTTTTTTTAAACTGCTACCTAATCCTGTACTACTAATAGAAAATAAAGCGCCCTACTAACTTCTAACAAACCCTAACCCAACCTCCAAATCCCTTCTACAGATCTTGACTTGGTCTGAAATAGGTGCCGGTATTCATGTTGGGTGCCGTTACTGTTTGTATTTAGGTGAAGGGAGCTCCACAATACTTTTGAGCTAATATTCTATAAGACGAACAGGAGCTCAAGCAGTACAAAAATTTGAGGTGCCGAACTCAGCTCCCGTGAGCTCCTGCCCAAGTCAAGCACTGCCCTTCCCCCCCCGTCACGTTTATCCTCTCTCGGGAATGACCAAGGCGCAGCGACGTAACCAGAATACATGTTTTATTGACAAAATGAGACGGAACAAAACAATAAACGGAGAACAAGACGTGAACCCTAACACTAAATCCTAAACTGGACACAGAGAACTAAACCTAACCACGACTGGCGAAACCTAACTAAACACGAATGGCGAAACCTAACTAAACATGAATGGCGAAACCTAACAAAAACATGAATGGCGAAACCTAACTAAACACGAATGGCAAGAACCTGACGGAACACGATAAGCATAACTTAAACAATAACCCACGAAACTAAAGTGCAACTCCCAAACATAAATATGGTTCCCAATTAGAGACAACGAGACTCAGCTGCCTCTAATTGGGAACCATTATCCCAACATAGAACTACAACATCTAGAACTGAAAAACCCTCAACCAAAAACGAAACCAAAACAGTCCAGCCTGTAACACTCAGGCCTGACGTTACAGTACTCCTCTCTCAAAGGCGCCGGACTTTCTGGCCGCGCCACCCAAAAGTCCATGGGGGGGTCTTCGGGTGGGTTCTTCTTTTCCCAGGTGGCGGCTCCGGTGCTGGCCGTGCTGGTCTGAAGTCACGCACCGGAGGCCCTGGGCCATTTGCTGGATTGAGGACCCTCTCTGGCGGTCCCGGGCTGGGGACCCTCACTGGCGGACCCGGACTGGGGACCCTCACTGGCGGCTCAGGACTGGGGACCCTCACTGGCGGCTCAGGACTGGGGACCCTGACTGGCGCTCTGGTGCGGGGAGCAGGAACTGGCCGTACTGGACTCGTGATGCTCACTGGAACTCTGGTGCGTGGAACAGGAACTGGCCGTACTGGACTCGTGATGCTCACTGGGGCTCTGGTGCGTGGAGCAGGAACTGGCAGTACTGGACTCGTGATGCTCACTGGGACTCTGGTGCGTGGAGCAGGAACTGGTCGTACTGGACTCATGGTGCTCACTGGAACTCTGGTGCGTGGAGCAGGAACTGGTCGTACTGGACTCATGGTGCTCACTGGAACTCTGGTGCGTGGAGCAGGAACTGGACGTGCTGGACTCTCTAAGCGCACGGGGAGCTTGGTGCGCGGAGCCGGAACAGGACGTGCTGGACTCTCTGCGCACGGGGAGCTTGGTGCGCGGAGCCGGACAGGACGTGCTGGACTCTCTAAGCGCCGCGGGAGCTTGGTGCGGCGGGCCGGGACAGGGCGTGCTGGACTCTCTGCCGCACGGGAGCTTGGTGCGCCGGAGCCGACAGGACGTGCTGGACTCTCTAAGCGCACGGGAGCTTGGTGCGTGGGCCGGGACAGGGCGTGCACTGGACTCTCTAGCGCCGCGGGAGCTTGGTGCGCGGAGCCGGGACAGGACGTGCTGGACTCTCTAAGCGCACAGGGAGCTTGGTGCGCGGAGCCGGGACAGGACGTGCTGGACTCTCTAAGCGCACGGGGAGCTTGGTGCGCGGAGCCGGGACAGGACGTACTGGACTCTGAAGACGGAACAGGGACTGGACGTGTAGAAACCACCACACGGACTGGGGTCTTGGAACGCGGAACAGGAACTGGACGTGTTGGAACCTCAACACGGACTGGGATCTTGGAACATGGAACAGGGATCTTGGAGCATGGAACAGGGGTCCTGGAGTGCAGAGCTGGCACCACTCTTCCTGGCTGAACACTCAGTTTCGCCCGACTGATGAGTGGAGCAGGAATCTCTCGCACCGGCCTCTGAATCCGTATAGGGGAAACCGTGCGCAACACTGCATAGCACGGTGTCCCTTCGGTGCGACGCTCTCCCCAACGCTCTCTCCACCAGGCACGAGGAGTTAGCTCAGGAATCCCTCCTGAACCGGCCAACCTCCTCGTGTGCCCCCCGGCTGCCTTACGGGCTTCCGTGCTAGGCGAGATCCGATGAGGTCCTCCCTGGTCCAGTACTCCCGGGTCTCTCGCTACTTGGTCTTTAGGTGGTGGGTTATTCTGTCACGTTTATCCTCTCTCGGGAATGACCAAGGCGCAGCGACGTAACCAGAATACATGTTTTATTGACAAAACGGGACGAGACGGAACAAAACAATAAACGGAGAACAAGACGTGAACCCTAACACTAAATCCTAAACTGGACACAGAGAACTAAACCTAACCACGACTGGCGAAACCTAACTAAACACGAATGGCGAAACCTAACTAAACACGAATGGCAAGAACCTGACGGAACACGATAAGCATAACATAAACAATAACCCACGAAACTAAAGTGCAACTCCCAACATAAATATGGTTCCCAATTAGAGACAACGAGACTCAGCTGCCTCTAATTGGGAACCATTATCCCAACATAGAACTACAACATCTAGAACTGAAAAACCCTCAACCAAAACGAAACCAAAACAGTCCAGCCTGTAACACTCAGGCCTGGACGTTACACCCCCCATCCCCATCCAACCTCAATAACCCTACATATCAATATTTCCCTCTGTTCCACATACCGGTTCTTACAACAACACATCAACACATGCTTCACTGTTTCATCAACCATACACTCCGCATACAAACCATTCACGTGTCAAGGAAGTGTGAATCTGGCAAAAAGGAGTCAGGCGCAGGAGAGTTGAGATGTGTGGAAACAAGGTATTTAATGACGCCACCAGTACACACAGAGTACATAGGTGCAGGCAAGATACCAACCACGAAAAATACACGGGCGTAAAATCCACAACCCGGAGAAAGCACAATAATAGCCGTCAGCATACAGACTGAGAACAATCGAAACAATCATGCACAAAACATAAGGGGGGACAGAGGATTAAATACATACAGCGTGATTAGGGGAATGAGCAACAGGTGTGAAAATGGAACAAGACAAACTAATAGATAACGGGGAAAAAAAGAGCGGTGATGGCTAGAAAGCCGGTGACGTCGACCGCCGAACACCGCCCGAACAAGGAAAGGGGCCGACTTCGGCGGAAGTCGTGACAATATGCTTGCCAACCAGATGTATTGACGAGTTCAATGTACAATGTACTAGGAGCACATCCGAGCAAACTACACCTCTTCCTTCCTAATCTGACCTTTGAATCTTGGTCAACCAACCTTTCTTTGGATGGCATACAAATGCTGGCCCTTGGGCTCGCTGTCCCACCTCTTCTGCCACACACCTATCATAACGGCTCTAATCTAACATTTGGCCTTACCTCACCTCTCCTGGTCGTACTGTCTGAACAAACTTGACTGTGTATCAGGGTTCCTGCAGGATTTATTTTGACCCTCGGGTGGTTTTATTTGCCCCCAAGTGTTCTGAGCAAAAAAATACAAATTATTTTGGAATCTTCATTGTTGTACATAAAAGACTAAAGGTTTCGGAATGTAATCAAGGTTCAAAATTATGTTTTTGTGAAATAATGTCAGTTTTGCCTCCTTTGCAGTGCACAAACTATTTATAATTATTAAACAGGTTGTTTGGATCCTGAATGCTGATTGGGGGAGGCAGGGTAGCCAAGTGGCTAGAGCGTTGGACTAGGAACCGAAAGGTTGGAAGTTTGAATCCCCGAGCTGACAATTTACAAATCTGTTGTTCTGCCCCTGAACAAGGCAGTTAACCCACTGTTCCTAGCGTGTCATTGAAAATAAGAAATTGTTTTTAACTGACTTGCCTAGTAAAATAAAGGTACATTTTTTTAAAATTAAATGCTGATTGGACGAGCAATGTTCTGAGCCGTACTGTAACGGCCGTCACAGCCACACTATACCATCTAACAGTTCAATCTAAATTATCAGTGCGCCTTCATAAAGAATATCATCATGTTCATGTTGCTGTCCAAATCCTCTATTGTATTTATCTCAATTCACACATTACCTTCCCTTGTTTCTAGCCTAGCATTTGGTTTGGTACAACAGGGGTTAATATACGGTAGTGCTGAGCGATTTGTGCCTTTTGAAGTCGGTTTTGGTTAGATAATAAAAAAAAAAATTGTTTTTCAATTTCGGGTTTAGATTATTTGGGTTGAATGCTGTAAAACAGAATAAAACAATGATTAACAGTCCCAAGATGGTAGTGACTGCCCATTACTGCTTATCACTTACTATTCATAATTTATTCACATAACTGAAATATTTTTGTAAAGTTATGTATAATACATTTAATGACTTTATTATTTCATTTCAAGTCATCTCATCTCCATAGAGCTGCTGCATATGCTGTCTGACAAGATCACTATTTTGTAGTTGTTCAAAATAAATAAGGCATACTTTTATGACTGCTGAATACCAACTATTAAATCACTTAGATCATGTATTTTCAGGTAGAGATACCTTGCGAAGCAACAGCTGCTCTCTATACCCTCAGAAGATCTTGCATTCTTCTGCCTCTTCTGTAGCAGGAATTAAAGAAACACAGAACATACGGCTAAATGGCGCCAGAGGAGGTGATTGTCTCTTAACCAATTGTGCTATTGTGTGTTTTTTCAAGTTATTTGTAACTTTTTTTGTACATAATGCTTATGACCGAAAAGAGCTTCTGGATATCAGGACAGCGATTACTCACCTCGTACTGGACAAAGATTTTTTATCAGACAACCGACAAGACCCTCATCCCCGTCATTTGCAGGAGAAAGAGATGGAGATATCGGGGACGTAGGTCGGGATACATTGTAAGGACTGACGGCGAGTGGGTAATCTGCCTCTACCGTCAGTCCTATTAGCCAACATACAATCATTGGATAACAAAAAGAAAAGCTACGGTCACGAATATCCTACCAAGTGGATATTAACTGTAATATCTTATGTTTCACCGAGTCGTGGCTGAACAACGACATGGATAAAATACAGCTGGCGGGGTTTATGCTGCATCGACAACAGCAAGATAGAACAGCTGCCTCCGGTAAGACAAGGGGTGGCGGTCTGTGTATATTTGTGAACAACAGCTGGTGCACAAAATCTAATATTAAGGAAGTCTCAAGGTTTTGCTCACCTGAGGTAGAGTATCTCACGATAAGCTGTAGACCACACTATTTACCAAGAGAGCCCAATGCGTTTCTATGAGTTTAATATGCAGACCTAAGCTTGTTGTCTGCCTTCCTGCCTTTGGGACGACTCCTGTTGTTAGGGAGGATACATGAGTATCTAGTCATTATATACAGATCTCTGACTAACGTAACACCGACATAATCTTTTAGGGAGTGGTAGATGGGATCAATAATGGTTGCAAATGAGATCAGCTGTGCGTGTGAATTTAGCCCATATTGATGGTTTAACGAGACTTCAGTTGGCGATAATCTAGTGCCATCGATGGTTGCAGGATTGTTATTTGATTATATTCCTATAGGCTACATTTTGCAGGCTACCTGTTAGCCTATCAATGGTCACATAATGAAAGGTGTAAAAACGGATAATCTACTGTTTGTGTTTCTCTGGCTAAATTGACGAGCTGATTTGGGCCATTAGTTGATTGACAGATGTAGGCTTACTGTAGAACGATAAACTTTCCTCCAATGTGGATGCTCGTTCACGTTTTATAGTTAGGTTATGTATAATTTGCAGAGGTGGGTAGAGTACTGAAAATCTGTACTTAAATAAAAGTGCTGTTACTTAGATTGTAATTTACTAAAGCAAAATTAGCCTTCTTGAGAAACTACTCAAGTAAGAGTAAAAAAAGTATCCGGTCAGAAAATGACTTAAGTACTAGTTGCAAATGTAGTTTGTAATTATTTTACACCTTATGGTAAACTAAGAAAGAAAACCAAAAGGACAACAACTTACTTATTATTAAAGCCTGCCAGAACCATCTTTCAGATGTCCCCCAGCACAGGTACTCTGTGGCGATAGACATCAAACAAAGTCCGTAGGCTGTACAGTTTCAATTACGGTCATTCATTGTTGACTTAATATCTATCAATGTGCTCAATTCCGTAAAAAGTTATGGTACTCGAGACACTGGAATCATTTTACAATTTCAATAGCACAATGTAAATTAATTTCACAATATAATTTCAAGTACATGTGACGGTGAATGCATACAAAAAATAGAAAGTACATTTGACAAAAGCTGTATCCCTTCTAGACAAAACCGGATTTACTCTCCATCCTCTTCCAAACCTCTCCTTTCCACTTTGAAGGTTATTTTCTTTTCTTGGCTGAAGTCTCCTTATTGCCAACTGAAGTCTCCTTCCCCCTTGGTTGTGTCGCTATAAGCTGTAAATAAATAGAGACACACTCACACAGAAATCTTGATTTCTACATGGCCCAAAAAGCTTACTGAGATGATACACTGACTGTATGACAGAGGTGCTTATATGCCTTAGAAACACACACACACACAAAGAGCGAGAGTGAAGACAAAAATTAAGACTGGTTTTGACAGACAACTTTGAGACCAATGGACCTAAAGAATTTTGATGACAAGCTATTTTGAAGTCAAGGGTCAAGGGGTTGAGAAACATTCATACAGATGTAAAGGAGAACCAATAGTATTGATTCATGTAAAAAAATGAAAATCACTTCATCCTACAGCGACAATATAATAATATAAATCTATTTAACTAAAGTGATTTTGTAGAATGTAACAGAGTAAAAAGTAAGTTACTTCCTTCAGAAATTACTTGAGTAAGAGTACAGCCCATAGAGAGAAACAAGAAATTCTAGCTCCTCCAAAAATTCAAAGGCCATTAGTGGACCAGATTCAAACCTATGCTTGCTCTGGCACATATGTGTGCCGTTGTCAGTGGCTGTACCCACTGGTCCACACAGGCACTGAGATTTTGCCTATTAGTTGCCTTGAACATATAACAATTTACCTAAAAAAAAGATTTTCCATAACGAAAGATAAATACCCCCTACATATCGTCAATTTATTATAATCCACATAAGAATTCACACGAGACGCGCTGTAGCCTGCGCACAGCCTACATAGGCTACTTGAACTGACGCCCAGGACCTGCAGTCGAAATATTGTATAGCCTACAAACACCACTTCCAGCTGCCCCTGCCGTTGATTCTAAATATTAAATAGATATTCAAATCCTGCTGCAGGATTGTTTTTCTCCTGCGACGAAATGGGTCATATTAAGATCCGACATCTGTATAGGTAGGGGTACGGTGACTATGCAACAGGATTTATGATAAACGGTAGCAGAAGCGTATGTGATGAGTCAAAACAGTTAGTGCAACGAGGGTCAATGGAGATAGTCCCGGTAACTATTTGGTTAACTATTTAGTAGTCTTATGGCTTGGGGGTAGAAGCTGTTCAGGGTCCTGTTGGTTCCAGACTTGGTGCTTCAGTACCGCTTGTCGTGCAGTAGCAGAAAGAACAGTCTGTGACTTGGGTGGCTGGAGTCCTCTGACACCGCCTGGTATAGAGGTCCTGAATTGCTGGGAGCTCGGCCCCAGTGTAATGCTGGGCCGTACACACTACCCTCAGTCACGCCTTGCGATCAGATGCCAAGCAGTTTCCATACCAAGCAGTGATGCAGCCAGTTAAGATGCTCTCAATGGTGCAGCTGTAGAACTTTGAGGATCTGAGGGCCCATGCCAAATCTTTGAGAGCATTGGTGCTTTGGCATACATTTTATTTGGCGGACATCTTTCAGGACACTCAAGAACATCTTACATTAAAAGTAAGCCTACATAAAATCATAAAAATCAAGTGCAACAATAAAAGTGCAATTTAAAATCAAAGGACCAGACGAAACAGGACAACTAAAAAGAGGGAGGGTTTGGGTTTAGGATAAATGTTTAGGGGGTAAGGTTGGGAATAGGATACAGACCCAGTTTAGGGTAAGGATTTGAGATTGGGGGGGACACATAGGGCTAAATACACTTAGAAAAAAAAGGTGCTAAGTAGAACCATATAGGGTTCTTCGGTTTGTCCTCATAGGAGAAACCTTTTTGGTGCTATGTAGAACCCTCTATGAAGGGTTCATAGAAACATTGTTAATTTTTTTCTCTTTTCCTGTTGTAAAGTGATATACCAAATAAATAGAGTAAAGTACACACACTAAAGGGTAAGAAAATGTGTTTTGAGCAAAATAGTTCAAACTTTGAGTAGGTCATTCAAGAAGTTGGTTTGATGGGAAGTGGCAATGTCATTGGCCTCCCCCCTGCTTGAGGAAAAATAGAGGAGCAATAGAAAACAAAAGAGGAAAGCCCCCACACACACACTTGTGCTATGTCATGGCTTACCTGGACCACCTATTGAGATGTGCCTTTTGTTAAGTAAATCAGGTCTTAAATTAGGTGAACGGGAGACTAAAGTTGCACACCAAATGGTTATACTTAATTAGAACCATCTATGAAAGGTTCTTTCTAGAACCCTCTAGGAACAGTTCCACAAGTCATATTAGCCTTTAAAATTAAACGGTTTATAATATTACATATATCACCAGGCCTTTCTTTGACGGCCTAGTTATGTTGTAAGGGCATTTTCACACAGGTTTGTTTGCTTTAGTTCGAAGCAGAGTTTGGTTATCTGTTACAATGTATTTTCTTCATTTGGTCTGGTTGATTTCACACTGCCACATCGAAAAGCACTCAGCAAGCTCACCACAATTTGTTAACACAGCCATGTGTCCGTGCAGGTCGTTCACTTATTGGACTTATTGGACGAATGTGTCAGGGAGTCCCAAATCACAACAATCACGGATCACCAGATGTGCTGTATTGCGACCCTCTCGCTTTTACTTTTAAATTGGTGCTCATACCAACAAAGAACAGTTAACAAAACAGCTGAGCAATATGAGCGCTTGTCCCGACTGCATGTAGTGTATAATGTGGTGCTTCACTATCACAGCATTAGAGGCGCTGCTTGTACCAGACAGAGAAGGCTAGCACTGATGAGTTCATTCAATTGTATGGCGACCCTGGACATTTTCCATGCAAGATGCATCAGGTAATCACTCATGATCTGATGATACAATCAAACTGCCCCATAGAGAAGCCCAGGCAAATTGTGTTCCAATAATAGGAATAGGCTAAATTGCTATTGAATATTTATATTATGTTTTGGCCATTCAAAACAATATAAAAGCATAGACTCAAATATATTTAGAGTACTGCAATAGTGAATCAAGATTATCAATCAATGAATAATTTATGTGAATCAAAATAATCTGATGTAGCCCAGTCTACTAAATGTATTGTTCCCAATTGATGGAGACACATTCATTAGCCTTGAAAGAATACTTCATTTTTAGAAAAATATACTTAATTATCTTTCACCTACTGTCACAGGAGATTCTGGGCACATTCCCATTCCTTTGATTAGTGGGAGCACGTGAGTGACAACTTGAATGACAGAGAGAATGGCTCCTCATTTCAGGATGAGAAGGGATACCTTCCTACACCTGTGTGATGTTCTTCAGCCCAATCTGACTCACCAGAATACTAACTGTAGACAGGCAGTCCCTGTAGATATACGAGTGGCGTGGAGTTATTGTGATAAATGGAGGAGTTCATCTCTGTACCAGAAAGGCCAGAGAGGCACACTGTTGGCGGGATGGACTGACATGTGTGATTTATTAAAAAAAAATTCTCCCCAATAGGTAGTTACAGTCTTGTCCCATCACTGCAACTCCTGCTTTGTGCCACAGGATTGGCCCATCTTGGATGGCTCTTGTTCCCCTCACTCTGCTCATCGGTGCTCTAACTACCTCTGCTCTGCTCATCATCCATGTCATTGGGGTCGGTTAGGTTTGCATTCCTACCTTTAATAGAAAGTGAAATCATGTTAGTGTTCATCTTTGACATTATGTGTTGCACTGTGTTGTTAATACATTTATTTAACACTAGAACCACTGGGCCTCGTGGTAATGAGCTAATGAGCAGTCATTCTGACTGCAACATTCTAACAGTGTAATAACACATGTCATATATGATATCGCAAAAATAAACATTTGGTTGTGTTTATGAAGGTAACATTTGAATAACGATTTTAAAAAAATTAAATAACACAATAGCATTTTCTTTAGATGGTGTTACTGTTAGCTATCGGTGGCCGTAGGAGGACAATCTTTTGTATGAGCATGGCCTTATTTCTATTACAGCATGTCATTCATATTCCATTCACCCAGCTCAATGTAACATAGATAGGTTTAGGCTACTACATGACACTCAAATTTTCCCTATACCCATCATGAGGTTGTTACAACCTAGCCTATGAATGAAAGTTTACAACGTAGATGCACAGGTCAAGATACATTTTAGTAATCAAGGTGACAGACATTGATACATTCAATACCGCCTTGCACAATCTTGCCTGCATCTAGCTGATCTAGGGTGTAATCATTAGTCCAACAGCTGCAAAAAAGACTTATTTTGGACAAATTGTTGTTGCTCCTAGACGTTTCCACTTCACAATAACAGTACTTACAGTTGATCGGAGCAGCTCTGGCAGGGCAGAAATGTGACGAACTGACTTGTTGGAAAGGTGCTATCCTATGACAGTGCCACGTTGAAAGTCACTTAGCCCCTCAGTAAGGCCATTCTACTGCCAATGTTTGTCTATGGAGATTGCATGGCTGTCTGCTCAATTTTATGGCTGTCTGCTCAATCTTTTGTATGAGCATGGCCTTATTTCTATTACAGCATGTCATTCATATTCCATTCACCCAGCTCAATGTAACATAGATAGGTTTAGGCTACTACATGACACTCAAATTTTCCCTATACCCATCATGAGGTTGTTACAACCTAGCCTATGAATGAAAGTTTACAACGTAGATGCACAGGTCAAGATAAATTTTAGTAATCAAGGTGACAGACATTGATACATTCAATACCGCCTTGCACAATCTTGCCTGCATCTAGCTGATCTAGGGTGTAATCATTAGTCCAACAGCTGCAAAAAAGACTTATTTTGGACAAATTGTTGTTGCTCCTAGACGTTTCCACTTCACAATAACAGTACTTACAGTTGATCGGAGCAGCTCTGGCAGGGCAGAAATGTGACGAACTGACTTGTTGGAAAGGTGCTATCCTATGACAGTACCACGTTGAAAGTCACTTAGCCCCTCAGTAAGGCCATTCTACTGCCAATGTTTGTCTATGGAGATTGCATTGCTGTCTGCTCAATTTTATACACCTGTCAGCAACTGGTGTGGCTGAAATAGCAGAAATCCACTAATTTGAAGGGGTGTCCATCAGTGGAGGCTCCTAAGAAGAAGAAGGGGAGGACCATTCTTCTCATTGAAATTTCATAGAAATAAAAATAGTGAAACGTTAAAAAAGTTATCCTTTTCAGATTAAACTATACTAAATATATTCATATGTCACCAAATACTTGAATAACACACACTGTTTTGCAATGAAGGTCTATGGTAATTTCAACAGCACTCTCTGGTGTAGCACCATGGTGTAACCGGAGGACAGCTAGCTTCCGTTTTCCTCTGGCTGCATTGACTTCAATACAAAACCTAGGATGCTCGTAGGCCTCACCCCCTTCCATAGACCTAGAAGGTTATTATGACCACTTCCGGAGGACAACCTCCAACCAATCAGTTTTTGCAGTACGAGAGTAGGACGGGTGTAGTTTTGTGACAATGATCAAGAGCTGCTGCTTACCAATTTGACAGATCCAACGCAGTTACACCTCAGACACCGCCAAAACATCAGCTATGCGGGTGTCGGCTATCGCCGGTTAACACTTGATCTGATTGAATCTAGGCCTTGCAATCATTCAGTCTTATTGATTATTGTCAGTTAAGAAAATTGTGCGTCTCTCTTTTAGATCTGCCACTTCCAGAAGTTCAGCTGCAGTCACAGCAGTCCTCTACTGTGGTATTTAATTTACTGGCAGCACCAGTTCCTACTACCATGAAGGGAGAAACTTTTGAGGATACTCAGATGGATGACGGTAATTCAGAATTATATAGCATATGCTCACTCACACCAACAGATTTACACATAGACATGTTGTTGAGCTGTTTACTTACTGTCACTTTGTGCATCTCTCTTTCAGATCTGCCAAGCACTCCACCACTGCCTGACAGCCTCACCCAGAAGTGCATGCACTGGGCCTAGCAAGACTGACAAAGCAGAGATGGGTGGCTGACAAGGAAAAATAAAACATGCACTTACACACGGTATCCACAATCTAAATAAGTTGTAATTACTTGTTTATTTAATGTTTGCTCCATTTTATTTTAGGATTGGAGATATCTACTCCTTCACAGCCATTCTCAATATCTACTTAATTACTCTAAATAACAAATCAAAGTGTGATTTATAATATTGTAAAAGACTATGGGTTAATGTTTAGAGTTTGAGGAAATGCTGTGTGTCTCCCTCTCATACACACACATTAGACCCAATGTCAATACATTGTAATAACTTGCTTATTTTATGTATGCTACATTGTATTTGAGGAAAATATCTGCAATAAAGTACATTCACAATTAAAGCAATGTCTTTGGTTTATTGTATATTTCTCTGAATACATTGTGTGACCAGAAGGAAGTTGGCAGACCTGCAACCCTGTGTGTAGGTTTTGTCATCTGGAGCTTAAAAATAGAGAGATAGGGAGGGAGGGGAGGAAGAGTGCAGTTTAAAGGTTTATCATTAATAACTGACACAATTCTATGATGAATACATATTAGAATAATAATACATAATAGAGTGACCAATAGTTACTGTATTGTGATTATTTAGTGCCCCAAGGATGGATCGAACCGTGTCTCAAAAGCAGCAGAAAAGGTCAAATAAGTTCAGAAAAATGTCCATTACGGCTATACACGACAGGCCCACGCGCACGACACGGGATTCTTTAGCTAAATGGCCCAGTACTGTAGCCTACTCCCGACAGGCACGTTGTACAGTGCCATATTTTCCGTTCCATCCTAACAAAAACCCAGAGGGTTTTTTCGTTTTTCTTGGAAAAGAAACACGATAATGTTAATAAAATGAATTAAGCGACATTTCTTAAAATCAGTCCCATATACTACATTAATACAAGAAAATGTTTTAAATTCTGTAGTACAGCCACTATTGAAGGCTATCAAATGCTTCTCAAAGATGCCCTCTGGTGGTCAAACTAGCACTAACTAGCATTAATGGTACCAGTGGTTGGCACGTAAATAACATGCCATAGAATTCTGTGGCACAATGCACGCTGTGCCGCAGTACGCTGCAACTTTTAAAGGACGAACCACTGTATGGCAACTGCTCAGCCTCCGACCGCAAGGCACTACAGATGGTAGTTTGTACGGCCCAATACATCACCGGGGCCAAGCTTCCTGCTATCCAGGACCTCTATACCATGCGGTGTCAGAGGAAGGCCCTAAAACGGCTCCAGCCATCCTAGTTATTGACTATTCTCTTTGCTACCGCATGGCAAGCGGTACCGGAGCACCAAGTCTAGGTCCAAGAGGCTCCTAAATAGCTTCTACACCCAGGCCATAAGACTCCCGAACAGCTAATCAAATGACTATTTGCATTGCCCCCTTGGAACGCTGCTGCTACTCTCTGTTATTATCTATGCATAGTCACTTTAATAACTCTACCTACATGTACATATTACCTCGACGCCGGTGCCCCCGCACATTGACATTGACTCCTCAAATTGGACGAGGAGTTCTTCAATTAGTCGGACGCAAGGGATACACTACGAACACCCGACCAGGCCCAGATCCCCGTGATTCGCTGGAAAAGGAAACGTGAGGATCAGGCGACGAGTGGCTATTCTGCCCTTGCCTTCCGTTCTGATAGCTAACATTCAATCGCTGGAAAATAAATGGGACGAACTGAAAGCACGTATATCCTACCAACGGGACATTAAAAACTGTAATATCTTATGTTTCACTGAGTCATGGCTGAACGACAACATTAAGAACATGCAGCCAGTGCGTTACACACTCTATCGGCAAGACAGAACAGCAGCCTCTGGTAAGACACAGGGCGGGGGCCTATGCATACAGTGAGGGAAAAAAGTATTTGATCCCCTGCTGATTTTGTACGTTTGCCCACTGACAAAGAATTGATCAGTCTATAATTTTAATGGTAGGTTTATTTGAACAGTGAGAGACAGAATAACAGTGAAAAATGTTATAAATTGAATTGCATTTAAATGAGGGAAATAAGTATTTGACCCCTCTCAATCAGAAAGATTTCTGGCTCCCAGGTGTTTTTTATACAGGTAACGAGCTGAGATTAGGAGCACACTCTTAAAGGGAGTGCTCCTAATCTCAGTATGTTACCTGTATAAAAGACACCTGTCCACAGAAGCAATCAATCAATCAGATTCCAAACTCTCCACCATGGCCAAGACCAAAGAGCTCTCCAAGGATGTCAGGGACAAGATTGTAGACCTACACAAGGCTGGAATGGGCTACAAGACCATCGCCAAGCAGCTTGGTGAGAAGGTGACAACAGTTGGTGCAATTATTTGCAAATGGAAGAAACACAAAATAACTGTCAATCTCCCTCGGCCTGGGTCTCCATGCAAGATCTCACCTCGTGGAGTTGCAATGATCATGAGAATGGTGAGGAATCAGCCCAGAACTACACGGGAGGATCTTGTCAATGATCTCAAGGCAGCTGGGACCATAGTCACCAAGAAAACAATTGGTAATACACTACGACGTGGAGGACTGAAATCCTGCAGTGCCCACAAGGTCCCCCTGCCCAAGAAAGCACATATACATGCCCGTCTGAAGTTTGCCAATGAACATCTGAATGATTTAGAGGACATCTGGGTGAAAGTGTTGTGGTCAGATGAGACCAGAATGGAGCTCTTTGGCCTCAACTCGCCATGTTTGGGGGAGGAGGAATGCTGCCTATGACCCCAAGAACACCATCCCCACCGTCAAACATGGAGGTGGAAACATTATGCTTTGGGGGAGTTTTTCTGCTAAGGGGACAGGACAACTTCACCGCATCAAAGGGACGATGGACGGGGCCATGTACCGTCAAATCTTGGGTAAGAACCTCCTTCCCTCAGCCAGGGCATTGAAAATGGGTCGTGGATGGGTATTCCAGCATGACAATGACCCAAAACACACGGCCAAGGCAACAAAGGAGTGGCTCAAGAAGAAGCACATTAAGGTCCTGGAGTGGCCTAGCCAGTCTCCAGACCTTAATCCCATAGAAAATCTGTGAGGGAGCTGAAGGTTCGAGTTGCCAAACGTCAGCCTCGAAACCTTAACTTCTTAGGGAGTGGCAGCAGAGGTGTTTTGGAGAGTCTGGCGTGCCCAAAGTAAAATGCCAGCCAATCAGGCCCCAAAAATAGGATATGCACATCATTAGTACTATTGGATAGGAAACACTCTGAAGTTTCTAAAAGTGTAAAAATAATGTATGTGAGTATAACAGAACTGATATAGCAGGCGAAAACCCGAGAAAAATCAATTGTTTTGCACATGACCTTCTTCTCCACGCTGCCTATTGATTTGTATGTTATGTAGGACTGAGACTGCAGTACCTATGGCTTCCACTAGATGTCAACAGTCTTTATACAGTGTCTAGAAGCTCTAGCACTAAGCAGAACAGATAGGAAGAGGAAGTAGTGAAGGGACCACATTTGTCAACAACGTTTTGCGGGCGCACGTTCACGTTATCGTCCGGTTGAAATATTACAGTAAATATTCGTTGGACACTTGGGAAGCCCTCAGCAGTTCTTCGAAAGGTAAGAGATTTATTTTAGCTCTTATATGGGTTTTGTGTGACCCGCGCTAGATATGAATTCATGCTAATGTGGAAAATAGGAGAGGTGCTATTCTCAAACAATCAAATGTTGTGCTTTTCGCCGTAAAGCCTTTTTGAAATCTGACAATGCTGTGATATTGCCAAGAATCAGAGCTTTTGATGACTATGCAACACTTGTATATTGATGAATGTTTAATAATTCAACTTTTGGAATTTGAATTTGTCGCTTTACATTTCACCGGGTAGTGTCGGGAGCGGCCCGCTAGCGCTCCGCTACTCCCTAAGTATTTAATGACTTGGAGAAGATCTGCAAAGAGGAGTGGGACAAAATCCCTCCTGAGATGTGTGTTAACCTGGTGGCCAACTGCAAGAAACGTCTGACCTCTGTGATTGCCAACAAGGGTTTTGCCACCAAGTACTAAGTCATGTTTTGCAGAAAGGAACAATCCTTATTTCCCTCATTAAAATGCAATTCCATTTATAAAAAATTTTCACATGCGTTTTTCTGGATTTTTGTTGTTGTTATTCTGTCTCTCACTGTTCAAATAAACCTACCATTAAAATTATAGACTGATCATTTCTTTGTCAGTGGGCAAACGTACAAAATCAGCAGGGGATCAAATACTTTTTTCCCTCACTGTATTTGTAAACAAAAGCTTGTGCACGATATCTAAGGAAGTCTCAGGGTTGTGTTCGCCTGAGGTAGAGTATCTCATGATAAGCCATCCATTTGGCCAATCTGACCATAATTCTATCCTCCTGATTCCTTCTTACAACAAAAATATAAGCAGGAAGCACCAGTGACTCGTTCTATAAAAAAGTGGTCAGATGAAGCAGATGCTAAACTACAGGACTGTTTTGCTAGCACAGACTGGAATATGTTCCGGGATTCTTCCGATGGCATTGAGTACACCACATCAGTCACTGGCTTTATCAATAAGTGCATCGAGGACGTCGTCCCCGCAGTGACTGTACGTACATACCCCAACCAGAAGCCATGGATATTCAAGGGAACATTCGCACTGAGCTAAAGGGTAGAGCTGCCACTTTCAAGGAGTGGGACTCTAACCCTGAAGCTTATAATAAATCCCGCTATTCCTTCCGACGAACCATCAAGATCGAAGGACTAAGATCGAATCGTACTACACCGGCTCCGACACTCGTCGGATGTGGCAGGGCTTGCAAACTATTTCAGACTACAAAGGGAAGCATAGCCGAGAGCTGCCTAGTGACACGAGCCTACCAGACGAGCTAAATAACTTCTATGCTCGCTTCGAGGCAAGTAACACTGAAACAGGCATAAGAGCATCATTTGTTCCGGCCGACTGTGTGATCACCCTCTCCTCAGCCGATGTAAGTAAGATCTTTAAACAGGTCAACATTCACAAGGCCGCTGGGCCAGACGGATTACCAGGACGTGTACTCCAAGCATGCGCTGACCAACTGGCAAGTGTCTTCACTGACACTAAGGTAACCTGCCTAAATGTCTACCGACCCGTAGCACTCATGCCTGTAGCCATGAAATTCTTTGAAAGGCTGGTCATGGCTCACATCAACACCATTATCACAGAAACCCTAGAACCACATCAATTTGCATACCGCACCAACAGATCCACAAATGATGTAATCTCTATTGCACTCCACACTGCCCTTTCCCACCTGGACAAAAGGAACACCAATGTGAGAATGATATTCATTGACTACAGCTCAGCGTTCAACACCATAGTGCCCTCAAACCTCATCACTAAGCTAAGGACCCTGGAACTAAACACCTCCCTATGCAAAAGGATCCTGGACTTCCTGACGGGCGGCCCCCAGGTGGTAAGGGTAGGTAACAACACATCCGCCATGCTGATCCTCAAGGCCCCTCTGGGGTGCGTGTTCAGTCCTCTCCTCTACTCCCTGTTCACTCACGACTGCACAGCCAGGTACGACTCCAACACCATCATTAAGTTTGCTGATGACACAACAGTGGTAGGCCTGATCACCGACAACGATGAGACAGCCTATAGGGAGGAGGTCAGAGACCTGACCGTGTGGTGCAAGGACAACAACCTCTCCCTCAACATGATCAAGACAAAGGAGATGATTGTGGACTACAGGAAAAGGAGGACCGAGCACACCCCCATTCTCATCGACGGGGCTGTAGTGGAGCAGGTTGAGAGCTTCAAGTTCCTTGGCGTCCACATCACCAACAAACTAACACGGTCCAAGCACACCAAGACAGTCGTGAAGAGGGCACGACAAAACCTATTCCCCGTCAGGAGACTGAAAAGATTTGGCATGGGTCCTCAGATCCTCAAATGTTTT
Organism: Brachymystax lenok tsinlingensis; assembly: GCA_030435695.1. NCBI lineage: Eukaryota > Metazoa > Chordata > Actinopteri > Salmoniformes > Salmonidae > Brachymystax > Brachymystax lenok. The sequence goes on from CM059780.1 coordinate 28,997,218, forward strand.
TACAGCTGCACCATTGAGAGCATCCAGACGGGTTGCATCACTGCCTGGTATGGTAACTGCTCGGCCTCCGACCGCAAGGCACTACAGAGGGTAGTGCGTATGGCCTAGTACATCACTGGGGTCAAGCTTCCTGCCATCCAGAACCTCTATACCAGGCGGTGTCAGAGGAAGGCCCTAAAAATTGTCAAAGACACAGGCCACCCTAGTCATAGACTGTTCTCTCTGTTCTCTACTGCACGGCATGCGGTACCGGAGCGCCAAGTCTAGGTCCTAGAGGCTTCTAAACAGCTTCTAACCCCAAGCCATAAGACTACTGAACATCTAATCAAATGGCTACCCAGACTATTTGCATTGCCCCCCCATGCTGCTGCTTAATTTGCATTTCCCCCCGCACATTGACAGATAGACTCTGTACCGGTACCCCCTGTATATAGCCCCACTATTGTTATTTACTACTGCTCTTTAATTATTTGTTATTTTTATTTCTTACTTTTTGGGGGATTTTCTTAAAACTGCATTGTTGGTTAAGCACCAGCTGTCAGAGCAGCTCACAGATCTCTGCACCTGTACATAGCCCGTCTGTAAACACCCCATCCAACTACCTCATCCCCATACTGTATTTATTTATTTATCTTGCTCCTTTGCACCCCAGTATCTCCACTTGCACATTCATCTTCTGCACATCTACCATTCCAGTGTTTAATTGGTTTATTGTAATTACCTCGCCACCATGGCCTATGTATTGCCCTACCTCCCTTATCTTACCTCATTTGCACTCACTGTATAATACTTTTTTTCCTTTTTTTTCTTCTACTTTATTACTGACTGTATGTTTGTTTATTCCATGGGTAACTCTTTGTTGTTGTATGTGTCGAACTGTTGTGCTTAACTTGGCCAGGTTGCAGTTGTAAATGAGAACTTTTTCTCAACCAGCCTACCTGGTTAAATAAAGGTGAAATAACAAAAATAAAACTCTAGCTCCTCTAGCTCCACAATGAGACAAGGTGCAGGTCAGGCAGCAGGCTGTTAGCCAGCCTGCCAGCTTAGTGGAGTCTGCCACTAGCACAGTCAGTGTAGTCAGCTCAGCTATCCCAATTGAGACCATGTCTGTGCCTCGATCTAGGTTGGGCAAAACTAAACATGGCCGTGTTTGCCTTAGCAATCTCACTAGAATAAAGACCTCCTCCATTCCTATCATTATTGAAAGAGATTGTGATATCTCACATCTCAAAATAGGGCTACTTAATGTTAGATCCCTCACTTCCAAGACAATAATAATCAATGAACTAATCACTGATCATAATCTTGATGTGATTGGCCTGACTGAAACATGGCTTAAGCCTGATGAATTTACTGTGTTAAATGAGGCCTTTCCTCCTGGTTACACTAGTGACCATATCCCCCACGCATCCCGCTAAGGCGGGGTTGTTGCTCACATTTACAACAGCAAATTTCAATTTACAAAAAAAAAATGACTGCGTTTTCATCTTTTGAGCTTCTAGTTATGAAATCTATGCAACCTACTCAATCACTTTTTGTAGCTACTGCTTACAGGCCTCCTGGTCCGCATACAGCGTTCCTCACTGAGTTCCCTGTATTCCTATCGGACCTTGTACTCATTGCAGATAATATTCAAATTTTGGTGACTTTAATATTCACATGGAACAGACCCACTCCAAAAGGCTTTCGGAGACATCATCGACTCAGTGGATTTTGTCCAACATGTCTCAGGACATACTCACTGCCACAGTCATACTCTCGACCTAGTTTTGTCCCGTGGAATAAATATTGTGGATCTTAATGTTTTTTCTCACAATCCTGGACTATCGGACCACCAATTTATTACCTTTGCAATCGCAACAAATAATCTGCTTAGACCCCAACCAAGGATCCTATAAATTCTCTGACAAACCCAAAGATTCCTAGATGCCCTTCTAGACTCCCTCCACCTACCCAAGGACGTCGGAGTACAAAAATTGGTTCAAAACCTAACTGAGGAACTAAATTTAACCTTGCGTAATATCCTAGATGCAGTCGCACCCCTAAAAACAAAACACATTTGTCATAAGAAACTAGCTCTCTGGTATACAGAAAACCTTGCGTAATACCCTAGGTGAATATTAATGTAAGGCGCCAAATACAAAATCCAAAAGTTGAATTATTAAACATTCATCAATATACAAGTGTTGCATAGTCACCAAAAGCTCTGATTCTTGGCAATATCACAGCATTGTCAGATTTCAAAAAGGCTTTACGGCGAAAGCACAACATTTGATTGTTTGAGGATAGCACCCACATATTTTCTACATTAGCATAAATTCATATCCAGCACGGGTCTCACAAAACCCATATCAGAGCTAAAATAAATCCCTTACCTTTGGAAGAACTTCTTCTGAAGGCTTCCCAAGTGTCCAACGAAGACATCCAATGGTTATTTTGTTAGAAAAAGTCATTTATTATATCCATAAATCTCAGTTTGGTTGGCGCGTTATGTTCAGAAAATCCGTTCAAATTATACCTATACACTTTCTCCAAACAAATCAAACATCATTTTTAATGTATCCTTAGGTATCCTTTTATGTATATTTACTGTAATATTTCAACCGGGCGATAACGTAAACGATAGGAAAGGAAAATAAAGTGGGGCGCGCTCACAATCTCACGCCCGCGAAACGTTGTTGACAAATGTGGTCCCTTCACTACTTCCTCTTCCTATCTGTTCTGCTTAGAGCTAGAGCCTCCAGACACTGTATAAAGACTGTTGACATCTAGTGGAAGCCATAGGTACTGCAGTCTCAGTCCTACATAACATAGAAATTAATAGGCAGCCTGGAGAAGAAGGTCATGTACAAAAAAAACTGCAAATCCGAATGGATTTCCCTCTGGTTTTTGCCTGCTATATCAGTTCTGTTATACTCACATACATTATTTTAACACTTTTAGAAACTTCAGAATGTTTCCTATCCAATAGTACTAATTATGTGCATATCCTATTTTTTGGGCCTGAGTGGCAGGCATTTTACTTTGGGCACGCAGACTCTCCAAAACTGTCACCTCTGCTGCCGCTCCCTAAGAAGTTACAGCTAGTAAAGGAGATATGTGTCTCCAGCTTCAGTAATTTTTTGCAGTTTGTTCCAATCATTGGCAGCAGAGAACTGGAAGGAAAGGCGGCCAAAATAGGAATTGGCTTTGGGGGTGACCAGTGAGATATACCTGCTGGAGCGCATGCTACGGGTGGGTGCTGCTATGGTGACCAGGGAGCTGAGATAAGGCGGGACTTTACCTAGCAAAGACTTGAAGATGACCTGGAGCCAGTGGGACTGGCGACGAGTATGAAGCGAGGGCCAGCCAACGAGAGCGTGCAGGTCGCAGTGGTGGGTAGTATATGGGGCTTTGGTGACAAAACGGATGGCACTGTGATAGACTGCATCCAATTTGTTGAGTAGAGTGTTGGAGGCTATTTTATAAATGACATCGCCGAAGTCGTGGATCGGTAGGATAGTCAGTTTTACGAGGGTATGTTTGGCAGCATGAGTGAAGGATGCTTTGTTGCGAAATAGGAAGACGATTCTAGATTGAATTTTGGATTGGAAATGCTTAATGTGAGTCTGGAAGGAGAGTTTACAATCTAACCAGACACCTAGGTATTTGAAGTTGTCCACGTATTCTAAGTCAGAACCGTCCAGAGTAGTCAGGCTGACAGGCGGGTAGGTGCGGGCAGTGATCGGTTGAAGAGCATGCATTTAGTTTTCCTTGCATTTAAGAGCAGTTGGAGGCCATGGAACAGAAACAAACATCTCTCTCTGGTAAGAAGGAGGGCGGGGGTGTATGCCTTATGATTAACGAGTCGTGGTGTGATCATAACACCATACAAGAACTCAAGTCCTTTTGTTCACCTGACCAAGAATTCCTTACAATCAAATGCCAACCGCATTATCTACCAAGAGAATTCTCTTCGATTATAATCACAGCCGTGTATATCACCCCCAAGCAGCCACCTCGACGGCTCTGAAAGAACAAATTCTATCTTTTGGGAGAGGCAGAAAACAGTTTTCAACCAGCGATTGAGTTGTGAGACTCAGTCACTCCCGCTAACTGGGAGGGGGCCAGAGACAAATATTCGATGTCGACACATAGCTGATTTACATGCAGAAGCTATGTTGCGCTTGGTGACCTCTGACTGTTTCATTCTAACATTGTTGGTGCCGACGTGGATAACAATATCCCTATACTAACTACACTCGCCAGTTTTAGTCTTAGCCAGCACCATCTTCAGATAAGCCTTGACGTCGGTAGCCCTGCCCCTCTGGTAGACAGTGTATGATCGCTCAATGATCATTTTTAAGTCTAAGTCTGCGGGTTATGGAGTCCCCAATTACTAGGGTTTTCAATTTGTCAGAGCTAATATTGAGAAGCTTAGGCGGCTCAGACCCTGTAACATGTGGAAGACAGACCAGAGAAGGCTTGGTCTCTGATTCCAACTCGTTGCTTAACCGGTTGAAAGTTTCTGTCGGCTGAATGAGCAACCAATAGCATTTCCTTCCAGAAGCCATGAGAAAATTGTCCGGCTGCGGGGACTTATTGGTGGCACAGACGCTGTTTCATCTTTTCCTACACTTAAACTACCCTTGCACCATGGCTATCCTCACAATATGGCGATAATACTTATCCTGTATATTATGAGTACAGCGACTGCAATTAGATGGTGTAATGTTAATGTTACTACTTAACTTCGGCTGGTGGAAGTCCTGTAGAACCATGCCCAGATAAAGTGTCAGAGGTGAAAAAGTTGAATGAAAAAAGTAAAATGGTTATTAAAAATCAGAACGTAAAAAACTTAAAGTTGGCAGGTAGCAAAGTAGCGTTAGCAACAAACCCCACAGCAGCACGCAAACAATTCCACAAGTTGTGACTGGAAGTTAAGCCTCTTAACGGGGATACACTTAGAATGCATCTGAGATATCACTGAAAGATATCACTAAAAGAAGTCCACCTCCAAAAACGAATGGTTACAATAATCATTCCTTGCCATGTGTAGTCTCAACTACAATGCAACTAGTAAAACGTTCTAATCATGTGTTCCGGTATGATAACATTTTGGAATGAATTGATAGGGTATGTCACAGATCATTCTGGAACTTTCATTGCGCACACCTGGCCCCTATTCCCACTGATTGTATTAGTATATACAGTTGAAGTCAGAAGTTTACATACACTTTAGCCAAATACATTTAAACTGAGTTTTTCACAATTCCTGACATTTAATCCTAGTAAAAATTCCCTGTTTTGGGTCAGTTAGGCTCACCACTTTATTTTAAGAATGTGAAATGTCAGAATAATAGTAGAGAGAATGATTTATTTCAGCTTTTATTTCTATCATCACATTCCCAGTGGGTCAGAAGTTTACATACACTCAATTAGTATTTGGTAGCATTGCCTTTAAATGGTTTAACTTGGGTCAAACGTTTCGGGTAGCCTTCCACAAGCTTCCCACAATAAGTTGGATGAATTTTGGCCCATTCCTCCTAGAGCTGGTGTAACTGAGTCAGGTTTGTAGGCCTCCTTGCTCACACACGCTTTTTCAGTTCTGCCCTCAGAAATCACAAGATGACTGGAAATTCTCAGACAGGAATGTCAGTGTTCTGCCATGGCCAGCGAAGAGCCCGGATCTCAATCCTATTGAGCACATCTGGGACCTGTTGGATCGGAAGGTGAGGGCTAGGGCCATTCCCCCCAGAAATGTCCGGGAACTTGCAGGTGCCTTGGTGGAAGAGTGGGGTAACATCTCACAGCAATAACTGGCAAATCTGGTGCAGTCCATGAGGAAGAGATGCACTGCAGTACTTAATGCAGCTGGTGGCCACACCAGATACTGACTGTTACTTTTGATTTTGACCCTGCCGATGTTCAGGGACACATTATTCCATTTCTGTTAGTCACATGTCTGTGGAACTTGTTCAGTTTATGTCTCAGTTTCCATACAAATATTTACACATGTTAAGTTTGCTGAAAATATACACAGTTGACAGTGAGAGGACGTTTCTTTTTTTGCTGAGTTTCAAAGGAAATCAGTCAATTTAAATAAATTCATTAGAGCCTAATCTATGGATTTTACATGACTGGGAATACAGATATGCAAAAAGAAAGGTAGGGGTGTGGATCAGAAAACCTCAGTATCTGGTGTGACCACCATTTGACTCATGGAGCGCGACACATCTCCTTCGTATAGAGTTGATCAGGCTTTTGATTGATCAGGCCTGTAGAATGTTGTCCCACTCTTTTTCAATGACTGTGCGAAGTTGCTGGATATAATGCAATTCTGTTTGTAGTTTATGCCTGCCCATACCATAATCCCACTACCACCATGTGGCACTCCGTTCACAACGTTGACATCACAGGTCTGCCATGTGTCCAGTATAGTTGAAACAGGAATTAATCCTTGAAGAGCACACTTCTCCAACATGAGCATTTTCCGACTGAAGTCGGTTACGATGTCGAACTGTAGTCAGGTCAAGACCCTGGTGAGGACGACGAGCATGCAGATGAGCTTCCCTGAGGCGATTTCTGACAGTTTGTGCAGAAATTATTTGGTTGTGCAAACCCACAGCTTCATCAGCTTTCCGGGTGGCTGGTCTCAGACGATCCCGCAGATGAAGAAGCCGGATGTGGTGGTCCTGGGCTGGCGTGGATGGACGTGCTGCCAAATTCTTTAAAACAACGTTAGTGGGGTATTATGGAAGAAAATTTTACTTTAAATTCTCTGGCAGCAGCTCTGCTGGACATTCCTACAGTCAGCATGCCAATTTCACGCTACCTGAAATCTTGAGACATCTGTGGCATTGTGTTATGTGACAAAACTGCACATTTTAGAGTGGCCTTTTATTGGCCCCAGCACATCAGCTTCTTGATATGCCACACCTTTCAGGTGGATGGATTATCTTGGCAATGGAGAAATGCTTACTAACAGGGTAAACACATTTGTGCACAAAATTTTAGATAAATAAGCTTTTTGTTCATATTATCTCCTCAAATGTATACAGAAGAAATCATCTGCACAGACAGTGGTGAGTTTTTGCATACAATAGTTTCCCACTGAACTACCATTTTGCATAAAGATATTTTGTTTTGGCATTCTTTGGTTTGGTTGTGAATGTATGGAAAAAAATGAATAGGCTAGTCATGAATTATCATTCATATCTATTCATTGAGTGCCTATAATATATGGACTTGGCTAGTTGGCTTCAGCAATGCGAAACAGACAATAATATGCATGGTACTGTAATGTAGGCTACAATCTACAGTATAAATAAGGTTGTTAGGGACAGCCATTAAAATATTTGTAATTCAATGACAACAACACAGTATGAACAGTAATGTACACAATATGAACTAGTCTGCTAGCCCACAGCCATTTAACACAAGAACTGCTCAATCAGTCATTTTGACTGCTCATGAATAAAATAAATATACTTATTTTACAGACACTCTTATCCAGAGAAAGGTACAGGAGCAATTAAGGTTAAGTGGCATGCTCAAGGGCACAGGCAGATTTTTCACCTAGTTGGCTTGGGGATTCAAACCTGCAATCTTTCAGTTGTTGGCCCAACGCTCTTAACCACTAAGATACCTGCCGCCCTCTAGGTTAGGATCAGTGAGTACCCAGAGGCTCCTTTCAAACACAAATATGTAGGAGATATATCCTAATATAATAGGAATAAGACATAAAGGGGTTTGCACAATTTCTCTCATATCTTGAGAATTGTCGTCTGAGATCTCCTGAGCCCCAGTTGGGATGGCCAGAGAGGGCAGGGCCACTGCTGCCATGGTTCTCTACACCAGCTCCACGTGGTCTTCATCCATGAGGATGGAGGCTGCGTGCACTGAGCAGCGGCTCCTTCTGGTCCTTCTGGACAATTTTAAAGTCATGCCCCCCCTCCTTGACTTTTCCTAAATTAGCCTATATAACAGACTGCCATTGTTAGAATCTTAATATCATAAACAGAGGTGCAATTATAACCAGTTTTAGAAGGGCATGTCATTTTGTTAATGGTTTTCCCCCGTTGTCCCTCCTCCTGACAGTAGGGCCTGCTCTGCTCTTTCTCCCAACAGTGGAAGGTGCCGTGCCAAGTTGATAAAAAAACAGAACCGAAACCATACCAAAACTGATTTCACACATATAACAGATGAAATACACTATGTATACAAAAGTATGCGGACACCAGTGGAGGCTGGTGACTTGAACAATTGAGGAGGATGGGAGACCCACAGTATAGGCGCGAAACGCAAGTAGATGGCAAAGCGTGTTTAAAAAATCGTCAAAGACTGATTATTTTTACCCAAAGCATTTAATAAAGACGTTTATAGCACAGTATTATGGGGAATGGGAATGAGAAGGCTACTTACAGTGTTGGGAAGGGATTACAGCGGTGATTGAATGAGGATATGAGGCATGAGTTGAGGTGTTCAGAGGTTCAACTTCAGTAAAGGACGGGGGTTGAGGTGTTCATAGGCTTCAGTGCAGGACAGGCTCATCATGGATGGATGGTGTTTGGAGAGAGCTCAACTCTTCCACTGATTTGACTGGGAGGACAAAAAACAATAACACAACACGGTTAGCCAAAAGAGCTAAGAATGAGTTAGTCCAAGCAAGGATTAAAATCATTGATGTGTAATAATATGATTGTGTTTGTATGTGTGATTGACTCTACAGACAGTAATGAGAGAAAATGTATAAGTGTACTCACAGTGCTTGGACAGGAAACATTCAACTTGCCAGTGGATGAGCGGGCACATGAGACGTGGCTTCAGTTCATGTCAGGAGAGAGATGACAACGGTAGCTGAGTGGTCATCACCTCTTAATAAGGATCGGATCCTTTTTTTTCAATTTTCGCCTAAAATGACATACCCCAATCTAACTGCCTGTAGCTCAGAACCTGAAGCAAGGATATGCATATTCTTGATACCATTTGAAAGGAAACACTTTGAAGTTTATGGAAGTTTGTGGATATTAGAAATTATTGTAGGAGAATATAACACATTAGATCTGGTAAAAGATAATACAATCATCTTTGAAATGCAAGAGAAAGGCCATCCATTGAGATAGGATTATGGGTGTGAATTTAGATGTTGTCCACAAGATGGCAGCAGTATGTGTGCAAAGGTTCAGACTGATCCAGTGAAGAATTACATCTGCCAGGAGTTTGCCCAAATGTTCTGAATTGGTCAATTGAAACATGTTCAAGTACATAACTATAGAGAACATACACAAATTATATGGTAATAAAAACATTTATGTTTACACGCTCCCAGGAATGTCATACATGATGGATCATTAGCTTCCCTACAGAAAAGACACCAACCTTCACACATCTAGATGGCCGGGCAAGGTGTGTGTGGAGCCAGAGACAGCAGTGGGGTCAAACTGTAGAACCCAGTTCCTCCATTTGAATTTTATTTATATTTTTTAAACAAACTACAATACATTTTATCTCTGGGACCCTCAGCATGACAAATCAGAGCAAGTTACTGAATGTAAGTACATTATTTACCTTCAGAGGTGAATGTATCAAACCAGTTGCCGTGATAAAAGTGTTTGCTGTTTCTGTAATAGCTACTTTTTTCTGTATTAGCTACTGTAAACTGGACACTGCAGTTAGATTAACAAGAATTTAAGCGTTCTGCCCAAATAAGACATGTCTATGTCCTAGTAAAAGTAACAACTGTCCCGGTTTAGGTATACTGATCCCGTAGAGGTTAATCAGGGAACAGGAGGGGACTTAGCTGTAAATACAAATAGCATATACATTCCATTACAGCTTCACCATTGTATGTTTGGGCAAAACGTTTCTCCATGAAAGACATTTCAGAAATCACAAAGTCAAACACAGACTGAGACATCAAAGTAGCCCAAGAAATGTTCCTGAATAAAGCCCTGATCATCCTGACGATAACTGACAACTGCAAGCAGACTGGTCGCACCACAGGTCCCAAAATGGTGGGGCAATTTTTTCCCCCTGGAGACCAGAGTTTTTCCTTATTTGTTAGCCTAACCAGGAAAACTCTGGACCCTATAAAGTATGACAGTGATTAATCAGTTGTTAAAAGGTTTTATATGGTCTATGATGGGACCAGTTTTTCCAAATCAGGTTACATGGTTTAAAAAAACTTCCTGGCCCTGGGGGGGATGAAAACCTTGTCAAACTGCAGCATACTTATACTTGTTCATGTGAATTATATTTATACTAGAGGTGGATATTAAGCGGGGGATATCCTCAAAGACACAGAGACAACAACTGATAGACAATATAACTAACAGGGCTGAGCTTTCTTTATGCACGTTTGCATCGTGCAGGCCTATGCAACTGTAAGCCGAATAAAACATAAACTCAAATCTGTCATCAATATTATGTTGATTAATTCCAATTAATAATTTTGGATTGAAAACGTATAGGCAGCCTAGCCAGCCCAAGTTTGAATATAAGCCAAAATTTGATCCCATTGACTATAAATACATAACGTTATCAATTTGTAGCTGCTATTATTAGTAGCCTACAGTTGATCAGACTGAAGAATTGTCTCGTTTTCATCCCATACAGCATGTCAGATCTCTGTTTAGGTGTAGCCTAGGCTGCTGCAACATTTCTGTAATTAGTTTTTCTTTGTGTCTGTCCAGAGTGATTATGTGTTACCTCCTTTGCTAAATAAATACAGAAGGAAAGTGTAAAGACTGCTGGAACGCGCGCGAAAAATGTCCTGCGTCAACCTCTCTCTTTAATCTCACTTTTAATGGATAATACAATGGAAGCTGGCAAATCATTCTCTATTGACTTCGGCATCATAGAAAAGACAGTCAAAAGTTCCATGCTCAGCAAGTAAAGCTTCGCAACGTGCAATTACCTCCGCAAGCTCCTTATAGTTGCCCTTGTTAGCGGAACTTTCCCTCTCGTCGTGTCCTCTAAAAGCCAATTATTGCATGCCCAATGCAGTGGTGTCGATTAACCGCTTTACAACATCACTGTTTCTTCTTACTTTCTCATGGTGTTGCGTAGTTTGAATACGTAGACCTTCATCCACATTTCGCTACACCCGCAGTAACATCTGCTAAACATGTGTATGTGACAAATAAAATATGATTTGATTTTGATTTGATGATTGAGAGTACTGTACAGTATATGCTTTTACATTAGGATAATAAAGCATTTAAAGAATTTTGAAGATATAAGCCACCTGCATTTGTATATTAGGCTAAAGCAGAACAGCATAAAAGTCCGGACGGCCCTTGCTGTGCCTGGTGAGCAGTTAGTCAAGTTCTGTTGTCAGAAGAGGAATGGAAATGTCAGGGCGAACCGACGACCTGACGAACCCGCCACGTATGTTGACTCTGCCTGTCGGAGGTGGAGTTCCAGAGCTCACAGGTGTGCCTGGCATGGATTGGGACTCCATCTCATTCCTCGCCCACCTTCAACGCGTCATTCTCCGCCTGTCTCTCCGCCAATGCCGCATGGCTCTGGACCGATGCATCAGCTGTCGCCCGTATCTCTGCCCTCCGATAATGTTTCTCTTTCTGCTGGTCTGCCTTCAATGACTCAATATCGGTCTTCAAAGTTTGAATCTGATACATGTGCACCTTCATCAGATGAGCAGAATGGTGCCGCCCTAAGCCCCCATCGATTACAGTGGCCTATGATAGAAACTGTAGATCAATTCATAATTAAAAGTGACTCCAACACACAAATGCTGCGTACACATTTTAAGAATCTAACCGCTTTCTTGGCAACCATGCGTTTTTTCGGTGCGGCTCGTTGTCCAGCCCTTTGTCCACTGATCTACACGGATGGTTGTCGGCATGTTTGTATGCTCTGCAAAACCGCATTAATGTTTTTATTTTTATTTTATTTATTTAATATTTATTTCATTATTGATTTTATTACACAGTATGCCTACACATTGATAGGCTATATGCATTTTTTAAATAAAATGCACAGAAACCAAAATACCTTTAGTGTTAGTGATCATCTCAGCTCCGGCTCATTTTCAAATCCTCTCATGGTGGTCCTAACCCTGGAACAGGTAGAACCATAGAAAGAAGCTGGCCTGATGCAAACAGTCAATTTCGTCTGTTCTCTTTGGTCACAATGTAATTTTTTTAGATAAACAGCTTGTTTTTGAATGGTAACTGTTTCTAGATATTTTATTAATGAAATCATAAAGATGATGAAGAAATACTGTACTGCTGTTTGGAGTTAGAAGTGTAACACTTCAGAGTACTCAAGCATTGAATACATTGCAGGTAGGGGGATGTTCACACCTACAGTAGCCGGGCTATAAAGAGTCTTTTGTTCTGCTAATCGGGCTACAAGTGTTTGAAAACCAAATCTACTTTGGAGTTGCTTACCAAGAATACAGTGAATGTTCCTGAGTGGCCGAGTTACAGTTTTACTTAAATCTGCTTGAAAATATATGACAAGACCTGAAAATGGTTGTCTAGCAATGATCAACAACCAATTTGACAGAGTTTGAATAATTTTGAAAAGAATGATGGGAAAATGTTTCACAGTCCAGGTTTGGAAAGCTATGAGACTTACCCAGAAAGACTCACAGCTGTAATCACTGCCAAAGGTGATTTTCTAACATGTATTGACTCGGGTGGTTGAATACTTATCTAATCAAGAGATATTAGTGTTTTATTTTAGTTCTACTAAGGTAACATGCATCATTGTTTAAGATGGTAATACCATGTACCATTTATCCATTTCATTTTGAGTTTTAGGATCCCTTTAGGTATAAAACAAATATACATTTTTAAAGTATTGAATTTGGCCTGTACTACTATAGCCCATAGAAAAGCATTGAATAACACATTTGTAAATGGCAAAAAAGACATACAAAAAAATAAATCATAAGGAATAAGGGTTTGAAGTTTATGTGCTATATTTAGGAGATATAAGAAAGCTCAGGAAATATATACTCTTTTCTTTAAACATATTTAAGCCTTCATTTTTGTTGCCGCAAAACTACCTCCATACTTCCATTAATTTGTATGGGTTACCTTTAGACGAGTCCCGTGACAGGGGTCTCCCCTTTCTACAGTAGGGTCATATTTGTTTGTTGGCCAAATTGTTCGGACACTGCAGACGTTTTTCGTGAGAAGACTTTTGGGGTGTCTCATGGTGCGACAAACACTGCTGTAGCTTGGCCACCTTCCACCGCAGATGCAGAAGGCTGACGAGGCGAATTGATATCTCTAGCTTAAACTGGCAGGTTTTGATGGGGATTATTTAAATTGTTACTTAGATTAAAGCATGGGTCAATAGACTCTTAAGGATTTTACCAATGTATTCACATATTGAAGCAGTGCAAATAGAACAATGTGGACTGCAAACATGTTCAACATGGGGCAGGCTATTTAACAAACTAGGGTATAAGGGACTAACATTTTAATTGGAGTTGATCACAATGGAATCCATAAAAGACCGTAAATACACAACTTAAAGCAACCAAATATTTAGCCATGGAGCACATTCTGATTGGCCAATGAGGGACCATGTCTCGACACAACTTGTTTATTAATCAAAACCCAGCTCTTTCTCACCACTGCCAGCTACTGCACCCATAATTCTGGTTGTGAAAATAGCTAAAAGATTTGACACACTCCTATAACCTATAATGCTACTGCCAGCACTAAGATTGACCATTGCATTAGGTTTGTAAAAAAATATTTTCGATATTTGATTCTTCAAAGTAGCCACCCTTGATGACAGCGTTGCACACTCTGGAATGAGTAGGTGTGTCCAAACTTTTGATTGGTACCGTATATGGGAATATTTGTGCATGTACCTGGTATTTTCTTAATCATTTTAAATATACAGTAAAAGACTAGGAGAATAGAAGGAAGTATGAGTAAACCAGCAGTGTATTGTATGCAGTGGTAACTGTTGGGGTCAACTTGGGGTCATGACAGGGCCTGCACCAAACGTTTGATGTATAATAATAACTGATTATGAGTATGTTGTATTAAAAGAAGGGGAAGGGATATAAGACCCTTCCCCCACTACATTTATAGGGTCCTAGACTACAGATTAACAATATATATATATATACATTATAAGGTTTAATATTGTTCCACAGTTATTTTCTAGTCTCTGCCTCTTATAACGAAATGGTCTGAGAGATGTGTGAGTTGTTGCAGTCAAAACAGGGTGTCTGTGAGAAAGCGCCTCAAGGATAAAAGAGATTCTTAGACACAGAACCCTGCAGGGGACTGAAAGAGATAAGAGACTAGTCAGACATACCACTATAAATCAACTTGCGGAGTGGACATTTACTGCTGAGCCTTTAGATAACACTGGAACTATTGTTTTTATAGCTGGGTATGCATGGGCTTGGTCTCATGAGTAGAAGGTAATGACGTAGGCAGTTACATCACTAGGGGTTGACTGCAAGCATAATAAAAGCAACTTGGACTTTTCCTATTTTGCAGAACTCAGGAGAGACATCAGTTGTATGTGTGATGTTTGATCTTTGACTTCTGTCTACAGCTGTATTTCAATTAAAATTGTTATGATTTATAAGTGCACATTTTGACTGTTCCTTATTTGTTAAGTAAATAACGGAACCCAGAAAAGTGGAACCAACATTTGGCAAGCTAGCCAGGAGGGAGTGAGCGCAACGCTACTGGACGGAATAGGAACCCCCTTCTCTGATCACCAAATTACAAGGTAAGCATACACCTGTTAACTTATTAGGGGAGCGGCAGCAGAGGTGACGGTTTTGGAGAGTCTGGCGAGCCCAAAGTAAAATGCCTGCCAAACAGGCCCAGAAAATAGGATATGCACATAATTAGTACTATTGGTAAGGGAAGACCCCCATGAAATGGACAAACATGAATGGCAACATATTGCCATTGGACGAAACATACACACGATGGAAAAGAGTGCCCAAATGGATGGCAGATCAATCAAAACTTATGGCAAATGGCATATGGCAAATGCCAAATGTAATAACTCAAAATTACTATAGGTGGCGAGCGCGCTCCAACGGGGCAATTCATATTGCATATGTACATAAAGTCAAGACCCAAGGGTCAAATTTGGACATTTCAAAAAAATATATAAAAATACCTATGCCCTCTAAAAAAGTGCTTTCTGGACCGTTTTTCGCGATTCTTTCGATTTTCTTAATAATAACACGTATATAAGATGTGTATAAACATACCTTTGTCTCATTTTATTGATTTAGTTTTATTAACTTTATTGTCCATAAGGCTCATGTTTTGTCCATTTGCAATATGTTACCATAGGAAGTCAAAAGTCAATGTCCAAATGGCATATGTTTTGTCCATTTGCAAAATGTTACCATAGGAAGTCAAAAGTCAATGAACCATGTCCAAATGGCATAAGAAATGTACAAATGCCATAAGATTTCATACAAAAGTATTGAAAGTGCCAAATCATGATGTTATGACCATTTACATATATGATCATAGGAAGTCGGCTTCCGAACCCAAAAGTCAGTGAACAATGTCCAAATGCCATTTAAACTGACAAAATGATATATATCACTATGTTAAGCCCTGAATCATCCTATAGGGTCTATTTGTCATGTTTGATGAGAAAGAAGTGGGACAGTGCGTTCAAAATGACCAGGGGTGCCCCCTATTGGATGGTCACGGGTGGGGGGTGCTCCCTAACCAGCCAGGGATACCTTGCACCCTCCTAAAGGCATTAATATTTAAAATATACTCATGGTAAACCGTTTCAATTACCAGGTGCACGGCTGTCAATTTGCAATGTCTTACAATGGGCATTTACCCTCACAAATTTGACAGGCTCCCAAATACTGCAGAAATGCCCAATAGACTGGCCCGTTGAACTCAGGATGGCCGGGCAGTGATCATGGTTCCTCTCCATCGCTCGTTGGTGTTGATTTCAGCATGTCAAATTCGTGATGTTAAAAGCCCATTGAAACATATTGCAAATGTACAGTGAAACATCTTGCAAATGTACAGAACATTTTCAATATGTTTCAATGGGCTTTTAACATCACGAATATGACAAGCTCTAAAATACTGTAGAAATGCCCAATTGACTGCCCGTTGGTCTCAGGATGGCCAGGATTGATAGTGGTGAGTCCACACTTTCCTCCATTGCTTTGAATGGCCGTACAACTGGTGTTTTTTTCCCCCGCCATACCAGGTCCATATTTTCAAAAGGGTTTTAAATGACTTTAGGGGGCTGTTCCCGGTCCAGGATCTTTATGGGAGTATCCCACTACAGCCCTAAGTCAGTGGGAGAAGTTTTTTCAATTTTAAAAAAAGTTGAAAGGCTGAGTGAATCATCTCCTGAGATGATGTTAATGCCACCTTCCCGGAAAGCTTATTTTGTCAAAAATGCATTTAGGGGGGTGCAGTGCCTCCAGGATCTGTATGGGAGCATCCCACTATGGCCCTAAGTCAGTGGGAGAAGCCCCTGTTCATTTATGGAGGTTTTCAAAAAATGTTTAAAAAAAAGAGAGTCCACACTCTCTTCCATTGCTTTGTATGGCCGTGCAACTGTACAGTACATTTGCAATATGTTTCAATGGGCTGTTAACATCACGAATATGACAAGCTCTAAAATACTGCAGGAATGCCCAATTGACTGCCCGTTGATCTCAGGATGGCCAGGATTGATAGTGGTACCTCTCCGTCGCTCATTTTTGTTGATTTCAGCGTGTCATATTCATGATGTTAAAAGCCCATTGAAACATATTGCAAATGTACAGTACATTTTGAATTTGGCGCCTTACATTTCACCGGGTAGTGTCGGGAGTGGCCCGCTAGCATGCTGCTACTCCCTAAGCAGTTAAATCGAAGTCTGTAATTTATAAGAAGTGGGTGTTCAGTGTTTCGCTGGTGTCAGAAGTCTCTGTGTAGCAGGTAGGCAGAGTCAGGCGCAGGACAACGGAGATGAGTAAATCACGTATCTTTACTCAAGTAACAAACTACCAAAATAGGTAGCAAAAACCAAGCTCACAATAAAAAGAACATCTAACATCTAACAAACATGCACAAAACCATAAGGGAAACAGAGGGTTTAAATAAGGAACAAATAATTAAGTGATAGGAAACCAGGTGTGTATAATGAGGACAAAAACATAGAAAATGAAAAGTACATCGGCGGTAGCTAGAAATCCAGTGATGTCGACCGCCGAAAGCCGCCCGAACAAGGAAAAGGACCAACTTCGGCTGAAGTCGTGACAGTACTCCCCCCCTCCCCTTGATGCGCGGCTCCAGCAGCGTGCCGACACCGGCTTCGGGAACGACCCGGAGGACGAGGCGCAGGGCGATCCGGGTGGAGACGGTGAAACTCCAGCAGCAACGACAGGTCCAGGATGTCCTCCACCGGCACCCAACATCTCTCCTCCGGGCCATACCCCTCCCACTCCACGAGGTACTGGAGGCCCCTCGCCCGGCGCCTTGAGTCCACGATGGCTTGGACAGCATACGCCGGGGCCCCCTCGATGTCCAGAGGGGGTGGAGGAACCTCCCGCACCCCATATTCCTGGAGTGGACCAGCTGCCACCGGCCTGAGGAGAGACACATGGAACGAGGAGTTAATATGGTAATCTGGGGGGAGCTGTAATTTACAACATACCTCATTCAATCTCCTCAGGACTTTAAAGGGCCCCACAAACCACGGGCCCAGCCTCCAGCAGGGCAGGCGGAGGGGCAGGTTTTGGGTCGAGAGCCAGACCCTGTCCCCCGGTGCGAACACCGGGGCCTGACGCCAGACCCTGTCTCACTGTGGTGGTGGTCGGCACTCGCCTTCTGCCGCCTCACGGCTCGTTGTAGGTGCACATGGGCGGCCTCCCAGGCCTAAACCATTCATCCACCGCAGGAGCCTCGATCTGACTCTGGTACCCTAGTATGCACTGGAAGGGGGAGAGGTTAGTGGAGGAGTGGCGGAGTGAGTTCTGGGCCATCTATGCCCAGGGGATGAAACTCTCCCACTCCCCCGGACGGTCATGGCAATAGGACCGCAGAAACCTACCCACATCCTGGTTGACTCTTTCCACCTGCCCATTACTCTCGGGGTGAAAACCTGAGGTAAGGCTGACCGAGAACCCCAGACGTTCCAAAACCGCCCTCCAAACCCTGGACGTGAACTGGGGACCCCGATCAGAAACTATGTCCTCAGGCACCCTGGAGTGCCAGAAGACATGGTTGAACAGGGCCTCCGCAGTCTGTAGGGCCGTAGGGAGACCGGGCAAAGGAAGGAGGCGGCAGGACTTAGAAAACCATTCCACAATGACCAGGATCGTGGTGTTTCCCTGTGACTGTGGAACAATCCATCAGGAAATCCACAGACAGGTGTGACCAAGGCCGTTGTGGAACGGGTAGGGGTTGTAATTTCCCTGTGGGCAGGTGCCTAGGCGCCTTGCACTGGGCGCACACCGAACAGGAGGAAACATAAACCCTCACGTCCTTAGCTAAGGTGGGCCACCAGTACTTCCCTCTAAGGCAGCCCACTGTCCGACCGATGCCAGGATGACAAGAGGAGGGTGACGTGTGGGCCCAATAGATCAGACGGTTGCGTACAAACGTCCAGCTGGACACTGGGAGTGGGCTCTGTACGTAACGCCTGCTCTATGTCCACGTCCAGCTCCCACACCACCGGGGCCACCAGGCAAGAGGCCGGAAGTATGGGAGTGGGATCTATAGCCCGGTCCTCTGTGTCATACATCCGGGACAGTGCGTCTGCCTTAGCGTTCTGGGAACCTGGTCTGTAGGAAAGGGTGAAAACAAAACGGGTGAAAAACATGGCCCACCTTGCCTGGTGAGCGTTCAGTCTCCTCGCTGCCCGGATGTACTCCAGATTACGGTGGTCAATGTGGTGTTTAGCCCCCTCAAGCCAGTGTCTCCACGCCTTCAGAGCCTTTACGACAGCCAACAACTCCCGGTCCGCCACATCATAGTTTTGCTCCGCTGAGCTGAGCTTCTTCGAAAAGAAGGCACAGGGTTGGAGTTTTGGTGGCGTACCCGAGCGCTGAGACAGCACAGCTCCTATCCCAGCCTCGGATGCGTCCACCTCAACTATGAATGCCAAAGAGGGATCCGGATGAGCCAGCACGGGAGCCAAGGTAAACAGAGCCTTCAGATGACTAAAGACCTGTCCGCCTCAGCTGACCACTGCAGTCGCACCGCCCTTCAGCAGTGAAGTAATAGGAGCCGCTGCCTGACCAAAGCCGGATAAACCTCCGGTAGTAGTTGGCAAACCCTAAGATCCGCTGCACTTCCTTTACCGTGGTTGGAGTCGGCCAATTACGCACGGCTGAAATGCGGTCATGCTCCATCTCCACCCCTGACATGGAAATGCGGTACTCTAGGAAAGAGACGGACTGCTGGAAGAACAGACATTTCTCAGCCTTGACGTACAGGTCATGCTCCAACAGTCTACCCAGCACCTTGCGCACCAGGAACACATGCTCGGCAGTATATCAGAATGTCGTCAATATACACCACTACACCCTGCCCGTGCAGGTCCCGGAAAATCTCGTCTACAAATGCCTGGAAGACTGATGGAGCATTCATCAACCCGTACGGCATGACGAGATACTCGTAGTGCCCTGAGGTGGTACTAAATGCTGTCTTCCACTCGTCCCCACTCCCGGATACACACCAGATTGTACCACTCCTGAGATCCAATTTGGTGAAGAAGCGCTCCCCGTGCATTGACTCGATCGCACTGGCTATGAGAGGCAGCAGGTAGCTGTACCTCACAGTGATCTGATTGATACCTCGATAGTCAATACACGGGCGCAGACCTCCATCATTCTTCTTCACAAAAAAGAAACTCGAGGAGGCAGGTGAAGTGAAGGGCCGAATGTATCCCTGTCCCAGAGATTCGGAAACATATGTCTCCATAGTTGCCGTCTCCTCCTGTGACAGAGGATACATGTGACTCCTGGGAAGTGTATATTCTGAGGGGATGTGCCAGGTGTAGACCTGGTCTGGACTCTCCACCGTAGTTGCACCGATGGAAACACCCGACCCCTCCTGTCTCAGCCCCCCAGTATTTATGCTGCAGTAGTTTATGTGTCGGGGGGCTAGGGTCCGTCTGTTATATCTAGAGTATTTCTTCTCTTATCTGGTGTCCTGTGCGAATTTAAGTATGCTCTCTCTAATTAACTCTCTCTTTCTTTCTTTTTTCTTCT
Organism: Brachymystax lenok tsinlingensis; assembly: GCA_030435695.1. Taxonomy (NCBI): domain Eukaryota; kingdom Metazoa; phylum Chordata; class Actinopteri; order Salmoniformes; family Salmonidae; genus Brachymystax; species Brachymystax lenok. Next base: position 29,017,412 of record CM059780.1, read on the forward strand.
TCTCTCTCTCTCTCTCTCTCTCTCGGAGGACCTGAGCATTAGGACCATTCCTCAAGGCCTACCTGGATGTCCCGAGTCCACCTGGCCGTGCTGCTTCTCCAGTTTCAACTGTTCTGCCTGTTTTATGAACATTTTAAAATCTTGTCCATGTTCTGTTATAATCTGCACCCGGCACAGCCAGAAGAGGACTGGCCACCCCTCACAGCCTGGTTCCTCTCTAGGTTTCTTCCTAGGTTTTGGCCTTCTAGGGAGTTTTTCCTAGCCACCGTGCTTTTACACCTGCATTGCTTGCTGTTTGGGGTTTTAGGCTGGGTTTCTGTACAGCACTCTGTGACATCAGCTGATGTAAGGGGGGGCTTTATAAATAAATTTGATTTGATTTGATTTGACCTACACACCTCCCCGAGCACTTTCGTGACCATCCATTTAGAGCCCTCTGTTGCCACGAAATAATGGGATCATGATAGGCCAACCAGGGTAGGCCCAGCACCACGGGAAACGCAGGAGAATCAATGAGGTAGAGACTAATCTTCTCCTCATGACCCCCCTGCGTCACTATACTTAGGGGAGCGGTAACCTCCCTAATCAGCCCTGACCCTAATGGTCGAGGCGTGCACAGGGAAGGGCATATCAACAGACACAATGGGGATCCCTAAACTACGGGCAAATGAATGGTCAATAAAGTTCCCAGCTGCGCCTGAATCGACAAGCGCCTTATGCTGGGAACGCGGGGGAAAACTCATGAAAATCTATAAACAAAAACATGTGAGCAACACGGGGCTCTGGGTGAGTCTGGTGCCTACTCACCTGGGATGACACGATAGTGCCCTGCCTGCAGCCTCGACTCCCTGAGGTACCCCCCCAGCACCGACCAGCAGTGTGCCCTCTGGAACTAACAGGCCCTGATCCGGACGTCCACGGGTGGCCAGCAGGGTATCCAGCCTGATGGACATATCCCCCAGCTGGTCGAAGGATAGGGTGGTGTCCCTGCAGGCCAGCTCCTGTTAGACGTCCTCGCGATAGACTGCATCTGTAATGGTCGATCAGTGCTCTGTCATTCCATCCCGCTCCGGCGGGTGCGGAACTCCAGAGAAAAGTCTTGTGCGCTCCTGGTCCCCAGCCTGAGGTGGAACAGGCGTTCACCCGCCGCTCTACCCTCAGGTGGATGGTCGGAAACTGTCCTGATGCGGCAGGTGAACTCCTCTTAATGGTCCAATGCCGTTCTGTCCTCCCCCCATACGGCGTTGGCCCACTCCAGGGCTTTCCCGGATAAGCAGGAGACGATGGCGGACACACCCCCTTATATGCCCTCAGGAGCGCGAGCCGAATCCCACTGGGTCCAGGTGAAGGAGATGTGGACAGCTGTGTGGGTTGTGGAGTGGGAGGTTGAGATGCTTGTGGAGGCGCTGGAAAATCTCTCTCCCATCGCTCCAGACTATGCAGCATGCGGATGTGCCGAGATGTGCTGAGATGTTGCAACATGGTCGCGTGCTGCTGGATGCACTCCTCAATAGGCAGAATAAGGCAGTGTTCTCCTGCTGACTCCATATTTGAGGGTGCGTGTTTCTCTCAGAAGTCTCTGTGTAGCAGGTAGGCAGAGTCAGGCGCAGGACAACGGAGATGAGTAAATCACGTATCTTTACTCAAATAACAAACTACCAAAATAGGTAGTAAAAACCAAGCTCACAATAAAAAGAACATCTAACATATAACAAACACGCACAAAACCATGAGGGTTTAAATAAGGAACAAATAATTAAGTGATAGGAAACCAAGTGTGTATAATGAAGACAAAAACATAGAAAATGAAAAGTAGATCGGCGGTAGCTAGAAAACCGGTGACGTCGACGCCCAAACAAGGAGAGGGACCAACTTTGGCTGAAGTCGTGACAGCTGGTATATTAAAGCACCGCCTCTATCTTGTAATTGTAAAAACAAAAGAACCTAAAATGTGCATGTATAAGTCAATGAATGTGTGGTAATTGTTGTATGTCAATGTGTGTTATTTGTTATATGTATTAAGAACAGTAACTCGCCTTCTGAGTGTTGGGGGTGCTGGGGTAACTTCCGGAAGGGTACTCAAGAGTAGTTAGGAGCAGAAGCTTTATCTGAGTGAGAGTTCTGAAACAGACAATAACCTATGGGACACCTGAGATAAGTTGTTTAGTTAGGGACAGAAGCTGTATCTGAGAGAACAGTTCTGAACAGGCGATAACCTATGGGACACCTGAGATAGATTGCTTAGTTAGGGACGGAAGCTGTATCTGAGAGAACAGTTCTGACACAGGCGATAACCTATGGGGCACCTGGAAATAATCTGTTGTCTGTCCTTATGTGTTTGGTGTGAGTGAAATGCGCAGTGGGTGGGGAGATAAACAAATCAAGAATTGTTTTTTTGGTCTGAGGACTGAGAGCCGTTATAAGGGGATTTTGGAAGTGGAGGACGAGGAACAGTATATAGATAAAGGCATTCAATTGGAATAGTATAAGAAAGGGATTTGATGAAGATAATACCTATAAGACGTATATTATCCTACACCTTGAGGAACTAGTAATACCCTCAACATATTTTGTATTAGTTGAAATACGATAATTATTGTAGGAGGATAGTTAAGGAGCCTTTTAAGTGGAATTGGTGGAGAGGAGGTTGTGTTTCATGGGCATATGAAGACAGTAGAGGAAATAGAGTTAAAACTGATACAACACCCACTATTGACATTATTGCAGGTTAAATAATAGGTAGGAAAGTCTAACATAGGGCACCTACACTATTATCATTACACAGCTGACTCAAATAAAACCAAACCGACGCTCACCATGTCTGCAAAAGCCTGTAAAGGGAGTTTTGGTAGGTAATGGCCCAATGGTGGAATAAAAATTTAGGAGTAGGACAGAAGTTATTTGAATAAAAGGTTGAAAACTTTGTTAGTGACACTTTCCTACCATAGGACCGTATAGGAGATGTACAACCCTTAGAATACCAGTACAATTATTACAAGGAAGTTGAGTTCTATAGAGATTTTATTTTGTGACGCTATTCACCAGGGGGAACTGGTGAATAAAATATTACTGTTACTCTACACCTTTAAGATATGATATTAGGAATTGAAGTCTATCATGCGGTTGTCTCTGTGAGGCCGTGTGTGAAATATATTTTAGTTTAGTAGAACCATTAGCCTGGAGTAAGTGAGAGTAGAATTAGGATTACAGTATCACCCACTGTTGTTTAACACACACTGAAAGGAGATAGAGCCTAATTTATATAGGCATATTCCTACATATTAAACCCACTTTAGGATAACCCTATAGAAATTGGACAACACATTACACGCAGACTATCTAAATAAAAAGCCCGGAGCACCATGGCACAGTCAAACCAGAATGAGGAGATAGGAGCAATGAAGCCTGTACAAGACTAGGTTGGATTTAGTCAAGGAGATAATTCAGACAAGAAAAATTGACAAAAAGAAGGGGATGAAGAAAAGTACCCTTGTATCAGAAACTGTGATAGGAATGATGATGCTGGAAGGAAAGATCTTCAAGAACAAGGCTACCATGACCAAACTAAAGCTGGAGAAAACAATAGAGTGCGGGAGGAAGAAAATGAGTCAGGACAGAGGCAGAACAGGAGTACTCCCCACTGCCCCGCTGCCGTATGAATATCAACCCAGAGGACCCCTGGGTGACTATACACAGATCTACCCTCTCATGTCGATTAAGGCAGCCCCCCGCACCTCTCTGATTCAAAGGGGTTGGGTTAAATGCGGAAGACACATTTCAGTTGAAGGCATTTGGTTGTACAACTGACTAATAATGGTGACTTTGACTTTGACTTTGACTCATACCACTGACAGAAGAAAATGGAGAAACAACCACAATTATCCTCAAGGGGACTCTGATGAAGGAGATGGATGACACAACAGCAGCAACAAGTGGCATGAGAACAATGGAATTGGATGGAAAAAAAGAAGCACAGTTCTTGGAGGAAGTTTCCCTTGCCACCCCAACTCACTCCACAAAAAAGAACAGACTGAAAGACCCTAGACATATGGCCGCCTGTAGAAAGTAAAAAGCTAAAAGAGGAGGTCAGACAAGCCACGGATATGGTAAAGTCAATACCAGAGGCAGATAGAAGAGTGTGAAAGGAGGACTAGACACTGCACTGAAGAAGGCCCCACTTGCACAGATCGAGATAGGAAGTGGTGATTTTACTCACAATATGATGGCTGCTTTAGTTGTTTCTACAGGCTCACCACAACCACAGCCTGCAGCTCCCCCACAGTCACATCAGTAACACCTGTGAACCTGGTGCCTGCAGGGTATGGGCTTTTCACCACTCAGCATTATGGTGACCCACAAACATGAACTGGAAGAGGTGGTGGGCCCGCCAGAGGCCTTTGTGACTGGAGCAACACTCAATGCTGGACCTGTGGGCAGTTGGGGCATGTGAGTTTGCAGTGTTGGGGAAATGGAAGAGGAAGAGGTTACAACAGGGGCAGAGGAAACTTTGGGTCTGTCAGAGGAAGAGGAAACTCAGTACCACTCGCCCGGAGCTGGAAATGCAACTATGCCCTATGGACAAGGAGGACAAGTTAATGAAAGAGGACAGCCATGGCCAATGGGAAATCAGAACACCAACAGTTCTTATATCCCTCAGAATCAACAATGAAGGTGCCCAACTCCCCTGCTCCAGTATGAATTTAATGATGGAAGAGAAGAGCCAATGGTTACTCTCAATGTTAATGGACATGAGCTATCATTTCTAATAGACACTGGAGCTCACTGTTCCTGTTTAGGCAAACCAGGACAAGTTGTTTTGGGCTTCCCTGAGCAAATCATCAGTAACAATAACAGGGACATCGGGACAGCCCAGGAATGTGTACTAGACAAAGACTTGTTTGATGAACCGCAGCTTGACTCTGACACGGTGCTGTTCGTTGATGGTTCTGCTTATATAGATCAAAGCACATGGAAGAAACATGTAGGATTTGCTGTAGTAGATGTGGAAGGTGATATTGAGGGTATACAGCCCCTACCAGAACATTTATCAGCGCAACATGCATATTTATTAGCTCTGATCACAGCTTGTGAATTGGGGGAAGGGAAGGCCCTTACTGTCTACTCAGACTCAGCATATGCTAGTGGGGTTTAGAGAGCAAGAGGGTTAACTAATACCACAGGCACACCTATTACAAACAGACCTTATGTTGAGCAGTTGATTGAAGCTATGTGAAACCTAACACATTGGCTATTGTTAAGGTTGAGGCACACACGGGTTGGTGTGAGTATGCTAGAATTGGTAACAGCATAGCTGATGAGGCGGCCAAATTGGCTGTTTCCCGTTGTCACACACATGCATTCTATTTTTAGTTGTTTGTGTCATCTTAAACTACTAATCTTGAGAAACAGCAGCAGGCTGATATTTTCAATCACCAAGTGTGGAGGGAGAGAGGGTGTGCTCTCTGTCCTAGGTCTGGTTAATGGCTACATCTTTTGTCTGGCATGCCCTGTTAACCATCAACCATGATCTCTACTATTTGCTGATTGGCTCATGGAGTGAGCCATTCGTCAAGGGGGGATATGGAGGAGGAGAATGGAGGAGGAGAGGATTTCGGCCCAATGGTTTTGACCAAATTTGAATCAGCACGTAAAACAGTTGATTTATCGTTGCGCGACATGTTTGTTTTATAACATAGACAAGGGAACTCCACTGCAACCAGGGAAGTTCCCCACTCCAAAAGGACCTTTTGTCCACATTGCTATGGATTTCATAGACATGGTAGAGCGAAAAGAAAGAAAGAGATACTGCCTGGTGATAACTGACAGCTTCACCAGGTGGGTGGAAGCCTTTCCCACTACCAACTGTGATGCGCAAACAGTTGCAAAATTACTAGTCAGGGAAATCATACCCAGGTTCGGAGTGCCTGAGGATTTGTCTGCAGACAATTGGGACCCATCTCATAGGAGATGTGGTTGTCCAAGTGGCCAAAATGATGGGTGTTGACCAGAAGTTTGTGTCCATCTATCACCCGTGGAGTAACGGGATAACAGAGAGAGCTAATTAAATGATCAAAGGGGGGCTGGCAAAAGCCTGCCATTCCACAAAAATGAGCTGGATGGAATGCTTGCCCTTGTCCTCGTGAAAATGCGCAGCAGCCTTAACAAAGGTATTGGGTGTACACCTTATGATATGTCAACAAGACGACCAATGAACACCCCAGGGGTGAGACCTATGACTGACCGACAGATAAACATAACTGAGACATAGTGTGACCATATTGAGTACTTGAAGGAACTAACTTCCAATCCCAGGTGAGGATCCAGATGCTCTGAACATCTGCGTAGGAGACTGGATGAAAGTCCATAAAAGAAAATAGAACCAGCCAAGATGGATGGGACCCTTCCAGGTGACCATTGCAACACCGACTGCAATCCGGGTAGTGGAAAGGTCCAGATGGCACAATCACTCCCATTGCAGGCTTCTCCCAGGTTGGCAACCGTCCTGCTTTGAGGACCCAGAGGAGGAAAGAGGCTGTGATCCACCAATGAGGAGGGGCCAGAGGAGAAACGGGGAAGACCACAGCCAGAGGGCCGAAGAACCAACAGAGGGTTCAGCCACAGAACCTGAAGAGTCATCAGATGCCACCATCATACACACATTATATGGTTGTGAAACAAGAAAATCGCAACCATGGAAACACACATGCAGGGTATTTATTGCTCTCCAAATCCTATTCGTTCCCTTTGTGGACGGGGATGTGGAGAATAATAAATGGGTGAAAGCAGTGACATACATATGATTACAGGGGAAGGGGAACACATCTGGCACACGGGTAATGATTTTCCAGAAACGCAGCTCCACAGCCTCTCTGTGGGGAACCCAGGCAGTACCAATTGGAAAGAATGATTTTGGATGTGGATTAATCCATTTTATGCAAAGGGACAATACAATGGTTCGACATATAAACAGCAATTATATTATTCTGAAGCTTGTCACTAAGGGGGAAGGAAGCAGCATGGGAAGGTGGATTATCCAATAGGACAACAGGTAATAGTTCAGATGCAGCTAAGAATTTAAGGAGGGTGGGTCCATTGAGACTAAATGGCCAAGGTGGACGAAGGTTCTTAGCGTACAACAAGGTAACATTTCCCAAATCAGGGAATATGGATGTAAGAAATGCCAATAATTGCCTGTCTTACACAGGCCTAAAAACAGATACTGTAGTTGTTTTGTACTGGATGGGCAACAATTGATAACTAGGGTAAATATGTCATACATAGGCAAAGGCATGGAGACACCTCCGGATAATCTCTGGATCTGTGGGGGTAAGGGCTACATTTCCCTCCCCATGGGATGGAAAGGGTGTTGTTATCTGGGGAAAACTGAACTAACAGCAGCAACGTTACCTGCCTCTGAGCTGCTGAACAGTTCTTTGCAAATTAGTTTCAGATCGTAAGGCAGAGCTAAAAGAGCAGTGGATTATGGACATGTGTTGTCTCAGGTAGAGATGGCAGCCCTAGTAATCTTTCCAGGTGCAGGAGTTGTAGTAAAGGGTAAGTGGATTAACAATTTGACATACTCCATGCAGGCCCTTACTAATTTGACCGTAGGGGGTTTTACTCAGTTGTCACTAGATATGCAGAGCTTCAAGTTCCTTGGTGTCCACATCAACAACAACCTAAAATGGTCCAAACACACCAAGACAGTCGTGAAGAGGGCACAATAAAGCCTATTCCCCCTCAGGAAACTAAAAAGATTTGGCATGGGTCCTCAGATCCTCAAAATGTTCTACAGCTGCAACATCGAGAGCATCCTGACTGGTTGCATCACTGCCTGGTACGGCAATTGCTCGGCCTCTGACCGCAAGGCACTACAGAGGGTAGTGTGTACGGCCCAATACATGGGGCTAAGCTGCCTGCCATCCAGGACCTCTACACCAGGCGGTGTCAGAGGAAGGTCCTAATAATTGTCAAAGACCCCAGCCACCCCAGTCATAGACTGTTCTCTCTACTACCGCATGACAAGCAGTACCGGAGTGCCAAGTCTAGGACAAAAAGGCTTCTCAACAGTTTTTACCCCCAAGCCATAAGACTCCTGAACAAGTAATCAAATGGCTACCCGGACCTTTTGCATTGTGTGCCCCCAACCCCTTTACGCTGCTGCTACTCTCTGTTTATCATATATGCATGGTCACTTTAACTTCTTAGGGAGCGACTGCATAGTTGACGGTTTTGGAGAGTCTGGCGTGCCCAAAGTAAAATGCCTGCCACTCAGGCCCAGAAAATAGAATATGCACATAATTAGTACTATTGGATAGTTTCTAAGAGTGTTAAGATAATGTATGAGAGTATAACAGAACTGATATAGCAGGCGAAAACCCGAGGAAAATCCATCCGGATTTGCAGTTTTTTTTGTACCTGACCTTCTTCTCCAGGCTGCCTATTCATTTTTATTTTAACCAGTACTGAGGCTGCAGTACCTATGGCTTCCACTAGATGTCAGCAGTCTCTATGCAAAGACTGGGAACGATAGGAGTAAGCAAAACGGATAGGAACAGGAAATGGTCATGCACATTCATCTACTGCACATTTACCATTCCAGTGTTAAATTGCTATACTGTAGTTACTTTGCCACCATGGCCTATTTATTGCCTTATGTTCCTTATCCTACCTAATTTGCACACATTGTATTTAGATTAGTTTTTTTCCTACTGTATTATTGACTGTATGTTTGTTTCACTCCATGTGTAACTCTGTGTTGTTGTATGTGTCGAACTGCTTTGCTTTATCTTGGCCAGGTCGCAGTTGTAAATGAGAACTTGTTCTCAACTTGCCTACCTGGTTAAATAAAGGTGAAATAAAAAAAATAAAAAAATAAAAATATATGGGTCAACTGAGTGAAGAGTATAGTGATAGGAGAAACTATACTAAAGGGGATTTTTGTGTGTTAGACTTACAGCAACAGGTGACAGGTGTAAACCTTTCCAGGATAGAGGAAGGTATGGGGGCACCTTTTGGATGGATGTGGGTATGCAGTGATAAGGGGCATCTCACTTTACCTCCTGTATGGGGGGGTGTTGTTATTTGGGGAGAACAGAAATGTACATGTTAAGAATTCCGGTCACCGATATTTTCAATGAGTCAGGTAAAACCAACTCTGGGGAACTGAAGCGCACCAAACAACTCCTCCCAGACAATCAGGAAGCCTATGGTCATGTCTTACACCCGGGTGAGATTTTTGGTATGTCAATCATATCCTCCTGGGGTGTGGCTGTCCTGGGAAAGTGGGTAAACAATTTAACCTACTCTTTACAGGTAGGTTTAACAATCTGAGGATTTAGCCAACTCTCATTAGATGTCCAAAATCTGAAAGCAGTCGTCAGCCGCCATGAGTTGGCTTTAGATTATCTTTTGGCAAAGGAAGGAGGACACTGTAACGTACTAGGTATTGTTATTCTCCTCCCTGACTCCTCTGAGAATATGACTGCGATAATTGCTAAGATTGCTGATCTTAGTAAAACTCTCTCAAAATCTGAAAAATCTGTCTTTGACAAAATTGGTAACTGGTTTAATGGTAAATTTGGAAATGTAATGAGGAAAGTTTGGTGATTTTGGCTACAGTTTATATTTGTAAGAAAATGACTGTACTGCTCTTGAACATGCTGGAGTGATGGTGTTGGTGGAAGTTTTCTATGGTTTCTCTTAATCCCATTGTTTATTCAACTCGTGTGGTTATTCCCAGGACTCAGGAGGAATGGGAGTATAGATAGACTCACCCCACCCCCACCAGAATTACAGGAACCTCAGAAGTTGTTTCTCCCTTTAGCAGGCCATCCCTGGGATCAAATGGATCTGGGGAATTTGCCATATCTGTTTGATTTCAGAGGAGAATATTATGATTGAAGGTGTGAGACTCTGGGTGAGTCTCAAAGGGGGGAATGTTGGGGTCAACTTGGGGTCATGATAGGGGCTGCACCAAATGTTTGATGTATAATAATAATTGATTATGCTTATGTTGTATTAATAGAAGGGGAAGGGTTATAAGACCCCTCCCCCACTACATTTATAGGGTCCTAGACTACAGATTAACTTCTTACGGAGTGGTGGGGCGCTAGCATTCATCAATATACAAGTGTTTCATAGTCATCAAAAGCTCTGCTTCTTGGCAATATCACAGCGTTGTCAGATTTCAAAAAGGCTTTACGGCGAAAGCACCACATTTGATTGTTTGAGGGTAGCACCTTACATATTTTTCCCATTTCCATAAATTCATAAGCCTTCACGGTTCACAGAAAACACATTTCACAGCGAAAACAAATCAATTACCGTTTGAAGAACTTCTGCTGAGGGCTTCCCAAGTGTCCAACGAAGACAATCCATTGTTCTTTTGTTGGAAAAGTAATGTATTATGTCTATAAATCTCAGTTTGGTTGGCGCGTTATGATAAGAAAATACAGCCTCCAATCGTCAATTGAAACGTGAAGAGAACTCGTTCATCTTATACCTATAAACTTGTACAAGAACAATCAAACATAATTGTAAATGTATCCTTAGGAACACTTTTATGTATAAATAGTATAATATTTCAACTGGAATATAAACTGGGCGATAAGAAAGGAAAAAAACCACAGAGCGCGCCAGCCGGGAAGGCGCATTTACTTCTATTGACATCTGTGTGGCCACTTCCTTATTCGTCTTCTTCTATGCTCTAAAAGCAGCTAAAATAATCAAAACACTTTCTCGAGACTGTTGACATCCAGAGGAAGCAATAGGTACTGCATTCATGTGCCCTTATATGGGTATTTTCATAAGGGAGGGGTTCCAAATGAGGCAATGTGTCAAAACTTTTTCCAGGACAGAAATTCCTCGGGTTTTTCACCTGCCATATCCGTTCTGTTATACTCACAGACGAAATGTTAACACTTTTAGAAAATTCAGAGTGTTTCCTATCCAATGGTACTAAATATGTGCATATCCTATTTTCTGGGCCTGAATGGAGGCATTTTACTTTGGGCACGCCAGGCTCTCCAAAACGGTCACCTCGTGCGCTGCTCCCAAAGAAGTTAACAATATATATATACATTATAAGGTTTAATATTGTTCCACAGTTCTTTTCTAGTCTCTGCCTCTTATAACGAAATGGTCTGAGAGATGTGTGAGTTATTGCAGTCAACACAGGGTGTCTATGAGAAAGCGCCTCAAGGATAAAAGAGATTCTTAGGCACAGAACCCTGCAGGGTACTAAAAGAGATAAGAGACTAGTCAGACTTATCACTATAAATGAACTTGGGGAGTGGACATTTACTGCTGAGCCTTTAGATAACACTGGAACTATTGTTTGTATAGCTGGGTATGCATGGGCTTGGTCTCATGGGTAGAAGGTAATGACATAGGCAGTTACATAACTAGGGGTTGACTGCAAGCATAATAAAAGCAACTTGGACTTTTCCTATTTTGCAGAACTCAGGAGAGACATCAGTTGTATGAGTAATGTTTGATCTTTGACTTCTGTCTACAGCTGTATTTCAATTAAAAATTGTATTATTTATAAGTGCACATTTTGAGTGTTCCTTATTTGTTAAGTAAATAACGGAGCCCAGAAAAGTGGAACCAACATAACCTAACCTGGAAAACTATGGACCCTATAGGGAATGACAGTGATTAATCAGTTGTAAAAGGTTTTATATAGAATATGGTGGTATTAGCAGTTGATGTTACTCTTCAATAACACAGAACCCAAAGCAAATCAGGGGGAGAAAAATGGGTTTATTCAAAGAGGACAAATCATAGATGTTATGCTGAGAGGCAGATGTTCATTCTCCCCTGTCCTCAGTGATTCTCTCCACAGAACAAAGTGACAGAGTGTAATTTATAACCCCCAACCCTAGCCTGTGGTTGACCAATCAGAATTCCTAGCAGTAAAATTGGGACAATGGCCAAATAACAAGTATCCTGTTTCAGGCTCAATGTATAGACACATTCCTCCCATGTCTCTGACCCATTGATCATTAATTCCCTATTACAGAAAAACACTATTTCCATTGATCGTTAATTCCCTCTTGACCTTTAGTCTTCTGCGTTGTGATGCAACCCGTCAAATATTCTTACAGTGGGACCAGTTTTTCTAATCAGGTCACATGGTTTTGTAAAACTCCTGAAAAAACTCCTGGCCATGGGGAGGATGAAAACCCTGTCAAACTGCAGCAACCTTGTACTTGCCCAGTGACACAACCCTACCAGACAAGCTAAATTACTTCTATGCACGCTTCGAGGCAAGTAACACTGAAACAGGCATAAGAGCATCATCTGTTCCAGATGACTGTGTGATCACGCTCTCCTCAGCCGATGTGAGTAAGACCTTTAAACAGGTCAACATTCACAAGGCTGCAGAACCAGATGGATTACAAGGATGTGCACTCCAAGCATGCGCTGACCAACTGGTAAGTGTCTTCACTGACATTTTCAACCTCTTCCTGTCTGTAATACCAACATGTTTCAAGCAGACCCGCCATAGTCCCTGTGCATAAGAACACTAATCTAACCTGCCTAAATGACTACCGACCCATAGCACTCACGTCTGTAGCCATGAAGTGCTTTGAAGGCTGGTCATGGCTCACATCAACACCATTATCTCAGAAACCGTAGGCCCCCTCAAATTTGCATACCACTCCAACAGATCCACAGATTATGCAATCTCTATTGCACTCCACACTGCCCTTTCACACCTGGACAAAATGAACACCTATGTGAGAATGTTATTCAAAGACTACAGCTCAGCATTCAACACCATAGTGCCCTCAAAGCGCATCACTAAGCTAAGGACAATGGGACAAAACCCCTCCCTCTGCAATTGGATCCTAGACTTGCTGATGGGCTGCCCCCAGGTGGTAAGGATAGGTAACAGCACACCCGCCACGCTGATCCTCAACACAGGGGCCCCTCTGGGGTGTGTGCTCAGTCCCCTCCTGCACTCCCTGTTCACTTATGACTGCACGGCCAGGCACAACTCCAACACCATCATTAAGTTTGCCGATGACACAACAGTGGTAGGCCTGATCACCGACAACGACGAGACAGCCTATAGGGAGGAGGTCAGAGACCTGATCATGTGGTGCAAGGACAACAACCTCTCCCTCAACGTGATCAAGACAAAGGAGATGATTGTGGACAACAGGAAAAGGAGGACCGAGCACGTCCCCATTCGAATTGATGGGGCTGTAGTGGAGCAGGTAGAGAGCTTCAAGTTTTTTGGCGTCCACATCAACAACAAACTAACATAGTCCAAGCACGCAAAGACAGTCGTGAAGAAGGCACGACAAAACCTATTCCCCCTCAGGAGACTGAAAAGATTTGGCATGGGTCCTGAGATCCTCAAAAGGTTCTACAGCTGCACCATCGAGAGTATCCTGACGGGTTGCATCACTTTCTGGTATGGCAACTGCTCGGCCTCTGACCGCAAGGCACTACAGAGGGTAGTGCGTATGGCCCAGTACATCACCAGGGCCAAGCTTCCTGCCATACAGGACCTCTATACCAGGCGGTATCAGAGGAAAACCCTAAAAATTGTCAAAGACTCCAGCCACCCCAGTCATAGACTGTTCTCTCTGCTACCGCACGGCAAGCGGTACCGGAGCGCCAAGGCTAGGTCCAAGAGGCTTCTAAACAGCTTCTACCCCCAAGCCATAAGACTCCTGAACATCTAATCAAATGGCTACCCAGACTATTTGCATTGCCCCCTCCCATTTTTATGCTGCTTCTACTCACTGTTATTATCTATGCATAGTCACTTTAATAACTCTACCTACATGTGCGTATTACCTCAATTACCTAGACAAACTGGTGCCCCCACACATTGACTCTGTACTGGTACCCCCTGTATATAGCCTCGCTATTGATATTTTACTGCTGCCCTTTAATTATTTGTTACTTGTAATTGTGACTTTTTTTTAGGTCTTTTTCTTAAAACTGCATTGTTGGTTAAGGGCTTATTGGTAAGCATTTCAGTGTAAGGTCTACACCTGTTGTATTCGGCGCATGTGACAAATAAAATTTGATTTGATATGATTTGTTCATATGATTTATATATCTAGACTAGACTATCAGGGGGGTTTCCCCTGCACAGACACCGAGACAACAACTGATGGACAGTAAAACTTGCAGGGCTGAGGCTGCTGAGCTTGCTTTATGCATGTTTGCATCTTGTAGGCTTATGCAACTGTAGGCCTAATTAAAAATGTACTCATAGTCTATGGAATCACTATTGCGTGATTGATTAATTCCAGTTAATCATTTTGCGCTGAGGGTCTGTTTTCAGGGAGGGTTATCTGAGCCCCTTCAAGATGAGTTAGCCACCCGAGAACCAGCTGGGGATCTCGAGTCCCTCATAGCATTGGCCATCCGCCTGGACAATCGTCTGAGAGCGCGGAGAACGGCTCGCCGCCAGGTGTCTCAGTCCCAAGTTCCTCTGAGCAGCTCTGTTTCTCCAGTTTGGGCTCCGTCATTCAGAGCTTCCCCGGCTCCTGAACAGCTCCAGGATTCCCCGGAGGACATGCAGTTAGGCCGTTCCAGGCTTTCTCCCAACGAAAGGGAACGTTGCATGAGGGAGCCGCCGGTGCCTCTACTGCGGGGTTGCCGGCCACTTCCGCTCCACTTGCCCCGAGCTTTCGGGAAACGCCTGTCCCCGCCTAGCTACAGGAGGGCTGTGATGTGGAAAATTAGAGCTCCTCCTACTAACGCTGTCCTAGCTATTCCAGCCACGCTGTCCTGGGAGGGCCACCAGCATCGGGTCCAGGCTATGATCGATTCCGGCGCCGCAGGTGATTTCCTGGATTTAACCTTGGCTAAGGAACTTAAGATCCCTACCCAACTACTTCCTCAACCCCAGGCAGTTACAGCCTTAGATGGCAGACCTCTGGAACCAGGAGAAGTTACAGAGGCGACTCAGTCCCTGCGACTTAGCATCTTTCAACACCAGCAGGAGGAGACCTTCTATCTCATTGACTCCCCCGAGTATCCTATTATCCTGGGTCACCCTTGGCTGTGCAGACATAATCCCCAGATCGACTGGCCTACTGGCACCATTCTAAGCTGGGGTCCCACTTGCCAACTCACCTGCATGCCTCAGAGTCCCTCAGCCCCTAGTACACAGTTTCAAGAGTCTGTTGACGTCTCCCGAGTCCCCAGTGTTTACCATCGGTTCAAGGCAGTGTTCAGCCTTCCTCTCATGGCCACTGCTTTTGAGCTGCTTCAAGGGGCTTCCATTTTTACTCAACTGGATCTCCGCAATGCTTACCATCTCGTGCGGATCCGGCAAGGAGACGAATGGAAGACGGCCTTCAACACGCCCACGGGGCACTATGAATATCGGGTGATGCCGTTCGGGCTCACCAATGCCCCCGCAGTATTCCAAGCCCTGATTAATGATGTTCTCCGGGATATGCTTAATCTGTTCGCCTTCGTACCTGGACGATATCCTCATCTTCTCGAGGTCACTGAAGGAGCATGAGGGGCATGTTAGCAGGGTTCTCCAGAGGCTCCTTGACAATCACCTCTACGTTAAACCTGAGAAGTGTGAATTTCATGTTTCCCAGACTCAGTTTCTCGGGTTTATTGTCACTCCCGGCCACCAAGAGATGGATCCCAAGAAGGTCAAAGCGGTCCACAACTGGCCCACACCTGCCACGGTCAAGGAGGTTCAACGGTTCATTGGCTTCTCTAACTTCTATCGCAAGTTAATTAAGAATTTCAGCTCTGTGGTAGCCCCCTTGACGACGCTTACCAAGGGAGGAGGGACCAAGATTCACTGGGGTCCGGAAGCAGCAGGGGCCTTCGAGGATCTCAAGCGCCGCTTCACTTCTGCTCCGATTCTGGTGATCCCTGACCCAGAAAGACCTTTCGTGGTGGAGGTGGACGCCTCAGAGGTGGGGATGGGAGCCGTCCTGTCACAGAGGGGTGAGGATGGAAGATTACACCCTTGTGCCTTCATGTCTCGCCGCCTGTCCGAGGCCGAGCGCAACTACCACGTGGGGGATCGAGTTGCTTGCGGTAAAACTGGCCTTGGAAGAGTGGCGCCATTGGCTTGAGGGGGCTCAGCATCCTTTCCAGGTTCTCACAGACCACAAGAACCTGGAATATCTCCAACAGGCAAAGTGGATGAACCCTCGGCAAGCACGATGGTCCCTTTTTTTAATCGATTCCAGTTTCTCCTGTCTTACAGACCTGGCACCAAGAACGTCAAGCCGGATGCCCTGTCTCGAGCCTATTCTCCTGAAATACAAGAGAAGCCCTTGGCATCGATTATTCCGAGGTCTAGGATCGTCGCACCTCTTCAGTGGGAACTAGAAAGAGGGGTACGAGAGGCCCTTGTCCATGAGCCCGATCCAGGCGGTGGTCTGTAAGTTCCTCTCTCTGTTCGGGCCCGCGTCTTGCAGTGGGGTCATGAGTCGCCCTTGACATGCTATCCAGGTAGTGCTCGCACACTGGAATTCCTCCAGCGGCGGTTTTGGTGGCCGTCCATCAAGAAGGACGTGCATGTCTATGTTGAGGCATGCCCTGTGTGCAACCAGGGAAAGTCGACACGTCAGCGACCCCAGGGACTTCTCCATCCCTTACCTGTTCCTCGCAGGCCGTGGTCACACCTCTCTCTGGACTTTGTTACGGGACTTCCTCCATCCCAGGGCAACACAGTCATCCTAGTGGTTGTAGACCGGTTCTCTAAGGCTGCCCGGTTTATTCCCCTGCCCAAGCTGCCTTCGGCCAAGGAGACTGCTGAGCTCCTCATGAACCTTGTCTTCCGGATTTTTGGAATTCCTGACGTTGTCTCCGACCGAGGTCCCAATTCTTGTCCCGGTTTTGGGGGGCCTTCTGCAGGCTTATTGGGGCCACAGCCAGCCTATCGTCTGGGTTCCATCCAGAGTCTAATGGCCAAACGGAACGGATTAATCAGGATCTGGAGACCACCTTGCCGTGTATGGCGGCCAGTAATCCCACATCTTGGGCCACCTATATCATTTGGGCTGAATATGCCCACAACACCCTCCAGTCCTCAGCCACCGGATTGTCCCCCTTCGAATGCCAGTTCGGATACACCCCTCCATTATTTCCAGAGGAAGAGGCGCAAGTTGGTGTTCCTCGCCCAGCGCTTTGTCCAACGCTGTAGGCGGACCTGGAAGAAGGCCAGGCGTACCCTCCTTCGGACCTCCCAGAGATACCAAAGTCAGGCTAATCGCCGCCGCCGGACGGCCCCTAGTTTCCGAGCTGGTCAGAGAGTTTGGTTGGCCACTAAGAACCTGCCCCTCCGGGTCGAATCCAAGAAGCTTTCCCAGAAATACATCGGCCCTTTTCGCATAGCAAGGAAAGTTAACCCGTTTCTTATCGTTTGGTTCTCCCTCGCTCCTTAGAATTAACCCCACTTTCCATGTTTCATTACTAAAACCTGTCTTGTCTTCTCCTTGCCCCCCCACGCAGATCCCTCCACCTCCCAGGATCATTGACGGCCAGCCAGCCTACACAGTGCGCCGGATACTGGACTCCCGGAGGGTCCAGAACTCTCTGCAGTACCTGGTGGACTGGGAGGCTACGGGCCAGAGGAGCGCTCCTGGGTTCCAGCCAAGGACATCCTGGACCCAGGTTTGATCCGAGAGTTTTGCACCCTGAGGCCAGGGTGTTCTGGAAGGAACGTCAGGAGTCGTTCCTAGAGGAGGGGGTCCTGTCAGCTTCCTGCCTCCTGTTTGTCTCCGGGCCTCTAGAGGTCACCTGTGTTCCCCTCTGCCTTAGCTCTTCCTCGTGTGTCCTTATTAGCGTTATCCAGGTCACCTGTGCCTTGTTTCCCCTAGAGTATTTTAGCTGTGTTTTTTTCCCCTTGTTCCTCACTTGGTTTTTGAGTCTTGGCTATGTGTCTCCTGCTGTGTCCCACAGAGTCTTTCCAAGTGATCTAAGCTATCCCAAGTAAGCTTTTCTAAGTTATTTTTATTTTGTTTTTCTCCCATCGTGGAGTTATTTTATTTTTCCTCCTGTTTTGTTTACTTTATCTCCGTTAGTATACCTCATTCTGAGAAGAACTTTTGTTGGATTATTTTTGTGCAAAGAACCTTTCTTTAAATTAAATCTACTTTGCCTGGAGTATTGCCTTGAGTGTTTCGTTTGGGTCCAACTATACCTCCTCTGTGGCTAAGGGGTAGAACACCCAACTCTCCACATCTGAGACCCGAGTTCGAGCCCAGCTTGTGATAGAAGGTCTAGGCAGTCTAGCTAGCCAAAGTTGGAATTGAAACGAAATTTTATCACATTCACATTTTCTCCTGACACAAACAAATGAACTTTAAATACATAACGTTACCAATTCGTTTACCCTGAGCAGATTAACAAGGATTATAGGCTTTATGCAACTTCTGTTCTTAGTAGCCTACAGTTGAACAGACTGAAAAATTGTATAGTTTTCATCCCATACAGCATGCCAGTTAAGGTGTAGCCTAGGCTGCTGCAACATTTATGAAAATAGTTTTTGCTTGTGTCTGTCGGGAGTGGGGGTGTGTTATCATCATGTTTGCTAAATAAATACCAGAGGAAAGTGGAAAGCGCACTTGTTCGTGCGTTGTGGAAGAAAATGCACTGTGTCAACCTCTCTTTTAATCTCACTTTTAATAGATGACGCGATGGAAGCTATCAAATCATTCTGAATTGATTTTGACATCCCAGAGAAGACAGTAGAAACGTCCATATGCTTAGCAAGTAAAGCATCGTAATGTGCAATTACCTCTTCAAGCTCATTGTAGTTGACCTTGTTAGAGGAACTTTCCCTATCATCGTGCACATAAGTAAAAGCCAACTCTTGCATGCCCAAAAAATGCAGTAGTGTCAATAAGCTTCTTGAAAGTATTTTTGTTTCTTCTTACCTTCTCATTGTGTTGCGCAGTTTGAATACACAGACCTTCATTCATTACATGAACGATTCATTGTTTTCAATGAATCTGTTTGACTGGCATTTGATTTTCATAAGGGGGCACATTTTATTTTTTATATACACACACAATTATAATAATAATTAGGTGTTAAATAAATTATATTTGTGGATTGCCTTTGTTACAACTATGAAACAGAAAGCATTGGTGTTGGATAAGCACATTTTTATTAAGACAAAATAAATGCCCCAACCACCAAGAGACACGGTCAGCAAGATGCATGTTCAAATGACGAAAACATCCGTAGCCTAAACATCACTACAAGCGCCAAGTGTGATTGATAAAAGTGAGAATCATCACACAAACAATAATGGCATTATAAAAATAAGTGTTGATATGACAGATGTCAAAAAGTAGGTTATCAGTTGGAGCATGTCCATGTCACAAAGCCTCAACAACGAAAGCTGTTGAGTGCATTGCTGATGTTATTTCTTCCTTGAGATGTAGGGCCTGCTCCCTCAGTGATGTCATTTTGTGCTGATAATAGCCTGTAGAATTCTCAACAGCTGGTTCTATTCCAAATAGTGCCATCCTCTCACCTGTCTCACCATTTAATTTGCTGGTGGCGTGGGCACCTTTTGGGCTTTTTTTCAGTTAGGCATCAGAGGTGTAGGTTCAGGTTGAGGCTCAGCATCAGACGAATACGCATCAGAGACGTCATCATGATTCATTTCTTCCCCACCATCTGAGTTGTTTTCATTCAGATTTTGTAGCAACACTAGCGAGTGCATCCATTCGTCTAGGTCATCTTGCCGTTGTAAATTACGTACGCTCTCATTGTGTACTCCAAGTAGGCCAGAGTAGACTGATAGAGTACATAACATTTTGAGATTATAATTAGAATAGATCAATACAATAGAATGGCTCACCCTGTTCTTCATTCACAATTGGTGATGACCTACATAATTATGTGTTGTCCCCTCACTCATCAACTCATCCATTCTCCCCCATCACAATTTAGACTACTTAATTTATTTAGTCTGATATTATATGTGTGAAATGAGTTTCGGTATAGTTTAGGTTCACTTTCGAGGCAATTATCGGGGTGAGTTTCAACTGGGCACAGCATCTTCAACTATCGGGAGGAGGGGAGCAAGCCCTACTGTCGAGAGGAGGGGCAACGGGGAAAAACATGTAAAAAATGACATGCCCTCCTAAAACTGTCTATAACACCAGTTCTGTTTGTGATATTAAGATTCGAACAACGACAGTTTGTATTATAGACTCATTTAGGAAAAGTCAAGGACGGAGGGGGGCATGACTTGGCAGAGTAATAAATAGTTTTAATTAATGAGCAGTCTAAATGACTGCTTTAGCGGTTCTATTGTGGGTTTTATAGTAACAACATTCAATTCAACTTTTAAAAAGTATTAGCCTACCTATTAATGTGGCATGAACACAACCAGTCATGGTGTTTTCATCTGATTGTAAAACAAACCCCTTCAAAAAGTTGGTTACCTTTGCAAGTTAGTCCAAAATAGCATCCGATCGACAAAAACAGCACTTTTCTGTCGTACAATATGTAGCCTCATGTATCTGATGCGGTGTGTCAAAAAAAGAGAATGTCATGCCATACGCCCAGACAGCATCAGATACTGTACCTGAGCTACACATACTGAGATAGAGAGTTGCTGTTTCGATTGTTCCGATGCTTTATCTGACAACGATGGGTCTTTCTGTCGGCAGCATCTCAGTCAAATAAATGATCAATATTTAAATATTTTATTTGGATGGGCAAGGAGGTATGGTAGGGCCGATAACACTGGACCTGCCTTTTTCCCAGAAGCTTGAACCTGATGAGGGCAATGAAGGAGTTCTACCACCCCCGTATCCTGTAGTTTGAAGAAACTAATTTGAATGGAATATTATTTTTTAAATGCTAAACTTTCACTATCTCAACCACTATCTCAATCTATTCAGCAATGTCACCAACTCACCAAGCTTCTAAATCGCACATGCAAGGTACTAGGTTCATTCTATGATACTTTGATTGGATGGACAACATGTTAGTTCATTGTGCAAAAGCTTTGGTTGTTTGGAGGAAGTCCTCCAGAAGTCGTCATAATTACCATGTACAGTTGAAATCGGAAGTTTACATAAACTTAGTTTGGAGTCATTAAAACTCATTTTTCATCCACTCCCCAAATTTCTTGTTAACCAACTAAAGTTTTGGCAAGTCGGTTAGGACATCTACTTTGTGCATGACACAAGTAATTTTTCCAACAATTGTTTACAGACAGATTATTTCACTTATAATTCACTGTATCACAATTCCAGTGGGTCAGAAGTTTACATACACTAAGTTGACAGTGCCTTTAAACAGCTTGTAAAATTCCAGAAAATGTCATGGCTTTAGAAGCTTTTGATAGGCTAAATGACATCATTTGAGTCAGTTGGAGGTGTACCTGTGGATGTATTTTATCGCCTACTTTCAAACTCAGTGCCTCGTTGCTTGACATCATGGGAAAATCAAAAGAAATCAGCCAAGACCTCCGAAAATAATTGAAGACCGCCACAAGTCTGGTTCATCATTGGGAGCAATTTCCAAACGCCTGAAGGTACCACGTCCATCTGTACAAACAATAGTACGCAAGAATAAACACCATGGGACTACGCAGCCGTCATCCTGCTCAGGAAGGAGACGCAAATCAATCCCAGAACAACAACAAGGACCTTGTGAAGATGCTGGAGGAAACAGGTACAAAAGTATCTATATCCACAGTAAAACGAGTCCAATATCGACATAACCTGAAAGGCCGCTCAGCAAGGAAGAAGTCACTGCTCCAAAACCACCATAGAAAAGCCATACTACGATTTGCAACTGCACATGGGGACAAAGATCGTACTTTTTGGAGAAATGTCCTCTGGTCTGATGAAACAAAAATAGAACTGTTTGGCCATAATGACCATCGTTATGTTTGGAGGAAAAAGGGGGAGGCTTGCAAGCCGAAGAACACCATCCAAACCGTGAAGCACGGGGGTGGCAGCATCATGCTGTGGGGGTGCTTTGCTGCAGGAAGTACTGGTGCACTTCACAAAATAGATGGCATCATGAGAGAGGAATATTATGTGGATATATTGAAGCAACATCTCAAGAAGTCAGTCAGGAAGTTAAAGCTTGGTCGCAAATGGGTCTTCCAAATCGACAATGACCCCAAGCATACTTCCAAAGTTGTGGCAAAATGGCCTAAGGACAACAAAGTCAAGGTATTGGAGTGGCCATCACAAAGCCCTGACAATCCTATTGAACATTTGTGGGCAGAACTGAAAAAGCATGTGCGAGCAAGGAGGCCTACAAACCTGACTCAGTTACACCATCTCTGTCAGGAGGAATGGGCCAACATTCACCCAACTTATTGTGGGAAGCTTGTGGAAGGCTAAACGAAACATTTGACCCAAATTAAACAATTAAAAGGCAATGCTACCAAATACTAATTGAGTGTATGTAAACTTCTGACCCACTGGGAATGTAATGAAAGCTGAAATAAATCATTCTCTCTACTATTTTTCTGACATTTCACATTCTTAAAATAAAGTGGTGATCTTAACTGACCTAAGACATGGAATTTTTACTAGGATTAAATGTCAGGAATTGTGAAAAACTGAGTTTAAATGTATTTTGCTAAGGTGTATGTAAACTTCCGACTTCAACTGTATATATATACACTACTGTTTTAGAAATGTCCTTGCTTTTGAAAGAAAAAATGTGCTTTTGTTCATTAAAATAACATCAAATTGATCAGAAATACAGTGTTAACATGGTTAATGTTGTAAATGACTATTGTAGCTGGAAACGTCAGATTTGTTTATGGAATATCTACATATGTATACAAAGGCCCATTATCAGCAACCATCACTGCTGTGTTCCAATGGCACATTGTGTTAGCTAATCCAAGTTTATCATTTTAAAAAGCTAATTGATCATTAGAAAACCCTTTTGCAATTATGTTAGCACAGCTGGAAACTGTTGTTCTGATTAAAGAAGCAATAAAACTGGCCTTCTTCAGACTAGTTTAGTATCTGGAGCATCAGCATTTGTGGGTTTGATTACTGGCTTAAAATGGCCAGAAACAAAGACCTTTCTTCTGAAACTCGTCAGTCTATTCTTGTTCTGTAAAATGAAGGCTATTCCATGCGAGAAATTGCCCAGAAACTGAGATGCTGGCCTTCTAGGCAGAGTTCCTCTGTCCAGTGTCTGTTATTTTGCCCATCTTAATCTTTTCTTTTTATTGGCCAGTCGAAGAAATGGCTTTTTCTTTGCAACTCTGCCTAGAAGGCCAGCATACCGGAGTCACCTCTTCACTGTTGATGTTGAGACTGGTGTTTTGCGGGTACTATTTAATGAAGCTGCCAGTTGAGGACTTGTGAGCCGTCTGTTTCTCAAACTAGACACTAATGTACTTGTCCTCTTGCTCAGTTGTGCACCGGGGCCTCTCACTCCTCTTTCCATTCTGCTTAGAGCCAGTTTGCGCTGTTCTGTGAAGGGAGTAGTACACAGCGTTGTACGAGATCTTCAGTTTTTTGGCAATTTCTCTCATGGGATAGCTTACATTTCTCAAAACAAGAATAGACTGACGAGTTTCAGAAGAAAGTGCTTTGTTTCTCGCCATTTTGAGCCTGTAATTGAACCCACACATGCTTATGCTCCAGATACTCAACTAGTCTAAAGAAGGCCAGTTTTATTCCTTCTTTAATAAGCACAAGTTTTCAGCTGTGCTAACATAATTGCAAAAGGGGTTTCTAATGATCAATTAGCCTTTTAAAATGATAAACTTGGATTAGCTAACACAACGTGCCATTGGAACACAGGAGTGATAGTTGCTGATAATGGGCCTCTGTACGTCTATGTATATATTCCACTAAAAATAAGCTGTTTCCAGCTTCAATAGTCATTTACAACATTAACAATGTCTTTCTGATCAATTTGATGTTATTTTAATGGACAAGGACATTTCTAAGTGACCCCAAACTTTTGACCAGTAGTGTGTGTGTATATATATATATATATTTATTTATTTTTTTATATATTTCATGTAGGTTCTACATCAGGGCTCTCCAACCCTGTTTCCAGAGCGCTAAAGTCCTGTAGGTTTTCACTCCAGCCCTAATCTACATCTGATTCTAATAATTAGCTGGTTGATAACCTGGTTCAGTTTATTTACAAAACCCCTGTTCCACATGGTCTTATGCTAAGCCACACTGGCTGTGATTACACAGGCAGCCCCATTCTGTTAATTTTTTCCACTAATTGGTCTTAATCACTAGATTTTGTTCACGTCAGATCTTATTCAGAATTGATCTGATTGGTCAAAAGACCAATTAGTGAAAAGAATATCAGAATTGGGCTGTCTGTGTAAACGCAGCCATAGTCCTTTATCTGGCTTTGGTACACTGGCAATGGTGTTCGGCATGGTGGGCTGGGGAAGCTGAGATTCTTTGTGCTCATGGCAAATGGGCTTGTCCTGTTTGTGATGAACAGCCAGCTGGATAAGACTCTGCCGGAAGTGGTGTCGGGCTTCATAACCACCGACTGTTTGGTCCTCTTGCAGAAGATTTGCTGGTACTGCATGTCTCCTGGAAAGACATGGTTGTGGTGTTAGTGTTTTACACTTTTTGTGGAAGGGATGTTGGGCAGCATGCCTTTGTTGGTAAAGGTGTTAACCGAATGGGACAGGCTAGCGTATTGTTTCGAGACAATGAGGGACTTTGGGCACTTCTCAATCGCTCTGATACACAATGCATGTACTGTCTAAGCACAACCCTGCACTACCAAAACCCTCTTCCTCATCTCAAAGTACTGTCTGTAAACCTCCCCCAACCCATTGACTTTGACAGATCGTTCTTGTCAATAGTAGCCCTTTGCAGGGTATTTTTGTAGACATGTCTTTGTATTTAGTTTTGAGAATCCACAGAGAGAAGAATGAGGTGATTGTGTCATTACTGTTGTAGTCTTGATTTGATTGTACCTTACTGGTTTCTGTCACACAATCTTGTTGTGCTCCATAACCACAAGGTGTGTCCACTCCCTCGTGCTCGTGTACCCAAAATGCTGCCGCTTTGGGGTATTTTTCAGCAGGGCACTACTTTCAGAAATGGAAAAAGTAAAGCCAAAGCAGTGTCTGTATTCTTGGAACTTATATTTGAACATGTTGGGTGGGACAGACATTCAAAAATGAAATGTAGTTATTTATTTCCTACCTATAACATTTATTTACTATTTGGTATTATCAGAGTGGAAGAGTGGCCCAACTCGATGGGAAATATGTCTCCCTCCAGCAGGTGGCGGTTTTTCTTTGTTTCGCCCACCAAGCAAGGAGTTTTTGTATGGAGGTCAAGGAGAGTGTCGAATTTGGTCAACAAAAACAATTGGCAAACTTTCTAAGTGAAGTTTATTTGATCGAATAGAAGTTTCGTAATGCTACAGTTGTTACGAGTATGCTGATATAAGTAGGCCACGTGATATCTCGGCAACTTTGAGAAAAAACACTTTATATCAAAAATGTCTCGAGATGGCTATGCATATTCATGTATTGAAGCAAGTAGCATAGCGTCACTCTGAATTGAATACCGGCTGTTGAAGTCAACAACCCTTATCGAATATTCAAAAATATTACAATAATTAGATGTATCCACCAATCCAAAGAAAGGATAGGCGGAGCTAGACAGCCCGCCGTGCCGCTTTGTGGTCAACTACTACCATTATTAGGGCACGGTCTTTAGTATCCTTGAATCAGTTGTCCCATGTCATTTATGAGTGTGTTCGTAAATTAAATCTGGAGTGCCAGAGTGCGCTCTGGGCGCTCGTAAATTCAGAGCGTTGTCATGTTGTCGTGCCAACACGCGACGCTCTTGCAGAGAGTAGAGTTGATTCGAGCGTTCTGACCTCACAACGACAGTCAAGCACCCAAGCTAATTGGCTAGCTTGCTAGCTACTTCCAGATACAAACGAGAAACCACCTCACTCTGAACATTTTACTCACCCTGCCTAGTAGAGCTGATTAGGCTGTTTTCATGTTATTCGGAGCGTTGGTGACTAACTGTGCTGTTGGCAACAATAATTTAATCACGCCTTTTGCCAAAGTTTACTGACACCGGCCATATTCAACTGGTGTTGAGCATTCGTAAATTCAGAAGTTATTCTGCGGTCTGGCACACTCAGGCGAGAATGCTCTGAAATCGGAGTAGGTAGCCAGAGTGAATTTATGAACGCACCCTAAGTGTTCCATTGTTCCAACCATAGGGTTCCAACAGATTTAGAGTACCATCTGCTGGTCTCATGTCAAAACGCAGGGAAGCTGTTGTACAATATTAAAATGGTTAAAATAAGTATAATATTTACATTTGATTTCCAGGGCTATCTGACATATAGGCTATTCAATTAATTAAGTAAGTATCTATTTTCACAGGAGTAAGTAGAGGAATTGGATATACCATTTTGCTGACAAGGTAAAAATCTGTCGTTCTGTCCCTGAACAAGGCACTTAACCCACTGTTCCTGGGCCATTGAAAATAAGAATTTGTTCTTAACTGACTTGCCTAGTTAAATAAAGGTAAAATAAAAATTGTAAGTACAACACAGATGAGGCCTGGTAAAAAAATGAATTTTAAGTTTGTGTAAAAATAGTATTGTTCGCCTACAAAACCAAGGTTTTGAACAATATCTGCCCAACAGTCTGGATTTTTTATTTCACCTTTATTTAACCAGGTAGGCAAGTTGAGAACAAGTTGATGAATAGGTATCTGAACTGGCAAATATCCATTTTAAATCTATGAGCTTTGTTTTTTATGTTTATTATGATATGTTCATTTGTAACACACAGAACAAAAACAATACTGTTTGCTAGGCCAAAACAGAACCGGTGAATGGAGGACAGAAAAAAACAGATTGCGCGTGTGCTTGAGAGATGTGAGTGAGGGGAGGGAGAAAAGAGAGCGAGCCTGCCGCCTTCAAACATGGCGTCTTCATAGGAAAATAACAAAAAATATAAAAAGAGGCCTACTTCTACCGTCTTCATTGATTTTCGGAATTTAGCTTATGGTTTCCAGGCCTCGCGATATCGTCGTTATCACTATTTTCTCATGTAAAAAGAGAAGGAAGCGTAGCAGGCTTTATAAATAGTAAATCCGTTTTATTTTGATGCGTCGACAGGGCTAGCTAGCATCTGCTAATTTAGCCCACAACAATTTTAGGGTGGGAAGGTATTTTGCATGCTAAGAAAAATCACGATAATATGATATCTTATCGTTTGATACATTTTGCAACAATCGTGAGATATCGATGGTAATTTTATAAATCTCGGAATTTGCTCAGTAGATAAAATAAAGAGGATGAGATACGGCAGGAAAGGACGCGTTTGATCAAATGTTTCTCTGCAACTTATCGATGATTGACAAATACAAAAGTGTTATCATGATCGTGCATAACTTCGTTGCAAATTGGCAATTGTGGAAATGATATTTGGAGAAAGTGTAGGAAAGGAGAGACTGATTTGAGGTGGTTAGAATACACCCCCAGACCCCCTTTTTTTTTCATCCAGATTTCTTCTCCCCTCCATTTCTCTCTTTCAATATGCTGTTTTCCATTGCCATGGACTTGTTTATGACAAGGGGGAAATAGTCTAAAATCGATCACGGGGAAGACGGATTCCCCACTTCTGTCATAATTGCTTTCGTCCTTGTCACACACCTCGTAAATTCAAAATGGATAGAAATTACCCGGGAACAGGGTTCGGTGATTTGGGCGCAGGATGGAGTTACGAAAGATCCGCGAAAGCAAGGTAAGCAACTGATTCAGTCCATATAATGTTTACACACTAGGTAATATATTACATTCTCTTCGCTTTTTTGTAATCGATTGGGCGTTAATTTGGTACGTTGACGTCGATCTGTGTCCTGCTTATTGGCAGCATCGCGATATTGTTACTATTATAAACAGCAGGGAATGGAACAAGCGGGTTGGAAGGACTAGCTAGCAGAACTCTTGACAATGCGATTGACAGACAAGATGCGTGGTTTTAGGTAGACACAGACAGAGGGAGGGAAAGGGAGCAAAAGGGGATGGGTTGGAACAAGCTGCTCTTAGCAACGCAGGTGTATTTACATACACTAGCGTTGCTTTCAATTATATTGGGTTGCACAAACACAGTCCGCGGGTAGGCAGAAATGTAATACAATTCCATTTCAATTTACTGTGCCGGTGGGCAGGACATTTGGTCATTATGACGGGGAAATCAGAGAAATATCTTTGATCGTATTATTAAACAAACTTTCGAAACGTGGGTCTGTTGTAGGGTCACTTCCTATCTGATTACCTCATGTCAAAATAAAAGTCCTGCACTTGCGCCTTGTGGATAAAAAATGAATAACTTGTGTGGGACGATTTAGAGTAGCTTGATGCTCAATTTGTATCTGTCCAGTTTTCTCCTGTGACATTGCATGATACATTTGTTTAACATAATAAGAGAGATCCCTCAGCCTGTGAAGTATCGAAAGTTACAATGTAACAATTTTGAGTGGCAAGTGATTACCATTACAGAGATTACCTAAAAACACACCACTTCGATACAGTTATGACCGGAAGTGACTTTTTCGTAGCAGGTTAAGAGAATTAGGCTAAGGTTAGCGAAAATGAAATTGCTCATCTAATCTGCTATGAAAAGTCACTTCTGGTCGGAGCTTGCTTTTAGGGAGTCACAGCATGAGGTGCCAGTGGTCGAATGTTGGCAACTCTTATGCCATGAAGAATGATAATGATAGTCAACACATTGACTCCTTAAATAACACCACAACTTTAGTTTGTTGTGTGTAAGTAAATTACAATGCATTACACCCAGTCTTGCTAGCGACCAAAATACGTTAGTTAAGTCTTTATTTCAATTTCTCCTATCAGTGTTTTCAACATTTCCATCAATCCAATAGACCATATGACTGGACAGGAAATAGAAAGCATCAACTGAATGTTAAATGTGTTTCCTGTCAGGTATTTTAATTACTTGTTGAATGTTTGTGAAGTCTTGATTTGTGGTTGTTTGTAATGTCTTGTTAATTGGTGTTGGACCCCAGGAAGATTAGTTAGCGTTACAGCGTTAGCTAATGGGGATCCTAATAAGAATTACCCCAAAATTACAGAAATCCATAGGGATCTACTATGATTTGGATTGCTAGCTAGCTAGGCTACCTAATGACTAAGGCTGACCCCATTTAGTGGACTGCTCATTTGTTTGGTCGATAGGTTGTTTGTCAACCGAGATTTCTTTAGTCGAGCAGTAGCAAAAAAGACACCCGTACAAGACATTTGTCTGATTTCGCAGTGGACTGATCCATTGTGGAGACCTTGGGGATGGCACAGTCCATCAGTTTAAGACATGTGCTACTGAAATTGTATATGGTTATATTATGTAAGAACAAGGAGCAACACAAATACACATTATTTTATAACAAATGCGTTTTATCCAGCATTGGATAGTGGTCGCAGTTCTGAAACACATCAATGCTCTGTTGAATTGGTGCCTTTTCCTAGACCATGTTGCTATGTGTATAATAGCAAAGTTAACCAGCATGTTGTTGAGGACAAGGTTTTGGAGGTGGCAGCAGCAGAGTGAGGAGATGAGAAAGCAGCCCTTTGCAAAGAAAAGTGAGAAGAGAGGAAACCACAATTTGAATTAGGTCTATAATCAATAGTCTAACTGTTAAATGTGCCTGACTTTATAAATCATCCATATACACTACCGTTCAAAAGTTTGGGTTCACTTATACATTTCCTTGTTCTTTAAACAAAGCAATTTTTTCATCAATTTAAAAGGACATTAAATTGATCAGAAATACAGTGTAGACATTGTTAATGTTGTAAATGACCATTGTAGTTGGAAACGGCTGATTTTTAATGGAATATCTACAGTTGTAGTCGGATGTTTACATACACCTTAGCTAAATACATTTAAACTCAGTTTTTCACAATTCCTGACATTAATTCCTAGTAACAATTCCCTGTCTTAGGTCAGTTAGGATCACCACTTTATTTTAAGAATGTGAAATGTCTGAATAATAGTATAATGATTTATTTCAGCTTTTATTTCTTTCATGACATTCCCAGTGGGTCAGAAGTTTACATACACTCAATTAGTATTTGGTAGCATTGCCTTTAAATTGTTTAACTTGGGTCAAACGTTTCGGGCAGCCTTCCACAAGCTTCCCACAATAAGTTGGGTGAATTTTGGCACATTCCTCCTGACAGAGCTGGTGTAACTGAGTCAAGTTTGTAGGCCTCCTTACTCCCACACACTTTTTCAGTTCTGCCCACACATTTTCTGTGGGATTGAGGTCAGGGCTTTGTGATGGCCACTCCAATACCCTGACTTTGTTGTCCTTAAGCCATTTTGCCACAACTTTGGAAGTTTGCTTAGGGTCATCGTCCATTTGGAAGACCCATTTGCGACCAAGCTTTAACTTCCTGACTGAGGTCTTGAGATGTTGCTTCAATATATCCACATAATTTTTCTTCCTCATGATGCCATCTATTTTGTGAAGTGCACCAGTACTTCCTGCAGCAAAGCACCCCCACAACATGATGCTGCCACCCCCGTGCTTCACGGTTGGGATGGTGTTCTTCGGCTTGCAAGCCTCCCCCTTTTTCCTCCAAACATAAGTGGTCATTATGGCCAAACAGTTCTATTTTTGTTTCATCAGATCAGAGGACATTTCTCCAAAGTACGATCTTTGTCCCCATGTGCAGTTGCAAATCGTAGTCTGGCTTTTTTATGGTGGTTTTGAAGCAGTGACTTCTTCCTTGCTGAGCGGCCTTTCAGGTTATGTCGATATAGGACTTGTTTTACTGTGGATATAGAGATATATATATATACTTTTGTACCGGTTTCCTCCAGCATCTTCAGAAGGTCCTTTGCTGTTGTTCTGGGATTGATTTGCACTTTTCGCACCAAAGTACGTTCATCTCTAGGAGACAAAACGCGTCTCCTTCCTGAGCGGTATGGCGGCTGCGTAGTCCCATGGTGTTTATACTTGCGTACTATTGTTTGTACAGATGAATGTGGTACCTTCAGGCGTTTGGAAATTGCTCCCAATGATGAACCAGACTTGTGGAGGTCTACAATTATTTTCTGAGGTCTTGGTTGATTTCTTTTGATTTTCCCATGATGTCAAGCGAAGAGGCACTGAGTTTGAAGGTAGGCCTTGAAATACATCCACAGGTACACCTCCAATTAACTCAAATTATGTCAATTAGCCTATCAGAAGCTTCTAAAGCCATGACATAATTTTCTGGAATTTTCCAAGCTGTTTAAAGGCACAGTCAACTTAGTGTATGTAAACTTCCGAATTCAACTGTACGTAGGTTTACAGAGGCCCATTATCAGCAACCATCACTCCTGTTTTCCAATGGCATGTTGTGTTAGCTAATCCAAGTTTATTATTTTAAAAGGCTATTCCATGCGAGAAATTGCCAAGAAACTGAAGATCTTGTACTTCGCTGTTTACTACTCCCTTCACAGAACAGTGCAAACTGGCTCTAACCAGAATAGAAAGAGTGGAGGCCCCGGTGCACAACTGAGCAAGGGGACAAATACACTAGTGTCTAGTTTGAGAAACAGATGCCTCACAAGTCCTCAACTGGCAGCTTCATTAAATAGTACCTTCAAAACACCAGTCTCATTGTCAACATTGAAGAAGCAACTCTGGGATGCTGGCCTTCTAGACAGTGTTGCAAAGAAAAAGCCATATCTCTGTCCAGTGTCTGTTCTTTTGCCCATCTTAATCTTTTATTTTTATTGGCCAGTCTGAGAAATGGCTTTTTCTTTTGTCTGTTTAGAAATTGCGCACCAGCAGTTATTGACAATGTTAAAGTCTCGAGGTATTGCTCGCCTGAGGTAAAGTACCTCATGATAAGCTGTAGACCACTATCTTCCAAGGGATGCTGGCACTAAGACTGCGCTCAAGGAGCTGTATAAGGCCATAAGCAAACAAGAAAATTCTCATCCAGAAGTGACGCTCCTAGTGGCCGGGGACTTTAATCTGTTTTACCTGATATCTACCAGCATGTCACATGTGCAACCAAAGGAAAAAGACCAAATGGAGGTGCGTTCATAAAAATACCACTTTTACTCCACAGACACGTACACAGCTCTCCCTCGCCCTCCATTTGGCAAATCTGACCATAATTCTGTCCTCCTGATTACTGCTTTCAAGTAAAAACTAAAGCAGGAAGTACCAGTGACTCGCTCAATACGGAAGTGGTCCGCTAATGCTACGCTACAGGACTGTTTTGCTAGTACAGACTGGAATATGTTCCGGGATTCATCCAATGGCATTGAGGAGTATACCACATTAGTCACCGGCTTCATCAATAAGTGCATTGAGGATGTTGTCCCCACGGTGACCGTACGTGTATATCCCAACCAGAAACCATGAATTACAGGAAACATCCGCACCGAGCTAAAGGCTAGAGCTGCCACTTTCAAGGAGCGGGACACTCATCCGGACTCCTATAAGAAATCCCGCTATTCCCTCAGACGAACCATTATACAGGAAAAGCGTCAATACAGGACTAAGATTGAATCCTACTACACCGGCTCTGACGTTTGTCGGATCTGGCAGGGCTTGCAAACTATTACGGACAACAAAGGGAAACCCAGCTGCGAGCGGCCCAGTGACGCGAGCCTACCAGATGAGCTAAATGTATTTTTATGCTCACTTCGAGGCAAGTAACACTGAAGCATATATGAGAGTACCAGCTGTTCCGGATGACCGTGTGATCATGCTCTCAGTCATTACACAGCATACAAGTATCTCATGATTATTAGTATTTTAGTTTTAAAATACAATAACAAAGCGACTATTGAATTATTAGCCTAATAAATAAATAGCCCTAAACCTTTCCATTTCGGGGAATTTCATTAATTAATTAATGCAACTGTTTTTAGTCTTTGCTGTAATAAAGGCTTTTCAAAAACATTGCAGTAGACTCTCTGGTATGCTTATCATTTATTTGGTGGTTATTGTTCTAATCGGTCAGAGAAATTATATTGTAATCTAACAGCACCTGTTTGGCAAACATAAAATGCACGCAGTGGTTGCTCCTTACCTTTATTTTTCTTCATCTCTAGTATTTTTCACAACTAGTCAAATTTATTCCACACCTCTGACTTCCCGTTTACCTCCTGAGCAAC
The DNA here is from genome assembly GCA_030435695.1 of Brachymystax lenok tsinlingensis. Taxonomy (NCBI): domain Eukaryota; kingdom Metazoa; phylum Chordata; class Actinopteri; order Salmoniformes; family Salmonidae; genus Brachymystax; species Brachymystax lenok. The sequence goes on from CM059780.1 coordinate 29,050,548, forward strand.
CAGTAAACATTCCCCCGTTTCGGGTTTTTGCCACATCCTCTGCATCCATTTTGCTGTCATGTGTTAGTGTTCAGAGTTTGTTATAACCAATTTATTGACATGATTAGGGTCAGGCCCTATTGGTCACGTGCATGAGATGCATACATGTGTCACTTAAAGAGAGAGCAAGGATTGAATAAGGAATGTTTTTCCTAAACAAATTATGGATTTCGGTATCAACTGTTCAGTCAGAAATGACTTGTGTTGTTGTTTCAGTAACACAAACAGCGCAATACACACTGTTGATGTTATGTGGTGGTCGCTGCAGCAGGGAGGAAAGAGACACAATAGGTGCCAGTCACTCAGTGTTTTTTTTAAACAGCGCAGCAAATCTGAGCCAGGCCAAATCAATTGCGGTCGGACTCCCTTTAGTCATTTTGGTGTCTTAATTATTTCATCAAACAGTTTGCGTAAAGCGTCAGACAAGCTCAGTGCATATAGTTGATTTAATTAAAACACATAGGATGTCATATATGGAAAAATACAAATGGTCAAAAGAACAGACTACTCTTAGTCAACCTATATTTTTTTTAATCGGAGACAGCCCTACTAATGTCAAACTAGCTTCATGGTGGATACCCATGGCTTTTTAGCTAGCTAAGCTCTTAGCTGCTATGCAAGCTTTAGCAATCAGTTTAGACAGAGTTAAGCTTGCTAGCTTGTCGGGGGCTTTTCTGCTAGTTAAGCATTTTAGCTTGCAATGGCCAACTGAAGCTTGCTAGCTACCTTTTTTCGTTTTGCTAAATGATGACGCAATGTCATGGATAACCATTCTCTAGTTTGGCCATGATAGCTACAAGCTAGCTGCATCAGTCTAGCAGTCATACTAGCAACAAACTGGTAGTAGGGAGAGCGAATGTACGGGCTGCTGCGTAGTCACTATGGAAACTCTTTCTAAAGCACCCAGTTTAACAATGCAAGCATTGTTAAACTCAATGGTTAAACGAGTGAGATTTTATTGCAAAAATTAAAATATGGAAATATTTCTGCCATATTTTAAGTCTTTTATACTACGCTACGTTCCTTGATGTGCACAGCATGTGTTACTACATTACACAAGCTCACTTTTTGACCACATCAAATTGGGGGGAATTACACGCCTATTAACCCCAGATTGGGGATGTTAGTATAAAAGTTGATAGTCATCACTAGGGCTGTTGCGTTGACAATATTACCGGCAGTCATGACCGCAGTAAAATTCTACATGACTGCTGAGTCATGGTAGTCTCCTCTTATGCACTCTGGATATACATTAGTAGTACCCAACTCGCCTGGTACTCAGGCCTCTATTGTCTTTCTAACCAGTCTGACATCAATGCAAATGCAATCAAAAATCACATCAAACACTTATCAAAACAGTATGTGTTTTAAAACTCACCTCACTGTGATTGATCAATTTAAAGAAAGAAGTTCAACAACAGGTTGCAACTGAGTGGAAAACATGGTCGTTATGGAGGTTGTTTCAAAGCCTAACACAACGAAATGGACAGCACTTTCTAAGGTGATGGTTAATTCAAAACACCCATATGCATGCATATTCAAGCTGTTCTGAACAAACAGAGTAAAAACTCAGAGACAACTAGAAAAATCTCAAACCAAGTTTATTCACCCACTGGGTCATACAGCTACAAGCACAAATATTTATACCCTCTTACTAGGTGGAGTCAGCTCCTTACACATCTAGACAGCCAATACATCTCTGTTGCTAGTCAGGGACTTAATTGGTTCCTCTCACTAGCGACGTTAGTGCTGACTAGTTTCTATGGAGTGAGGCTGGCCCCTTTTTCCAACGAGGTGGACGTTTTTACTGGCCCACATTGGCAAATGAAGCAGTTTGCCCCGGCAACAAAACTGCCCACACAGGCTGTGAACAAGCGATTCGGTGGCATTCTCTCTGTATTGAGTCGCCACCATGCGCGCTGCTATGTACAAGGACCGCTACTTTGATGCAAACAAGAAACGGGGTTACGTGAAATGTTACATACACAACTGGAGAAGATGGAAACGGACACAGTGACACTGAGGAAGAGGCCACGACATGAACATGGTGGTGGCAGCATCATGCTGTTGGGATGTTTTTCAGTGGCAGGGACTGGGAGACTAACGGAGAAAAGTACAGAGAGATACTTGATAAACATCTGCTCAGGACCTCAGACTGGGGCTCAGGACCTCAGACTGGGGCAAAGGTTCACTTTCCAACAGGACAACGACCCTAAGCACACAGCCAAGACAACACAGGAGTGGCTTCGGGACAAGTCTCTGAATGTCCTTGAGTGGCCCAGCTATAGCCCGGAATTGAGCCCGATCGAGCATCTCTTAGCTGTGCAGTGACACTCACCATCCAACCTGACGGAGCTTGAGGGTCTGCAGAGAAGAATGGGAGAAACTCCCCAAATACAGGTGTGCAAAGCTTGTAGCGTCATACCCAAGAAGACTTGAGGTTGTAATCCCTGCCAAAGGTTGTTTTTAAACAAAGTACCGAGTAAAGGGTCTGAATACTTATGCAAATGTGATATTTCAGTTTTACTTTTAATAAATGAGCAAACATTTTGTAAAAGTCAGATTGGAAGCCGTCAAGTCCAAGTGACTTTTTAGTTTGCATTGACTTAATTGTTTTTTTATTTTATTTCATTGACCGTTAGCACGTTGTTCAGTACACTACATTACCAAATGTATGTGGACACCTGCTTGTCGAACATCTCATTCAAAAATCATTGGCATTAATATTAGTGATGCACCGATACATGCCATTTTTGTCCGATATTTTCCTTGCAAAAAAAAAAAAAAAACGATACTGATAACCGATATTTAAAATTTTAGCGGCCTTTTTAACCATTCTAGTGCAGTTAAATTGTAAACACACACACATGGGTTTGGCCGGGGTAGGCAGTCATTGTAAATAAGAATTTGTTCTTAACTGACTTGCCTAGTTAAATAAAGGTTACACACACACACACACACACACACACACACTGACCAAAAAGTTATTTTGTTGGCATTTACATATGTCCCCATTACCAGTAAAACATAATAAAAACCTGTTTCTTTCACTTACTTGCTGTGCTGTTTCGTTGTTCATTTGTTCAGTCGTTTCATTCTCAACCAGGATTTCACATACTATGGAACGCCGTTTGGGTCTTTGTGTGTCAAAAAAGATACTCGTCAAATAACACAATTTGACGTATCTTTTTTGACACTCAAATAAGCTTGTTGACCAATCAGAACCTGAATATGACTGCACGTGACATAATTGAATGCATATTTTGTACATAGTTATTACACATTGATTACACCATCACTCGTATTTCATATGTCACAACGATTCATCGGTACGTATGCCATGATGCTGGTAAGGCTGTCTCGCGCACCTACAGTGCTGGGGTCATAGAAAAAGCTAGCTAGCTCATGGATGCAAACAATGTCATTTTGCTATGTTTTTGGGGAATAACATCTGTTTCAGTAGCTATATAGCTAGCTAACTATATAGCTATGTGTCATCTAAAATAACCCTAATTTATAAGACAGTTCTTACTTGATTAATCGTGGTCGGAGCCATCAATGTGAAGCTAGCCACAATAAGGATAAGCCACAATAGTGGACTTTGCGGTTAGCCTTCAAAATAAAGGTATGTCATTGACAGTGATGCAAATGAAGACAAATAGTAGAATTATGCCATAATTGAATAGATCATGCTACACAAGGTTGGAATGTTGTTATATAAAATCAACAAAAGACTGTCAAATTAATCAATGACATGGGGTATCAGTCTACTCAGTGACACCCAGAAAACGTTAGCGTTAGCTCTTATTGCGGGACTATGAAACAACTGTGAATTGAGTCACATTTGTCAACCTATGTGTATTGAACACTATTCCAGAGGAAAAACAATACTGCGTGGATGCTTTGGAGTCTGATAACTCTGAGGAGGATGTTGGGAAAAAATATATTGGGAATTGATTAGACCGATACCACAGTCCATTGATCCCCAATCCTTAGGTAAATCTGTACAGTGCAATATGAATGTCAACACACACAATAGGCTGACTGGGGAGGTGATTTCACACAGTCATAGTCCCGCGATAAGAGCAACAACGCTAATATTAGCGTAAAATCTTCACTGTTGTGTTCTGTAGGTGTCACAGAGTAGACTGATTACCCCATTGAATTGCTTCACATTCCAACCTTTGTTTAACATGATCTAGTCTAAATATAGCATGATTCCACCATTTGTAGCTTAGTGCATCACTTTTAAAGAGGTACTTTTATTTATTTTGAAGGCAAACCGCAAATTCCCCACTATTGTGCCTAATCCTTATCCGGTTGAGCCTCACTTATTTTCATGAACTGAACTTCAATTTAAATAGGCGAACAACAAGTGGCTACCTAGCTAATACTTACTCACAAGGGTTCCTAAATCATTGCTAAGAATAATGAGAATGACTGCAGTTTCTACTGGTCGTTGTTTTCCGGCTGGTTGTATTAGTGCTAGTTAGGTACCAAGCTAAAGCTAGCTACCCCAGAAGTTGCGGTCGAACAAATAATGCTTTATTACCAACGCAGTATTGTAAACACATCGTTCGTGGCCAGTGTTTGCAGACTTTTTTTATACAGCTTTGACAGTACTACTGATTAGTAGTGGTGGCACTTGGCTTGCACGTGCAAATTCCAAACACAACATTCTATAAAAGAACTGTGTTTATTTGACGGGTCAAATTAAAAGCTTATTTAACGGATCAAATGGTGTTTTTTGACCTGTATCTTTTTTGACACGCAAAGACCCAAACGGCATTCCATAGTATGTTGTGAAGCTAATAGTGGTGACGCTATTACTGTGTAACTCCAGTAGGGCAACATCTGAAAAATAGCGCACTTGGTAGTGTGTACCGGTGCTCGACCAGTCATCAAAAGCCAACAACCCTCACGACAGAGAACGGTTGATTGTCAAGGGCAATGAATTTCATTATCTTGGCCTTGATGGATTTCGCCTTTTGAGTTGTCTCGCTGAAAATGTTCTTACTCTTTCAAATGACTGCTCGACTTGTTGACTGCTCGATCCACACAGCAGACACTGTGGGATAGGTTAGGAATGCTGTGTTGCACGTGTAGCTCAATTTTACGTGGCGTCATTACGTCATGTACCTACACTACCGTTCAAAAATTTGGGGTCACTTCAAAATGTCCTTGTTTTGTCCAATAAAATAACTTGAAATTGATCAGAAATACAGTGTAGACATTGTTAATGTTGTAAATGACTATTGTAGCTGGAAACGGTTGATTTTTAATGGAATATATACATAGGCGTACAGAGGCCCATTATCAGCAACCATCACTCCTGTGTTCCAATGGCACGTTGTGTTTGCTAATCAAAGTTGATCATTTTAAAAGGCTAATTGATCATTAGAAAAACCTTTTGCAAATATGTTAGCACAGCTGAAAACAGTTGTTCTGATCTCGTACAACGCTGTGTACTTCTCCCTTCACAGAACAAACTGCCGCTTACCAGAATAGAAAGAGTGGGAGGCCCCGGTGCACAACTGAGCAAGAGGACAAGTACATTAGTGTCTAGTTTGAGAAACAGACGGATTACCTCAACAGGCAGCTTCATTAAATAGTACCTGCAAAACATCAGTCTCGACGTCAGCAGTGAAGAGGCGACTCTGGGATGCTGGCCTTCTAGGCAGAGTTGCAAAGAAAAAGACATCTCAGACTGGCCAATAAAAAGAAAAGATTAAGATGGACAAAAGAACACAGACACTGGACAGGTGGAGGCAATGTAATGGTCTGGGGTGCTTTGATGGTGGTAAAGTGGGAGATCTGTACAGGGTAAAAGGAATCTTGAAGAAGGAAGGCTATCACTCCATTTTGCAACACCTGCCATACCCTGTGGACGGTGCTTAATTGGAGCCAATTTCCTCTTAAAACAGGACAATGACCTAAACCACAGCTCCAAACTATGCAAGAACTATTTAGGGAAGAAGCAGTCAGCTGGTACTCTGTCTATAATGGAGTGGCCAGCACAGTCACCGGATCGCAACCCTATTGAGCTGTTGTGGGAGCAGATTGACCATATGGTACGTAAGAAGAAGTGCCCATCAAGCCAATCCAACTTGTGGGAGGTGCTTCAGGAAGCATCTTGACTCTGCAAGGCTGTAATTGCTGCAAATGGAGGATTCTTTGTCGAAAGCAAAGTTTGAAGGACACTTATTTCAATAAAAAATCATTAGTTATAACCTTGTCAACATCTTGACTATATTTCCTATTGATTTTTGCAACTTATTTCATGTATATTTTCAAGGAAATTTCTAAGTGACCCGAAAATTTTGAACAGTAGTGGGCATCGTCACGTGATGTACCTACGTTTATATAGGTATGCACGTCAGCTTTAACATTGGTTTTGCACATCAGCATTAAACTAGACATTGGGCCGATACTGATCTTGGTATTTTTAGCTAATATCGGCCGATTCCAATATGTTCACCGATATATCGTGCATCCCTAATTAATATGGAGTTGGTCCCCCCTTTTCTGCTATAACAGCCTCTACTATTCTTGAAGAACTTTCCACTAGATGTTGGAACATTGCTGCGGGGACTTGCTTCCATTCAGCCACAAGAGCATTAGTGAGGTCGGGCACTGATGTTAGGCGACTTAGGCCTGGCTCGCAGTCGGTGTAACAATTCATCCCAAAGGTGTTTGATGGGGCTCTGTGCAGGCCAGTCACGGTCTTCCACACCAATCCCTACCAACCATTTCTGTATGGACCTCGCTTTGTGCACAGGGGCATTATCGTGCTGAAACAGGAAAGGGCCTTCCCCCAACTCTTGCCACAAAGTTGGAAGCACAGAATCGTCATTGTATGATGTAGTGTTAATATTTCCCTTCACTGGAACTAAGGGGCCTAGCCCGAAAAATGAAAAACAGCACCAGACCATTATTCCTCATCCGCCAAACTTTACAGTTGGCACTATGCATTGGGGAAGGTAACGTTCTCCTGGCATCTGCCAAACCCAGATTTGTCAGTCGGACTGCCAGATGGTGAAGCGTGATTCATCACTCCAGAGAAGGTGTTTCCACTGCTCCAAAGTCCAATGGCGGCGAGCTTTACACCACTCCAGCTGACGCTTGGCATTGCACATGGGGATCTTAAACTTGTGTGCAGCTGCTCGGCCATGGAAACCCATTTCATGAAGCTCCCGACAAACAATTGGGTTGATGTTGCTTCCAGGGGCAGTTTTCAACTCTGTAGTGAGTGTTGCAATCAAGGAGAGACGATTTTTAGCATCAGCATTCGATACAATTCCTGGAAGCTGGAAATGTCATAGTTCTTCCATGGCCTGCATACTCACCAGACATGCCATTGAGCATGTTTGGGATGCTCTGGATTGATGTGTACGATGGCGTGTTCCTGTCAATATCCAACTTCGCACAGCCATTGAAGAGGAGTGGGCCAACATTCCACATGCCACAGTCCCCAAGTCCAGAACAGACTATGGGAGGCACATAGTACTACATTGAGCCATGACTACATGGAACTCTATTCCACATCAGGTAACTGATGCAAGTAGTAGAATCAGATTTAAAAAGGTAAAAATACACCTTGTGGAAATGCGGGGTCTGCGAAGTAACACAAACATAGACACATGCATACACACACATGATAATATGCGTACTATACACACGGATTTTGTGTTGTACATATGTGGTGTAGAGTATGGGTCTGAGGGCACACACTTAGTGTGTTGGGAATTCTGTAATGAATGTATTGTAATGTTTTTGAAATTGTGTATCTGGCTTAATTCTGCTGGACCCGAGGAAGAGTAGCTGTTGCCTTGGCAGCAGCTAATAGGGATCCATAATAAATACAAATACAAATCAACGGCCTGATCAACTCTATGCGAAGGAGATGTCGCACTGCATGAGGCAAATGATGGTAACACCAGATACTGACTGGTTTAATGATTCACGTCCCTAACTTTTTTTTTTAAGGCATCTTTGACCAACAGATGCATATCTGTATTCCCAGTAATGTGAAATCGATAGATTGGGGCCGAATGAATTTATTTCAACTTAAAAATGTCCTTCTATGAATAGTAACACAGTAAACATTATGAAATTGTTGCATGTTGTGTTTTATATTTGTGTTTGTTCTAGCTTATAGGCTAGATGTTTTAACATAAATGCGCCATTCTATCAATCTACTATAATTTTTTTGAAATGTCCTTTTTTAGCCCACACTTACAATGAGGTATTATGCATCATAATAATAATAATAACATCCCTAGGAGGGGGTACAAGCATAAAGTAGTGTTGGTAAAATATCACAGATAGGATTTGTAAATAAAGAAGTCTACAACAGGCTTTAAGATATTTTTGTTGTTGTTGATAATGCTAATTTATTATCTTGTTACTGATTTTGTGTAATCCATAGCCTAATTTTTTACAATGTCAAGAATGGTGACCTACAGTAATTATGCCATATTCCTTTTTATTAGGATGGAGATGCACTCGAAGTTGACTGATGTATCTGAATAACTTTTTTATTCGATTGCAAAGTTTTCTGAACAGAGTGTTGTACTTTGTCATGCCAAAAAATCCACTTAGTATTTACATAGTCGTTGCATACGTTTCAATTTCACAGCCTCTCCCAAAGGTCACCCTTTGGAAAATTTTAATATGAAAATGGACTTGAACAGTTAAATGAATTACCTCTTCTCCTCCTCCCCAGTCTCGTCTATGGGAGCTCCAGATCATCACACCCTGAGTCGGAGCTTCTCCATCGACAAGCCTACGGCACTCCTCACCCTCTGCAGGGCTATGCCACCAATCACCACCCGGGCAGCTCTGGCCAAGGAGGTGCTTGGGGAGCAGGACGGAGTTTGGGTGAGAGACATGTCACACACCTTATTATTCGTATTATTATGGTGTAATGGACACTTCTTTACCTATTCTGTACAGTTATACAATTCTATAATATAGGTATAGCTGTCTTTGTTAACTTCTCAGGGATTGCTGGGGCGCTAGCGCCCCAATCCCGACACTACCAGGTGAAATGTAAGGCGCCAAATTCAAAATCCTAAAGTTTAATTATTAAACATCCACCAATATACAAGTGTTCCATACTCATCAAAAGCTCTGTTTCTTGGCAATATCACAGCGTTGTCAGATATCAAAAAGGCTTTACGGCGAAAGCAGCACATTTGATTGTTTGAGGGTAGCACCTCCCATATTTTTCCCATAGCCATGAATCGATTAGCCATCATGGCACACACACAACACATTTCACAGCGAAAACAAATCAATTATCTGTTGAAGAACTTCTGCTGAGGTCATCCTAAGTGTCCAACGAAGACAATCCATGGTTCTTTTGTTAGAAAAAGTAATGTATTTTATCCATAAATCCTCCATTTGGTTTGCGCGTTATAATCAGAAACGACAGCCTCCACTAGTCCATTGAAACGTGACGCAAACTCGTTCATCTTATACCTATAAACTTGTCCAAGAACAATCAAACAGTTTTAAATGTATCCTTAGGAACACTTTTACGTATATTTAATATTAAAAAACAACCGGAATATAAACTGATCGATAAAGACGGTAAACAATACACTGCGCGCCTTCTCGGGAACGCGCACTGGGTACTGTTGACATAAAAAGGTCACTTCCTGGTTTGCTCTTCTTCTCTGGTCTAATTCATCCAAAATGAAAATTTACACTGTCTCGAGACTGTTGACATCTAAAGGAAGCGATGGTTACTGCATTCATATGCCCTTATGGTCATTTTCATGAGGAAGGGTTCCCAATGAGGCACTCTGTTTTCCAGGACAGAAATTCCTCGGGGTTTCGCCTGCCATATGCGTTCTGTTTCACTCACAGACAAATGGTTAACGCTTTTGGAAAATTCAGTGTTTCCTATCCAACGGTACTAAATATGTGCATATCCTATTTTCTGGGCCTGAATGGGAGGCATTTTACTTTGGGCACGCCAGGCTCTCCAAAACCGACCCCTCAGCTGCCACTCCCTAACAAGTTAATGCCCTGTGCCCGGTTTCCTGATAGAGGTGGAACTTAGGCTTACAAGTGTTTTAACGATGCATCGTTCGTACAATGTCTGAAGATGTAACATGCATTTCCCAAAACGCACTGCAGACCGAACGTTCGCTAAGTACGTTGCTGGAGCATGTGTCAATATTGATAGGATCGAAAGAAGGCAGCGCTGCTCTCAGATCAGTTTTCTCCATTCAAATTTTACCTGAAAGTGGCAGTGCATTTAATGTGATTTTCCTGTTCAAAATAACACTGAAATTGTGAAAATTATGATAATACCCTTTTTGTGTAAGAGCTGTTTGCAAAAATTGAATTTCCATCTGTTCAGGTGGGATGGAGTTTTTGGGCCGCCGCATAACACACAGCGATCTGATTCTAATAGACCAATTCGTTATTTGCATATCCTCCTACAACTGCTGTTGGCCCCACCCAGTCATATTGACATTCCATTCTTCAATGTTGGCAGCGTGCAGAGATAATTCCTACTTCAAAGCAATGAGCAAAAGGAAGAGAAATTGTGCAGTAGCTGGCTGCAAGGCAGCAAATGTTTCTTTGCACTGTCTTCCACCTGAAAAGTCACTTCATTTGATTTGGCCAGAGAAGTTCAATCCATTGTTATGAGCACACTTTGCATTGGACTGCATTGAAAATCAGGCTATGTACAGTGCGTTGTGAAAGTATTCAGACCCTTTAACTTTTTCCAAGTTTTGTTACGTTACAGCTTTATTATAAAATGAATTACATTTTTTTTCTCATTAATCTCCTAACAATACCAAATAATGACAAAATATAAACAGGTTTTTAGAAAATAAATAAAATCACATTTACATAAGTATTCAGACTTGGGGCTCCCGAGTGGCGCAGTGGTCTAAGATACTGCATCTCAGTGCTAGAGGCGTCACTACAGACAACCTGGTTTGAATCCAGACTGCATCACAACCGTCCGTGATTGGGAGTCCCATAGGGCGGCGCACAATTGGCCCAGTGTCGTCCGAGTTTGGCCGGTGTAGGCCGTCATTGTAAATAAGAATTTGTTCTTAACTGACTTGCCTAGTTAAATAAATAAAGACCCTTTACTCTGCTTTGAAGCACCTTTGGCAGTGATTACAGCCTCGAGTTTTCTTGGTTATGATGCTACAAGCTTGGCACAGCTGTATTTAGGGAGTTTCTCTCATTCTTCTTTGCAGATCCTTTCAAGCTCTGTCAGGTTTGATGGGGAGCGTTGCAGCACAGCTATTTTCAGGCCTCTCCAGAGATGTTCGATTGGGTTCAATTCCGGGCTCTGGATTGGCCACTCCTGTGTAGTTTTCGCTATGTGCTTAGGTCGTTGTTATGTTGGAACGGGGAACGTTCACCCCAGTCTTAGTTCCTGAGTGCTCTGGACCAGTTTTTCATGAAGGGTCTCTGTACTTTGCTCGGTTCATATTTGCCTCGATCCTGCCTACTCTCTCAGTCCCTGCCGATGGAAAACCATCCACACAGCATGATGCTTCTGCCACCATGCTTCACCGTAGGGATGATACAGGTTTCCTCCAGACGTGACACTTGGCATTCAGGCCAAATAGTTCTATCTTGGTTTCGTCACACCAGAGAATCTTGTTTCTCATGGTCAGAATCCTTTAGGTGCCTTTTGGCAAACTCCAAACGGGCTGTCGTGCCTTTTACTAAGGAGTGGCTTCTGTCTGGCCACTTTCCAAATCGTGTTCAATCAATTTAATTTACCACAGGTGGACTCCAATGAAGTTGTAGAAACCTCTCAAGGATAATCAATGGAAACCGGATGCACCTGAGCTCAATTTCGAGTCTGATAGCAAAGGGTCTGAATACTTATTTAAATAATGTATTTCTGTCTGTTTTCGCTTTGTCATAATGGGGTATTGAGTGTAGATTGATGATGAAAACAATTAATTTAATACATTTTAGAATAATGCTGTAACATAACATAATGTGGGAAAGGTCAAGGGGTCTGAATACTTTTCAATTGCACTGTACACACGTGCATTTGCGTGTTCCTCCAATTCTATGCATCTTACATCTGGCAGCGACAGCAACCCTTCAAGAAGTAAGTGTCTAGATAGAAGACTAACTATTGTTAAAAGGACATGCTAGTCATGGATTGCACGTTTCGTTTTGAATGTTCTTTTTAAGACTGATGCCCGACTGAAAGCTAACTTTAGCATCGCTAACCTCAGCATTGTTTTGACAAACTTGGCTAGCTAATTGTAACATTGTCATCTCTCTAAAGTAAATTTGATGACATCATAATGATGGCATAGTTGTTTCCTACTAATTATTTGACTACTTTAGCAATCTCATCCTACTTCCAGGTCACTAGAGTGTAATTTAGTTAAAATAGTTAAACTCTGCTTCCTGACTTCTCACCCACAGCAAGTCATGGCAGCACATCACCCCTGTCCTTTTTTCAGAGATGAGTGGTTTTATCATGCCCTATAACCAATTACTAGGAATTGTCAATGGGTAGGGGCTAGGGATGGGAATTACCAGGGACTTCACGATATTATCATGATACGTAGGTGCCGATACGATATGTATTGCGATTCGGTACTGTGATTTTATTGCGATTTCAATGTTCCGTACATATTGTTCACTAAATGTCTGCTGCAGATACACGAGCCATGAGAAGACGAGTTTTGATCAGTCATGGAAATACAAGTTTGCTCCCTATTTAAAAAGATGAAGAACGAGCTATGAGGGAAAAATACTGGAGTTGTTGCAGGTACAGCCGACTAGCGCAAAAATAATATTGCGATATTGTCAATATGATATACAGTTGAAGTCGGAAGTTTACATACACCTTAGCCAAATACATTTATTTTGTAAAGTGCACTAGACCCTCCTGCGGCAAAGCACTCCCACAACATGATGCTGCCACCCCCGTGCTTCACAGTTGGGATGGTGTTCTTTGGCTTGCAAACCTCCCCCCTTTTTCCCCCAAACATAACGATGGTCATTATGGTCAAACAGTTCTATTTTTGTTTCATCAGAGCAGAGGACATTTCTCCAAAAAGTACGATCTTTGTCCCCATGTGCAGTTGCAAACTGTAGTCAGGCTTTTTTATGGCGTTTTTGGATCAGTGGCTTCTTCCTTGCTGAGCGGCCTTTCAGGTTGTAGATATAGGACTCGTTTTACGTTTGTACCTGTTTCCTCCAGCATCTTCACAAGGTCCTTTGCTGTTGTTCTGGGATTGATTTGCACTTTTTGCACCAAAGTACATTTTGAAATTGCTCACAAGGATGAACCAGACTTGTGGAGGTCTACAATGTTTTTTTCTGAGGTCTTGGCTGATTTCTTTTGATTTTCCCATGATGTCAAGCAAACAAGCACTGAGTTTGAAGGTAGGCCTTGAAATACATCCACAGGTACACCTCCAATTGACTCAAATTATGTCACTTAGCCTATCAGAAGCTTCTAAAGCCATGACATAATTAATGACATAAAGGCACAGTCAACTTAGTGTATGTAAACTTCTGACCCACTGGAATTGTGATACAGTGAAATAATCTGTCTGTAAACAATTGTTGTAAAAATTACTTGTGTCATGCACAAAGTAGATGTACTAACCAACTTGCCAAAACTATAGTTTGTTAACAAGACATTTGTGGAGTGGTTGAAAAACGAGTTTTAATGGCTCCGAACTAAGTGTATGTTATTTTCCGACTTCATCTGTATAGTCAAAAGTCATATGTAACCGTATCGATTACCGTACCGTATCACCTTCCAGAGCTTGAGCACATGTAAAACAATAAGATATCATCAGTATATTTTGCAAAATTATGAAAAAGACTTTGTGATTATACTGAAGATTATACCATGGGCCACTGCGTCTCATAGGCCTAAGACAGTAAGTTTCACTTATGCTACTGTGTTTGTACTCTGAGACGCAGAGCCCTATAGTCTGTCATGTAGATAATCATGATGTTCTGCAATGAAGAGACGGTAGACGGGGTATAGGCCAGGATGGTCCGCCATGCATACATGCTGTTCTGGGACCTGTCTGCATCTTCTGGTGATCTATTGAAAACAGTACAACAATGATATAGCAAATTAAGATGCATGATGTATTTTCATGACAAAAGTTAGTCACTTTCCGGGTCCAACTCAGCTCCAACTGACAGTTTGAATACCTTGTGCTTTTTTTTTAAGGGGTAAGAGGGTGGGATCTGAGATTATATTAGCCAATCAGGGCAGTATATGTGAATATATTCAAATTTGTATCCATCCCCACACCCACAGTCGTATTGAGCATTTCAGTGGGAAGATCTCAATTGTGTCATGACTTTACTTTCATTAATCTGATGACTGTTATTCATCTAATCAACTAACTGTTAAATTGTTACCTGATTTTTTTTTTTTAAATTAATCAAGTAACAATTAACTCATTAGGATTTGGGGCACTACAAGAGCGGTTCTTTAAAGAGTTACCATCTCCCAAGTTAATCTCTAAAGGTCTTAACCTATCACATCTATAAAACAGCCAACTTTTTAATCATAGCCTCGTATCATATCATCATTCTGAACAGTCGTAACCTTTTTGCATCTGCAAAAAACCCAGCCTTACTTATGATTCAGTACTACACAAATTGGTTTTATTTATTTATTTACTAGCTAACTAAATGGTAACACAGGATAAACATACACACTTAATACATTAGAAGCAGGTCCCTAGCGTACTGACACTATGGTGGGTTGTTACAAAAGAGATGGAGGGTGAGGAGGAGAGACAGAGACATAATACTTTGGTACATTTCGAAACTACTCTTACAGTAATCGTATACTTTGAACATATACTACCGCCTGTTTGGAGTAAGAAATCGTGAACGTATTTATGTAGAAATGCCTTGATTTTTCATGTATTTCTCCTAACCGGGAATGGTTTGGTTGGGCTGTTCTGCGGCTCGCTTTTAAGGCTCCGATTGTCCAAAAGGGGTCCCCACCCGTCTTCTACTGTTGTTCTCTGCCGTTATCCGGTGACTTGTCGTGTAGTCCTGAACAGAACTACAGAGTTTATTCTTCTTCCATTTGCCCTGGAAGATGCTTATTTGAAAATAGGCTAGCCAGCCATGTCAATGGTTTTCAGTGGGGTGATGAGAGTAGCGCACTATGGTGATTTGAGAAGAGTAGTAGAACGGTCCCACTTCAATTCGCCTTTCTAGGTACTTAGGACAGCTAATCAGCTGTACCAGTGATTGTCTGGGAGGTGACGTTATTGTTTCTACCTCGTGTTCATCTTCAAGGTTAAACCACTCTGGATGTGAGCTGCAGCTCCACGTCTCTCTGGTCTGATATGTTCATTCTTAACCCATCATTTTATACAGTTCAAAAGGGGCAGTTTGTGAGGCTGACACGCTCTCTGACCTCATAATGGGGGCGGTGACTTCTTGTACAAAGTTATAGAAACAATTTCCTCTTATAATTCCTAAGGTCACATCCCTTAATAAAAACACTTCCATAATGTTTCATATTTCACGCACAACACATGGGATGGACTCTTCACACATATAGTGTGTATACTTTTCAACTTAAAGTATTTCCTTTAACATTTTTAATGACATCACAAAATAACAACCCATATGACAGTAGTGTTCTTTTAGGTCGCCTCTGACCATTCCCCACGTTCTATGTTAGAAATATTGTTCCAGTATTCGCTTTAGAACGTGTTAAAGTTTAGGCTGGAAAAGGTCTGTGTAGACAAAGGCACATTCCTTAGGTGAATTTGGAGAGGGAGATGGCTGAATGTTCTGTCCTTGATTTACAACAGGGCGTGAGCTGTCAACCCCCCCACCAGTTTCCTTCTCCACCCTCTGCGGGTGAGAAGGGGGAAAAAGTTATTTATTGCAAAGCTGATCTGACCTTTTTGGATCCTTTATAGGACAGTCATGAAAGTTGCATATTCCTCGTGTCCTTCTCAAAACCCATTGAAGGGGAGGACCTCTGTCTTTCTCATCTAATGGGTTTTGAGAAGGAGACTAGGAATTGAGATCTTCCCTGTGGCCCAAGGAGGTTCAGGGAAATAAATTTGTTATTTTCAATAAATAAACACAGTGATTTGCGTAGTCATACAGGGATGATGTAAAAAATCTAATTAAAAATACTGCATGGGGGCTTTAAACTTCACAATACTGACAGATCAGCTCCTAGAGAGAGATTACCACCTGTGGCTTGTTCTGTTTACTGAAAATAATGCACTAAATCACACATTTCACATGTCATTGCACAAATGATGTTAAACATCAAATACATTGCATTTGGAAAATATTCAGACCCCTTCACTTTTTCCACATTTTTGTAACTTCTTCTAAAAATGGATTAAATAAATAAAAAAATCCTCAATCTAAGCACAATACCCCATAACGGCGAAGTGAAAACAGGTTTTTAGAATTTTTTGTAAATTTATTACAAATAAAAAAAGTATCCCTTTGCTATGACACTCAAAATTAAGCTCAGGTGCATCCTGTTTCTATTGATTGTCCTTGATGTTTCTACAACTTGGAGTGCACCTGTGGTAAATTAATTGGACATGATTTGGAAAGGCACACACCTGTCTATATAAGGGCCCACAGTTGACAGTGCATGTCAGAGCAAAAACCAAGCCATGAGGTCGAAGGACTTGTCCGTAGAGCGCCGAGACAGGATAGTGTTGGGGCACAGAACTAGGGAAGTGTACCAAAACATTTCTCACTCTGACAGAGCTCCATAGTTCCTCTTTGGAGATGGGAGAACCTTCCAGAAGGATAACCATCTCTGCAGCACTCCCCAATCAGGCCTTTATGGTAGAGTGGCCAGACAGAAGCCACTCTTCAGTAAAAGGCACATGACAGCCCGCTTGGAGTTGGCCAAAAGGCACCTAAAGGACTCTGACCATGAAAAACAAGATTCTCTGGTCTGATGAAACCAAGATTGAACTCTTTGGCCTGAATGCTAGCGTCACGTCTGGAGGAAACCTGGCACCACCTGTATGGTGAAGCATGGTGGTGGCCGCATCATGCTATCGGGATGTTTTTCATTGGCATGGACTGGGAGACTAGTCAGGACGGAGGGAAAGATGAATGGAGCAAAGTACAGAGATCCTTCATATGAACCTGCTCCAGAGCGCTCATGACCTGGGGTGAAGGTTCACCAACCAACGAGACAACGAACCTAAGTACCAAGACAACGCAGGAGTGGCTTCGGACAAGTCTTTGACTTAAATCTGATCGATCTCTGGAGAGACCTGAAAATAGCTGTGCTGTGCAGCAATGCTCCCCTTCCAACCTGACAGAGTTTGAGAGGATCTGCAGAGAAAAAATGGGAGAAACTCCCCAAATACAGGTGTGCCAAGCTTGTAGCTACATACCCAAGAAGACTTGAGGCTGTAATCATTCCCAAAGGTGCTTCAACAAAGTACTGAGTAAAGGGTCTAAATACTTATGTAATTGTGTGTGTGTGTGTGTGTGTGTGTGTGTGTGTGTGTGTGTGTGTGTGTGTGTGTGTGTGTGTGTGTGTGTATGTATATATGTATGTGTGTGTATATATATTTAAGAAAAATACATTTTAGAATAAGGCTATAATGTAACAATGTGGAAAAAGTGAAGGAGCACGACTATTTTCCAAATGCACTGTATATTGAGGCAAGAATTAGACCATAGCCTACAATTATCAAAGTGGAACATGAGTGTTTTTTTACAATTTTAAATATATAGGCCAATGTAGCGTATATGCCTACTCTATTTAAAAAAATGGATGCTGTCTTCTCTGTTTTTATTTGAAGCATGTTTTTATCCTTTAACTTCATGCTGAAGTTATCAGCGGTGACAGAGCACATGTTGATCCAATGTTTAGCGGAGATCTTCTTTGTATAAAGTGATGCGGAAGGGTGTCCAAAATAGAATCTAAACGACGCACTTAACTCTTCTACGAATGGTCTGTGGCAGTCGGTAAATAACAAGCGTTTTCACCTGGAACTTCAGTAATAATGGTTTTAGGGAAACAGCTCTGTGATTTAACGATGCTCCTTTGACGGTTCTAATGATGAACTTAGCCTTAATATGCTTTTGAGAAAGCAGGCCCTGTTGAGTTTGCTGTCAAATAAGGACATGGTCGTCACGGTTTACTCATGGTTGTATTTGTCTCATCAGGTCTCTCTGGACTATTTGACACAGGTCTGCACCACGCCAGCCCCTCTGGCCCAGACGCCTCAGTCATGAATCTGATCTCTGCTCTTGAGTCCCAGCGAGGTCCCCAGCCTCAACCCTCCGCCTCCTCCCTGCTTTCCCAGTTCCGCACGCCGTCCTGGCAGACAGGTAGGCATGTGACCAGACCTGTGTTGTTAATGTGTTGACATTCAAAATGGGGTTGCAAAAGTCGATATGGCATTTCCAACGCCATACAATGGCGAATTGTTATTCCTCTCATATGTCGGCATTGTAGCGCCTCGCCTTATTCTGAATGGTTATTACGGTCAGTGTCAGTGATTTGCGTTGAGGTTATGTTGGTGCCATTTGGATATTGGATTGTCTTCACTTTTTACATTTTACAGTAGGGGGGTGGGGGTACAATTTATTTAGTCATGCTTGTCAGTTTTTTTCAGTTGACGGGTGTTGAATAATCGTCCTCTTGTCTCTTTATCTGACCCTGACAGCGATGCACACTCCTGCCCCTGCCGAGCTCTTCATCTCTGGCTCGGGCTCCTTCCCCTCTTCCTCTGCCCTCTCGGCCTATCAGCACCCGGCCACCTTCTCCAGCCGCTCCTTCCCCACCCTCCAGGACACTCCCACGTTCAGCCCTACCTCCAACGGACTCCTCTCCCCCCACGACCCTCTGCTGCACATCAAGGGTCCCTCCCAGTCCAGCCTGGGCTTCGACCGCCTCCTGTCCTCTCAGGGTGCCGCCGCAGCCTACCGGGGTGCCCAGGACTCCACAGGTGCCGCCTCCTCGGCCCAGGCTTCGTCGGCGCTACACATCCAGTCCCACCAGTTCAACCTACTGTCCTCCCAACTGCAGGACCAGTCCTCCCAGTTGTACAACGCCTCAGTGTTCTCCTCGGCCCAAGCTCAGGCCCATGCTCAGGCCCAATCTAACTCAGTCCAGGAGAGGGCTGTGCCCCGGCAGGACAGCGTAATCAAGCACTACCAGCGGCCCACGCCGTCCCAGTCACAGCTCTCCTCCTCGGCGGCCCACTCCCTGCAGCAATACCTCAGCTGCGGAGGAGCCGGGTACCAGCAGATGGCCCACCCCCGGCATGCCGGCCTCTCCTGCAGCCCCCTGGGTGACCAGAGTCCCTCCTCGGACCACAAGGCATCTTCCCGGACAGAACAGGTTTATCGGCCCATCATCCAGCCCCCTTACTCGTCCTCCACCTCCTCCTCTTCAACAGTGGGGAAGGGCGCCAAGAGCAACTCCAGCAGCGGCTACTCCTCGGCCAGCTCAGTGTCCTCCTCCCGCACCCCTCACACTCCCCCTTCTGCGTCCTCCACTTCTTCGACCTCCTCTTCTTCTTCCTCCTCTGCCTCGGGAGCCCACCCCTCCAACTCCATCCCCCCCTCCAGCTCCAGCTCGGGCCCCTCTAGGCAGCAGCCTCCCCCCCAGAGCGCTCCCCCAGCTCCCCAGCAGCAGCAGCCCCCTCCAACCTCATCCACGTCTGCCCAGCAGCCTTTACCCAAGCACAGGCTCTCGAGCTATGGCTCACCCGCGCCCCTTGTGAAAACCCCCACCGCTGCCCTCACAGGCCAAACCCCGCCGCAACCGCAGGCCCAGTCATACTCACCCAGTCAGCCCCCTCTCTCCCACCTCCCCCAGTCTTATGGCGGCTTCAGCTCCCCTCAGGCCCAAGACCTGAGCTCAGCCGGAGTAAGAAAAGGCTATGGGAGCCTGGGAGGGCAAAGCCAGTCGTACTCGACGGATGTGGTATATGGGACTGACTCTGCTTACGGGTCCCTCCCCTCCTCTCTAGGCGGAGAGGGAAGTCCGTCAATAGGTTACGGCCCAGGCCACTCCCCCGCCCTTTTACGGTCGGGTGGTCCTTCTGGGGGTGGAACCTCAGGAGGCGGTGGTAGTAGCAGCTCAGGAGGTGGGACTTCCGGCTCAGGAGGAGGAGGAGCCACGAGCAGTATGGCAAATGAGAGGGGTGGTGGCGGAGGAGGGTCTTACCATATTCCTGAGTCGAGCCCCTCCCCGTCGGGCAACTCTGGGATCATCCGTCCAGGGTTGCACTCCCCCGCCCCTGCCTGCCCCACCAAGACCTCAGGAGGAACGGGCTCCAACAAATACATCTCCTCTGTCCTTTCCCCCACCTTCATGCCCTCCCCTCAGGGCTACCCTGACACCAGAGGCCCTCGGCCCCAGTCCTACCACCCCAACTCCAACAAGACCAAATCGGACCCCAGCAGCATGCTAGGTGTGGGCTCTCAGAGGTCTCAAGAGGATGTGGATGACGACTTCTTGATCCAGCACCTTTTCCAAGCCCAGGCCAGTCCAGCGCCCCAGGCGTCCCACCACCACTCCCAGCAGCAACAATCTCAACAGACGGCCCAACAGCAGGCACCTCCCCAGCCCGTCTCCTCCACCACAGACGGTGGCAAAGGGCTGTCGTCTTATGAGCTGGGAAAGAGCTCTGAGGAGAGGTGCCACCTCCAGAGTGTTATCCGCACTCACAGCGCCAACTCCAGCACCGAATCGGGCGAGGGGGTTACTGGCCTGGACACACAGCTGGAGATGTCTCTTAAGAAACAGCAGCAACAACAACAGAGGAATGACAGACGAGGCGGTGGCAGGATTGGAGGAAGAGGAAGTGCCGAGCAAAGCCACCCCCTCCTCCACCACTCTCTGGGATCAGTGGTGCACTACGGCCGGGGCGACCCATACTCCCAGCACTCCCTGGGCCCCCAACACTCCTCCCACCCGCAGCAACAGCACACCGCCTCCCACGCCCACCTTCAATCCCTCGCTCACATGGACCCACAGAAGAAGCCACAAGAGCGCTCGGAGCTGGTGTACCCACGCAAGACCCCCGAAGGCCAGCAGCAACAGCACTCTCAGTCTCAAGCCTCAGCCTCCCTCATTGATTCCCCCACACACCAGTCCCGCCAAACGCCCCACCTGCTCCAGTCTGTCCTGTCCCACACCACCCGCAACAAGATGGAGCCCCATCAACAGCAGCATTCGGTGAGCCAACAACAAGCTATGATGGATGGAGCCGGAGGGCGAATGGGCCCAAATAAACACCAGACTCAGACCCCGCAGGCTTCCCAGCTTCAGCTACAACTCCAATCCCAGGCTTTGGAGGCCGCAGTGGCGGCCTCTCACTACAGCCACAGACCTCCTCAGCAGGACCAGAGCCAGTCCAAGCAACAACAGCAGAGCTCGGTGGTGTCCTCCCTGGACATGCTGGAGTGCTCGCTCTCCCAGACCTCCAGTACGGATGGAGGGGGAGTGGAGGAGAGGAGAGGAGGAGGTGGTGGAGGGAGTGGAGAGTGCCGCATGCAACAAGAGCAGCAGAGGCTCTCGTCCCACCACCCTCAACACTCAGAGGTCCACTCATTACTCTCTGAGCCCGACATGGGCTTATCCGCCTCCTCGCACGTGCACCACCTCCCCCAGCACCATCAACAACAGCAACACCCCAACTCACACCACCAGCAAAGCCACTCAGGGCACCACTCCCAAGGCCATGCTCACCCCCTGTCCAACCACTTGCCCCCTCCCTCAGCTTCCACCCACTCACAGCAACAGAAGTCCCAGTCCCACCCTTCTCAGCTCACCCTGGGCCAGCAGGTCCAATTGGACCAGCAACAGCGCTCTGAGCAGCACCCGTTTGACACAGTCAGCACTGTGGAGAAAAGTGTTGGCCAGAGCCAGAATCACTTTGTCCCGCTCACCTCCATCTGCTTCCCGGACTCGCTCTTGCAAGATGAGGACCGCTCCTTCTTCCCCGGCATGGAGGACATGTTCTGCTCGGACGAGTACTCCAAGTCGAGCTGCGTCGGAGGAAGTGCAGGCCCAATGCAGGAGGAGATGAACAAAGAGGGACCAGGAGATGGCCATGAGGAGGCCATGAAGGCTAATTCAGGTGGAGGAAGTGGAGGGGGAAACGGAAGAGCCAACTACGACATGCATAGCCACCACGGCGGCGACCAGGGCTACGTGCAGTACTGCCACGGTCTCTCCGAGTCAGGCAACAGCACCATGGACCTGGAATCCCTCAAGACCCACGAGCTGCCTTCCACCGTCAATACGGAGCAGCTGGGCTTGATCCAGTTGCAGGGCCCCGGAGGCATGGGCATCACTGGCCCGGGGAAGTTGTCCTCGAGTCCAGGCGGGGGCACTGGCGGTACTGGTGTCGGTCCTGGAGGCCTCACCTCACCCATCTTCTGCTCATCGCGCCCCAAGAAGCTACTCAAGTCGAGCTCGTTCCATCTGCTCAAGGAGCGCCGGGACTCCAACACGCTGCCCAAGAAGAGCTACGCACAGGAGTATGAGTTCGAGGATGACGAGGACAAGGACAACCAGCCGGCAGACATCCGCCTGAACAGCCGCCGGCTCCCCGACCTACTCCCCGACCTGGTCTCCAGTTGCCGTAAGACAGGAGGTGGGGCTGGAGGAGGAGGCACGCTCAGCCCCCTCATGGGAGACCTTAACTTCTACCATTCGACAGGTTACCTCGGCCCCCCTCCCCAGCTCATGTCACAGGACGTGGTCAAGAAGAGGGGCCGTAAGCCCATCAAGCAAAAGAAAGAGGGGCCTCCCAGGCCCAGGGGTAGGCCTCGCATACGCCCGCAGCCAGAGCAGCACACGCCCTGCGGAATGTTGACCGGTGAGATGGGAGGAGGAACCGGAGTAGGAGGGGGAAATGGAGGAGGAATGGAGGGTAAACTGGGCAGGGACCGTGGTGGTGGATGCCGGGTGAGGAGAAATGACATGTTTATGGAGATGACTAGGAAGGAGCAGATGCAGCAACACCACCTTCAGCAACAACAGCATCCGCTCCACCACCAGGCTCCACAGCATCAGGAGCCTATACCACCTCTCAAGGTGAGTGATTTGAATTGAACTTTATTAATCCCCAGGGGGAAACATCGATGTAATAGCAGGCCTATACTTAAAGGGAAATTACACTTTCAAATCAAAGTTTGTTAAACGGTTTCAGATTTCTAAAGTAGTATAATGTCAAGATTAAACCACTTCCCATAAATCTGGATCTACACAACTGATGACATGGGATTCGAACTACATCATGACATCTGACAGCTTTTCATTTTGGAGTGGAATGTTCCTTTAAGGTGGCGGAAATAGAAACGTTTACTGTACTGTACTCTATTGGCGTTTAACAAAACTTTTCAATTTTTTTTCCTGTCGTAGATCAAACTGCCCATCGGCTCCATGTCCTCTTCCGACGACTTGCTGAGGATAGACTCTCTGTCTGGTACAGACCCCGCTCTGTCGGATGGCTCGGTGGGCTCGGCTCCCTCCCTTGGCCTGAGTCCCGGACCCCCGTGCGGAGGGACAGACTCCAACAGGACCCAGAACAAGAGCAAGCAGAACAGCCAGATGCTGAGTGATGGAGTGGACGGAGAGGGGATGGATGGAAGGGTAAAGGACTATTAAACTCTGTTTGGCCACTCAATCAGTTAAAATGTGTTTATCCTGTGTGTTGTATGTGACAAAATGTTAACCTTCTCAGTTGGTAAAATTAAGAGTGGAAACCAGTATTTCCCCTCTAATGAATCTGAATATTTTTTTTCTAACTCTATTCCTGACCCCCGACCCGCTTCCTCTATGTCTCTCTCTCAGGTGGATGAGAAGGATTCGGAATCCAAGGCGGGCTTCATGGCCTCCTTCATGGACTTCCTCAAGTCGGGAAAGAGACCTCAGGGCTTGGAAATGCCTGTGGGAATGGAATCAGGACATGGTGACGCCTCACCTCTCAAATGTGGAGGGCTCTGTCCCTTGTCCCCAGTGCCGCCTCCATTCGGGGAGGGTGAGGGCAACGGCGGCCTGGCCCTGGTTGGCTGCCCCAGCCCCTGCAAGCGCACCCTGGACGACGAGCTGAAGAGGAACCTGGAGACGCTGCCCTCGTTCTCCTCGGATGAGGAGGATTCGTTGGGCAAGAACCAGGACCTGCAGAAGAGCATCTCCTCAGCCATCTCGGCTCTCTACGATACACCGCAGCTGGCCTTCCAGCCCCCTCCTCCTCCCCACCCCAACCCCAACCCAGGCAGGCCCAGCTCACATCGACCACTCTGCAGCCCCCCACCCTCAGCCCCCAGACCGCCTCACACACCCCTCACACCCAGCTCCAGGCGGCCGAGCCGGCTGTACTACAGCGAGAGGACCGGGAGATGGAGGAGAATGATGATGAGGAGGAGAGGAAGATGGGAGGAGAGGGTGATGAGAGTGAAGTGAAGGTTATGGAAGAGGAGGCGCCAGAGTTTGAGACACTTGGTGCACCCAAATTAGAAGGTAAGGGAAATACCGGGCCGATACAGATCATATTGATTTTGCTGTCGATGATTGCCAATACCAGTAAGGCAAAAGGAGACTTTTTTTTTTTTTTTTTTTTACATTATGTCCTTGCGAGGTGAGGGGATCAACTGAGATTATAAATGAAAACTTTAATAAAAGTTGCACAGTGCAGCATAAAATGTGGCAAACGACCACTTAGTAGTAGTTTCCCATATATTTACTACTTTGGCTCAGATGTAATAGTATAAAATATTGTACCATAATATCGGAGCCCCTTGACTTTTTCCATATTTTGTTATGTTCTAAATTTGATTAAATTGTTGTTGTTTCTCAGCAATCTACACACAATACTCCATAATGACAAAGTCCCAGAAAACCCCTGAAATCTTTGCATATGTATTGAAAATAAAAAATTATCACGTTTACATAAGTATTCAGACCCTTTACTCAGTACTTTGTTGAAGTACCGTTGGCATCGATTACAGCCTTGAGTCTTCTTGGATGGGGAACATCGCTGCAGAGCTATTTTCAGGTCTCTCCAGAGATGTTCGATCGGGTTCAAGTCCGGGCTCTGGGTGGGCCACTCAAGGACATTCAGAGACTTGTCCCGTAGCTACTCCTGCATTGTCTGTGCTTTGTGCTTAGGGTCGTTGTCCTGTTGGAAGGTGAACCTTCGCCCCAGTCAGGTCCTGAGCGGCCAGCTCTAGGAAGAGTTGGTTGTTCCAAACTTCTTCCATTTATGAATGATGGAGACCACTGTGTTCTTAAGGGCCTTCAATGCTGCAGACATTTTTTGGTGCCCTTACCCAGATCTGTGCCTCGACACAATCCAGTCTCGAAGTGCAACAGACAATTCCTTTGACCTCATAGCTTGGTTTTAGCTCTGACATGCACTGTCAACTGTGGGATCTTATATAGACAGGTGTGTCTTTCCAAATTATGTCCAATCAATAGAATTTCCCACAGGTTGACTCCAATCAAGTTGTAGAAATGGAATAGGACGTACTTGAGCTAAATTACGAGTCTCATTGTTAAGGGTCTGAATACCTACAGTTGAAGTCAGAAGTTTACTTACACCTTAGCCAAATACATTTAAACTCAGTTTATCATAATTCCTGACATTTAATCCTAGTAAAAATTGTCTTAGGTCAGTTAGGATCAGCACTTTATTTTAAGAATGTGAAATGTCAGAATAATAGTACAGAGAATTATTTATTTCAGCTTTTATTTCTTTCATCACATTCCCAGTGGGTCAGAAGTTGGGTCAAACGTTTCGGGTAGCCTTCCACAATCTTCCCACAATAAGTTGGGTGAATTTTGGCACATTCCTCCTGACAGAGCTGGTGTAACTGAGTCAGGTTTGAAAGCCTCCTTGCTCGCACACGCTTTTTCAGTTCTGCCCACAAGTTTTCTATAGGATTGAGGTCAGGGCTTTGATGGCCACTCCAATACCTTGACTTTGTTGTCCTTAGGCCATTTTGCCTCAGCTTTGGAGGTATGCTTGGGGTAATTGTCCATTTGAAAGACCCATTTGCGACCAAGCTTTAACTTCCTGACTGATGTCTTTAGATGTTGCTTCAAAATATCCACGTAATTTTCCTCCCTCATGATGCGTGAAGTGCACCAGTCCCTCCTGCAGCAAAGCACCCCCACAACATGATGCTGCCACCCCCGTGCTTCACGGTTGGGAGGATATTCTTCAGCTTGCAAGCCTCCCCCTTTTTCCTCCAAACATAATGATGGTAATTATGGCAAAACAGTTATATTTTTGTTTCATAAGACCAGAGGACATTACTCCAAAAAGTACAATCTTTGTCCCAATATGAGTTGCAAACCGTAGTCTGACTTTTTTATGGCGGTTTTGGAGCAGTGGCTTATTTTATTAATCAGGTCTTGCCTGATTTCTTTTGATTTTCCCATGATGTCAAGCAAAGAGGCACTGAGTTTTAAGGTAGGCCTTGAAATACATCCACAGGTACACCTCCAATTGACTCAAATGATGTCAATTAGCCTATCAGAAGCTTCTAAAGCATGACATAATTTTCCAAACGGTTTAAAGGCACAGTCAACTTAGTGTATGTAAACTTCTGACCCACTTGAATTGTGATACAGTGAATTATAAGTGAAATAATCTGTCTGTAAACAATTGTTGTAAAAATTACTTGTGTCATGCACAAAGTAGATGTCTTAAGCGTCTTGCCAAAACTATAGTTTGTTAACAAGTCATTTGTGGTGGTTGAAAAACTAGTTTTAATGACTCCAACCTAAACATTTCTAAAAACTTGTTTTCGCAGTGTCATTAAGGGGTATTGTGTGTAGATTGAGGAATAAAAAAATTCAGAATAAGCCTGTAACGTAACAAAATGAGGAAAAGGTCAAGGGTCTGATTATTTTCCGAATGCGCTGTATATACTGAATAAAAATATAAATGCAACAATTTCAACGATTATACTGAGTTACAATTCATATAAGGAAATCAGTCAATCAAAATGAATTCGTTAGGCCTTAATCTATGGATTTCACATGACTGAGAGTACAGATATGCATCTGTTGGTCACAGATACCTTAAAAGGGTAGGGGTATGGATCAGAAAACCAGTCAGTATCTGGTGCGAGAACCATTTGCCCCCTGCAGTGTGACCCATCTCCTTCGGATAGAGTTAAGCAGGCTGTTGATTGTGGCTTGTGGAATGTTGTCCCACTCCTTTTCAATAGCTGTGCGAAGTTGCTGTATATTGGCGTGAACTGGAATACGCTGTCGTACATGTCGATCCAGAGCATCACAAGCGTGCTCAATGGGTGACATGTCTGGTGAGTATGCAGTTCATGGAAGAACTGGGACTTTTTCAGCTTCCAGGAATTGTGTACAGATCCTTGCGACACGGGGCAGCGCATTATCATGCTGAAAAATGAGGTGATGGTGGTATCCAGCAATGGGCTTGCAGGATCTCATCATGGTATCTCTGTGCATTGAAATTGCCATTGATAAGATTCAATTGTGTTCGTTGTCCGTAGCTTATGCCCGCCTATACCATAACCCCACCACCACCATGGGCACTCTATTCTCAACGTTGACATCAGCAAACCGTTCGCCCACACAACGCCATACCCGTGGTCTGCAGTTTGTGAGACCAGTTGGACGTACTGCTAAACTCCAAACGGCTTATGGTAGAGAAATGAACATTCAATACTCTGGCAACAGCTCTGGTGGACATTCCTGCGTTCACCATGCCAATTGCACTTTTGTGACAAAATTGCACATTTTAGAGTGGCCTTTTATTGTCCCTAGCACAAGGTGCACCTGTATAATGATCATGCTGTTTAATCAGCTTCTTGAAATGCCACACCTGTCAGCTGAATGGATCTTGACAAAGGAGAAATGCTCAATAACAGGGATGTAAACAAATTTGGGCACACTTTACATCTTGCATTTGTTTTTGTTTTCAGTTTAGATAATATATATATTTTTGGAACCAGGAAAAAACTTTCCCCTTCTCATATCTTACAAGACTTTTATTCATATTCTTGTTGTTTCAGCTCATGCCCCATTTTTCTTCAAATTTATTTTCACGAGTTCGCTCATGACAAATAATTAATTTAGCCTGTGGCTGTGCTGTTGCTGTAAAATTCTGTCCTTGAATCGATTTCCTATTGCACACACAGTAAAGAACTGGGTAAAATAAATGATAGTCCCATTGTTATGATGATAGTTCTAAAAGTTTGAACTGAATGATCTTAAAGGCCCACAACTGTGATCTTTACAGCTGTTTTGGTTATTTAAATGATACCTTAAATACCTGTTGACTCGTTAAAAAAAATACA
Organism: Brachymystax lenok tsinlingensis; assembly: GCA_030435695.1. Taxonomy (NCBI): domain Eukaryota; kingdom Metazoa; phylum Chordata; class Actinopteri; order Salmoniformes; family Salmonidae; genus Brachymystax; species Brachymystax lenok. The sequence continues at coordinate 29,078,910 of CM059780.1, forward strand.
TTAGCACTTCTCTCCATATTCCAGATTCCCTCCCAGAGTCCCAGGAGGCACCAGTCGCCTCCCCACCTCCCTCCGCCTCCCCCACTCAATCCTTCTCTCCCTCTCCCCCTCCTTCCCCCTTACCTCCCTCTCTCTCCCTTCATCACCCCTGCCCCCACAAGAAGCACCACAACAGCAGAAGTCCCAACCTCTGAGCCCCCTTCCTCCTTTCAATCCCTCCCCTCTTCATCCTGCTCCCGCCACCCTCCCTCTCTATCCCTCCCCTCTTCATCCTGCTCCCCCCACCCTCCCTCTCTCCTCCCCGCTTCCTCCGTCATCCCCGGCCTCGGAGTTCCCCAAGTACTCACCGGAGCCCCTCGCGTCCCCGGAAGAAGCCCCTGCCTCTCAGGTCACCTCGCTGCATGTGGCTCAGAAGCAGGAGGATGCCGCCATCGCTGGAGAGAGCGAGGAGGATGAGAGCGAGAGCGGAGGTGAAGGCATTTTTCGAGAGCGGGACGAGTTTGTGGTGCGTGTGGAAGACATTGCAACTATGAAGGTATTTGTGTGCTTGCGTGTATGTGTGAGTAAAAAATACATCACTAACCAACAGTCGCTAGGTTTGATGATTTGTCAATATAGTCCATTTGTTACGTTAAGTATGTGTGTGTGCATATACGGTAGGTGTGTGTTCAGTATGTGATGTATTCACTCCCTCACCCATCAAACCCTAGCTGGCCCTGAAGACCGGTCGAGAGCCTCCCCCCATCTGGAGGGTGCAGAAAGCCCTGCTGCAGAAGTTCAGCCCTGAGATCAAGGACGGAGAGAGGCAGTTCTGTGCCACCAGCAACGTGAGTCAGTCCGTCTGTCCCCCAAACACATGACTGTCACTGCTCAATGTCAACACAGAATGCATGTTTCTGTCTATCAACAGGGCACGCAACAGAAAATGTTTTAAAACACTTTGGAAAGGAAAATTTAAAATGAAATTAAAATTCTCTACCTGATTCAGTACCTTTTCCTCCATTTAGTGCCTAATGAACACGACCCTGATGATGTCTGTCTGTGTAGTTGTTTGTTGCGTTACAGGTAGTCTAAATTCTCAGAAGAGTGCTTATATCATATTAATGTGATTCCTGAGATCTAAAATGCCCAAAACGTTTCTAGATCAGCACTATTTAGCCTTTTTAGATTGTAACAAATGGACAGTGGTCCTGGTCCTAGAACAACACTCCTACTCTGAGACACTTTGACTGCGGAACCTGATAAACTGTGCAGCACAACTGCAATAAAGATTACCTGGAACAGGCCCATTTTGATTTGTGTGGACCCAAGATAGGTACTTATTGAACAGCTACTCATCAGGTATCCAAATAAACAAAATGGCTACTCTTTCTCTTCAGTATCTGGGTTATTTTGGAGATGCCAAGAGGCGGTACCAGCGCCTGTATGTCAAGTTCCTGGAGAACGTTAACAAGAAGGACTACGTGAGAGTGTGCTCTCGACGACCCTGGCACAGACCATCTGGACTGAGGTACCCATTAGGGGATTTATTCAATTCTATTCTAGACATGTCCAGTGTTTTATGCCTTCACTTCTCAAAGTTTTTATTCTACCTTGTCATTGAACAATCCATAAGACAGTACTGTCCGAAAGATATGCTTGGAAGGTTTATTACTTGCACCTCTCAAATATACATTTCGGAGAGTGCTGTCCTGTTGAATGTCCATGGACAATGTTTAAGAGGAAAATACTAGCCTAAAGAGCTAACATGGTGTTTGCACTTCGATCTAGCCATCCAGTGTGTTCCAGAAAATCTGAAGTAGCCAGCATACTGAAAAATGTAGCCAGCTAAAGGGTGCGAGGGCATGACCCCCCCCCCACAAAATGAGGGTTAGTAGTCAGCTAATTTGCTGGCAGCGGGCGCTTATGGAACTGGCCTCCTGAAATATTGTTTCCTTCTCTTTATTCAAATCTCCACACGTCTTCAACAGGCGACAGGCCCTTCCCAAAATGGCGTCCCCACCTCCCACCACCCTGACCCCGCCTCGAGCCGAGAGGGAGCAGCAGCAGCGAGTGGCACCGCCACGTGAGCCAGTGCAGCGCGAACCGAGGGAGAGAACAAGGGCAAAGAACGAACAGCGAGAAAAAGCAGCCGCGGGGTTGAATGAGAAGCAGAAAGAGAAGAGGGTGCAGCCATCTCAGGAGAAGCCTGAGAAACGGGCCGCCGCCGCAGCGGCAACGATGGAACGAGGGAAGGGGAAAGAGGAGAAGAAAGGAGGAGTGGAGAAAGAGAAGCTGGAGTGCCCTCCCAAGTCGAAGCCAGCCAAGGTCAAGGCAGAGCCTCCTCTGAAAAAGAGGAAGAAGTGGCTGAAGGAGGTCCCCTCGTCATCTGATTCAGAATCGTCCGAGGAGGCAGCCAGTGAGGATGAGAGTGAGAAGCCATTTTGTGCCTATATGGCCAGTTTCCCAGACACGGATTAAGCCTAGTCCAGGACTAAAGAGCATTCTCATTGGAGATTCTAATTTGAAATAGATTTTTAGTCCAAGACTAGGCATAAACTGTGTCCGTGAAAGTAGCCCATAATGTTTTTGATACTTTGTACCGATTTATTGATAGCTACACCATACATACTATATAGTGCACTACTTTGGGCCCTGGTCAAAAGTAGTGCACTATAAAGGGAATAGGGTGCCAATTGGAATGTAGACAACATCTGTTTAGCCTTTCAGTTTATGTTTGTGCAGTCAAACTGGGTGGAGAGATTATGAGATGGTCGGGGGAGTAATAGATGTCTGTATCTGCCTTCAATGAATGCAATAGAATGACAAAAAGAAAATCGGTCAGGAATGTATTTGGCAATTGGGTAAAGATGCTGTGTGTTTGTAGTGTTGTCACGATAGGAACACACAATGCAGACTACACTATTTTGTCCTTTATGAATTGTACTGTTACATATTGTGTGCTATAGCATTTTTTTTTACAACATAAGATAACATGCCTGTTATGGCCGTCTTCCTCAGTTTCCATGCCATGATACGAGTATTTTGATACAGGTATTGTGCCAACCCTATGTATGTGTTTGTGTGTGTGTTGTGTTTAAACCCTGTATGTGTGTGTAACCCCTGTGCAGTGCCAGTGCGAGGCGGGGTGAACAACCGGGCCATGCGCGAGATGTTCAGGAGCTATGTGGAGATGCTGGTCAGCACGGCCCTGGACCCCGACATGATCCAAGCCCTGGAGGATACAGACGGTGAGAGCCCAGAACACACACACACATACACGGCCCTGGACCTCGACATGTTCCAAACCCTGGAGGACAGACAGTGAGAGCAGAACACACACACACACACGGCCCTGGACCTCGACATGATCCAAACCCTGGAGGACAGACAGTGAGAGCAGAACAGTCAATTTCAAGGAATTATAACTTTTTTATTTTGATTTTGGAATAAATTAAAATGTGGCACTGACTCACCCATGGATTGATGATTTAGCATTGTCTCAATGAAAAGTTCAAGAATCGACGAGCTTGTGCGACATGCACGTGCAGATACAATTCTGCAAGAGTTAGCGGCAGGTGGACAAGAAATATCGACCTCGTAGTACGGATGAAGCCTGAGCTGTAATGTACACCTAACTGAAGCTGGCTAGCTTTAGAAAACCCTGAGTAGATCTAGCTTCCTTCGTAGTACTGCCCCTTCCAATTTAAGCCATTAAAGGCCAAGGCCGACCGCAGTACTACAGGCATTGTTTGCAGAAAACAGGATCCCCTTCGTGGTCAGTCTTCGTGTAAATAAAATTATGTTTCCGAAGATGATTTTTGTACCAATAATTGCTTCTAATACACAAGATGTACAGTATGTCCTTGAACCGATTTATTAAAAAAGTTAATAGTTTCTAATGGAAGCCTGCAGTACCCCGGTCAGCCTTCAACTTGAGTTACTCAATGAGAAGGGGCAGCACTGAGCTAGCCTGCAACGTCACTCCCTGGAGTAGCTCAAACTGCGCATGTTATGTCTCCATGAGACGCCATCTTAACCGACTTCATTTGGCTTCAAAGCGCTATTGAGTCTTCAAATAGGAATGAATGGTGTCACGTGATTGATGTCTTTGTCCATTCATATACTGAACAAAAATATAAATGCAAAATGCAACAATTTCAACGATTTTACAGTTAATATAAGGAAATCAGTTAATTTAAATAAATCCTTATCTATGGATTTCACATGACTGGGCAGGGGGGCGCAGCCATGAGTGAGCCTGGGAGGGCATAGGCCCACCCACTTGGGAGCCAGGCTTTATTACAGACAGAAATGCTCCACAGTTTCATCAGTATTCCGGGTGGCTGGTCTTAGACGATCCCGCAGTTGAAGAACCTGGATGTGGAGGGACTGGCATGGTTAGACGTGGTCTGTGTTTGTGAGGCCGGTTGGACTACTGCAAAAATTGTCCATAACGATGTTGGAGGCGGCTTATGGTAGAGAAATGAGCATGCAATTCTCTGGCAACAACTCTGGTGGACATTCCTGCAGTCAGCATGCCAATTGCACGCTCCCTCAACATGAGACATCTGTGGCATTGTGTCGTGTAACAAAACTGCACATTTTAGTGGCCTTTTATTGTCCCCAGTACAAGGTGCACTTGTGTAATGATCATGCTGTTTACTCAGCTTCTTGAAATGCCACACCTGGCAGGTGGATGGATTATCTTGGCAAAGGAAAAATGCTCACTGAAAAGGATGCAAACAAATTTGTGCACAAATAGAGAAATAACCTTTTTTTGCATATGGACATTTCTGGGATCTTTTATTTCAGCTCATGAAACATCAACACTTTACATATTTTTGGTGTGTGTGTGTGTGTGGTCATTGCAAGAAATGGCCCGTCTTTTGTTGACCAATTAGAAGGCTGCACCATTAGAATGCAATTTAGTGTGGGCCCAATAAACATTTTGGAGAAAGTGTTTTACAATACTAGCATTCCACTATTACCGTAGACATACGAAGGACGTTTTCTGAAATTACAATGCAAAAATATTACATAGCTCCTTTAATCAAATGTTATTTTGTGTTAAATAGTAATATTCAAACGCATATCACAGTACACATTTAGTAATGACAGGATGCATTTGAAATTTCACAAGCTGTAAAACTTCTATGACTTAATGCGTTTTAATTTTTTGGATAGGAGTTGGGAAAAATGGCTTGTGCATTGATAAGCACACCAAAGATAACGTTAATAATATGATTAATAAAAGAAAGACGGCACTTCTAATAGCCTATTTCCCACCATAGCCAGCTGTATTTGCAGGATGAACTTTCTTTTTTATTTTGGCAAAAATTAAAATGTGGCATGGATTACTATTTCAGCGTTGTCTCAATGAAGACTTTGGCGTTCGACTATCCACGTTCAACACGAATGCGCAGTTACAAGCTGGCTCGAGTTAATGGCGGTTGCATGATAAATATCTACCTTCGTAACATGGATGAAGCCTGAGCTAGAATTTTGAAGCTAACTGAAGCTGGCTAGGTTTAGAAAATCATGAAAAGATCTAACTAGCGTCGTAGTATACCCCTCTGGACCCGACATGACACAACACTCACACGCACGGCCCTGGACCCCGACATGATCCAAACCCTGGAGGACACCGAAGTTGAGCGCAGAACACACTCATTCACACACACACACACACACACACACACACACCAATATTTTACCAATATTTTGTAAGAAAAGCTGTATCTAACATACAATGCATACCAGTGGGCCTGGGTCATGTTCATTAGGCACCAAATGGAAGAAATTGGACTGAAACAGGGTGGGACCATTTGGAAGTTGTTCAATAGGAAATGCTGATTTGCATTTTCTGTTACATTAAACTTTTTCCATGGTGTGTCCTAATGAACAGGCCCTGTTCAGGAGCGTGCAAAGTTACAGAATGTCCAGATAAACATATTGTGTAGAACAGATATGATTATCTATCATGATAAAATTGGAAATCATGTCTGATTTATTCATAACATTCAGAATGTTTCACCTCACTGAATTACACCCCAGTAGCATCTAGGGAGTTGGAGTTAGTCTTTCTGGCCCCTTAGGGACGAATCCTAATTTACCTGCCATCCTTTGGGACGAATCCTAACTTTCCTATGCCCCTTGGGGCAGAGAAATGTTTGCAAATCTGAAGGAATGGACATACAGTTGAAGTCGGAAGTTTACATACACCTTAGCCAAATACATTTAAACTCAGTTTTTCACAATTCCTGACATTTAATCCTATTAAAAATTCCCTGTCTTTGGTCAGTTAGGATCACCACTTTTTTATTTTAAGAATTTGAAATGTCAGAATAATAGTAGAGAGAATGATTTATTTCAGCTTTTATTTTTTTCATCACATTCCCAGTGGGTCAGAAGTTTATATACACTCAATTAGTATTTGGTAGCATTTGCCTTTTAAATTGTTTAACTTGGGTCAAATGTTTCGTGTAGCCTTCTACAAGCTTCCCACAATAAGTTGGGTGAATTTTGGCCCATTCCTGCTGACAGAGCTGGTGTAACTGAGTCAGGTTTGTAGGCCTCCTTGCTCGCACACGCTTTTTCAGTTCTGCCTACAAATGTTCTATAGGACTGAAGTCAGGGCTTTGTGATGGCCACTCCAATACTTTGACTTTGTTGTCCTTAAGCCATTTTGCCACAACTTTGGAAGTATGCTTGGGGTCATTGTCCATTCGGAAGACCCATTTGCGACCAAGCTTTAACTTCCTGACTGATGTCTTGAGATGTTGCTTCAATATATCCACATAATTTTCCTGCCTCATGATGCCATCTATTTTGTGAAGTGCACTAGTCCCTCCTGCAGCAATGCACCCCCACAACATGATGCTGCCACCCCCTGTGCTTCACGGTTGGGATGGTGTTCTTCGGCTTGCAAGCATCCCCCCTTTTTCCTCCAAACATAACGATGGTCATTATGGCCAAACAGTTCTGTTTTTGTTCCATCAGACCAGAGGACATTACTCAAAAAAGTACGAACTTTGTCCCCATGTGCAGTTGTAAACCATAGTCTGGCTTGTTTATGCTTTGGAGCAGTGGCTTCTTCCTTGCTGAGTGGCCTTTCCTGTCGATACAGGACTGGTTTTACTGTGGATATAGATACTTTTGTACCTGTTTCCTCCAGCATCTTCACAAGGTTGATTTGCACTTTTCACACAAGTACGTTAATCTCTAGGACGTGGTACCTTCAGGCGTTTGGAAATTGCTGTTTTAAAGGCACAGACAACTTAGTGTGTGTAAACTTCTGACCCACTGGAATTGTGATACAGTGAGTTATAAGTGAAATAACCTGTCTGTAAACAATTGTTGGAAAAATTACTTGTGTCATGCACAAAGTAGATGTCCTAACCGTCTTGCCAAAACTATAGTTGGTTAACAGGAAATTTGTGGAGTGAGTTTTAGTGACTCCAACCTAAGTGTATGTAAACTTCCGACTTCAACTGTAGGTCTTGCAATATGTCAATGATTTGTGAGAAAGTACAAGTTGCCTCATGCGTATCCCAAGTTGAGGACTTAGCCCTAAATCATTCTGATTAGGAGTTAGATGTATTTGAAAGAACGGGACACTGTAGCCTAATTGACACAATAGGGCCAGGCCGAGCTGGACTGGTTTGGCCTGGTTACGCATTCACCTTAATTGCTGGAACAAGGTTATTAGAAAGTGTCTGATTCAGCAGTTGATTTGTGCTCATTTGTGAAAAGCAACTAGTGTGGTCATGTCAGCAAAAAGTTTTGTAAGGGCCCAAATCTTAATGTTAAATTTAATGGAAACTATACTGTTCTGAACGACCAGTTGAAGAATGTTGTGATTATGGTGGCTGAGAGAGCAATTGTTTGGTGTTTTGAGATTTCAAATGTTCAAACCACTATTGATCAGTCAACGCCACACACACCAAACAAGAGCAAACATACCTTGGAGAATGTTGAAGAACAGTGTACATTGTTGTAGGAAAGTGTGTCGTTCAGTACAAACAGTTGCGCAATGTATTAAAATGTTACATCAACTGAATATGCCCCTGGTTAGCCTCCCCAAGGTTTGGAATGATTGACAGCTGTGTGAAACATATCAATTTAATAATATTTTGCTCTCCATCTCCATTGGTTTCCTCAGATGAGCTGTACCTCCCCGGGATGAGGAAGATTGACGGCATCATTGTGGAACAGAAGAGGAGGCTGATGAGGAGAGTCAACATGGGTACTCAGCACCAGGTAACCTGCTCTGAATATACTCTGTGTGTGTATATACAGTACCAGTCAAAAGTTTGGACACACTTACTCATCCCAGGGTTTTTCTAGATTTTTACTTCTTTTCTACATTGTAGAATAATATTGAAGACATCAACTATGAAGTATCACATATGGAATCATGTAACCTAAAGAGTGTTAAAGATTCTTCAAAGGAGCTACGCTTTGCCTTGATGACAGCTTTGCACACTCTTGGCATTCTCTCAACCAGCTTCACCTGCAATGCTTTTCCAACAGTATTGAAGGAGTTCCCACATATGCTCAGTATTGAAGGAGTTCCCACATATGCTGAATCACGTATCAAGAACAGTTCCTTCACTCTGTGGTCCAACTCATCCCAAACCATCTCAATTGGGGTGAGGTTGGGTGATTGTGGATGCCAGGTCATCTGATGTAGCACTCCATCACTTTCCTTCTTGGTCAAATAGCCCCTACACAGCCTGGAGGTGTGTTGGGTCATTGTCTTGTTGAAAAACAAATTATAGTCCCTCTAAGCGCAAACCAGATGGGATGGCGTGTCGCTGCAGAATGCTGTGGTAGCCATGCTGGTTAAGTGTGTCTTGAGTTCTAAATAAATCACAGACTAAGCACCATCACACCACCACCTCCATGCTTCACAGTGGGATCCACACATGCCGAGATCATCCGTACACCTACTCTGCGTCTCACAAAGACAAGACGGTTGGAACTAAAAATCTCAAATTTGGACTCATCAGACCAAAAGACAGAATTCCACCAGTCTAATGTCCATTGCTCGTGTTTCTTGGCCCAAGCAAGTCTCTTATTATTGGTGTCCTTTAGTAGCGGTTTCTTTGCAGCAATTTGACCATGAAGGCCTGATTCATGCAGTCTCCTCTGAACAGTTGATGTTGAGATGTCTGAACTCAGTGTACATTGTTGTAGGAAAGTGTGTCGTGTGTCGTTCAGTACAAACAGTTGCGCAATGTATTAAAATGTTTCATCAACTGAATATGCCCCTGGTTAGCCTCCCCAAGGTTTGGAATGATTGACAGCCGTGAGGTGCAGTTTGGAATGATTGACAGCCGTGAGGTGCAGTTAACTCTAATGAACTTATCCTCTGCAGCAGAAGCAACTCTGGGTCTTCCTTTCCTGTGGCGGTCCTCATGAGAGCCGGTTTTATCATAGCACTTGGTTTTTGCAACTGCACTTGAAGAAACATTCAAAGTTCTTGACATTTTCCGGATTGACTGACCTTCATGTCTTAAAGTAATGATGGACTATCATTTATTTTTGCTTATTTCAGCTGTTCTTGCCATAATATGGACTTAGTCTTTCACCAAATAGGGCTATCTTCTGTATTAGAGGTCGGCATGGCCGATTTAATTAGGGACGATTTCAAGTTTTATAACAATCGGTAATCGTCATTTTTAGACGCCGATTATGGCCAATTACATTGCATTCCACGAGGAAACTGCGTGGCAGGCTGACCACCTGTTACGCGAGTGCAGCAAGGAACCAAGGTAAGTTGTTAGGTAGCATTAAACTTACCTTTTATAAAAACAATCAATCTTCACATAATCACCAGTTAACTACACATGGTTGTTGATATTACTAGATTAACTAGCTTGTCCTGCGCTGCATATAATCAATGCGGTGCCTAATTTATCATCCAATCACAGCCTACTTCGCCAAACGGGTGATGATTTAACAAAAGCACAATCGTTGCACGAATGTACCTAACCATAAACATCAATGCCTTTCTTAAAATCACATCTCAAACACAGAAGTTAATTTTTTTAAACCTGCATATTTAGTTAAAAACAGGCAATGTTAACTAGGGAAATTGTGTTTTCACTTCTCTTGCGTTCATTGCACGCAGAGTCAGGGTATATGCAAAAGTTTGGGCCGCCTGGCTCGTTGCAAACTAATTTGACAGAATTTTACATAATTATGACATAACATTGAAGGTTGTGCAATGTAACTGCAATATTTAGACTTAGGGTTGCCACCTGTTCGATAAAATACGGAACGGTTCTGTATTTCACTGAAAGAATAAACATTTTGTTTTCTAAATGATAGTTTCCGGATTTGACCATATTAATGACCAAAGGCTTGTATTTCTGTGTTTATTATATTATAATTAAGTCTATGATTTGATAGAGCAGTCTGACTGAGCGGTGGTAGGCAGCAGCAGGCTCATAAGCATTCATTTAAACTTTACCTCGTTTGCCAGCAGCTCTTAGCAATGCTTGAAGCACAGCTCTGTTTATGACTTCAAGCCTATCAACTCTTGAGATTAGGCTGGCAATAAGTGCCTATAAGAACATCCAATAGTCAAAGGTATATGAAATACAAACGGTATAGAGAGAAGTAGTCGACGCATCATAATTCCTATAATAACTACCACCTAAAACTTCTTAACTGGGAATATTGAAAAACTGGGAATATTGAACCACCAGCTTTCAAATGTTCTGAGTAAGGAACTTAAATGTTAGCTTTTTTTACATGGCACATATTGCACTTTTACTTTCTTCTCCAACACTGTGTTTTTGCATTATTTAAACCAAATTGAGCATGTTTCATTATTTAAGACTAAATATATTTTCCTTATCTATTCTATTAAGTAAAAATAAGTGTTCATTCAGTATTGTTGTAATTGTCATTATTACAAATATATATAAAAATCGGTCTATTTAATCGGTATCGGCTTTTTTTGGTTCTCCAATAATCGGTATCGGCTTTTAAAAATCATAATCGGTCGACCTCTTCTGTATACCACCCCTAACACAACTGATTGGCTCAAACGCATTAAGAAGGAAAGAAATTCCACAAATTAACTTTTAACTAGGCACACCTGTTAATTGAAATGCATTCCAGGTTACCTTATGAAGCTGGTTGAGAGAATGCCAAGTGTGCAAAGCTGTCATCAAGGCAAAGGGTGGTTACTTTGAAGAATCTCAAATATAAAATACGTTTTGATTTGTTACGTGATTCCATATGTTATTTCATAGTTTTGATGTCTTCACTATTATTCTCCAATGTAGAAAATAGTAAAAATAAAGGAAAACCCTGGAATGAGTAGGTTTCCAAACTTTTGACTGGAACTGTGTGTTGTGTATACAGTGCATTCGGGAAGTATCCAGACCCCTCTTCCCACCTTTGGTTACATTACAGCCTTTATCTAAAACGTATTCAATCGTTTTTTCCCCCTAATCAATCTACACACAATACCCAATAATGATAAAGCAAAAACAGGTTACTCTATTTTAAATTTTTTCAAGTTTATAAAAAATAAACTGAAATATCACATTTACAGAAGTATTCAGACCCTTTACTCAGTACTTTGTTGAACACCTTTGGCAGCGATTACAGCCTTGAGTCTTCTTGGGTATGATGCTACAAGCTTGGCACACCTGTATTTGGGTAGTTTCTCCCATTTTTCTCTGCAGATCCTTTCAAGCTCTGTCAGGTTGGATGGGGAGCGTCCCTGCACAGCTATTTTCAGGTCTCTCCAGAGATGTTCGATGGGGTTCAAGTCCCGACACTGGCTGGGACACTGAAGGACATTCAGAGACTTGTCCCGAAGCCATTTCTGCGTTTTTTTGGTGTGTGCTTCACCTCAGTCTGAGATCCTGAGCTCTCTGCAGCAGGTTTTCGTCAAGGATCTATCTATACTTTGCTCCATTCATCTTTCCCTCTATCCTGACTAGTGTCCCAGTCCCTGCTGTTGAAAAACATTGGGCTGTCATGTGCCTTTTTCTGAGCAGTGATTTCTGTCTGGCCACTCTACCAAGGCCTGATTGGGTGCTGCAGAGATGGTTGTCCTTCTGGAAGGTTCTCCCAACTCTGGAGCTCTGTCAGAGTGACCATTGGGTTCTTGGTTACCTCCCCGACCAAGGCCCTTCTCCCCCGATTGCACAGTTTGGCTGGGCGGCCAGCTTTAGGAAGAGTCTGGGTGGTTCCGAACCTCTTCCATTTTAGAATGATGGAGGCCGCTGTGTTCTTGGGACCTTCAATGCTGCAGAAATGTTTTGGTACCCTTCCCCAGATCTGTGCCTCGACACAATCCTGTCTCTGAGTTCTATGGACAATCCCTTTGACCTCTTGGCTTGGTTTTTGCTCTGACATGCACTCAACTGTGGGACCTTTTATATAGACAGGTGTGTGCCTTTCCAAATCATGTCCAATCAATTGAATTTACCACAGGTGGACTCTCATCAAGTTGTAGAAACATCTCAAGGATGATCAATGGAAACAGGAGGGACCTGAGCTCAATTTCGAGTCTCATAGCAAAAGGTCTGAAAACTTATGTAAATAAGGTATTTCTGTTTTTATATTATTTATGACATTTTCAAACATTTAAAAAACCTGTTTTCACTTTGTCTTTATGGGGTATTGTGTGTAGATTGATGAGGAAAAACATTTTATTCATTTGAGAATAGTGTTTTTGTAAAATGGTTAAATAAAAATATTTTTCCTCAGTCTACACACAATACCCCATAAAGACAAAGCAAAAACAGGTTTTTGAAATGTTTGCAAATGTATAAAAAAACTAAATATGTTATTTACATAAGTATTCAGACCTTTTGCTATGAGACTAGGTGTGTGTGTTATATATTATATATGTGTGTGTGTGCACGCCTTCCTAATATTGAGTTGCACCCCAATTTCCCCTCAGAACAGCCCCAATTTGTTGGGGCATGGACTACAAGCTGTCGAAAGCATTCCATAGGGATGCTGGCCCATGTTGACTCCAGTGCTTTCCACAGTTGTCAAGTTGGCTGTATGTCCTTTTTGAGCGTGAAAAACCTAGCAGCATTGCAGTTCTTGACACACCTTTATACCGGGTGCGCCTGGCACCTACTACCATACGCCGTTCAAAGGCACTTAAATCGTTTTTGCTTTCCCATTCACCCTCTGAATGGCACACATATACAATCAATGTCTCAATTGTCTCAAAGCTTAAAAATTCTTTAACATGTCTCCTCCCCTTCATCAACACTGGTTTTTAAAGTAGATTGATTAACTGACATCAATAAGGGATCATAGCTTTCACCTGGTCAGTCTGTCATGGCAAGAGCATGTGTTCCTAATGTATTCTTCACTATGTGTATGCGTCTCTGTCCATCTGTATGTATTTGTTTGCAGGATTCTCATCAATTTACATTTTATATTTGTTTTATAGAATGTTATATTTTGTTTCTATTTAAACTCAAAAGACAGATGATACAGGGATTGGGCACCTAGAAGTTCTAGCCTTTCAATATTCAAGGTCTACCTTGTTTCATTCTGTCCTTCCTATTTCTCTCTCTCCACCCGTTTAGGAGACCCTGCACACATACCCTCAGATGGCGGGGAACCCCCTGGACTCAGGAGCTGTGAGGGTGCGGTTCAGTGGGGAGGGCTACAACCGCAAGACTCTCAACAGAGTCAAGAAGAGCCTACCCAAACCACAGGTGTGTGTGTGTGTTTGTTGGTAATACTGTGTGTTTGTTTGGGGGTTGTCCATCTATTGTTTTTATACTATTAGTTTAACCTCTCTGTCTTCCGCCAGGACCTTAAACTGTCAGCAGAGTCATGTCGGATCTACAGCCTCTATCACTCCCTGCATCATTATAAATATCATACTTTCTTACACTGTAAGAAAGAGGTAAGGACATCCGACCTGTATTTTATACTATTGTAATAGATAGGCCTTATTGATATATTTTTTTCTTGTTGCAATATTTAAATATCGTATCAAGAACAGTTCTCTTGTTTCTCTCCTGCTGTGGCTTATTTTATTATTTTTTTTTTCGATTTACCCAGCAGAAATATTAGTCCGTGTTTTCTAATTCCCATACCATTGCTTATATTTTTCCAATAAACACGAGTCGTAATATATTGTGTTTTATATGTCCCATGCTGACATAGTCAACTAAATGAAATTCATACTTCATTGCCAATCAACAATGGTTGATAGGAATTCTAAATATTTTGTTTATATTAATATTGTGTTTCCCCAGCATACATCAAATATTGTTTATCCCTTAGATACACCATAGCCTACACATGTACTTCTATTTATCAAATAGACATACCATTACCATAGTCAAAACATATATTGTGCTTATATTTGTTTCCCTGGCAGACATCATATATTGTGTTTATATTCTGTCTTCCCCGGCAGACCAACACTATAGAGGAAGCAGCTGAGGACCCTGGGCAGGAAGAGGTGGTGCAGCAGTGTATGGCCAACCATGGCTGGCTGGACACCCTCTTCAACTCCTTCATCGAGCTGCTCACACTCAGCACCAAGGCCTGAGAGACAGACCAAGGGGAAGGAATACGGAAAGAAAGAGGGAGAGCCAAAGAACATAAGGCACAGAAACTAGGGCCCCAGAAACAGAGGTTGGTGAACGAGTGGAAACGAGGAAATGGAGTTGTATAGAGGCCTCATCCCGCCTGGAATCGTGTGGGTCTGAGGGACAACTTGAAAGGCCACTCTAGGAACAAGAGGGTTGGTAGGTGTGACCTTGGAGAGTGACCTCTCCTTAGTTGCTCAATTACTAAAGTATAGAATTACTTGACCTTGAGAATGGATGATGACCCCACAGGTGCTGGGGTCATTCCTGATGGGCCAAGAGAGGAGACTGACCAATCAGGAGACTAAGACCGACGTTAGGGTCACAGAAAAGACAAGGCAGAAGGATGAGCTATTGCACCAAGTCACGGAGGATTGTCATACTGACATTGTAAAACTGTGTCCAAAACAGTTCAGAGAGAATCTATTACTGTTTCGTTTTTACATAAATTATCTTTTAAAGACTTTTAACGGCTTTTAACACGTGGACGTGGGCGAGAATGCTTTTTAAAACATTGTGTTAGAGGAGTGCAGTGAGCGGTGTGACTATATGGGAAAGGATGCAACATAAAGATGTTAATTCTCTCGCTCGCTCTATGCGACAGTAGTCGACAGTACCGGCGCGCTATGTGGTAGTATATAAACACATTTGTATTATTTATGAGGTTTTTAATATAAACTCTCACAAGCGCTGGGATGCCGCCTAAGCATTTTAAGTAACATTTTTCACAGGTTATACATAAAATCGTACACCCACATATCTGAGCTGTCTTCCTTTTTTTTTTTCTATACAAAAGATTTGAGGACGAGACGAAAACATGTTATCAACTATGTCTGTAAAAGGGGAGAATGGGAGAGTATATTTTAAACATAGACATTGTAGTGCTTTAGTTTATTCATCAGAATCATGCAGGTTACAAAATTTTAAACGAATAACCATATCCAGTTCTTTTACATGAGTGGTTATAAATAAGTCATATTTAAAAAGGAAATAGTCATTTCATTTTTATCAGTTTGATGTTTGGGCATATTACTATGTTTCCATCAAAAAGTCAATCAAATTTTCCTTCGAAACAAAGTCTGTGTAAATATTGTATAGTTCTTGACACATTGTTTTCTTCTGTACATTAACCCTGTATTTGAAAAACAAATAAAACCGGCAAAGAGCAATTTGTTGTTGAAATCAATGTATATGAAATGCAACAACTCCTCCACTATGCTGATCCTCAACACTGGATCATAACAAGAGTGCATGCTCAGCCCCCTCCTGCACTCCCTGTTCGCCCATGACGGCGTGTCCACGCATGTCTCCAATTCAATCATCAAGATTTGTAGATGCCAACAGTGGTAGGTAGGCCTGTTTACCAACAACAATGAGACAGCCTACAGGGAGGAGGTGAAGGCCCTGGCAGAGTGGTGCCAGGAAATGAACCTCTCCATCAACGTCAACAAAACGAAGGAGCTGATTGTGGACTTCAAGAGACAGCAGAAAGCAGGTAAAAAGCTTTAAGTTCCTCGGCGTGCAGGTCACTGACAACCTGAAATAGTCCATCCACACAGAAGAAGTTGTAACAACAGCACCTCTTCAACCTCAGGAGGCCTGTTCACCTCACTACCATCTAGAACACAGGTGTCCAACTCATTCCACGGAGGGCAGTGTCTGCTGGTTTTTGCTCCCTTGTACTTGATTGATTGAATTAAGTTCACTGATTAGTAAGGAACTCCAAACCTGGTTGTCAAGGTCTTAATTGAAAGTAAAATACAAAAACCAGCAGACATTAAGCCCTGATCTACAAGGCAGAGACAGTACAGGTGCATCAAAGCTGGGACCGAGAGACTGAAAAACAGCTATGCTCTTAACACTGACATCATTTACAAACTAAGCATGTGTTGAGTGAGTCCACCAGATCAGAGGCAGTAGGGATGACCAGAGATGTTCTCTTGATAAGTGTGTGAATTAGACAGTTTTCCTGTACTGCTAAGCATTCCAAATGTAACGAGTACTTTTGGGTGTCAGGGAAAATGGAGTAAAAAGTACATAATTGTCTTTAGAAATGTAGTGAAGTAAAAAGTTGTCAAATATAAATAGTAAAGTACAGATACCCCCAAAAAAAAAAAAATCAATTAAGGAAAAATACTTGAAAGTACTTTACACCATTGTAAATAGTCACCAATAGCCAGCCGACGCCCCGTACCCTGCCCTGAACTTAGTCACTGTTACTAGCCAGGTACAACCCTGCACCTTTAGGCTGCTGAACAATGTACTGCACATTGTCATTGAACACTGGTCACTTTAATAATGTTTACATACTGTTGTTTTACCCACTTCATATGTATATTACTGTATTCTAGTCAAGGCTCATCCTGTAGAACTACTGCAGTACACACCTTTTAAATTATTGTACTGTCCATATTCTCTATACACACATATATAGTTATATTCCGGAATCATTGCTCGTTCGAATATTTCCTTAATTTCGGAATAATTTTGGGGGATTTGTGTGTATTCAGTATTACTGCACCTACGATAACATCTGCAAAATATGTGAAGGCGACCAATAAAATGTGATTTGTTTTTGAAATAGTGTAACGCCACCTAGTGGTAATGGATAGATCAACAAAGGGAACTTTACCTCAGCCGTTGGTGACGTATAAACTGGAAAACGAAACTCAAGACACTGAATTTCTCAAGAAAGCCTTCGCTTGATTGGACATACGGATACCTGGCTTTATATTTGATGGCAGTTTCTGTAGTCACGTCGACACACTTTACATTTTTTGCATAATATATCTAAGGATAATTAATTACCAGACTGAGCTTACTGATTCGTGTACTGATTCGTGAACGTCGGCACACTGTCCGAAGACGAGGTAAGAGAACCTTTAAATGTGCAATTCTTTGGTAGCACTGTAGCGTTACTCAATCTAATGCATATTTCAATTCGCTACCTTTGCCGTGAGTGTGTGTGTGTGTGGTAAAGTGACAAATTAATAAAATCGAAGTCAGGTATAGCTCGCTACAATCTCTGGGAACGATTTATTGCGGTCCTGAACTAGCAAAGAGTAGCTAGGATTACCCATGACATGCACAATGGATACATTTATGATACAGATACAGTAGAGTTACATTAAAGGAAATCCATAATTTGACGATACACAGTTTAAACTAGAATCCAATCAGTTTTAAAATCCATAGATGTGTAATTTGTGTTGCATTTGTCCAAATAGTATAACTACTCGACCCGTTTTTATAATTTTCAATGTTTATGTAATTTACCGTTTAATCTGAATGCTAGGCTATATTGATTATCTCTGATTTTAAATCGCTTGCATTTTTGTAATATGATGACCCCTATGACTGTTAATTTAACTAATATTCATTCTATAGCTTCTATCATTTGCAGTCTGTGAATGTAAATGCATGTTTGGCTTTTTCATTTTTTTTTTTTTAAAGGAGTAGTAAAAAATAAAACATTTTGTAAATCTGTGATTTCCAGAAAGATACTGACTAGACTGACCACATTTTATTTTAGACATATTGTTCCTAGTGGACACAGGCTGTCACAAATTAACAATGCTCTTCTTGAACTCTTTTAGATTAACAAATGTCTCAATCCAAACCGCTCCTCATCCCTTGGCTGCGCGAACAGATAAATAGTGGCCAGTATCCAGGGGTTACCTGGACCAATCAGGAGCGAACAGAGTTCTGCATCCCATGGAAACATGCTTTGAGGCAGGATTCCTGCAGCGATGATGTACTTATTTTCAAGGTAAAGTCAATCTCGCTCCTCACTTAAAAAATAAATAATAACAGTGTTACTCACCATTTACTACCATTTAATACTTAAAGCAAAGTTCCTCCCAAAAACAGTATTTTGGTACAGTATTTGTTTAATTAGTCCATTGTTTATAGTCCCAAAATGTGTTGCATGTCAGCAATCAAGTTTTCAAGATAAATAACGTTCATAAATACAGAAGGTATGATACAGCCCCCACTTCTCCTTAGGCGTGGGCTGAGGTTAGCAATGGTAGGGTTCAAGGCGACTCCTCCATTTGGAAGAGAAACTTCCGTTCTGCCCTCCGAGCCAAGGGGTTCAAATTGCTCCTTGACAACAAAAATGATGCCGCCAACCCCAACAAACGGTTCCAGTGGCCAGATGATGCAGCCATGGGAGGTAAGGCACCAACCAAAAATTACAAAGGAAAACAACAATTCAATGTTTGATTTATTATTAAAATAATGACATATGGATGTGAAATATGAGTCAAATAGAACACGTTCTCTTTAATATACAGTAAATGGCCAAGAGGTAAACATTTGCTGAAAGTTGCAACAATATTACAGTACACATCTAAATGGAGACATAACAACATGAAATTACACTCAATCATTTTGTTTTCAACCTCGTCCATCTCTAAAGGATCTCAGCACCAAGAACATGAGCTGTATCAAGATCCCAGTCCATTACAAGAAGTGAGTGTGCTTATAAGAATTCTCACTTGTGAATGGAATGCAGTAGCTGTACTGTAAAATCTTTTTTAAACACCACTTCTTTTTCCCCAACTCTGCTCTTTTAGAGTCCTGGTCTACCATGTTTTAATTACCTTTACCTTGCAGCAGAAGAAACTGCATACACAGGTAATACAGGTAAAAGTTTAACGTGACAATTTAACGACAAGCTTTCAGGAAATGGATGATATTTAATGCAATCTAAAACTCTGGAGAGTAGGGAAAATTTACATTTTAT
Source organism: Brachymystax lenok tsinlingensis (assembly GCA_030435695.1). NCBI lineage: Eukaryota > Metazoa > Chordata > Actinopteri > Salmoniformes > Salmonidae > Brachymystax > Brachymystax lenok. The sequence continues at coordinate 29,098,239 of CM059780.1, forward strand.
GAAATGTACTGTTTCTTATTATCTTACGTCTTCACTCATCTTTCCCACTACTACTCACCAGCAGAGGGGATCTCAACCACTTTCAACCACGATATACTTCAGGAATGTCTGCAAGGGTTGAACATTGAACAAACAGGTGGGAACCAACTGTTCCAATGTGGCACTCTAGACCAGGGGTCTCCAACAGGTCAATCACGAGTTACCAGTAGTTATGAAAACTATATTTCACAGCGGTTGCGATGGTACAATGATTGTATACACTATACTTGCTTGTTTTGTCACCTAAACTGAAATTGTGATTTCAGCATAGTGTATCTTTTAAGCCTTTATCTGGACTAGGAAGCCGTAAGACTAGGCTTAATCTGTGTCCGGGAAACCGGCCCCTAATGATTATCATAGACTTGGATAATAGCCTATATTTTCTCTTCACTCTTCCAGCCTCTTCTGCAGAGGCTAATCAGGGTTATGAACTCCCTGTCGAGCAACCGCAATATCCAATGGAGGGCGCGATTGGAGGGAATGTTTTGCAAGGGCAACCGCAGTATCCGGTTGTAATGGAGGATGCTGTGGGAGAAACCGTGTTGCCCTCGCAACCGGTGTATCCAATGGATGGAGCTGTTGGTGGTGCCCATGAACAGCAGGTGGTGGAGCAGTTCACAAATGAATTGTCCAGAACCATGGTGGGCGAAAATTTTAGTAAGTTATGAATATTATTTGATTACTACTTGTGGTTGTTAGAATTGAAGAGAAGAGACTACTGAAACAACCCTGTTTTGTTATGGGAGTGCCACTCGCGTGGGGTTACCCATAGTTTCAACGCTGTATCTAAACAGTGTTCTGTGCATGACCATATACTATCTTTCCCCAGGTTTAGTTGTTCCTCATCTTGACAACAATTTATTCTTTTTCTTTCTTCCCCTAGAGACTTACTTCAGGGTTTCTGTGTACTACCGGGGAGTGAAGATGCTTGAGCAGCTGGTTGAGAATGAGGCAGGGTTCAGATTAGTCTACAGGTAAAATGGCATATAGCACAGCTAGGCTACATGTTTGTAATTTTTTTGTCTAATGTGTGTTTGGTTATGAACCCAGGACGATTAGCCTGCTGGACTAATAGGTAGCTCTGTCTCTACTAGACCTGAATTCACACAACCACTTCTGGACCCAGACTCTGGCCTGAATCTGGTCTCTCTGCCCAGTCCACTGCCTGTCCGGGACGAAACTCAGGCCAAACTGACCCAAGATATCCTGGCTCACCTGGGAGAGGGCCTGGAGGTGGGTGCCTCAGGGTCCATCATCTACGGACTCCGTAAGGGTGGAATTAAGGCCTTCTGGAGCCTTGACAAGTTTGACAAGAGCGGGAGGCCCCAGGCAGTGTCCAAATGCCCGGAACCACTATATCAGGCCAAGGACTTCTATGAAGGTGAAAGAAGATAGTATATACTGAGACTGATTTATTTTTTTAGAAAGGAGACTTGATAAAAATGTAAAAGAAATCATTTCAGATAAACTTCTTAAAGGGGAAGTTCAATATTTACTAAATGTAAGATGGTTCCTAAACCTTAAAGTAGTCTATGGGCCAGGAGAAACTGTAGTCCGTGTTTCGGCTTCACCCACTACAAACTTAAGCTAACTTTAGCCACCGCTAGCTAAAAATCAATGGGAGTGATAGGAGCGACCTTGCAATTTTCTAAACGGATTGGCTGCGTGACCAGATTATCTGGACACATCTTCCCGATAGCTAAACAGCCGTCCGTACCTTCTGCGCATATGCTACTTCACACACAATTTTTCTACGTAGCTCCCCTGCTCGTTCCGCTGCTGCTTCCGGAGCTCTTCCTGTTATCATCAAGTTCTTTGTCTGCTGTAACTATAAACAACATGATCGACATGTTGTAAAAACTCAACAACGCACGCCAGTAGGCAAAATATGTGCTTTGTTTGAAACAAAAAACAGATGGGCAACAGTTTAACACCATCTGCTAAAAAATAGGTCACGAAACAACACTTCATAATTCAAGAAGGTCTACATACATATTTCAATGAAACTGACTGAGATTATATGGTTGCCATGCAGATGCTGCTTGGGCATTTCACCGGTAAAACTTAAATAATTATCGCTCGCGATTGACAGTGAGAAAAGAGAAGGTGGAGCAGCGACTACGTAGTTTTTGTTTTCCTAAAGTAACATGCGCCAAACAGGATACGGTTGTTTAGTTCTGGAAAAGTCATCCCCCCCCAGGGCGGGAAATCGCTATCCATCGATATTAAGATAGCTGAAGTTTTTAGTGAAGAAAACCCAACCACGGATTAAGTCCAAATCACACGGGTAGTGTTTCATAAAAAATATGCGCCTGAACGACTGTGTTCACGCTGGAAATAGAGTGGATGGGAGTGAATAAGAGAAAACAAGTGGCCGTGAGCATCAACTGCGTCACGAGCTGAATTGTGTTTCGGGAATTATATATCACATTGTCAATGTCATTCCTTGTCGGTATCACGGTTGCTTACAGACAATTTGATTGATACATTTCAAAGTGCATGGCTATTGAGTGCCTTGGTTCAAATGAATCAAATCTGGTCTAGAGTTTGTGTGGGTCGTTTGTGGAAAAGGAATTCAAGGAATTGTTCCTACTGCCCTACTTGGCTACAGTTGAAGTCGGAAGTTTACATACACTTAGGTTGGAGTCTTTAAAACTAGTTTTTCAACCACTCCACAAATTTCTTGTTAACTTATTATGGAGCGGTGGGGAGCTAGCGACACTACCCGGTGAAATGCAAGGCGCCAAATTCAAAATCCAAAAGTTGAATTATTAAACATGCATCAATATACAAGTGTTGCATAGTCATCAAAAAATTCATAAGCCATCACGGTTCACACATAACACATTTCACAGCGAAAACAAATCAATTACCTTTTGAAGAACTTCTGCTGAGGGCTTCCCAAGTGTCCAACGAAGACAATCCATGGTTCTTTTGTTAGAAAAAGTAATGTATTATATCCATAAATCTCAGTTTGGTTGGCGCGTTATAATGAGAAAAAACCGCGTCGACTTGTCCATAATTTTTTTGTTGCACTTTTCGCACCAAAGTACATTCATCTCTAGGAGACAGTACGCGTCTCCTTCCTGAGCGGTTTGATGGCTGCGTGGTCCCATGGTGTTTATTCTTGCGTACTATTGTTTGTACAGATGAACGTGGTACCTTCAGGCGTTTGGAAATTGCTCCCAAGAATGAACCAGACTTGTGGAGGTCTACAATTTTTATTCTGAGGTATTGGCTGATTTCTTTTTATTTTCCCATGATGTCAAGCAAACAGGCACTGAGTTTGAAGGTAGGCCTTGAAATACATCCACAGGTACACCTCCAATTGACGTCAATTAGCCTATCAGAAGCTTCTAAAGCCATGACATCATTTTCTGGAATTTTCCAAGCTGTTTATAGGCACAGTCAACTTAGTGTATGTAAACTTCTGAATTATAAGTGAAATAATCTGTCTGTTAACAATTGTTGGAAAAATGTATTTCATGCACAAAGTAGATGTCCTAACCAACTTGCCAAAACTATAGTTTGTTAACAAGGAATTTGTGGAGTGGTGGAAAAACAAGTTTAAATGACTCCGACCTAAGTGTATGGTAACTTCCGACTTCATCTGTATCTTAATTTTGATCATGGGAATGTAGCCTAGGTTACGGCTGGAAAACTTGAGCAATGAGGTAGCTCCGATTTTCAAGAGAGAGTGCAACTTTTTAAAATTACTTTTCATGACAACGCAGGTGTGCACAATGCTGTGTATGTGAATTAATGCTTGTGATTCTCTCACTTGCAAATTCACGCCATCGACGGACGTCTCTGTGTGATTTTGGCTTTACAGTTTCTCCTTGCCCATAGACAACTTTCAGGTTAGGATATTTTTTGTTTTCTTTAACCTTTATTTAACTAGGCAAGTCAGTTAAGAACAAATTCTTATTTACAATGACGGCCTAACCTGGACGACGCTGTGCCAATTGTGCGCCGCCCTATGGGATTCCCAATCACGGCCGGTTGTGATACAGCCTGGAATCGAACCAGGGTCTGTAGTGACTGCATCTCTAGCACTGAGATGCAGTGCCTTAGACCGCTGTGTCACTCGGAAGCTCTGTTAGAAACATCTAACAATAAACTGGAAAATACTGAACTTACCCTTTTATAGGTTTGAAGGAGTGACTCATTTTTTCAGGTAGATGTGTAGTTCTCTGGCACTGACCTTTGAATCCCTTCACCCTCTTCCCTTCTTTCTCCAGGGCTGTTGAAGTTCATGAGCAGTCAGAGAGAAGAATGTCCCCCCCTTCTCTCTATTCTTCTGTCTGGGAGAGAAGTGGCCAGACCCGGACAACAGACCCTGGGAGAAGAAACTGGTCATGGTTGAGGTGAGACACACACACACAGTCATAAGCAGGCCTTGTGAACTTTGCATAATTTTGTTTAATAATACATAATTTCTCTTATCTTGCCTTCCTCCTCCGACGATCTTTGTCCCCATGTGCAGTTGCAAACCGTAGTCTGGCTTTTTTTATGGCGGTTTTGGAGCAGTGGCTTCTTCCTTGCTGAGCGGCCTTTCAGGTTATGTTGATATAGGACTCGTTTTACTGTGGATATATATACTTTTGTACCTGTTTCCTCCAGCATCTTCACAAGGTCCTTTTGCTGTTGTTCTGAGATTGCTTTGCACTTTTCGCACCAAAGTACGTTCATCTCTAGGAGACAACGCGTCTCCTTCCTGAGCGGTATGGCGGCTACGTGGTCCCATGCTGTTTATTCTTGCGTACTATTGTTTGTACAGATGAACGTTGTACCTTCAGGCGTTTGGAAATTACTTCCAAGGATGAACCAGACTTGTGGAGGTCTACAAAAGGTAGGCCTTGAAATACATCCACAGGTACACCTCCAACTGACTCAAATGATGTCAATTTGCCTATCAGAAGCTTCTAAAGCCATGACATCATTTTCTGGAATTTTCCAAGCTGTTTATAGGCACAGTAGTGTATGTAAACCCACTGGAATTGTGGTACATTGAATTAATTATAAGTTAAATAATCTGTCTGTAAACAATTGTTGGAAAAAATACTTGTGTCATGCACAAAATAGATGTCCTAACAGACTTCCCAAAACTATAGTTTGTTAACAAGAAATTTGTGGAGTGGTTGAAAATGAGTTTTAATGACTCCAACCTAAGTGTATGTAAACTTCCGACTTCAACTGTAGCTAAGTAGGAAAGTAGGAACAATTCCTTGAATTCCCTTTCCACTAACGACCCACACAAACTCTAGACCAGATTTGATTCATTTGAACCAAGGCACTCAATAGCCATGCACTTTGAAATGTATCAATCAAATTGTCTGTAAGCAACCGTGATACCGACAAGGAATGACATTGACAATGTGATATATAATTCCCGAAACACAGTTCAGCTCGTGACGCAGTTGATGCTCACGGCCATTTGTTTTCTCTTTTTCACTCCCATCCATTCTTTCCCATCTTTCAACTATGCTGTGATGTTTAACGTACAATTTCAATCTATCTAATCGAATACAGTCCATAGATTGCGAGTTGAAGATAAATACTTTTACTAAGAGTATTAGTAATTGACTGACCCTGGTCTCTCCAGATCTCCCATCAGTACTATTTCTAGGGTCAATTTTAGAACAATGTTATGCATTTTCAGTCATTCTTGAACCTGAGACCAGAAACAGGCTACCTGAGGGCAATACCAAAATAAATGGTCTATTGATTCTGTATCCTCACAACAAAATCTGCAGAGCTTTGAAGATTTTATGCCCCAAATATTCAACATGTTGTTGGCAAGAATTCTACATAAACATTTTAGCTGAAAAGCATGAAGTCTTGAATCTTGTCGTTTTATATATCAACTCATACACCCTGTACCATGGAATCGGTACATAAAACATCTCTTCCCAACTATTTTGCAATCTGTATGGCACAGTTGTCAACATCCTGGTCCTCAAATGAAACTGGTATACTTTCCTATTTATGCTATTTTTATTCCTCCGCCAGTTTTGATCCTTTATATTGGGCAGACAGACCGGTTCCCTGCCTCCTCCATTTTTAGGGTAATGCTGTAATCAATTGGTTGTACTCTTGTATTGAGCAGACCTTCCCGTACAATTCTGATAACTCAATGAAGGACATAACTCTACCGTTACAATTTACAATATAATTTAAGAACAAAATACCCTTTTCAATCTTTCCCATAAATACAGTTATTTTATCAACCAGCACATTTGAGTTCAGCCATAATATTTGTTCTATTGTTTCAGGGGGGTGAAATTTAAATTGAAGCCAAACTTTTTAATAAGTGAAGCTTTTAGAGAGAGGTTTAGTGCTGTTATATTTAATAATCTCAACCCAGCCAATTCATATTAATTAAATAGAATGGCACGCTTTATTTTGTCTGGTTTAGTGTCCCAGATAAAGCAAAAATATTTTCAGCAGTAGGCAGTTAAATAAATAAGTGAGTAAACTGAGATATGCGGAGTTAATCAGGGCAATTCTTCCATAAATAGGCAGGTATTTACCTCTCCATGGTTGAAGGATCTTGTCTATTCTAAGTTTATGTCTTGTCTATGTCTTGTCTAAGTTTTCTATTGAAATTCATTGTGGAGAGCTCATTTATATAAACTCAGCAAAAAAAGAAACATCCCTTTTTCAGGACCCTGTTATTCAAAGATAATTTGTAAAAATCTAAATAACTTCACAGATCTTCATTGTAAAGGGTTTAAACACTGTTTCCCATGCTTGTTCAATGAACCATAAACAATGAATGAACATGCACCTGTGGAATGATTAAGACACTAACAGCTTACAGACGGTAGGCAATTAAGGTCACATTTATGAAAACTTAGGACACTAAAGAGGCCTTTCTACTGACTCTGAAAAACACCAAAAGAAAGATGCCCAGGTTCCCTGCTCATCTGTGTGAACGTGCCTTTGGCATTCTGCAATGATGCATGATGACTGCAGATGTGGCCAGGGCAATAAATTGTGATGTCCGTACTGTGAGACACCTAAGACAGCTCTACAGGGAGACAGGACGGACAGCTGGTCGTCCTCGCAGTGGCAGACCACGTGTAACACCTGCACAGGATCGGTACATCCGAACATCACACCTGCGGGACAGGTACAGGATGGCAACAACAACTGCCCGAGTTACACCAGGAATGCACAATCCCTCCATCAGTACTCAGACTGTCCGCAATAGGCTGAGAGAGGCTGGACTGAGGGCTTGTAGGCCTGTTGTAAGGCAGGTCCTCACCAGACATCACCGGCAACAACGTTGCCTATGGGCACAAACCCACCGTCGCTGGACCAGAAAGGACTGGCAAAAAAGTGCTCTTCACTGACGAGTCGTGGTTTTGTCTCACCAGGGGTGATCGGATTCGCGTTTATCGTTGAAAGAATGAGCGTTACACCCGAGGCCTGTACTCTGGAGCGGGATCGATTTGGAGGTGGAGGGTCCGTCATGGTCTGGGGCGGTGTGTCACAGCATCATCGGACTGAGCTTGTTGTCATTCCAGGCAATCTCAACACTGTGTTTTACAGGGAAGACATCATCCTCCTCCCTCATGTGGTACCCTTCCTGCAGGCTCATCCTGACATGACCCTCCAGCATGACAATGCCACCAGCCATACTGCTCGTTTTGTGCATGATTTCCTGCAAGACAGGAATGTCAGTGTTCTGCCATTGCCAGCGAAGAGCTCGGATCTCAATCCCATTGAGCACGTCTGGGACCTGTTGGATCGGACGGGGAGGGCTAGGGCCATTCCCCCCCAGAAATGTCCGGGAACTTGCAGGTGCCTTGGTGGAAGAGTGAGGTAACATCTCACAGCAAGAGCTGGTCCAATGCGTAATATTGTGCACTTATCATAATTAGGTTTTAGTCCAGAGAGTCCAGAAAAGTTATCTAGATCTTCAATGAGACATTGCAGGGATCTAGCTTTCGGACTTAATATAGAACCTAAGTCATCGGCATACATGGACATTTTTGTTTTTAAGCCTTGTATTTCTAATCCTCTAATGTTGTTATGGATCTGATTTTAATAACTAGCATTTCGATGGTCAAACCGAATAGATATGGTGACAGCGGACACCCTTGTTTAACTCCTCTTGAGATTTCAAAACTCTCTGAAGTAGCCGCTATGTACTATTTTACACATGGGGTTGCTATACATTACTTTTACCCATTTTATAAGAGAATCACCAAAATTGAAAAAATCCAGGCATTTATAAATCCAGTCTTACTTTATCAAAGGCCTTTTCAAAATCCGCTAAAAATACCAGGTTTGGCTTAGATGTTTCATGATGTTCTATTATTTCTGGTAGTTGTCATATATTATCTCCAATGTATTGTCATTGTAAAAAATCTGTCTGATCAGGATGAACAATACTTGGTAAAACCTTTATTATTCTGAGTACTATGCAGTTCGCTAGTATTTTTGCATCACAACATTGAAGTCTAAGGGGCCTCCAGTTTTTTAGATAGACTGGATCTTTATATTTACCATTTTAATAAGTGAAATCAGACCTTCCTGCTGAGTACCTGACAGACTACCATTTCTATAGGAGTTGTTAAAACAGTCTAACAATGGATCTTTTAGCATACCAAAAAAGGCTTGATATAAAAAATCGAATCAAATTGTATTTGTCACATGCGCTGAATACAACAGGTGTAGACCTTACAGTGAAATGCTTACTCTCGAGCCCTTAACCAACAATGCAGTTTCAAGAAATTACCTCTACCGGTATGGCATCAAGCCTTGGAGGTTTTCCAGACTGAAAGGATTTAATAGCCTCAAAAAGTTATTACTTTATAATTTGGCGTTGGCACTGATCGTTCTGTACATTTGTTAATTCCGTACTGTAGTCTTCATTCAGTGGGAGAGGATGAGATGGAGAAAAAAAAACAGCTGCTTAAAATATTTAGCTTCCTCTCTTAAAATATAAAATATAATTTCTGCAAATTATGTTTGTTATCGTTCCTGTGATGGAGATTCAGGAAGAATTTTGTGCATTTTTCTCCATATTCCATCTAGTTTGCTTTATTTTTGTAATAGATTACATTAGATCATTCTTGAATAAGTTCCTCAAGTTCTTTTTGTTTTTCCTCTAACTTATTTTGTATCTCTGTAGTATCGTTGTTATTTTGCTATCTACCTGTATTATTAGTTTATGTATTTCCCTTGTTAGTCTGGTCTCTTTAGCCAGAAACCGATTTTTTTTATTATTGATCAATATTCAATTGAATTACCTCTTGAAGGGACATTTAAAGGTTTTATTTATGAATTTATTTTATTTCACCTTTATTTAACCAGGTAGGCTAGTTGAGAACAAGTTCTCATTTACAACTGCGACCTGGCCAAGATAAAGCAAAGCAGTGCAACAAAAACAACAACACAGAGTTACACATGGAATAAACAAACATACAGTCAATAATACAATAGAAAAAGTCTATATACAGTGTGTGCAAATGAGGTAAGATATGGGAGGTAAGGCAATAGATACAGTGGGGCAAAAAAGTATTTAGTCAGCCACCAATTGTGCAAGTTCTCAAACTTAAAAAGATGAGAGAGGCCTGTAATTTTCATCATAGGTACACTTCAACTATGACAGATGAAATGAGGAAAAGAAATCCAGAAAATCACTTTGTAGGATTTTTTATTTATTTATTTGCAAATTATGGTGGAAAATAAGTATTTGGTCAATAACAAAAGTTTATCTCAATACTTTGTTATATACCCTTTTTTGGCAATGACAGAGGTCAAACGTTTTCTGTAAGTCTTCACAAGGTTTTCATACACTGTTGCTGGTATTTTGGGCCATTCCTCCATGCAGATCTCCTCTAGAGCAGTGATGTTTTGGGGCTGTCGCTGGGCAACACGGACTTTCAACTCCCTCCAAAGGTTTTCTATGGGGTTGAGATCTGGAGCCTGGCTAGGTCACTCCAGGACCTTGAAATGCTTCTACGGCCACTCCTTCGTTGCCGGGCGTTGTGTTTGGGATCATTGTCATGCTGAAAGACCCAGCCACGTTTCATCTTCAATGCCCTTGCTGATGGAAGGAGGTTTTCACTCAAAATCTCACGATACATGGCCCCATTCATTCTTTCCTTTACACGGATCAGTCGTCCTGGTCCCTTTGCAGAAAAACAGCCCCAAAGCATGATGTTTCCACCCCCATGCTTCACAGTAGGTATGGTGTTCTTTGGATGCAACTCAGCATTCTTTGTCCTCCAAACACGACGAGTTGAGTTTTTACCAAAAAGTTATATTTTGGTTTCATCTGACATTCTCCCAATCCTCATCTGGATCATCCAAATGCTCTCTAGCAAACTTCAGACGGGCCTGAACATGTACTGGCTTAAGCAGGGGACACGTCTGGCACTGCAGGATTTGAGTCCTGGCGGCGTAGTGTGTTACTGATGGTAGGCTTTGTTACTTTGGTCCCAGCTCTCTGCAGGTCATTCACTAGGTCCCCGTGTGGTTCTGGGATTTTTGCTCACCGTTCTTGTGATCATTTTGACCCCAGGGGTGAGATCTTGTGGAGCCCCAGATCGAGGAAGATTATCAGTGGTCTTGTATGTCTTCCATTTCCTAATAATTGCTCCCACAGTTGATTTCTTCAAACCAAGCTGCTTACCTATTGCAGATTCAGTCTTCCCAACCTGGTGCAGGTCTACAATTTTGTTTCTGGTGTCCTTTGACAGCTCTTTGGTCTTGGCCATAGTGGAGTTTGGAGTGTGACTGTTTGAGGTTGTGGACAGGTGTCTTTTATACTGATAACAAGTTCAAACAGGTGCCATTAATACAGGTAATGAGTGGAGGACAGAGGAGCCTCTTAAAGAAGAAGTTACAGGTCTGTGAGAGCCAGAAATCTTGCTTGTTTGTATGTGACCAAATACTTATTTTCCACCATAATTTGCAAATAAATTCATAAAAAATCCTACAATGTGATTTTCTGGATTTTTTTCCCTCATTTTGTCTGTCATAGTTGAAGTGTACCTATGATGAAAATTACAGGCCTCTCTCATCTTTTTAAGTGAGAGAACTTGCACAATTGGTGGCTGACTAAATACTTTTTTTCCCCACTGTAGGCCATAGTTGGATGGGCTATTTACAGATGGGCTATGTACAGGTGCAGTAATCTGTGAGCTGCTCTGACAGCTGGTGCTTAAAGTTAGTGAGGGAGATGTGAGTCTCCAGCTTCAGTGATTTTTGCAGTTCGTTCCAGTCATTGGCAGCAGAGAACTGGAAGGAAAGGCGACCAAAAGAGGAATTGGCTTTGGGGGCGACCAGTGAAATATACCTGCTGGAGCGTGTGCTACGGGTGGGTGCTGCTATGGTGACCAGGGAGCTGAGATAAGGCGGGGCTTTACCTAGCAAAGACTTGTAGATGACCTGGAGCCAGTGGGTTTGGCAACGAGTATGAAGCGAGGGCCAGCCAACGAGAGCGTGCAGGTCACAGTGGTGGGTAGTATATGGGGCTTTGGTGACAAAACGGATGGCACTGTGGTAGACTGCATCCAATTTGTTGAGTAGAGTGTTGGAAGCTATTTTGTAAATGACATCGCCGAAGTCAAGGATCGGTAGGATAGTCAGTTTTACGAGGGTATGTTTGGCAGCATGAGTGAAGGATGCTTTGTTGTGAAATAGGAAGCCGATTCTAGATTTCATTTTGGATTGGAGATGCTTAATGTGAGTCTGGAAGGAGAGTTTACAGTTTAACCAGACACCTAGGTGTTTGTAGTAGTTTGTAGTAGTTTGTAAGTCAGAACCGTCCAGAGTAGTGATGCTGGGCAGGCGCGGGCAGCGATCGGTTGAAGAGCATGCATTTAGTTTTACTTGCATTTAAGAGCAGTTGGAGGCCACGGAAGGAGAGTTGAATGGCATTGAAGCTCGTATAGAGGTTAGTTAAGTGTCCAAAGAAGGGCCAGAAGTATACAGAATGGTGTCGTCTGCGTAGAGGTGGATCAAATAATCACCAGCAGCAAGAGCGACATCATTGATGTATACAGAGAAGAGAGTCGGCCCGAGAATTGAACTCTGTGGCACCCCCATAGAGACTGCCAGAGGTCCAGACAACAGGCCCTCCGATTTGACACACTGAACTCTATCTGAGAAGTAGTTGGTGAACCAGGCGAGGCAGTCATTTCAGAAACCAAGGCTGTTGATAAGAATGTGGTGATTGACAGAGTCGAAAGCCTTGGCCAGGTTGATGAAAAGCAGTTTGGGTCAAGAGTGTCTCCACTTTTGAAGAATGGGATGACTGCGGCAACCTTCCAATCTTTGGGGATCTCAGACGATACGAAAGAGGTTGAACAGGCTAGTAATAGGGGTTTCAAAAATTTCTGCAGATAATTTTAGAAAGGGAGTGTCTAGCCCGGCTGATTTGTGGGTGGTCCAGATTTTGCAGCTCTTTCAGAACATCAGCTATCTGGATTTGGGTGAAAGATAAATGAATGGGGGACGCTTGGGCAAGTTGCTGTGGGGGGTGCAGGGCTGTTGCCAGGGGTAGGGGAAGCCAGGTGGAAAGCGTGGCCAGCCGTAGAGAAATGCTTATTGAAATTCTCATTTATCTGGGATTTATCGGTGGTGACAGTGTTTCCTAGCTTCAGCAGTGGGCAGCTGGGAGGAGGTGCTCTTATTCTCCATGGACTTTACACTGTCCCTGAACCTTTTTGAGTTTGTGCTACAGGATGCAAATTTCTGTTTGAAAAAGCTAGCTGTTGCTTTCCTAACTGCCTGTGTATATTGGTTCCCTAACTTCCCTGAAAAGTTTCATCCCCGGGGGCTATTCGATGCTAATGCAGTATGCCACCAGATGTTTTTGTGCTGGTCAAGGACAGTCAGGTCTGGAGTGAACCAAGGGCTATATCTGTTCCTGGTTCAACAGTCGTGGCCAAAAGTTTTGAGAATGACACAAATATTAATTTCCACAAAGTTTGCTGCTTCACTGTCTTTAGATATTTTTGTCATATGTTACTATGGAATACTGAAGTATAATTTCAAGCATTGCATAAGTGTCAAAGGCTTTTATTGACAATTACATGAAGTTGATGCAAAGAGTCAATATTTGCAGTGTTGACCCTTCTTTTTCAAGACCTCTGCAATCCGCCCTGGCATGCTGTCAAATAACTTATCCACTTAGTTATCACTTTTGACTTATGGCAAAGTGCTCCATCATGCTGGAAAAGGCATTATTTGTCACCAAACTGTTACTGGATGGTTGGGAGAAGCTCTCGGAGGATGTGTTGGTACCATTCTTTATTCATGGCTGTGTTCTTAGGTAAAATTGTGAGTGAGCCCACTCCCTTGGCTGAGAAGCAACCCCACACATGAATGGTCTCAGGATTCTTTACTGTTGGCATGACAGAGGACTGACGGTAGCGCTCACCTTGCCCCAAACAATCGTAAAGGGGATTCATCAGAGAAAATGACTTTACCCCAGTCCTCAGCAGTCCAATCCCTGTACATTTTGCAGAATATCAGTCTGTCCCTGATTCTTTTACTGGAGAGAAGTGGCTTTGATGCCCTTCTTGACACCAGGCCATCTTCCAAAAGTCTTCGCCTCACTGTGCGTGCAGATGCACTCACACCTGCCTGCTGCCATTCCTGAGAAAGCTCTTTAGGAGACGATCCTGGCGCTTGCTGGACTTTCTTTGGCGCCCTGAAGCCGCCTTCACAACAATTGAACCGCTCTCCTTGAAGTTCTTGATGATCCGATAAATGTTTGATTTAGGTGCAGTCTTACTGGCAGCAACATCATTGCCTGTGAAGCCCTTTTTGTGCAAAGCAATGATGACGGCACGTGTTTCCTTGCAGGCAACCATGGTTGACAGAGGAAGAACAATGATTCCAAGCACCACCCTCCTTTTAAAGCTTCCAGTCTGTTATTCGAACTCAATGAGCATGACGGATTGATCTCCAGCCTTGTCCTCGTCAACACGTCAACTTCTTAGGGAGAGTCTGGCGTGCCCAAAGTAAAATGCCTCCCACTCAGGCCCAGAAAATAGGATATGCACATAATTAGTACTATTGGATAGGAAACACTCTGAAGTTTCTATGTTAAAATATTGTCTGTGAGTATAAAATAACTGATATAACAGGCGAAAACCCAAGGAATTTCTGTCCTGGAAAAAGTGTTTTTGACACATTGCCTCATTTTGAACCCCTCCCTATTGAAAATGACCATATATGGAGTAAAATTGCAGTACCTATTGCTTCCACTGGATATCAACAGTCTGTACACAGTGTTTGATGTTTAGTTGCTCTGGATGGTAGTAGAAGAAGAATTTCGAAGTGGTCATCGAATGTAAACAGAACAGGATGCGCGTTCACGGGCTTGTGCGCGCTGTGGTTTTTTCCTTTCCTATCGCCCAGTTTATAATCCGGTTGAAATATTATACTAAATATACATAAAAGTGTTCCTAAGGATACATTATCAATGATGTTTGATTGTTCTTGGACAAGTGTATAGGTTGAACGAGTTCTCTTCACGGTTCAATGGGCGAGTGGACGCTGTATTTTATGAACATAATGCGCCAACCAAACTGAGATTTATGGATATAGTAAATGACTTTTTTTAACAAAAGAACCATTGGATGTCTTCGTGGGACACTTGGGAAGCCCTCAGCAGAAGTTCTTCAGAAGGTAAGGGATTTGTTTTCGCTGTGAAATGTGTTTTGTGTGAACCGCGATGGTTTATGAATTTATGCTAATGGTAAATATTGGAGGTGCTACCCTCAAACAATCAAATGTAGTGCTTTCGCCGTAAAGCCTTTTTGAAATCTGACAATGCTGTGATATTGCCAAGAAGCAGAGCTTTTGATGACTATGCAACACTTGTATATTGATGAATGTTTAACAATTCAACTTTTGGATTTTGAATTTGGCGCCTTGCATTTCACCGGGTAGCGCCCCACCACTCCCTAAGTAGTTAACTTACTCCCGACACTACCAGGTGAAATGCAAGGCGCCAAATTCAAAATCCAAAAGTTTAATTATTAAACATGCACCAATATACAAGTGTTTCATACTAATCAAAAGCTCCTATTTTCTGGGCCTGAATGGGAGGCATTTTACATTGGGCACGCCAGGCTCTCCAAAACGGTCATCTCGTGCGCTGATCGCTAAGAAGTTAACAAGAGAATCACTGACATGATGTCAGCTGGTCTTTCAGTGGAAATGTTTTGGGGGATTCAGTTCATTTGCATTCATCTGATCACTCTTAATGACATTCTGGAGTATATGCAAATTGCCATCTTACAAACTGAGGCAGCAGACTTTGTGAAAATTTATATTTGTGTCATTCTCAAAACTTTTGGCCACGACTGTATATCTCACTAGGTTTAGTTTTTTTTGTCTCCTAATATCCACAGTTTCTAATGTGTCCATAATATTTGTGATTTCATTAAGGGTACGGTGATGATAGTTTGTTAGAGTGATTTCCTTTACGGTCCATTGAGGATCTTAACATTGTGTTATAGTCTCCTACCATAATGATTTGATCATTTGTTGCCAGTAATTTCAATAAATTGGTATAAATCTTTTTCAAAGAAGTATGGATCATTCTGATTTGGACCATATAGATTAATGAGCCAAATTAATTTTTCGTCCACTTCTGTATTCAAAAAGATCCACCTTCCTTTCTAATCATTCCTAACTATTTGTACATTCAGAACAACATTTTTGTTAATTAATATTATCACACCTTCTGAGTTCCTTTGTCCATGACAGAAAAGTATTTCACCACCCCATTCCTTTTCTTTTAGCCACGTAAAGACTGATCTTATTTTTTTATAATCTGCTGAACCGTTACAATTATAACTGGCTATACTTATTTCACTCCTTACCATGACTAGATACTATTCTCAGTCTAAATTGACCACAATTAGTGCTTGTAAAGGCACTGCCTTCAGAGGTATTATGACAGTCAAAATTTGAGCTTTCAAATGTCTGATATTTAGAATTCAAGAAATAGGTTCTAGCAATATTTGTTTTATTCTCTTGTCTGATTTGCCCAAACAATTATTGCCTGATGGTCTTCCCTGATGTTTTCCCAAACTTTCCAATACCTTTCTGATGCATTTCACTCACTTTTTGATGCAATTTTCTTTTACACCTTTTAAAATGTTCAAGTCATTTGACATCTTTTCTTATTAGCCTTACAAACAGCAACCAGGTTTCTATGTTTATATCTGTGCTAGAAGGGTTAAAAAGGCTAAAAATATATTGGTGTTGGTCGATATTGCAAAAAACTTAACTTTTGGTCATGTAGTGTATATCAGTTATGTGGACATTTGCTCGTCGGACATCTCATTCCAAAATCATGCGCATTAATATGGAATTGGTCCCCCCTTTGCTGCTACAGTGAGGGGAAAAATGTATTTGATGCCCTGCTGATTTTGTACATTTGCCCACTGACAAAGAAATGATCAGTATATAATTTTAATGGTAGGTTTATTTGAACAGTGAGAGACAGAATAACAACAACAAAAAATCCAGAAAAACGCATGTGAAAAATTGTATTAAATGATTTGCATTTTAATGAGGGAAATAAGTATTTGACCCCCTCTCAATCAGAAAGATTTCTGGCTTCCAGGTGTCTTTTATACAGGTAACGAGCTGAGATTAGGAGCACACTCTTAAAGGGAGTGCTCCTAATCTCAGTTTGTTACCTGTATAAAAAACACCTGTCCACAGAAGCAATCAATCAGATTCCAAACTCTCCACCATGGCCAAGACCAAAGAGCTCTCCAAGGATGTCAGGGACAAGATTTTAGACCTACACAAGGCTGGAATGGGCTACAAGACCATCGCCAAGCAGCTTGGTGAGAAGGTGACAACAGTTGGTGCGATTATTCGCAACTGGAAGAAACACAAAATAACTGTCAATCTCCCTCGGCCTGGGGCTCCATGCAAGATCTCACCTCGTGGAGTTGCAATGATCATGAGAAAGGGTGAGGAATCAGCCCAGAACTACACGGGAGGATCTTGTCAATGATCTCAAGCCAGCTGGGACCATAGTTACCAAGAAAACAATTGGTAACACACTACGCCGTGAAGGACTGAAATCCTGCAGCACCCGCAAGGTCCCCCTGCTCAAGAAAGCACATATACATGCCCATCTGAAGTTTGCCAATGAACATCTGAATGATTCAGAGGACAACTGGGTGAAAGTGTTGTGGTCAGATGAGACCAAAATGGAGCTCTTTGGCATCAACTCAACTCACCGTGTTTGGAGGAGGAGGAATGCTGCCTATGACCCCAAGAACACCATCCCCACCGTCAAACATGGAGGTGGAAACATTATGCTTTGGGGGTGTTTTTCTGCTAAGGGGACAGGACAACTTCACCGCATCAAAGGGGCGATGGACGGGGCCATGTACCGTCAAATCTTGGGTGAGAACCTCCTTCCCTCAGCCAGGGCATTGAAAATGGGTCGTGGATGGGTATTCCAGCATGACAATGACCCAAAACACACGGCCAAGGCAACAAAGGAGTGGCTCAAGAAGAAGCACATTAAGGATCCTGGAGTGGCCTAGCCAGTCTCCAGATCTTCATCCCATAGAAAATCTGTTGAGGGAGCTGAAGGTTCGAGTTGCCAAACGTCAGCCTCGAAACTTTAATGACTTGGAGAAGATCTGCAAAGAGGAGTGGGACAAACACCCTCCTGAGATGTGTGCAAACCTGGTGGCCAACTACAAGAAACGTCTGACCTCTGTGATTGCCAACAAGGGTTTTGCCACCAAGTACTAAGTCATGTTTTGCAGAGGGGTCAAATACTTATTTCCTTCATTAAAATGCAAATCAATTTATAACATTTTTCACGTGTTTTTCTGGATTTTTTTGTTGTTATTCTGTCTCTCACTGTTCAAATAAACCTACCATTAAAATTATAGACTGATCATTTCTTTGTTAGTGGGCAAACGTACAAAATCAGCAGGGGATCAAATACTTTTTTCCCTCACTGTATAACGGCCTCCACTCTTCTGGGAAGGCTAAACACTAGATGTTGGAACATTGCTGCAGAGACTTGCTTCCATTCAGCCAAAAGAACATTACTGAGGTCGGGGCACTGATGTTGGGCGATTAGGCCTGGCATGTGGTCGGCTTTCCAATTCATCCCAAAAGTATTCAGTGGGGTTGAGGTGAGTGCTCTGTGCAGGCCAGTCAAGTTTTTCCACACCAATCACGACCAACCATTTCTGTATGGACCTCGCTTTGTGCATGGGGGCATTGTCATGCTGAACAGAAAAGGGCCTTCCCCAAACTTCCAAATTTGGAAGCACAGAATCGTCTAGAATGTTGTATGCTGTATCGTTAAGATTTCCCTTCACTGGAACTAAGGGGCCCAGCCCCAGTCCATTATTCCTCCTCCATCAAACTTAACCATTGGCACTATGCATTCGGGCAGGTAGTGTTCTCCTGGCATCCGCCAAACCCAGATTCGTCAGTCGGACTGCCAGATGGTGAAGTGTGATTCATCACTCCAGAGAATGCATTTCCACTGCTCCGGAGTCCACTGGCGGCGAGCTTTACACCACTACAGCCGACGCTTGGCATTGTGCGTGGTGGTCCATTTCATGAAGCTCTGCAGATGAACAGTTATTGTGCCGAAGTTGCTTCCAGAGGCAGTTTGGAACTCGGTAGTGAGTGTTGCAACCGAGGATTGACTATTTCTACGCTGTGAGGTGCTAATTATTGTAGTAAGAACTCAACGGACACTGTGAAAGCTTAAACCAAGTTTATTCTTCCCAGAGGATCGAACAGCTGAATCGACAAAGACATGATTCCACCTGTGGTAGAATACACACCCCACTTTGGGTGGAGTCTCCTCCTTATCGCTAAACGTTGCATCATTATTGCTAGGCAGGGAGCTGAGTGATATAGGCCTTAAACGGTTCCTCCCCTTATCAGTTCTGCTACATGTGACCATTTTCCCTGCACTAGCCCCTCCCAAGCTTAAGTACGGCACCCCTCATGTCTCTATTATAACTAATGATTAATAATATAACTAATTATGATTTATAGTTAAAGCTCAGAAGTCCAAACCCATCAACGCTCTACACGTTTCAGCGGTCCCGTACTGTGAGTCCGCCCTTGCACACACTCCTCAAGGTGTTTGGAAGTGAGATTCTGTTTTTTCTCTGCATGTATTTTTAACGCATATGCTTTCTCTCTGTCAGGTGGTGTTAACCGCTCTGGAGCAACTGAAGTCAATAGCAGTGGAAGGTGGTGCCTCCTCTCTGCAGTCTGTGGAACTGCAGCTGTCCTTGCAGGAGTCCCTGCAGGAGATGATGGACTTGTGCTATAGAGGAACTGATCCACCTACTATATAAGTGTTCGCTGTGGAAAATGTACAAATACTGAGTATCCCTTCTATCATAAACGTCCCCTCAGACTTACACACGGCATTCATCACAAAGTTGACTATTTTGTATGACCATAATTTATCAACTGTTCAGTACCAAAACAACAGTATGTGATGGGGAATGGGTTAAATAAGCATTTAGGTTTCATGTCGAATAGGGAACCTCACTCTGGGTTATACTTTTTTTTTCGATGATACTGTAATCAACAAGGCATGCAGGGTTCTAAACTGCAACTATTTTGGTAACATATGCTCCTTAATATTTTGCTGTGCAACCTGGAATTTTTATTTGGGAGCACCAGTGTGCCTAGAAAAATAATCACACAGATAATTGTTGTAATGATTAGACTTCACTGTACCGTTGTTTCCTAGTGCCTTAGAGAATAAAGCCTGCACAGATTAGTTAGTGTTATGGTTGCAACTTGCACCATTACTAGGCTAAATTGAAAACTGATCGTTTCTAGCCCAAAAACAGTTAAAAAGATTAATTAATTTACCCATGTATACCATAAGTCATGAACAGAATGCGATTTGTATGTGGTTTGCGCATATGTCTACCACCTTGTGTACAATGCTACAGGCTTTCCCAAAAAACTTAATTAATATTAACTACTACAAAGTAGCCCATGCCTACCTGGCAGAAACATTATGATGATTTACATCAACCCATTAAGAAACTTTGCGGGACCCCCACCCGAGTACTCCTACCAGGTACGGACGAGACATGGAGACAACTGTTCCTTTAATGTTTTGTACTCGTCTCATTAAAAATGGTTTCATTTATTTATTTATTTATTTAACCTTTATTTAACCTGGTAGGCAAGTTGAGAACAAGTTCTCATTTACAACTGCGACCTGGCCAATATCAAGCAAAGCAGTTCGACACATACAACAACACAGAGTTACACATGGAGTAAACAAACATACAGTAATAATACAGTAGAAAAACAAGTCTATATACAATGTGTGCAAATGAGGTACGATAAGGAAGGTAAGGCAATAAATAGGCCATGGTGAGGAAGTATTTACAATATAGCATTTAAACACTGGAATGGTAGATGTGCAGTAGATGAATGTGCAAAGTAGAAATACTGGGGTGCAAAGGAGCAAGATAAAAAAACAAATACATTAGGGGATGAGGTAGTTGGTTGGGATATTTACAGATGGGCTATGTACAGGTGCAGTGATCTGTGAGCTGCTCTGACAGCTGGTGCTTAAAGTTAGGTTTTGGCGACGAGTATGAGGGCCAGCCAACGAGAGCGTACAAGTCGCAGTGGTGGGTAGTATATGGGGCTTTGGTGACAAAACGGATGGCACTGTGATAGATTGCATCCAATTTGTTGAGTAGAGTGTTGGAGGCTATTTTGTAAATGACATCGCCGAAGTCGAGGATCGGTAGGATGGTCATTTTTACGAGGGTATGTTTTGTTGTGAAGAATGCTTTGATGAGAAATTGGAAGCCAATTCTAGATTTAATTTTGGATTGGAGATGTTTGTTGTGAGTCTGGAAGGAGAGTTTACAGTCTAACCAGACACCTAGGTATTTGTAGTTGTCCACATATTCAATGTCAGGACCGTCCAGAGTAGTGATGCTGGGCGGGGGGGGGCTATTTTCTACATTGTAAAATAATAGTGAAGAACTAAAAACTGAATTAACACATAAGGAATCGTGTAGTAACCAGAAACTTGTTAAACATATCAAAATATAGTTTATATTTATACAGATTATTCAATGTATCCACCCTTTTCCTTGTTGACAGCTTTGCACACTCTTGGCATTCTCTCAACCAGCTTCACCCTGATTGCTTTCCCAATAGGACAGATTTCCACCGGTCTAATGTCCATTGCTTGTATTTCTTGGCCCAAGCAAGTCTTCTTCTTCTTATTGGTGTCCTTTAGTAGCGGTTTCTTTGCATCAATTTGACCATGAAGGCCTGATTCACAGTCTCCTCGGAACAGTTGATGTTGAGATGTGTCTGTAACTTGAACTCTACAGCAGAGGTAACTCTGGGTCTTCCTTTCCTGTGGCGGTCCTCATGAGAGACAGTTTCATCATAGCGCTTGATAGATTTTGCGACTGCACTTGAAGAAATGTTCAAAGTTCTTGAAGTTTTCCGGATTGACTGAACTTCATGTCTTAAAATAATAATGGACTGTCGTTTCTCTTTGATTAATTGAGCTGTTCTTGCCATAATATGGACTTTGTATTTTACCAAATAGGGCTATCTTCTGTATACCACCCCTACCTTGTCACAAAACAACTGATTAGCTCAAACGCACTAAGAAGGAAATACATTCCACAAATTAACTTTGAACAAGGCACACCTGTTAATTGAAATGCATTCCAGGTGAGTACCTCATGAAGCTGGTTGAGAGAATGCCAAGAGTGTGCAAAGCTGTCATTAAGGCAAAGGGTGGCTACTTTGAAGAATCTCAATTATAAAATGTATTTTGATTTGTTTAGGTAGGCCTACCGGTAGCTCAGCTCAGAAGTTGGAGCCAATTTTGTTACTATATTAACTGCATTTCAAGGTTGCGTGTACATGCTCTTTGAATTCATGGTGACTTTAAATGGGGGATTATGCAACTTCGGGCACTTTGGCCGTGCAAACTTTCAGAAATAAAATATTATTCAAACACCATTTTACCAGTATTGTACTTGTCTTTGATTTGTCTAGAAACTATATCTGATAATGGCTGCGATCGTACTATTCAGGAATGTATATATTTGTGTCATTTTTCCCAGACAGCCATAGACAAATGTCATTTCCATCACGTCATTAAACATCCATTTTAGTTGAAAATGAAATATCATACAATGTATTTATAACGGATTTCTTATACATTTGTACATGAACTTGTATTGAATATTATTTTAAGTGATTTTGAAGGTTTTCCTAATATTAATAATTCAACACGACGCCTGAATGTTTAAACTTGCCTTGGTGACAGCTGAAAACATTTATTTATCTTGAAAAATTAGATGTTTCCACCCAACCTTTTTGTGAGATTATGATAACAACCATATGATTTCCATATCTAAAACAAATAAATGTATGTAAATTCTACATCATATACTGATTTACCTCAAAAATATGGGTTGTGATGGAAATTACAAGGTGTGGTGGAAATGACATCTACATAAAAAAAACGTATGAAAACAATATTTTATTGCAAACATTTTGAACAACAACCATTGATAAACATTTCATTAATATAAGACAAAGTAAGATTCCAAAACACTGGAACTAGCACTTGAGAACAATGTGTTTACACATGCTACAAATATAAATTCTAGCTTGTAATTCTAAGTTGTGCACATTCGGAATATGTAATCATAGCATAGTCTAGTGATACATAGTGTAGTGCTAATATGTTTGTATAACAAATGTGAAATTCAACATAAAATACACCAGGTGATAGTTGTGGGTTATCTTCATTGTCCCACGGATTGTCTCCAGCTGATCCAGAAGGAGGGCCTCTGCTCTCTATCTCCTCCTCTGAGATATATAAGAGCTTGATAGTTGACTGATCTTTTGACAGGTGCTCAAATACAGTTTTTCCATTTGGGAGGTCCTTGCCTTGTGCCACAATTCCATATGCTCTTCGTTTCACAGCTGCTCCTACCCCATCAGCTGGGCCTTTTCCATGTCCGGCTTCTAGGAAATTCCATGTAACTCTCTGGAAGCCCATTTCAAAGGGAAGGGTGGAGAGATAGTAGAAATTATTTTTAGATCTATACTGGGTTGTAGGCCCGTCACTCACAAAGTGTACAGCAGTAGTAGGGGGGGGGCAGAGCTCAAGGAAGTAGGCCAGTGTTTTTGAGAGATGGGTCCAGATAGCAGAGGGGTCATGCCGCATAGAAGAGCTCAGTGAGCAAAGTGAAACCATATCATTTGTGGTATATCCAACACAGGTGTGAAAGGTCACCTGCTTGTTGTGAGTATGCCCAAGTGAACTGCTTGGATTTCACTGGTGTATTTACACAGGTAGTTCTCTGCAAAGTCAATATGCACAATGATCTCTTTCCCCAGATTCTCTTTTAATTCTCACAGTTTGGAGTATTGGTGTCGAATGTTGTACACGTCTTTCCCCAACTTCTCTTTCAATCCGATGGAGAGGTCCTCCAATAGAATCTGCAGTGTGCCACATACATTTTCTTTTATTGTCAAATGTACAGTGAACTTCTCCATGTTTCCCTCTTTGTTTTTCTTCTCTCTCTTCAACTTTGTTTTTGATGCTCACCAGCATCAAAGACAGATGTTTTAAGCTCGTTGGCTTGGCAAAGGGAGCACTCTCTATACATGCACTCTTTCTTCAGGTTCTCACAGCACAAAGACTCAATGTTGCTGCAGCTGATCACTTTGTGATACTGTAGTTTGTCCGCCATGAACTGGAGGTTGGCGTGGGTTTTGCAGATGCATGTGTCCCTATCTTGGACTGCTGGCTTGACAACCCAAACAGGACATTTTTCTGAATTTCACAGTAGGAAATATGAATTTCTGAATATTCCCTCAAATATCTGATAAAGGTTCTGAATTGTGCGGTTATGCTTTTTCTTCTTGTTCCTCGTTAGTGTGTCCTTTTTCCCTGTTGTTGCTCTGCTGTTGTCATCACGTTCATAGAATCTAGTGATTTTCTCTTCTGTGGCAGTGCCATCCTCACTGCATGTGTGGCAGTGACATCCCCACTGCATGTGTCAATTACATGGTGGTCTGTGGAAGAGCCACTCGAAGACACAAGGGCGTTAGACCTTTTAGTCAAACTGACTTTTGAAAATGGCTTCTCACTTCTCACAGACGGAGGGCGGCTCCTGTCCTTAACAAGAGCAGTGTCAGGGGACATAGAGAATCTGAGT
Source organism: Brachymystax lenok tsinlingensis (assembly GCA_030435695.1). Taxonomy (NCBI): domain Eukaryota; kingdom Metazoa; phylum Chordata; class Actinopteri; order Salmoniformes; family Salmonidae; genus Brachymystax; species Brachymystax lenok. The sequence goes on from CM059780.1 coordinate 29,122,520, forward strand.
GTCTCCACAGGGGTGGAGTCCAGCACATCTTTGGCTGTGGTGACTGACACGGGTGGAAAAGACAAAAAGACGTTCAGTCTATCCTTTACTCTGTGGTACATGGTTTGAGCAGCATCCAATAAGGTGTCAAAGACAATTCTGGGTTTGAGCTGGGACTGCAGCCTTTTCTCTCCTAGTGGGAAGGAGTCTGCATCCTCCACTGTGTACTGGGATACACTTTCAAGGTCTTGCATGATCATATTCACTATATCTTCAGTTGTAGAAACCACATGGTGTGAGAAGGTGATGCTAGGCATGCTCTGTGGCAAAGAACAGTTGGCTTCGCTAGCAGCTCTGAGAATGGCCTCACGCACAATCTGTTTGGCCGTAGCTCGGAACTCATCTCTGTGAAAGCTCTGAATGGAAATGTTAGAGGTTCTGCTGGCTGCACTAGTCTCCACCCTCAGCACCGAGATCACCTGTTTGATGACCCCTTTAGTGCAGGTGTCGAGGGTGAGCTGGTGGGCTGAGGCTGAGGACATAGAAGAGGTATTACTGTCTGTCTTCTGTACAGGAGATACAGTGGGGCAAAAAAGTATTTAGTCAGCCACCAATTGTGCAAGTTCTCTCACTTAAAAAGATGAGAGAGGCCTGTAATTTTCAACATAGGTACACTTCAACTATGACAGACAAAATGAGGAAAAAAAATCCAGAAAATCACATTGTAGGATTTTTAATGAATTTATTTGCAAATTATGGTCACATACAAACAAGCAAGATTTCTGGCTCTCACAGACCTGTAACTTCTTCTTTAAGAGGCTCCTCTGTCCTCCACTCGTTACCTGTATTAATGGCACCTGTTTGAACTTGTTATCAGTATAAAAGACACCTGTCCACAACCTCAAACAGTCACACTCCAAACTCCACTATGGCCAAGACCAAAGAGCTGTCAAAGGACACCAGAAACAAAATTGTAGACCTGCACCAGGTTGGGAAGACTGAATCTGCAATAGGTAAGCAGCTTGGTTTGAAGAAATCAACTGTGGGAGCAATTATTAGGAAATGGAAGACATACAAGACCACTGATAATCTTCCTCGATCTGGGGCTCCACGCAAGATCTCACCCCGTGGGGTCAAAATGATCACAAGAACGGTGAGCAAAATCCCAGAACCACACGGGGGACCTAGTGAATGACCTGCAGAGAGCTGGGACCAAAGTAACAAAGCCTACCATCAGTAACACACTACGCCGCCAGGGACTCAAATCCTGCAGTGCCAGACGTGTCCCCTGCTTAAGCCAGTACATGTTCAGGCCCGTCTGAAGTTTGCTAGAGAGCATTTGGATGATCCAGATGAGTATTGGGAGAATGTCATATGGTCAGATGAAACCAAAATAGAACTTTTTGGTAAAAACTCAACTCGTCGTGTTTGGAGGACAAAGAATGCTGAGTTGCATCCAAAGAACACCATACCTACTGTGAAGCATGGGGGTGGAAACATCATGCTTTGGGGCTGTTTTTCTGCAAAGGGACCAGGACGACTGATCCGTGTAAAGGAAAGAATGAATGGGGCCATGTATCGTGGAGATTTTGAGTGAAAACCTCCTTCCATCAGCAAGGGCATTGAAGATGAAACGTGGCTGGGTCTTTCAGCATGACAATGATCCCAAACACACCGCCCGGGCAACGAAGGAGTGGCTTCGTAAGAAGCATTTCAGGTCCTGGAGTGGCCTAGCCAGTCTCCAGATCTCAACCCCATAGAAAATCTTTGGAGGGAGTTGAAAGTCCGTGTTGCCCAGCGACAGCCCCAAAACATCACTGCTCTAGAGGAGATCTGCATGGAGGAATGGGCCAAAATACCAGCAACAGTGTGTGAAAACCTTGTGAAGACTTGCATACTCTGTCATTGACCTCTGTCATTGCCAACAAAGGGTATATAACAAAGTATTGAGATAAACTTTTGTTATTGACCAAATACTTATTTTCCACCATAATTTGCAAATAAATAAATTAAAAATCCTACAATGTGATTTTCTGGATTTCTTTTTCTCATTTCGTCTGTCATAGTTGAAATGTACCTATGATGAAAATTACAGGCCTCTCTCATCTTTTTAAGTTGGAGAACTTGCACAATTGGTGGCTGACTAAATACTTTTTTGCCCCACTGTACCTCCACAGTGGTCTCAGTTACAAGTAGTCCAGTGTCGTAGAGCTCGATTTGCACAGGAGTATTTTTTCCCTCAGTGAGAAGGTGAGAGGTGAAAAGCTTCCTCAGTTTGTACAGGGTTTTGGTATACATCTTCTGGGAACCTGAACTCACTTCCACCCAGAACATTTCGCGACCTGATTTCGTACGCATGGAGGCCTGATTGACCTCAAATACCTCATGCAGGTCGGAAATAATTCCACCAAATAGATCAGAGGATGCCTCCTCAATATTCTCTGCGGAAACACGGACAGACAGAATTTCCGACAGATTCCCACAAGTGTCGGTTTTATCCAGCACGCCAGTATATGTCACAGCTGCATCCTGAATGACCTGAGTGATGCATTGCTCAGCTTTGACGATATACTCCTCTACTGGTTGACCATGGAGGATGTCAACTTTATCAGCAGGGAGCACCTTCTGAATACTCACATTCTCCTCTGATGGGCGTGGGCTGTTGAAGATAATGCTCTCAGTGACCATGTTAGAGGAGGCGAGAGATGAGTCGAGAAGCAGAGACCTGTATATTGTCGAGGTGGACATCTCTGGGTGCTTTATCATAGCAGCCTCCTCCAAAATGGCCGACGGGCCCTGGAGGATGTCAGAGATATCCATGTCCTCAATGGTCTCTACCAGAGACGATAGTAGGTCTCTCCTGACAGGTTTGTAGGTCTCTGGCTCTCGAGCTCTGTTTTGATTGCTTGACAGACAGTTGCTGCAGCAACAGCAGAGCTACAACACAACTGCTTCAAGGTGGAGTCAGAAATAGACGATGACAGATCTGTCATGGACATGGTGGAGAGTTGACTCTCAGAGACAAAGGGTCTGAGTTTGACAGACACCTGTCTGACCAAGTCCCCAGCAAGAGCTCTCATATCTATTGCTACACTACTCTGTGGCCTTGACGGGCTCCTGCTATCCAATCTGGTTATCCCAAAAACCTCAAGTACAAGATCCACAACATCGGATGACACTTCTGTCATTCTGTTGTCAGACAGAAATTGACTCGGATGAATGGGGCCTGCATTCAGAGTCCAGTCGCAAATAGAGTTGTTGGACTGACTCTGGACTAGTGGAACTAGACATGTTTCACTTGGACCTTGGCCAAAGAGCTCTGCCATTTTGAGCAGAACTGATCTCAAGACCTTCGACTTGGAAATGTTCAGCAGTGGGTCGTTGTTGGACAGTCTGGTGGACGGTCTGCTAGCCGATCTCTGAACAACTAGGCTTTGTATTTCTGCCGAAATGGCAGTGAGAAAATAGGTCAAGGGCTGGTCGCCGCCCCATGTTTCCTCCGCTGGCTTTAGCCTTGAAGATGCTATCTATGATGATGACTATAACCTGTCCAGCCAGAGGACCCAATATGGCCTCAAGCTCCCTCTCTAACTCAATGGGAGACTTGTGGCCGTGCGCAATATGCTCTATGGCATGGGAATACATCTTAGCAGACACCATGCTTAGCATCTCTTGGGCAAACTGCTGACTTGCTGAGATACTACCAGACAGCGGACCTAGAGTTCCCTGACTGAAACTTCGCATTAGCTCAGCCAATCTGGAGTTGAGAAGGTTCATAACCAACTCAACAATACCCATCATAAACCTGGTGTCCGTTGGTATTTTGATAGGTCTGTATTTCCCCCGTCTACTCCAACTGGACGGCAGTATGATGTCACTCTGCGACTGGCCACTCTGGACCATGTTGAAGACATGGTCCTCAGAGATTCCAAACACAGATTTCAGTAGTGCTGAGTGGGATCTGTGTCTCATCTCTCTATCACCACCCTCAGGTGAGGAGACATAACGCTCTTCGTCCTCACGCAGCAAAGAGGTCATGGACCTGCAGAATGCAAAACAGAAATGAATAGTACATGGTAACAAAATAAAAAATATGATCCAAGAATTTGAGACACAAACTCAACCCTGTTATTGTTATTCAAAAGGAAACATTGTGAACCATCTCAAATGACACTCACAACCAAATATTAACATTTAGAGTAAACCTTTAGAGTGGTTGTGTAGTATCTAAGTAGTATTTCTCACTAAGTGGATCTGGAATGGATATTTGTACTTATAACAAGGTACATGGGAATAATGTTTTTAGAAAGACCTACAAGAAGAGGAGGGGATAGGGGTAGGTAGCTGTGAGAAAAGGGGATAGGGTAGGTACCTGTGAGAAGAGGGGATTGGGGTAGGTACCTGTGAGAGGAGGGGATTGGGGTAGGTACCTGTGAGAGGAGGGGATATGGGTAGGCACCTGTGGGAAAAGCGGATAGGGGTAGGTACCTGTGAGAGGAGGGGATAGGGGTAGGTACCTGTGAGAGGAGGGGAAAAGGGTAGGTACCTGTGAGAGGAGGGGAAAAGGGTAGGTACCTGTGAGAGGAGGGGAAAGGCGTGAGAGTTCGTGTGCTGCAAGCGGTTCTAGCCCTGGTGCGCCTAGTGGGTCCTCCACTAAAGCTGAATCTGACGCTGCGGCCAAGAGAGAACACTTCTCTTGCCTCATTACTTCCTGATCCAGAAGAGCTTGACGAATCAGAGAGCTCTATCTGCATGGTGAGGTCAAGGGCGGGAACGACCACAGTGGATGTAGACTCCATCACCCAATTTGTAATATCCATGCACCTGGCACTAAACTCATGTCTGCTCATCTGCAATGTTAAAAGACTATACAGTGTTAGTTTGTTAACAAAGCTGCACTGCTGCACCATGTGTTTACTCAAGCTAGTCAATTAAAGCAGTGGTTCAGGAGGTTCCCCAATGCTGGAAGAAGGGCATGAGTGAAAACGTTTGGGAACCTCTGAGCTAAAGGTCCTGCACGATTTCCACCAATAAGAGTTTAGAATGTTAGGTCCATCTTACCAACATTAACTACTTTAGAGGTGACTATAACTCACCAAGGGGATGCATATTCTCACTCAGCAGATTCCAATGGCTGAAAAGTAAATAAATAAAGGTACAGAATTAAACTACATGACATTACCTCTATTATCTTTTTTTAATTGCACTTGTAAGTTATTTGGTAGAAATATGGAACAACAATTTGAAGACAACGATACAGCAAAACGTAGAGAGACAGACATGAAAGAAAATATAGACATTAAATACATAAATAAGATAAAATACTAAAAAAGGAAAAATATATATTTTGATACAGTTGTTTTAGGTCAACTAGCACAGTTAATACCGTCCTTAACATCCGAGATGTCGTATATGCACATACCAGACTTCTTACATCACCAATGTATAAATATACATCACTCTGGAACTGCAGGGAAATGTATTCTTTTAACATAAGAAAAGAAGGGAGCCCACATTGCATAGAATTTGTCTACAGACCCATTTAGTGTGTGTTTAATTTTCTCCAACTTTATGCAATTCAAAACAGATTTAATCCAAAGAGCATGAGAAGGGGCTGCAGAGGATTTCCATCTAAGTAAAATTAATCGTCTCGCTAACAAAGTGACAAAGGCAATTACATCCTTATTCATTTTGGTCAATTGTATTGTGGGTAAGGAAACCCCAAATAATGCAATGAAAGGGTCTGGCTCGATCTGTGTGCCGCTTAATTCTGAGAGTGTGTTAAAGATGTCTTTCCAGAAACCAACAAGAGATGGGCAACACCAAAACATGTGCACATGATTAGCAGGAGACTGATTACATCGTACACAATTAGGGTTCACATCCTTGTAAATTTTGGATAATTTTGCTTCGGTCCAGTGGGCCCTATGAATGAGTTTGCATTGAATGAGGCCGTGTCGAGCGCAAATAGAAGAGCTATGTACCCTTTGAGTGCCCCTTCCCATAGTTCATCAGATATTTCCTCACCCAGTTCCTCCTCCCAAGAGGATTTGATATTGTTTAATGAGATGGCTTGTAGTGAGCAAATTTGACTATAGATTATTGACAATGTGCCTTTCTGAGTAGGAAGTGGGTGAGAAATGTGTCGAACTGTGTTTCGCCAGGAAGGTTGGGGAATCCTGGATCTATGCTGCGGACATAACTCCGGACTTGTAAGAACCTAAAAATGATGTCTGGGGAGACCAAATTTAGCTGATAATTGTTGAAAAGTACTAAATGTATTGTTAATATACAGATCTCTGAATCCTTTAATACCGAGATTAGACCATGTTGAGAAAGCACCATCAATCATAGATGGGGGAAAAGCTGGGTTTGAGGCTACCGGAGCCAAAAGAAGAGGTTGTTTGAAACCCAAAGTGGCGCCTAAACTGATTCCAGATCTTCAATGTTGTTTTGACACATATATTATTGGTGAAGGAGGAGTAAGGGCCTGTAACGGAGGAGTGAGCAAGGGAAGACAATAATGCTGGTATAGACGAGGCAGCTTCCATCTCTAGCCAAGTTGGGGGTGGGAATATCACTCTGCTCTGCAACCAGTGCTGAATGAGGTTAGCGGCCCAATAATAGAATCTGAAATCTGGTAGAGCTAGACCGCTGTCTGGTTTGGGCCTCTGCAAGAGCTGTTTTCGCATCCTAGGGGGCTTTATGTCCCATATAAAGGGTAGAATTAGGCTGTCGATCTTTTTGAAAAATGTATTGGGTAGAAAAATCGGAAGGCACTGATAGAGATATAAGAATTTAGGGAGAGTATTCATTTTAATAGAGTTAATTCTTGCGACTAAGGAGAGGTGTAGCAAAGACCAGCGTTCCAAATCGTCCTTAGTACGGGTTAAAAGAGGAGCAAAGTTGGCTTGAAAAAGGTTTTCAAACCTAATTGTGACATGTACCCCGAGATAAATAAAACTACTGTGAGCTATTTTAAATAGCAAGTTATGTAAAGGGGATTTTTTTGCGGCCATATTAAGCGGCATCAATTCGCTTTTACTGAGATTCAGTTTATACCCTGATAAGTGACCGAAGGATGCGAAAGTGGCAAGGGCAGCAGGAACAGAGACAGAAAGGTTGGATGTGTATAATAATAAATCATCTGCATATAAAGACAGTTTGTGTTCGTGTCCGTATCTGACTATGCCTTTGATGAGGGGGTTGGAGCGAAGTGCTATTGCAAGTGGTTCTATGGCGAGGGCAAACAGTAAGGGACTTAAAGGGCAACCCTGACGTGTCGATCTTTGCAAAGGGAAGCAATCTGATTGAGTGGTATTAGTCCTGACAGAGGCTTGAGGGGATGAGTACAGAAGTCTTATCCAGGTCATGAATTTGGAGCCAAAGCCAAATTTATTTAGAGTGTAAAAAAGGTATTTCCATTCCACCCGATCAAACGCTTTCTCCGCATCCAGGGATATAATGGCTTCAGAGGTACTGTCGACAGAAGGATTGTATATAATATTAAATAATCGTAGAAGATTGAAGAATGAGTGTCTATTTTTATAAATCCTGTTTGATCCGGAGAGATAATTGTTGGGAGGACTGTTTCCAGACGCGCGTTGCCAGAATTTTGGCTAGAATTTTATAGTCAACATTTAGCAGGCTAATTGGACGGTATGATGCACAGTCAAGATTGTCTTTGTTTTTTTAAGAATAACACAAATGGTTGCCTGAGTGAGAGTCTGTGGGAGAGCACCATTTACAAATGCATCATTGTACATTTCAATTAGAATAGGGCTATTTTGGAGATCAACTTTTATAAAACTCTGCCGAGTAGCCATCAGGCCCTGGGCTTCTCCCAGATTGAAGGGATTTGACAGCATTAGACAATTCTTCAACAGTGATCGGCTGCTCTAATTTGTACCTCTATTATCTTAGATTGCGTTATGGATGGACCTCTACGGAACTAGGCCACATCCAAACATCCCGATTAGTCATTTGGTCAGTTGAGTCCCTTGTATTTGCCCGAGACTATGGGAGAATCTCAATCTTCACCTCCTTCTCAAAAGCCATTGGAAGAGAAGGCCAAAAGGGATGGCTTTCTCATCGAATGGGTTTTGAGAAGGAGGCGAGAAGAGAGGACGCGAGGAGTATGCAATTGAGATTGTCCCTATGGGTGTGTCCCAAATGGCCCCTATTCCTTATTTACTGCACTACTGTTGACCAAGGCTCTAATAGGGAACATATCTAGGGGATGCATGGGGAAGCCAAAGAGCAACTTACTCATCCTTCATGTCCTGCACAAAGGTGTGTAGGTCTGGATAGCTTCTCTTCCCTGCTGAGGGTGAGGCTGGTCTGGGAGGCTGCAGCCTTGGGGTCACGGTATTGAAGGTCTGATGGGGATGACAGAAAGCAGAGTTAGGCTGGAATTCAATCAAATTCGCCATAGCACTGTTGGACGCAATGTCTGTTTACAAACTACTGTCTGCACACACAAACAGACACACTGTTATCTGGAAGCATTTACCTTTGCCACTCGTTCAGTCTCCTGGGATTGAGATGGCCCGGTTGTTTCTAGATCATCACTCTCCTCCATCACACGCTCTCCTTCGACCTCCAATGTCAGAGTTGGTGTGGCTGTCTTCAGATCAACCTGCTTCAACTCACTCTTTCCTTTGTCCTCCTAGATTAGAAGACCTTTACTAGCTCAAGCATGGGAAACCCATTTGGCATTTTTATCTTCACTGAGTCATTAAAACACAAAACACAATACATCATACCTCCTGTGACTGAGATGGGATGGCAACAGCCTCATCCAACTCACTCGCCTCTTCAACCTCCTGTGACTGAGATGGGATGGCAACGGCCTCGTCCAACTCACTCTCTCCTTCAACCGCCTGTGACTGAGACGTGCCATCTGTCTTCAGATCAGCCTCCTGCATCTCAATCTCTCCTTCAGCCTCTAGTGACAGAGTTGGAATATCTGTCTCTAGAACAGCCTCTTCCAACTTGGTCAGTCTCTCAGCCTCTCTGTGATCTTTATTGGATCTAGATAGAGAAAAAGGGATCTCTCTAAGGTCACTATAATGTGCTATAATGTGAGTGTGAGGATGTGTTCCAATTATAGAATTAGAATTATAGAATTAGAATGAATCATTCTAGAATTAGAATAGAATCACTCTAATTCTATGGTTCCAATGCTCTGAGATGACTTGGCCTATCCAAATTGCCATGGTCAGAGGATCTATCCTTTTCTAGAGATTCTATTTCTATAGTCACATCATAATGCATCATATCTATACTTGTGTCTGAAATAGCACCCTATTTCCAATATAGTGCACTTATTTTGACCAGATCCCTATAGAGTGCCACAGTATGAGTCATAATACCCATAAAACCAAACCTAGAGGTCAAACAGGGAAAAGGTTCCAATGGACAATTCTGTGAACTGTTTAGTGCACGTTTTAAATTGACACAGTACCTGTTAGCAATGGTGTCAGTGTGTAGGAGCTTGCAGGGATTTGTAGTTTTGCACGATGTCTACTTTGATGCTAATTAGCATTTTCGAATCTGAGAGTAAATAGAGCCAAATATATTGGATAAGTCACCTTGTCCGGGTGAGATTTACATGGTTACAAAAACATCACACCAGGGTAAGCCTACATGAAAGACAGCCCTTATTTCATGTGTTTCCAAAATTACATATGGGAAAATGAATGGTGGAAAACGATTGGAACCAATTCCCTGTTTGACCGCTAGGTTTTGTGGGTAATATGACACCTCCACTGTGGGGCTATATAGACAGGTTGGTTGTTTAGCAACAAAACTGCCATGCAACTATGGGCAAAATAGACAGGGTTGGCTTAGACTGTTGACAACATGTAAACTATATTTAGTCTCTAAATGTTTATTGCAAACAAATATATTTGCATAATGAGCACCTGTCTCAAATAAATTGTTACAGTTGTTGTTGGTTAGCTAGGTAGTGAATTTTAACCGTTGCATAGACATGATATCAATCAAAATACCTCCAAACAAGACATGGTATCAATAACAAGATACAACAAGCTGAAACATGCCGAAGAGCTACGATTCCCCACTGAGGTTTAGAATCATAACAAGATACACGCATTCAGACGATGTTTTTCGTGACGTCAGCCAACCTGTGTATGGCTCTTGGTTAAAAGTAGTGCACTAGCCTACATAGGGAATAGGGTGCCATTTAGGATATAAATATGAAGGTGGTGTCATAACCTGACCCTTGACCCCCATTTGACCCACAGCAGATTCTACTGTACCTATAACCAACTCTCATGACTCCCTGGCCATAGACTTTGTAGTATGATACTACAGCATGAATAGCACATTCTTTCATTTGTTAAACAATATTTAATCTACAGTAATGAATATAAGAGGATTTTAATATAATTATAAACTGGGTGGTTCGAGCCCATAATGGTGATTGGCTGAAAGCCGTGGTATATCAGACCATATACCATGGGTATGACAAAACATTCATTTTTTTTACTGATATAATTATGTTGGTAACCAGTTTATAATAGCAATGAGGCACCTCGCCTGTGTTATAATAGCAATAAGGCACCCAGCCTGTGTCCTAGCACTCCGCGTTGCGTCGTGTGTAAGAACAGACTTAGCAGTGGTATATTGACCATATACCACAACCCCTCGGGCCTTATTGCTTAAATAACATGCCTACCTTGAACTCTTTCTTCTCCATGTCCTTGCAAAATCAGCACATTTCCTTGCCAAAATGAACGCTCCTCCAGGACTAGCGAGAATCAGACTGAGTTAACTGCTCCCGCGGTTTCTGATCAGTTTCAACGTTTATCAGTGATGACGTAACAATGCTGTACAGATTTGACGCACTTCCAATCTCGTGCTGATGCAACGCTCTGTGCGGTTGAAAGCGCACAAATGGAAATTATTGCCCTTAAAAATGTAATGTTGAGGACGCAAAATAAAATACATAACCCACACCGTTAGGCCAAGTTACATGCAATGTATCACTTAGCCAAGAGACTATTCTTGTTCCTTGTTGTAGACTTTCTTTCGGGATAATAGCACCACTGTCATTGCCTGACACCTAGAAATTGTCACATGAAACAGATAACCCATAGTTCCTTATTAAATAACGTAACTCATTTCTTTATTTTATTACTCATCAAATATACAGCAATCTTCAGAGACTGAAATAATTCATGGAAATTTCGAAATCAGTCACTATTACATGCTAGTTTCATCATTTTAAAAGAAAGATAAGGACACGAAAAAACATGTGAACCTCCTGTAGCTGATTTGACGAACATAACAAATGTATTGTACATATTTCCAGTTAAAATTATTTTCAAAAAGAGACAAAAACGGGGATTTGGAAGAGCAATCACATAAAAGGATTGAGGGGTTTCATTTTTTGAAGAAGTTGAAGCAAGCAAAACCTGTCACAAAACATTAATTATAAGACCAAAGACAAATAATATCGACTTTTATTTTCCAACAGAAGATAATCTAAATGCTGCAGTCCTACCATTGGTTTACAGTGTTTCTCCTCTCCAAGGGAGGCATGTTTTCCGTCGCATGTGCCTCAGAATAGTATCAGTGCTTTTCACAAACGTTGTAGTACTTAGTGTGCATCGTTTTCGCTCATACAGCTGCCCCTACTCTCCTAACCTCCCCTCAGTAACTAACGAAGGCACAAAATGATGATGACATAAATATCACAAGAAAGAATACATGAATTAATAATGTACTTTCTAAAATACTTAATAACGCAAATGTAATATGTCCCTTCAATTAAAAAAATCCTGTTTAATCCAATCAATTTAAAAAGTCCACACCGGTATGCAAATCAGCATCTTAAATGGCACTCTATTTCCTATAGAGTGCACTGCTTTTGACCAGAACCCTATGGGCCCTGTTCAACAGTAGTGTACTATTCAGTATAGGGAATAGGGTTCCATTTGGGATGCATTAAATCTTTAAAATTACTCATGAGAGCAAATACTACCATTGTTTTTATCCTACAGAGTTTAAGACACAAATGACTTTATTAAAATGTTTGTCCATAAAGAAATGTATGATTTCCCCTCCTCCCACATGGATTACAGACAAGAGGCTAGGTGCGTTCTGACTGTCTTAGTGTGCGGATAAACACGACCATCACTCTCATAAAACCTAAATGAAACGTCAGTCCTTACGAGAGGATGAGTGTGGGCCAGCCAGCCTGTTGTGCCTCCCCTTCTCCCTACCTCCTTTTCTCTCTCTCCATCTGCAGGACTCTTAAGTCTCTTGTGCGGACTGTCTCGGCTCGCGTCCTCCTGAAGCTGGCTGTGGGGATTTAAGACACGCTATGTTTATGTGTGTTTTTGTTTGTGGCCTCTGCCCCACTTCGCTGCCCCTTCTTCCTGGCTCCCTTCCTGGGCAGCGACCACCACCACCCTCATACTCTCGGAGTCTGAGTCGTTGAGTTCCTCATCCTTGTAGAAGCCTCCGTCGTGGCCGCGGTGGCCGATGTTGTTGAAGCTGCGGTAGGGTCTGTGCTCGCTGCGCAGCACAGGCAGGCTGTCGAGGCTAACACTCTTGGAGGGGCTGGTTGTGTAGTGGTTAATACACTGAAGGACAGGCTTGGCGCCGGGTGCAGGGGGACACGGGCATCATGGTGGCCAGGATCAGCGCCAGGTAGTCCGCCACGCCTTTGTTGGGGGCGCAGGCCAAGGCAGGCATGTAACCTGAGGGGTACAAACAGAACAGCAGAGGATAACTTCAGGAGCATCACCGTTTACTACAACGCTTTTGGTGAAAAACATGAAATAACACCAGGCTAGGAGAGGTTAAGAACAGTTAGTTTCTACAATCCCTCATCCAACCCCAGGTCATTTTCACAACATTATTCTCCAGAAGAAAAATACTTGATCGTGTGCTGTAGTTACCGGTTCTTGGTGTCAGTGCCGTTGACAATGGCCGGCCACAGAGTGTCAATCAGCATCTTTGCAGCCCCCTCGTTGTCATTGATCACAGTCTTGCCCTCGGTCTTGTGGAAAACCTCCTGTTCCAGCAGAAGCTCTACACACGTGTCATGACCTAGTGCTCCAGCGGAAACATTACATACAGGAAAAAGATGACCACAACAATACCCTCAGAGAAAACCAAGGATCTGACAATGGTGAAGTCACTAAAAATGTTTTAGCTACAACATATGCTATGTCAATCCCTGACAAAGTCCTGTTTCAGTGTAAGCTCCTCCACTGAGAGTCATAACCCTACTTCTCCCACAGTGTTGTAGTCTTGTTCATTCGCCCACATTGCTCCATCCACACCAATCTAATGCTTTTCAGTCCACAAGAGGAAGTTAATGAGTGCACACTTCATGGAGGAGAGAATAGAGCTCCAGCCCAGTTAGTCCACTACGTACCGTTGTAGCAGGCCCAGTGTAGTGGCGTGTAGCCCTGGTTGTCTGTGATGACCGGTTCTCCCCATTAAGCAGCGGGTCGGAGTCAGAGGCCGAGCCTTCTCTGGTCTCTACTCCTCCCGTTACGGGTTCTGAGGCGCCGAGGCCTCCCACCATTAGCTCTGACAAATTGAAAACTCTAGTCATTGGCGACTCCATTACTTGCAGTATTAGACTTAAAACGAATCATCCAGCGATCATACACTGTTTACCAGGGGGCAGGGCTACCGACGTTAAGGCTAATCTGAAGATGGTGCTGGCTAAAGCTAAATCTGGCGAGTGTAGAGAGTATAGAGATATTGTTATCCACGTCGGCACCAACGATGTTAGGATGAAACAGTCAGAGGTCACCAAGCGCAACATAGCTTCAGTGTGTAAATCAGCTATAAAGATGTGTCGGCATCGAGTAATTGTCTCTGGCCCTCCCAGTTAGGGGAGTGATGAGCTCTACAGCAGAGTCTCACAACTCAATCGCTGGTTGAAAACTGTTTTCTGCCCCACACAAAAGATAGACTTTGTAGATAAGTGGCCCTCTTTCTGGGACTCACCCACAAACAGGACCAAGCCTGGCCTGTTGAGGAGTGACGGACTCCATCCTAGCTGGAGGGGTGCTCTCATCTTATCTACGAACATAGACAGGGCTCTAACTCCTCTAGCTTCACAATGAGATAGGGTGCAGGCCAGGCAGCAGGCTGTTAGCCAGCCTGCCAGCTTAGTGGAGTCTGCCACTAGCACAGTCAGTGTAGTCAGCTCAGCTATCCCTATTGAGACTGTGTCTGTGCCTCGACCTAGGTTGGGCAAAACTAAACATGGCGGTGTTCGCCTTAGCAATCTCACTAGAATAAAGACCTCCTCCATTCCTGCCATTATTGAACGAGATTGTGATACCTCACATCTCAAAATGGGGCTACTTAATGTTAGATCCCTCACTTCCAAAGCAGTTCAAGTCAATGAACTAATCACTGATCATAATCTTGATGTGATTGGCCTGACTGAAACATGGCTTAAGCCTGATGAATTTACTGTGTTAAATGAGGCCTCACCTCCTGGTTACACTAGTGACCATATCCCACGCGCATCCCGCATAGGCGGAGGTGTGCTAACATTTACGATAGCAAATTTATATTTCCAAAAAACAAAAATACAACGTTTTCGTCTTTTGAGCTTCTAGTCATTAAATCTATGCAGCCTACTCAATCACTTTTTATAGCTACTGTTTACAGGCCTCCTGGGCCATATACAACGTTCCTCACTGAGTTCCCTGAATTCCTTTCGGACCTTGTAGTCATGGCAGACAATATTCAAATTTTTTAATATTCACATGGAAAAGTCCACAGACCCACTCCAAACGGCTTTTGGAGCCATCATCGACTCTGTCGGTTTTATCCAACATGTCTCGGACCTACTCACTGCCACAGTCATACTCTGGACCTAGTTTTGTCCCGTGGAATAAATGTTGTGGATCTTAATGTTTTTCCTCATAATCCTGGACTATCGGACCACCATTGTATTACGTTTTGAAATCGCAACAAATAATCTGCTCAGACCCCAACCAAGGATCATCAAAAGTCGTGCTATAAATTCTCGGACAACCCAAAGATTCCTAGATGCCCTTCCAGAATCCTTCCACCTACCCAAGGACGTCGGAGTACAAAAATCAGTTAACCACCTAACTGAGGAACTCAATGTAACCTTGCGCAATACCCTAGATGCAGTCGCACCCTTAAAAACAAAAAGCATTTGCCATAAAAAACTAGCTCCCTGGTATACAGAAAATACCCGAGCTCTGAAGCAAGCTTAAAGAAAATTGGAACGGAAATGGCGCCACACCAAACTTGAAGTCTTCCGACTAGCTTGGAAAGACAGTACCGTGCAGTATCGAAGAGCCCTCACTGCTGCTCGATCATCCTATTTTTCCAAGTTAGTTGAGGAAAATAAGAACAATCCAAAATGTATTTTTGATACTGTCGCAAAGCTAACTAAAAAGCAGCATTCCCCAAGAGAGGATGGCTTTCACCTTAGCAGTGATACATTCATGAACTTCTTTGAGGAAAAGATCATGATCATTAGAAAGCAAATTACGGACTCCTCTTTAAATCTGCGCATTCCTCCAAAGCTCAGTTGTCCTGAGTCCACACAATTTTGCCAGGACATAAAATCAAGAGAGACACTCAAGTTTTTTAGTACCATATCTCTTGACACATTGATGAAAATAATCATGGCCTCTAAACCTTCAAGCTGCATACTGGACCCTATTCCAACTAAACTATTGAAAGAGCTGCTTCCTGTGCTTGGCCCTCCTATGTTGAACATAATAAACAGCTCTCTATCCACCGGATGTGTACCAACTCACTAAAAGTGGCAGTAATAAAGCCTCTCTTGAAAAAGCCAAACCTTGACCCAGAAAATATATATCGAATCTATCGATATATCGAAAAAATTCGAAAAAGCTGTTGCGCAGCAACTTACTGCCTTCCTGAAGACAAACAATGTATACGAAACGCTTCAGTCTGGTTTTAGACCCCATCATAGCACTGAGACTGCACTTGTGAAGGTGGTAAATGACCTTTTAATGGCGTCAGACCGAGGCTCTGCAACTGTCCTCGTGCTCCTAGACCTTAGTGCTGCTTTTGATACCATCGATCACCACATTCTTTTGGAGAGATTGGAAACCCAAATTGGTCTACATGGACAAGTTCTGGCCTGGTTTAGATCTTATCTGTAGGAAAGATAACAGTTTGTCTCTGTGGATGGTTTGTCCTCTGACAAATCAACTGTAAACTTCGGTGTTCCTCAAGGCTCTGTTTTGGGACCACTATTGTTTTCACAATATATATTTTACCACTTGGTGATGTCATTCGGAAACATAATGTTAACTTTCACTGCTATGCGGATGACACACAGCTGTACATTTCGATGAAACATGGTGAAGCCCCAAAATTGCCCTCCCTGGAAGTCTGTGTTTCAGACATAAGGAAGTGGATGGCGGAAAATGTTCTACTTTTAAACTCTGACAAAACAGAGATGCTAGTTCTAAGCGTTACTCTGGACCCTGATCTCTCTTTTGACGAACATATCAAGACTGTTTCAAGGACAGCTTTTTTACATCTACGTAACATTGTAAAAATCAGAAACTTTCTGTCCAAAAATGATGCAGAAAAGTTAATCCATGCGTTTGTAACTTCTAGGTTAGACTACTGCAATGCTTTACTTTCCGGCTACCCGGATAAAGCACTAAATAAACTTCAGTTAGTGCTAAACACGGCTGCTAGAATCTTGACAAGAACCCAAAAATGTTATCATATTACTCCAGTACTAGCCTCTCTACACTGGCTTCCTGTTAAGGCAAGGGCTGATTTCAAGGTTTTACTGCTAACCTACAAAGCATACATGGGCTTGCTCCTACCTATCTTTCCGATTTGGTCCTGCCGCACATACCTACACGTACGCTACGGTCACAAGACGCAGGCCTCCTTACTGTCCCTAGAATTTCTAAGCAAACAGCTGGAGGCAGGGCTTTTCCTATAGAGCTCCATTTTTATGGAATAGTCTGCCTATCCATGTGAGAGACGCAGACTCGGTCTCAACCTTTAAGTCTTTATTGAAGACTCATCTCTTCAGTAGGTCCTATGATGCAGTGTAGTCTGGCCCAGGAGTGTGAAGGTGAACGGAAAGGCACTGGAGCAACGAACCACCCTTGCTGTCTTTGCCTGGTCGGTTCCCCTCCACTGGGATTCTCTGCATCTAACCCTATTACAGGGGCTGAGTCACTGGCTTACTGGGTGTCGTGGCGGAGATCTTGTGGGCTATACTCGGCCTTGTCTCAGGATGGTAAGTTGGTGGTTGAAGATATCTAAGAGCTATGAGTTTCTGCAAGAATCTTATATGAAGTGTTCAAAAGAGATATTGGTCTATACGACCCACAAAGCAGAGGATCTTTCCCAGGTTCTAACAAAACTGGGATCAGTGCCTGTTCAAGTGTGTCTGGGAGCTTTTCTGACTCTATGGCATAATTAAACATACTGCAAAGAGGCTCAATTAGTTTGGGTTAAAAGGATCGATAGAATTCAATAGGGAATCCGTCTAACCCTGGTGATTTTCCCCAGCAGTGTTGAAAATGGATTCCCTAATTTCCTCTGATGTAATCTCTTTCTCCAAGTGCTCTCTATCCTCATCAGTTAAAGTTTGTAAATTGAGTTTGTTCAAAAACTCATGCATTGTCTTGAGGCATCCCCTTCAGACTTGTACAATGTTTCATAAAACTCCCTGAAGACTAGATTAATTTCCTCAGGACTGTGAACAACTGAGTTATCGGGTAGCTTAATAGAGCTAATAACTCTACTAGCATCCTCTCGTCTTATCTGCCAAGCAAGCAACTTTCCTGCTTTATCTCCATGTTCGTAGTAGTTTTGTTTTGTTCTCCTAAGAGCATTTTCCGCTTTATGGGTCGTCAGGGTGTTATATTCCAGTCGCTTTGAGTCTAATTTTTGTAGAGTTGAGTCGTCAAATGTTACACTATGTTCATTTTCCAGATCTCTAATTTCATTCTCCAACGAATCTACTTGAGCCTTAGTGGTTAGAGCGTTGGACTTGTAACCGGAGGGTTGCAAGTTTGAATCCCCGAGCTGACAAGGTAAAAATCTGTCGTTCTGCCCCTGAACAAGGCAGTTAACCCACTGTTCCCCGGGCGCCAAGACGTGGATGTCGATTAAAGGCAGCCCCCCGCACCTCTCTGATTCAGAGGGGTTGGGTTAAATGCGGAAGACACATTTCAGTTGAAGGCATTCGGTTGTACAACTGACTAATAATGGTGACTTTGACTTTTTTTTTTTACATCTTACGAGCACCTGAACTAAAGGATATGATTTGCCCCCTCAGATATGCAAGGAGAGCTTCCCATAAAATTAGGGGGGAGGCAGAGTTGTTATTGGCGCTAACAAATATGTCTATATGAGTGTTCAGAAATGTTACAAATGTGGGATTATTTAGTAAGTATGTGCCAAATCTCCATCTTCTTGATGGTGGTTGTGCTCTACTGACCGGTACTGAAGCCAGCAGGGCAGAATGATCTGATATACATCTTGGTAAGTACTTGCACCCCGTAGTTAAACTTCCCTTGGCTGCAGGAATAAGAAATAAGTCAATTCTAGAATAACTGTTATGGACAGGGGAGTAAAATGAGTATTCTTTAACCTTTTGGTTGTGAAATCTCCATAAGTCTACAAGTCCAAAGTGTCTCATTTCTGCTTTTAACGTTTTAGCTGCCTGTGTGAGGTTGATACTATTAGAGGAAGATCTATCATTGGAAGGGTCCAGTACTAAGTTAAAATCCCCTGCCATTATTATCTCTGATGATGGGCACGTTAGCTTCAAAAAGATGTCTTGGTAAAATTTAGGATCATCATGGTTAGGCCCATACACATTCACAATGGTAATGGGCTCAGTGTTAAGGAAACCTTGAATGATCACAAACCTACCCCTTTGTCTTTAATCTGAGATTGTATCTGAAAGGGGCAATTCTTATTAATGAGTATGGCCACCCCTCTTGCCCGAGACGTGAAAGATGAATAGTACACTTGACCCACCCACTCTCTCTTCAGTTTATCGTGCTCAGAGTCTGTCAGGTGTGTCTCCTGAAGAAGAGCTATATCAACCTTATGTTGCTTTAGATAATTCAGAATGCGTTTGCGTTTGACTGGGCATTTAGTACCCCTAATGTTAAGTGTCATAAATGTATAGTTATTAGGTGTCGACATCTTTAAAGAAAAAAAATTGCATCGAGTGTATACAACTTGTACAAAATGAAATTATAAAAGTATAAAGTAGTAACCATCTCATGTGATAATACCCTGACCCTACCACAAACCCACCCAACCCCTCCCCAACTGAGGGAGTTAAAGAACCCATATTCTTAGACGCTAGTCTTTAAGATAGATGTACCTGCTATGCATATCGTCAGTCAATTAGGTTAATTCTAAATTACATGTATATGGAATTAGAAGTACATTGACTGTTCCTTATTGCATGAAAATATTATTAGTTAAGTAACAAAATACAATTTGATTACAACAATAATGACCGGAATATTTAGCCCCACTTGAGCATGTCTCAACAACAACAAAAACCTCGGGTGCTTTCACAAAGCGATGACCACAAACGCACCCCAACAGGTCAGGAAAAAGACATCAAGCTATGATGTGTAAATGAAAACCTTTACCAGACGATAACTATCATCTCTCAAATATAAAATAGGGACAAGTAATTAAATAATCACCATCCTCCTGAGTTCACCGTCCCCCCCAAAATATTATATATACTAGCTATGATCCAACTTTACATCGCTAGTCATTATCACGCTAGCCATCTAGCCAGCCATCCAGCCAGTCGATCATATTTCGTTGCTTCCTCATGTGCTAACAGTTCACTATCCACTGTATCCAAGTTCAAAAGACAGTTCCTCGAGGTGTAGTAGACGTGAACAAGTCAGGAAGTTCTTTCCTCATGTATGTTTCAGCCATCTTCACGGAGTCAAATGTGCGCTCACCATTCTTGGTTTCGACCCACAAAGTCGCTGGGTAGCGCAGGCCGTATGCCAAGCCAGCCTGACGCAGAAGTCTCTTCAGTGGGGAGAAAGACATACTCCTCTTGTGTAGTGTGGGAGAAAGATCCAGAAAGATCATGATTCTGGCATCTCCGTACTTGAGCTCTCCCTTTGCTCGGGCAGCAGAGAGGATGCAAACAGTGTCCTGGTACCGTAGAAATTTAATGACAAATGCCCTGGGTGCAACCTGGCCAGGCAGCCGCCTCGTAGGGTACGATGGGCCCTCTCGATCTCCAGTGGGTGCGCGGGAGGGGGTAGATCCAGAATGTTGGGAATCCATTCCTGTAGAAAGGAAATCGCGTCTCTTCCCTCCACAGCCTCTGGGAAACCTTGAAGTCTCAAATTCGAGCGCCTTTGGAAATTTTCGTAATAATCAAATTTCTCCTCGAGTTTAGAGATGGCGTCTTCCAACTTCTTGTATTTTTGGTCCACTTCCTCGCGAACGTCCAGGATGGCAGCCTGGTGGTCAGCATGGTCTTTTTATAACTTTGTCACTCGTCCCTTTGTGACTTTCTGGTCTTCGTGGAGTTTATCAACTAGCACATCAATTTTGCTGAGGCGTTCAGAAAGTGTCTCTTGGATTTTTGTTATACCCTTGTCCATCTCCATTCTGAACCATGCTGGTGCTTCTTCCGAGCTAGCATCCGCCGAGGCCGAAGAAGGGCTGTCAGAGAGGGGCGTTTTTCCATGCCTCGTCTGAGGCTTTGACATATTGGGCATATTTTGCTTTGACGATTCAGTAGATGTTTTAACTTCTAAATCACTATTAACGAACAGTTAAACCGTGTCAAAATGCCTTAAAGTTGTTTGAAAGTTCGAGGACGCTACGCAGAAGCGTCTTGTTAGAGCTTCGCCATTGCCGGAAGTCACCCCGGGAAATCTTAAGTTTTATTACATACAGCCGGGGGGAACTTTTGGATATAAGAGCAACGTCAACTTACCAACATTACGACCAGGAATACAACTTTCCCGAAGCGTATCCTCTTTTGGTCCACCAACAAGGACAATAGACTGGATCCCAGCCGGCGATCCAAAACAACGGCGGCGCATTAGAAGGGGAGACGCGGCGGTCTTCTGGTCAGGCTCCGTAGACGGGCACATCGCGCACCGCTCCCGAGTATACTACTTGCCAATGTCCAGTCTCTGGACAACAAGGTAGACGAAATCCGAGCAAGGGTTGCCTTCCAGAGAGACATCAGCGACTGCAATGTTCTTTGCTTCACGGAAACATGGCTCATTCAGGACAAGTTATCAGAGTCGGTACAGCCACATGGTTTCTTCACGCATCGCACCGACAGAAACAAACATCTATCTGGTAAGAAGAAGGGCGGGGGTGTGTGCCTTATGATTAACGAGTTGTGGTGTGATCATAACAACATACAGGAACTCAAGTCCTTTTGTTCACCTGACATAGAATTCCTTACAATCAAATGCCGACCGCATTATCTACCAAGAGAATTCTCCTCGATTATAATCACAGTCACATATATCCCCCCTCAAGCTGACACATTGACGGCACTGAAAGAAATTCATTGGACCCTATGTAAACTGGAAACCAAATATCCTGAGTAATGTGTCTCGGTGATGCAGGTACAGCGGAGTCAGGCGCAGGACAACAAAGATGAGTATTCATAAACTTTAATCAACAAGAATAACAATACACGAGTGATACGATATATCACGAAACAACGGGCCAAGATTACAACGAATAATCACGCACAAAAACATGGGGAAACAGAGGGTTAAATAAGGAACATGTAATTGTGGGAACCAGGTGTGTAAAAAATGAAGACAAAACGGAAAATGAAAGATGGATCGGTGGCGGCTAGAAGACCGGTGACGCCGACCGCCGCCCGAACAAGGAGAGGGACCAACTTCGGCGGAAGTCATGACAGCACCCCCTTGACGCTGCTCCAGCATCGCGCCGACACCGCCTCGGGATGACCCGAAGGATGAGGTGCAGGGCGATCCGGTGGAGACGGTGAAACTCCCGCAGCAACGAAGGGTCCAGGATGTCCTCCACCGGCAACCAGCATCTCTCCTCCGGACCGCACTCTCCCACTCCACGAGGTACTGAAGGCCCCTCCACCGACGCCTCGAGTCCTCGATGGCTCGAACAGCATACGCCGGGCCACCTCGATGTCCAGAGGGGTGGAGGAACCTCCCGCACCTCAGACTACTGGAGTGGACCAGCCACCACCGGCCTGAGGAGAGACACATGGAACGAGGGGTTAATACGGTAATCTGGGGAAGCTGTAATCTATAACAAACCTTGTTCAATCTCCTCAGGACTTTAAAGGGCCCCACAAACTGTGGACCCAGGGTCTGGCAGGGCAGGCGGAGGGGCAGGTTTTGGGTCGAGAGCCAGACCCTGTCCCCGGTGCGAACACCGGGCCTCACTGCAGTGGCGGTCGGCGCTGAGACAGCACAGCTCCTATCCCAGCCTCGGATGCGCCCACCTCTACTATGAATGCCAAGGAGGGATCTGGATGAGCCAGCACGGAGCCGAGGTAAACAGGGCCCTCAGGTGACCAAAAGCCCTGTCCGCCTCAGCTGACCACTGCAGTCGCACCGGTCCCCCCTTGAGGGTAATGGGAGCCGCTACCTGACCAAAGCCCCAGATAAACCTCCGGTAGTAGTTGGCAAACCCTAAGAACCGCTGCACTTCCTTTACCGTGGTGGGAGTCGGCCACCACGCACGGCTGAAATGCGGTCACTCTCCATCTCCACCCCTGACGTGGAAATGCGGTACCCTAGGAAGGAGACGGACTGTTGGAAGAACAGACATTTCTCAGCCTTGTCGTACAGGTCATGCTCCAACAGTCGACCAAGCACCCTGCGCACCAGGGACACATGCTCGGTGCGTGTAGCAGAGTATATCAGAATGTCGTCAATATACACCACTACACCCTGCCCGTGCAGGTCCCGGAAAATCTCGTCTACAAATGCCTGGAAGACTGATGGAGCATTCTTCAACCCGTACGGCATGACGAGGTACTCATAGTGCCCTGAGGTGGTACTAAATGCCGTCTTCCACTCGTCCCACTCCCGGATACGCACCAGATTGTAAGCGCTCCTGAGATCCAATTTTGTGAAGAAGCGCGCCCCGTGCATTGACTCAATCGCACTGGCTATGAGAGGCAGCGGGTAGCTGTACCTCACAGTGATCTGATTGATACCTCGATAGTCAATACACGAGCGCAGACCTCCATCCTTCTTCTTCACAAAAAAGAAACTCGAGGAGGCAGGTGAAGTGGAAGGCCGAATGTATCCCTGCCTCAGAGATTCGGAGACATATGTTTCCATAACCTCCGTCTCCTCCTGTGACAGAGGATAAACGTGACTCATGGGAAGTGCTGCCTCTACCAGGAGATTTATCGCACAATCCCACTGTCGATGGGGTGGTAATTGAGTCGCCTTCCTCTTACAGAAGGCGAGAGCCAAATCGGCATATTCTGAGGGGATGTGCACGGTGGAGAACTGGTCTGGACTCTCCACCGTAGTCGCACCGATGGAAACACCTACACACCTCCCCAAGCACTTTCGTCACCATCCCTTGAGAGCCCTCTGTTGCCACGAAATAGTGGGGTCATGATAGGCCAACCAGGGTAGGCCCAGCACCACGGGAAACGCAGGAGAATCAATAAGGTAGAGTCTGATTTTCTCCTCATGACCGTCCTGCGTAACCATGCTTAGTGGAGCGGTAGCCTCCCTAATCAGCCCTGACCCTAATGGTCGACTATCTAAGGCATGCACAAGGAAGGGCATATCGACAGGAACAATGGGGATCCCTAAACTATGGGCAAATGAACGGTCAATAAAGTTCCCAGCTGCGCCTGAATCTACGAGCGCCTTATGCTGGGAATGCGGGGAAAATTCAGGAAATTCTATAAACACAAACATGCCTGCTCACCTGGGATGACACGACAGTGCCCTGCCTGCTGCCTCGACTCCCTGATGAACCGACCAGCAGTGTGCCCTCTGCGGCCACAGTTGGTGCAGGGAATGGCCCCTCCTCCGGTCCCCCTAAGCGCAGCACCTCCCAGCTCCATGGGCATCGGAGCAGAGGTGCTGGGAGATGGGAATGACAGGCCCCGATCCGGACGTCCTCGGGTGAGCGGCTGCTGCCAACATACTGACTTAAATCTCTAGCCACTTTAAATAATAAAAAATTGGATGTAACAAATGTATCACTAGCCACTTTAAACAATTCTTATATATAATGTTTACATATCCGACATTACTCATCTCATATCTATACACTGTACTCTATACCATCTACTGAATCTTGCCTATGCCGCTCGGCCATCGACTCAAATCTCTAGCCACTTTAATAATTCAAAAGTGGATGTAATAAATGTATCACTAGCCACTTTAAACGATGCCACTTATATCATGTTTACATATCCTACATTACTCATCTCATATGTATATACTGCACTCTATACCATCTACTGCATCTTGACTATGACGGTCAGCCATCGCTCATCCATATATTTATATGTACATACTGTATTCATTCCTTTACACTTGTGTGTATAAGGTAGTTGTTGTGAAATTGTTAGATTACTTGTTAGATACTACTGCATGGTCGGAACTAGAAGCACAAGCATTTCTCTACACTCGCATTAACATCTGCTAACCATGTGTATGAGACAAATACAATTTGATTTGAACAGAGAGGACGACTATAACCTTCACATGAACAGACAGATTTCTAGAACAGTGGTGTTGCTAGATGACATCCTCATGATGTTAACACAGCAGATAATGAAGAATTTTGGGGCTGAGGCCATCGAAGCCTGTCACCTGCTAGCTGTGTACCTGGCTCTGGATAGAAGTCTCCCCTGTGCACTGATCTAGGATCAGCTTACCCTCCCTAGATCCTCAACCATTAGTGGAGAACATGACAAAAAATGACCTTAGATCAGTGTCTAGTGGGCATTTTCACACTAAACCATATAACATCCCTAGAGTGGACATGGTCGTTCCTAGCAACATGACCAAACAAATGGCCATCTTGGTCAGGAAAACTTTGAATTACAGAATCTCTATGTGATATCCTATGTGTACCTGCAGCGTGGATGGGGGTCCTCTTCAGGGTGAAGTCTTTAACCAGGATGGAGGCTCCCTGGTTGATGAGGACGTCAACACACTCCACATGGCCTTTAAAGGCAGACAGGTCCAGAGGGTGCACCCTGGCTGTTCCTCACGTCTAGATCCAGCAGAGACTGAACCAGGAACCTCCATAGCATGGTGGTGGCCGTGGTACGCCTGAATAGAAACACAAACACAGTCTCAAGCAAAGTCCAGTGGTACGCATGAATAGATACACTCTTAATATGATCAATGTCCTATAGTAGACCAGTGGTACGCCTGAACAGAAATACAGTCCTAGACCTCTAAAGTAGACCAGAGTCTTTCAATCGAGCCCATTTTGCTCCCGCCCTGCATCAACATCGGAGGTCCCTGCCAAGCGTGGGATTGAGAAACAAACACTCTACTTCTCCTCTGAGGTTGATTAACTCAATAATAATAATTAATTAACTCTGTTTATGTTAGTAACAAAACAATATGAGAATTTTATCCCAAAGCTACCTACAGCTAACATATATATTTATGTATGTGATCTATGTAAATAAAATAATATAACACAGCTGTAAAACTGTGAAGGACTATACGTTGGATGCCTACCCATTTCCCAGGAGCATTGTAAAAAGTGGATTTGGGTAAAGTGTTTATTTCCTAATATCTTTGAAGATTACACCTAAAATAATTAGGCCTACTTCTTTCTATTGCTGATCTGAGACCATTAGGGTTAAACATTACAGATATAAATGCAATATATGGAGTAGAAAAGATTGCCTAACATATGTTCTATATGGTCTATTTCTATCTGAATGTAACACCTCAATCAAGCTTGTTAATTGATCGTTAAGTCATGTTTGTCAGGTAAACGGTCATTAGTGGCCTATATAAGCCTCGTACAGGCCATGGGAAGACATTAGCTGTTGATAATACAGACTATTCTCATTATCATGGGAGGTGTGAGAGAATTGCTGCTCTTTGTGATGACTGTGGGGGTTGTTAAAGGTTGGTTCACTAATGTTTTATTTGGCTTGAAGGGATTTGTTTGGGAAATGTGCTTAACTTTATAAGTTGGAGATTCAAATTTGACTGTCTGTTCCACATTGGTCATCTATTTTCTTCACTGCTATTAATATATGTAGCTATTTTGTGTGAACTCAACTTCTGTCAACTCTTCCTCCTCAGTTTCTTGTTACCCTGTTGGGAAGTCCCAGAAGGAAGATCAAGTCTCTCTGCAAAGGAGACTTGGAGGCAAGTGGTTCTTTCCACTATGTTATCCCATCGCTTCTAGCTATGTTCTTTGTCACTGTCTATGGTGCTGCTGTGTTTGACACTCATTCAACACCATAGAGTAAATCAGTCTAAATAACAAATGTTGTCAAACCCTTTTGATTTGGTAATTTTGCTTGTGTACCTTAACCTACGTTTTCAGAGCTGTCATCAAATGAAGTCTCCAATGTGCATGCCCTGGCCTTGCTCCGATCCATAGGGTCTGACTCTAAACAAGCCAGAGAAGGTAAGGCCTGAAACCTATATATACTTTTAGAACTGTGTTGGGTTCATGTTGCTCAACATTCAAATGGTCTAGACCACATAGAACAGATGTGTTCCTGTAGAATACTAAACTGTTCCTTTCTGTCTGTTCTCTAGAGTATTTAGAGACGAATGAAGTAGATTCCCAAGCTTCTGGCCCGTCTGACGACGCTACCTCTGAAGGCGCGACTGGCCCGTCCTGACGCTACCTCTGAAGCGCGACTGGCCCGTCTGACGACGCCACCTCTGAAGCCGCGACTGGCCCGTCCTGACGACGCTACCTCTGAAGCGCGACTGGCCCGTCCTGACGACGCTACCTCTGAAGTCGCGACTGGCCGGTCTGCCTGACGACGCTACCTCTGAAGCCGCGACTGGCCCGTCCTGACGGCGCTACCTCTGAAGCAGCGACTGGCCCGTCTGGCCGACGACGCTACCTCTGAAGCCGCGACTGGCCCGTCCTGACGACGCTACCTCTGAAGCCGCGACTGGCCCGTCTGGCCTGACGCTACCTCTGAAGCCGCGACTGGCCCGTCTGACGACGCTACCTCTGAAGCCGCGACTGGCCGTCTGGCCTGACGACGCTACCTCTGAAGTCGCGACTGGCCCGTCTGCCTGACGACGCTACCTCTGAAGCCGCGACCGCCCGCCTGACCTCAAACGTTGATATATGACGTGGGACATGGTGCTCGGGGTCCATGCAAGAGTTCATGGGTACTCTAGTCCAGGTTGTGTGTAACTGCATTTGCTTGTTTTGTTTCAATTAAACATTACCTTTAATACTTGTGTCCTCGGTGTAGTTTGGAGATTCATACTTTGACATGAGGTCAATGACCTGACTTGAGTAACTGGGGTGATTGCCTTAAACATGCTTTGGCATCAGCAATAGATTACCATTTGACTTTAGCTACATTTGCTGAGTGTAGGTCAATTTATGCTAGTTGCATCAAATTATCTGTAATGGGTTCTAGTTCATGCAACTTGGTGGTAGAACTGAGTATTTGGGGTTGCTAGAATCTGGGTTGACGTGTCAGTGCTGACTAACATCACGGTTGTCGACTTGCATTAAATTACTCTGCTGTGTCTCCTAACTGACTTGGTTTCCTATTTGTGACTGGTTACATATAAAACCAGCTCTCCTATCAGTAGCCCATCTGTTTGGGGGGGTTGGTCTTCATATGCCAGTGACAATCCAAACCTTATTAGGTTAAAGGAGTCAATGTTAACCTGTTTTAGCTGGCAGGCTGCTATCAAGTCCTCGCTTTCCATAAGTTGCGTGTAGCGCCTCCAACCCAGGATTTGAGGGCGGGAACAGTTTTACCAGGATTTCCCACCCACTCTGTTTACATGGGATAAATCATTGTGAGAAACCTGTACATTTCTATGAAAAGCGTGAGGTGAAATGTCTGTTCATACAGGCCGCCTCTATCGGCATGAACGCTCAGGGTGTGCGTCGTAGCAAACCGTATTTGGGGGATTCTGCAACTGTCCCTGGCTCAGACTTTTAAGCTGTTTTTCTAAGAGATAATTATAATTACACAATGCTATGTACTACAGAAAGAGTCAATTAAATAAAATCAATATTTATTGTGAGTATGCCCTTTGTTTTTCTACACAAAATATACCTGTCCTATGGGAGGGGTGTCATTTCTACCACTCAGGACAAATTCCTGTTTTTTCAAGAGAATGTTAATTTAGTTACCATGGAAACATATTGTGACAGTGAAGCACATGGCTGCAGTGGACAGTTGTTCCACATGTGATGTCCAGAAGTTGAAGAAAAAATCGAGGTAAATATTGCTTGTGTAGAGAATATTTTAGTTCTCAGTCATTTCCAAACAGGCTATAATTTCTTTAATTTGTGGTGGAACTTTAGATTTTTATTTATTATATGTATTTAGTGTTGTAATGTCTGTGGTATGTAGCAGGAGTCAGGCGCAGGAGGTATGTTGTGTATAAAGAGTATTTTTAATACAGTCGCCAGAGAAAAAACAAAGGCACACTGGCAAAACATAAATACTCACACAATCCAAAATAAACCAACATACACAGGTGTAAAATTACAACCACCCGGTGAACCGAAAATATAAATCCAATCCTCGCAGAGCAAGACTAGGAACCGTAGCGAACTGCTCTGAATACAACAAACAAACAATCACGCACAAAGGGAAGACGGGAAAGGGAGGAATATAACAGGGGCGTGATTGGGAGAAATTACAAACAGGTGTGTACAATCAAAACCAAAACCAATAGACACACAGGAAGGGAATCGGTGATGGTTGAAAACCGGTGACGACGAACGCCGAACACCGCCCGAACAAGAAGAGGGACCGACTTCGGCTGAAGTCGTGACAAGTGTAAATAAACGATATGCTAGCTGTAATACTAATCAAAGCATGCTAAGCAGTCTGTCAATTTTCTCCAGAAACTGTAGAAATGTCATTTCCATCACAAACTTAAGTGTGGTGGAAATGTCAGAAAGTGGTGGAAATGACACAAATCCATTATCTTATTCGTTTTTACTTGACCTTTTTTTTTACTTCAGAAGATGCCACATAAAACAGCACAGAGGTCACAGACATATAGAAACAAAATAAAAAATGATCCTATACGATACCAGGAACATCTGCAAAAAGACAGGGAGAGATACTGGAAGAAAAAGAGAAGGGAGAAGTGAAATCTATCTCTGAGCTTACAAAGCGAGAACAAAGAAACAAGAGAAGGCAATGGAAGTGTAACCAACGGAATAGAAGACAGACTTTAAAGAGAACAGTTGCAATGGAGACCTACCTATCAGGCAACACACCACCTCAGTCACCAGATAACTTGCAGCCAGAACATGAGGCTAACATACCTGCCCCTAACTTACCTGCCCCTGATGC
Organism: Brachymystax lenok tsinlingensis; assembly: GCA_030435695.1. Taxonomy (NCBI): domain Eukaryota; kingdom Metazoa; phylum Chordata; class Actinopteri; order Salmoniformes; family Salmonidae; genus Brachymystax; species Brachymystax lenok. The sequence goes on from CM059780.1 coordinate 29,152,050, forward strand.
ACACCCTGATACCCCTTCCTCATCGTCTGCAACAGGAATGAGAAGTCGAATACTTGCTGTAAGGAAAAAGGTTGGAAGAGGTCGCTCAAAAGCATACAGAGATCGTAGTATGACAAATGTCAAACTTGATAATGCTTTACGGAAAGCTGAGAAATACAAAAAGGTATGATCGACTGATGAACAAAATGGAGAGACAAGATTCCCCAAAGACAAAACAGCAAATGAAGGGAACACCAAGAACTTGAGAAGGGTTTTATTGTTTCAAAATGCCATCATTGCAGAGTGTGAGGTGCCAAGGACAAACAAGTGGCTTCAAAAATGCTCAGAGGCAACATCCTGAGAAAGTATGGCCTGGTCAAAGCTGCAAACAGAGAATTTGGATTTTCAGCAAAAGCAATGAGGGCAAATGAAAACAGGCCATCAAGTATTCAATACTCCAGGAAAAATCAGTGTAACAGAATTAGCACTGCCACAGAAGAGAAAATCACTAGATTCTATGAACGTGATGACAACAGCAGAGCAACAACAGGGAAAAAGGACACACTAACGAGGAACAAGAAGAAAAAGCAGAAGCGCTTCTTGAATGGCACAATTCAGAACCTTTATCAGAAGTTTAAGAGGGAATATTCAGAAATTCAAATTTCCTACTGTGAATTCTGCAAAGACGCCCTTTTTGGGTTGTCAAGCCAGCAGTCCAAGATAGGGACACATGCCTCTGCAAAACCCACGCCAACCTCCAGTTCATGGCGGACAAACTACAGTGTCACAAAGTGATCAGCTGCAGCAACATTGAGAAAGTTATTGAGTCTAGAGAGCATCGAGGAGATGGAGAGCATCGCGGCCCTCCTACCGGATCACCTGGAGACAATCCGTGGGACAATGAAGATACACCAGGTAATAGTTGTGGGTTGTTTTATGTCAAATTTGACATTTGTTATACAAACATATTATCACTACACTATGTATCACTAGACTATGCTATTATTACATATTCCGAATGTGCATAACTTTTGAATTCCCTGTGTTTCCAGATCGTCACCGACAGTCCAGGGAGATAACTTGGCAGATACTCAGTTTCTTCTGTTCCTTTCCACATCACTGCAGCTGTTTCAGCCCACAGACTGTGACTCTGTTTTTCAACCAGAGGCAGACCAAGATGGAAAACTCAACTCATCTCAAAGCACCGTCCAGCCCATTGAAGATCTAAGTGAAGCATTGATTGGAAAGTGGTGTGTGGTGGAGTATGATCAGGACGTTTACCCTGGTATCATGCAAGACGTTCACGCAGAGAGTGGTGCTCTTGTGAAAACCATGAGTCGCGTTGGCCCCAACCGTTTTTTGGGGCCAATGAGAGACGACATCATATGGTACAGACCACAGCATGTGCTTGGACTTGTCCCTGAGCCCCATCCAGTGACCAAAAGGCACATGGAGCTGGATGCCTTGGTCTGGGAGGAACTTAGCTCTCTTTCTAAGCCTTAGATACACTTGGAAACTCACTATGCAGTACATACAAAGCAGGGCATAAAATCATACATGAAATAAAACATGTGTAGCTCTCAATTAACTCTTCGCTCTATATATGTGCTATAATTTCTATTTGTAGCATCTGTAACACATTGTTCTCAAGTGCTAGTTCCAGTGTTTTGGGATCTTACTTTGTCTTATATTAATGAAATGTATAACAGTGGTTGTTGTTCAAAATGTTTGCAATAAAATATTGTTTTCATGTTGTTTTTTTTTACATAGATGTCAATTCCACCACACCTTGTCATTTCCACCACATCTTGTCATTTCCATCACAACCCATATTTTTGAGGTAAATCAGTATATGATGTATGATTTACATACATTATTTGTTTTAGATATGGAAATCATATGGTTGTTATCATAATCTCACAAAAAGGTTGGGTGGAAATATCTTATTTTTCATGATAAATAAATGTTTTCAGCTGTCACCAAGGCAAGTTTATACATTCAGGCGTCGTGTTGAATTATTAATATTAGAAAAACCTTAAAAATCACTTAAAATAATATTCAATACAAGTTCATGTACAAATGTATAAGAAATCCGTTATAAATACATTGTATGATTTTTCACTTTTAAATAAATGGATGTTTAAAGACGTGATTTGTCTATGGCTGTCTGGGAAAAATGACACAAATATATACATTCCTGAATAGTACGATCGCAGCCATTATCAGATATAGTTTCTAGACAAATCAAAGACAAGTACAATACTGGTAAAATGGTGTTTGAATAAAAAAAAAATCTGACAGTTTGCACGGCCAAAGTGCCTGAAGTTGCATAATCACCCATTTAAAGTCGCCATGAATTCAAAGAGCATGTACACGCAACCTTGAAATGCAGTTAATATAGTAACAAAATTAGCTCCAACTTCTGAGCTGAGCTACCAGTAGGCCTACCTGCTTTAATTCTTTACTAATTTATGCCGACCTGTTTTGAAGCAAATTAAACAGTTTTGGCCTATGCAAATTATTTTGACTATATAGTCCACGTTTGTGTAGGCTCACGTTTAATTTATGCTGTGACTAAATGAATATTGAACTTGATCATTTACTTTATTGCTAGAGAACAGATGCAATAGGTAGGCCTGATAAGATTTGATGTAAATATAGCCTACCTTAGAATGGCACATGATAAACTGCGGGTTTAGATTCACGTGCAATTGATCAACTGCGGCGCGATCCATTGTGCTGAATCTCCGCTACAGCGTAACTGTTAGATTATCGGAGATTCAGATTTGTTTCACAATAACCGAAGTATTACCAGCCACAACCTTCCAAATTCCCTCGATAGCCAGGTGCAAGGGGAGAAAAAAGAACCAAAATGCTTCTTTCAGTCAAAGATAGGCTACTGTAATAAGCTGATATTTGACCCATTGGCCAACAGTGCTTCATAGGCCTGTTAAAACTAGGCTACATCAATGAAATAGTGTGGTGACTTTGAGTTGATTAAATTGCAATAAATACAAGAACCCATTAGTGTGTATTTCTCCATTTAGAGTGGTATAATCATGTTGGATTTTATTTGCTGCTTAACGCCCTGAATCCCACTCCTGGCTTGCTTCTGAAGCTAAGCAGGGTTGGTTCTGGTCGGTCCCTAGCCCTTTCACATGTACCATCTCATAGCTGTGATCGTTCTACAGTGGTCCCTCAAGCGTATGATCTCATCCTTGTGATTAGAACGTTCTTTTAGAATGTTTATTTAAAACGCCAGTTTCGAACGACAACAATCAACAATTGAGCTGGCCACACAGTCCTTACAAAGTTATGTCCAGAATGTGAACAGTTTATTTTTGGATTCAACAACATTCAGGCATTCACAGAAGTAGCTATAGCATAACACAATCACCCTAACCGGAAAAATGTAGGCTACATTTGTCCTCGCGCTAACTGAGAGACTGACGCAACAATGGTCATATTCTCTAACTCTCGGCTGACATAAACTACAATAGGAATTAGTTAATAGCAATTACTCTGTAGAATTAATCACATCACGGGTGAGCTCACCATTGGCCAAAATAATTAGGTAAAACACTTTCAAGATGTAGAAAGTAAACGACTTTCAGCGAGCAGCCATGCTTTTTCCTCACAGAAACCAAAGATAATAAGAGAAGACAAGATGACTTTGGTCTATTTATAGAATGCACGTTGAAGGGATGTGTCGTCGTCCCACCATTCATTTCGGAAGTCCTCAAAAACGAGTGAACCCTTACTCACCTCATTTTTCTATAACATCTTTGGTAAAACAGACGATTACGTGACACCCAGAATGCATTGTATGTCAACAAACATGGCTACACAGCTAGAATATTTTACACACAGAATATGTGCCCATTACAATCTATGCAAGAATCGGAATGCATGATTTGTCACCTGTAATTGAAAACGTGAATAAAACAGTGAATATATAAATAATTACCACACAAAACATTTTCTGATAGTGATTTATTGATATAAGTGTCGAGTGCTCAACGTAACCTCTCACTCCCACTCTGAGCCACTCAGTGTTGTTGTTTATGTATGTAGCTAGTGAGCTAAGCTGTAGCATTAGCAATGTCTTTCAAAAGGAGACCACTCACAAATGTGGAAATTCTGGAGTCCCAGTCTGAGTGCAACGCCCTTGCCATTTCCAACTGAGGCAGAGTGCTTCAAGTTGTTTCTGACAGAGGAGCTGGTGGGAAACATAGTAGAGGAGACCAATCGCTATGCCTTGGAGCTACAGGAGAAGAGAGAGCCAGGAGTGAGGGGGAAACTCGCTAAATGGGTGACAACCACAATTAGTGAAATGTATACTTTCTTGGTTACAGTCCTTCTCATGGGGATAGTAAAGAAGAACTCCCTAAGAGAATACTGGAGCACAGATCCTATGTTTGCAACTCCCTTCTTTGCCACCCTCTTTTCCCAAGACCGCTTCCTAGCTCTGCTGCGATGCCTGCATTTTGTCAACAATACTACTGCCATCCTAAGTGACCCGTTACACAAAATAAGAAATGTTCTTATCAGCCTGACATCAGCATTTGGTCGGGTCTTTGTGCCATACAAGGACCTATGCATTGATGAGTCCCTGATGTTATGGAAAGGTAGGCTGGCGTTCCGTCAATATATTCCCTCCAAAAGGCTTGGAGTCAAGGTTTGGAGTCAAGTTCTTTGTCATGTGCGACGTGAAGACTGGATTTGTCCAGGACATTATAGTTTACACAGGGTCCACCACTGACATCAAACATTATGAGGGGCTTGGGGTGTCCGGGTCCGTGGTGATGACCATGCTGGCTCCTCATCTCGGCAAGGGACACACTTTGTACGTGGACAATTGGTACAGCAGTCCCACACTCTTCCAGCATCTGCTCTCCAACAGCACAGGGGCCTGTGGCACAGTCAGGTCAAACAGGAAGGGGATGCCGGCATTCGGCTGCAGGAAGATGCAGAGAGGGGAGGTGGAGTTCAAGGAGAATGGTCAACAGCTGGCATTAAAGTGGCATGACAAATGAGACGTCCATGTACTCTCCACTGTCCATACAGCAACCGTGTCAGCCACAGGGAAGGTGGACCACCTGACGGGAGAGAGAAAGATCAAACCAGACTGTGTGCTTGACTATAATCTCAAAATGGGGGCAGTGGATAAGGCGGACATGATAAACAGCTTTGTGGAATGCGCTCGGAACACGACCAAGTGGTATAAGAAGATATTTTTCCATCTGATCGACACTGCTGTCCTCAACAGCAGCATAGTTCACCGCCAACTAACAGGTGAGATGATTACTGAACAAGGTATTTTTGTAATTGGATGTACAGTTCACATACAAATACATTATGCAATTATAGTGACAATATCTCACCCACCTACCCACTGCCTCATCATCCTCTAACTTTCCTCATCCTCCCCACTCCCTCATAGGTAAAGTAATTACCTACCAAAAGTATAGAGACAACCTCATGAGAGAGCTGCTGGAGGAGCACCACACCCCTCGGCGCCCATCCACTGGGGGTCGCCCTGCTGCGGACAATCCCCTACGCCTCACTGCACGGCATTTTCCCTGCAAAGTCCCTCAAACTGCTGCTCAAGGTAGCCACACACGGAGGCACTGCAAAGTCTGCCTGCCTGGCACCAGGAGAAGTAAGCAGAGGAAGTTGACAAAATATGTGTTTAGCTTGTGATACACCTCTATGTGTTTCACCATGCTTTGAGGAGTATTATACGCTCAAGCACTATTGAGCACATCTGCAGCAACAAGTGACTGACTGACCTGACAGGTGGCTTGACAGGTGACCTGCCATGATACTATGCCTTCAGAGGTGCAGTTGTTGTTCAGTCACTGCATGAATATTAAATATGGGTTATGCATATTCTGTTTTTTTCCTCTAGTAAAACAAGTTGTTGTTGAACCAAACACCACCAATACTGCAATAAAATTGACGACTATTACATATTGGCTCATGTGTTTTATTGCTGTGTTTTCATCCAGTAAAGCTGTTAAGGAGTGTACGCTAGCATACATAGGCTGGCCTCAATCTTCAGCTTGAAAGATGTCCAGTTCCAGTTATGATATTGGCGTGGTTTCTGAAAGTATAGAATAAAGAGGACTTATTCATTAGAATACAATATCAGGATATAGAAATAAAACAATATTACAAAGAAGTAACATAATAAAACACTTCCATAAAAATAGAATACTGCATTGACAAAATTGGGCCAATTGTGTGCCGCCCTATGGAACTCCCAATCACAGCCGGTTGTAATACAACCTGGATTCGAACCAGGGTGTCTGTAGTGATGCCTAGCACTGAAATGCAGTGCCATAGACCGCTGCACCACTTGGCATAAGGCCAGGGTAGCTTCAAAATACAACATAAGCTAATACTTTTCTGACGCAACTAGCATTGTTTTACAGAGCTGATAGAAGAATGTAGCTAGCTACCTAAGCAAGATTGAATATAACACCATAAAGGTTATGAAATGAGTAACGTTACCTCACGCGTCCGCGGTTATAAGGAATATACAAATATATTATGCTCCATAAATAAAGTGAGCTACAATAGAAATGACATAACACGACATACTGAAACTATATTTCAACGTAATGGCACTTACTTTGATAGAAACGCACACATTTCCAAAGTTATTATTAGTAACGAAAACAACAATGACTGCGATGCTGGCAAAAGGAGGAAAATGTGAACACGTGTGCAGATCGTTCCGATGAGAAAATGTCTGCAGACTTGAACTGCATAAACAATTAGGAAGTGCTTGGGGAATTTTGTCCGGGTCAGAAATGTCCCAAAAATGTAGTTGTCCGTAAAAGTAAAAATGACTCTTTTTATGTGTATGAACGAGGAGGCGGAACACAGCTCAATTCAAACTGCTCTTAGAAAATAAAAACTTTTTAGAAAATCATTGGAAGTTGAAACAGCCTATAAATAAAAACAGGCAAAATTCCTTGTTTTGAGGGAAGCGGGGATTACATGTATTGTTGAATAACAATCACATTCTATTATGGAGAGAACGTCATAACATCATCACGTGCATAAAATAACTCACGCTGGGGCGACCGTTAGAGATATTTGGAACTCACGCATGAAAGGGCTAGATGGGAGACCAGTTGCTGCTGGCAGTGAAGTGGTGTTGGAGGACCAGTAGGAGTCACGCTTCCTCTGGTCTAAAATAATATCCCAGGGCAGTGATTGGGGACATTGCCCAGTGTAGGGTGCTGTCTTTCGGATGAGACGTTAAACGGGTGTCCTGACTCTCTGTGGTCATTCATAATGGCACTTACTGTTAGAGTAGGGGTGTTAACCCCAGTGTCCTGGCTAAATTCTCAATCTGACCATCACGGTCACCTAATCATCCCAAACTCATTCATCCCCCCCCTCCTCTCCTCTGTAACTATTCCCCAGGTCGTTGCTGTGTTCTCAGTCAACTTACCTGGTTAAAAAAATTAAACATGCTTTTAAATAGCACTTTCGGGTTTGAATGGGAAGCCCGGTAATTTCTTGCAATTTCCTCAGGAAGGAAAATTGGTAGATTCTCTGGAAAATATATGTCTCTAAATTTTACCTTGATTTAACTATGCAAGTCAGTTAAGAACAAATTCTTATTTTCAATGACAGCCTAGGAACAGTGGGTTAACTGCCTGCTGATTTTTACCTAGTCGGCTCTGGGATTCGATCTTGCAACCTTTCGGTTACTAGTCCAACGCTCTAACTCCTAGGCTACCTGCTGCCCCCATGACCAATGAGAACTATGCCTACCCTCCTCCCCCAGCCAATGGGATGAACTTTGCGAGACCCCCACCCGAGTACTCCTACCAGGTACGGACGAGACATGGAGACAACTGTCCCTTTAATGTTTTGTACTCGTCTCATTAAAAATGGTTTCATACCAAAGACTAGGTCAGAATACATTTGGACTTCCTCACTCTTTGTCTTTCCCTCTCAAATCAACTCTTTACTGTGAAATGCTAGCATACGAGCCCACCCCAACAATGCAGAGTAAAAAACTGTAGAATATATATATATATAGTACCCGTCAAAAGTTTGGACACACCTACTCATTCAAGGGATTTTCTTTATTTTGACTATTTTCTACATTCTAAAAACTATGAAAAACACATATGGAATCATGTAGTAACCAAAAAAGTGTTAAACATATCAAAATATATTTTATATATATATACAGATTATTCAATGTAGCCACCCTTTGCCTTGTTGACAGCTTTGCACACTCTTGGCATTCTCTCAACCAGCCTCACCTGGATTGCTTTCCCAATAGGACAGATTTCCACCGGTCTAATGTCCATTGCGCATGTTTCTTGGCCCAAGCAAGTCTCTTCTTATTATTGGTGTCCTTTAGTAGCGGTTTCTTTGCAGCAATTTGACCATGAAGGCCTGATTCACACAGTCTCCTCTGAACAGTTGATGTTGAGATGTGTCTGTTACTTGAACTCTACAGCAGAGGTAACTCTAGGTCTTCCTTTCCTGTGGCGGTCCTCATGAGAGACAGTTTCATCATAGCGCTTGATAGATTTTGCGACTGCACTTGAAGAAACGTTCAACGTTCTTGAAATTTTCCGGATTGACTGAACTTCATGTCTTAAAATAATAATGGACTGTCGTTTTTCTTTGATTAATTGAGCTGTTCTTGCCATAATATGGACTTGGTATTTTACCAAATAGGGCTATCTTCTGTATACCACCCCTACCTTGACACAAAACAACTGATTGGCTCAAACGCAATAAGAAGGAAATAAATTCCACAAATTAACTTTGAACAAGGCAAACCTGTTAATTGAAATGCATTCCAGGTGAGTTCCTCATGAAGCTAGTTGAGAGAATGCCAAGTGTGCAAAGCTGTCATCAAGGCAAAGGGTGGCTACTTTGAAGAATCTCAATTGTAAAATATATTTTGATTTGTTTAACACTTCTTTGGTTACTACATGATTCCTTATGTGTTGTTTCATAGTTTTGATGTTCTACAATGTCGAAAATTTTAAAAATAAAGAAACCCTGGAATGAGTAGATGTCCAGACCTTTGACTAGTACTGTATATATCGTAACACAAGGAATAAAATACCCAAGAATAAAGCTATATACAAGGAGTACCAGTTCCAGATCAGTGTGCAGGGGTACAAGGTATTTGAGGTAGATATGTACAAGAAGGCAGGGTAAAGTGACTAGGCATCAGGATAGATAATAATAAGAGCAAAATAAAGAACAGCAGCAGCAAATGATGAGTGTAAAGGCGTGTGTTTGTTTGTGAGTGTGTGTGATGTGTATGTATGTGTTTTTGGGTTGTGTTGGTTTGTGTTTGTGCGTACAGTATGTATAGTATGTGAATGTGTGAGTTTTGTGTGGAAGTGTAAATGTATTGTGTGTGAGTGTGCATATGGTTTGTAAACAGTCTAATGAGTGTGCGTAGGGTCAGTGCAAGACCTTTTTACGTTTTTGAGGATGCGAGTGCCCACGCCAAATTTTTCCGCCTCCTGTCGCGCCCTCTTCACGATTGTGCGGGTATGTGTGGACCATGTTAGGTCCTTAGTGATGTGGATGCCAAGGAACAGCCCTGTAGATGTGGATGGGGACGTGCTCTCCCCTCTTGCTCCTATAGTCCACGAGAGGTTGTCATAGCACCACAATGCCAGTCTCTGACCTCTCGTCGCCTTCGTGTCGTCAGGAAACTTGATGATGGTGTTGGAGTCGTGTGTGGCCACACAGTCGTGGGTGAACAGGGAGAACAGGAGTGGACTATGCACGCACCCCTGAGGGACTGGGCTGTAGTTTATGAACAGCATTCTCACATAGTTATTTCTCCTCTCAATTGAGATTGCTTCATCTGTGGATCTGTTGGGGAGATATGCAAATTGGAGTGGGTACAGGGTGTATGGGATGATGGTGTTGATGTGGTCATGACCAGCCTTTCAAAGCACTTCATAATTACAGATGTGAGTGCTACAGACAGGTTACCTTGGAGTTCTTGGGAACACGGACAATGGTAGTCAGCTTGAAACATGTCGGGATTACATGCTGTCCTGTGAGGATCCAAATAGGTCAGATCAGGTTTGCAATGAATAACTTCAACCAGATCCCCTCTCACCCACAGAGGGGAGGAGGGAACTGGTGGGGTTAACAACTCATGCCCTTTTGTAAATCAAGAACAGAACATTCAGCTCTCCCTCTCCAAATTCACCAAAGGATTGTGCTTTGTTTTAAGACGTTTTCCCGCCGAAACTCTAACACGTTCAAAAGCAACTACTGGAACAATATATCTAACATAAAACGTGGGGGAATGGTCAGAGGCGATCTAAAGTTGTTTTGTTTGTTATTTAGTGATGTCATTAAACATTTTATACATGTTATAAATGCTGTAACCTGGAAAGTATACCCACTACATATGTGAAGTATCCCTCCTATGTGTTGTGTATGAAATAGAGAAGAGCAACAGTAGAAGACTTGTTGGAGGATGACTGTTAAGAATGATGATATGATACGAGGTTATCATTAATACGTTGACTGTTTATAGATATGATAGGTAAAGACCTTTAGAGTTTAATTCGGGAGATGGTAATTCTTTAAAGAACCACTCTCGTGGTGCCTAGTGAGGTATTTGTTACATGATTCATTTAATGGGGTAACAATTAAACACATTTAGGTATTTAGATAAATAACAGTCTTCAGATTAGTGTTAAAGTCAAATCACAACACTTGCCAGCTGGTCTACGCATGCTCTGAGAACGCGCTCTGGTATTCCGGTTGGCCCAGCGGCCTTGCGGAGTGCTAACCTATTTAACATTTTTACATGGGCCGCAGGGAGTGAGATCACACAGCTTGTTTGGGAGTTCTGTGTCATTGCCACATCCGATGAGCGTTGAAACTGGTGTAATAGGATTCCACCATCCTCCCATATTGTCCTTTTGCATGTTTGATGTCGCATCGGAGGTTGTAGCGGGCTTTTTGTTATGAGTTCATGTCCGTGTCCGGTTCATTGTATGTTGCAGCTTTAGCCCAGCACAGATATTGCCTATAATCCACAGGTTTTTGGGTTGGATACCTTCGTATAGTCAGTGTGTGGACGATGTTGTCTATACACTTAATGAAGCCCATGCTATCAGATGAATTCCGGAACATGCATCTTCATGTGGACGACGCTGTCCAAACACTTAATGAAGCCCATGACTGATGTGGCAAACTCTTCAAAGCTATCAGATGAATCCTGGAACATATTAATCTTTGTACTATTAAAACAGTCTTGTAGCCTCGCGTCTGCATCTTCGGACCACTTCGTGATTGAGCTTGTCACTGGAGGGCGAGAAAGGGGCTTGTATGCGTTTCTGTGGGTAGAATAAAAGTGGTCTAGAGTTTTAGCGGCGCAGAGACGTGTTGGTAGAAGTGAGGTAGAACGGTTGTACTGTAAGTCTCTCCGCGTTAAAGTCTCTGCCCACCAGAAACGCTGCCTCTGGGTGTGAGTGTATGCATTATAGATATGGGATTCATAGAAAGTGTTACAAAGTGTTCTCTGTTTATCTTATCCATCCAGGTTTGGCCGGGGGTAGGCCGTCGTTGTAAATAATAATTTGTTCTCAACTGACGTGCATAGTTAAATAAAGGTTAAATAAATACATTTAAAAAAATATATACACTGCTCAAAAAAATAAAGGGAACACTTAAACAACACAATGTAACTCCAAGTCAATCACACTTCTGTGAAATCAAACTGTCCACTTAGGAAGCAACACTGATTGACAATAAATTTCACATGCTGTTGTGCAAATGGAATAGACAACAGGTGGAAATTATAGGCAATTAGCAAGACACCCCAATAAAGGAGTGGTTCTGAAGGTGGTGACCACAGACCACTTCTCAGTTCCTATGCTTCCTGGCTGATGTTTTGGTCACTTTTGAATGCTGGCGGTGCTTTCACTCTAGTGGTAGCATGAGACGGAGTCTACAACCCACACAAGTGGCTCAGGTAGTGCAGCTCATCCAGGATGGCACATCAATGCGAGCTGTGGCAAGAAGGTTTGCTGTGTCTGTCAGCGTAGTGTCCAGAGCATGGAGGCGCTACCAGGAGACAGGCCAGTACATCAGGAGACGTGGAGGAGGCCGAGGAGGGCAACAACCCAGCAGCAGGACCACTACCTCCGCCTTTGTGCAAGGAGGAGCACTGCCAGAGCCCTGCAAAATGACCTCCAGCAGGCCACAAATGTGCACGTGTGTCTGCTCAAACGGTCAGAAACAGACTCCATGAGGGTGGTATGAGGGCCCAACGTCCACAGGTGGGGGTTGTGCTTACAGCCCAACACCGTGCAGGACGTTTGGCATTTGCCAGAGAACACCAAGATTGGCAAATTCGCCACTGGCGCCCTGTGCTCTTCACAGATGAAAGCAGGTTCACACTGAGCACGTGACAGACGTGACAGAGTCTGGAGACGCCGTGGAGAACGTTCTGCTGCCTGCAACATCCTCCAGCATGACCGGTTTGGCGGTGGGTCAGTCATGGTGTGGGGTGGCATTTCTTTGGGGGGGCCGCACAGCCCTCCATGTGCTCGCCAGAGGTAGCCTGACTGCCATTAGGTACCGAGATGAGATCCTCAGACCCCTTGTGAGACCATATGCTGGTGCGGTTGGCCCTGGGTTCCTCCTAATGCAAGACAATGCTAGACCTTATGTGGCTGGAGTGTGTCAGCAGTTCCTGCAAGAGGAAGGCATTGATGCTAAGGACTGGCCCGCCCGTTCCCCAGACCTGAATCCAATTGAGCACATCTGGGACATCATGTCATGCTCCATCCACCAACGCCACGGTGCACCACAGACTGTCCAGGAGTTGGCGGATGCTTTAGTCCAGGTCTGGGAGGAGATCCCTCAGGAGACCATCCGCCACCTCATCAGGAGCATGCCCAGGCGTTGTAGGGAGGTCATTCAGGCACGTGGAGGCCACACACACTACTGAGCCTCATTTTGACTTCTTTTAAGGACATTACATCAAAGTTGGATCAGGCTGTAGTGTGGTTTTCCACTTTAATTTTGAGTGCGACTCCAAATCCAGACCTCCATGGGTTGATAAATTTGATTTCCATTGATAATTTGTGTGTGATTTTGTTGTCAGCACATTCAACTATGTAAAGAAAAAGTATTTAATAAGATTTTCATTCATTCAGATCTATGATGTGTTATTTTAGTGTTCCCTTTATTTTTTTGAGCAGTGTATATAAAGTGCTTCACTCTGAATACGTTTGACTATGTGGTTTGAAGTACTTTACCATTATCTTGCACAAACAGTAAGACTCCTATAGACAGAAATCAATGCAGTAATGTTTTATTAAATAAAGGCTCTGATTAAAATAGTAATAAGATCAGGCATTTGGCTAATTCTTCTTCCCAAAAGCTCCTCTGAATGGTTTGGAGACAGCTCTGGTGATAGCTCGTAACACCCTGACTATGAGAGGGCGTTTACGGGACTGGGACTCCTGGGGAGCAGGGGCCAGTGTAGTTGTCAGATCCTCCTTGGGTGGAGAACTGGATGGAACCTCTGGAACCTCACACTCAGCATCTGTGATAAGAATATTTAATAATCAGAAAATTAATGTGTGTGTGTTTGTCTGTCCGTCTGTCTGTCTGTATCTGTAGTCACTGTTTTAACAAGCTGGCCATAGGGTGATACATCAATATGACATGCTTATCACTTACCCTGTGAAATACGAGTCTCTCTGAGACGTTTGGTAGGCAGCACATCCTGTTCAGGGTGGCTCTTCAGTTCCCCTTTTGTCTTGAACAGCTGTTGACAAAACACATCAGGACAACTGAGCCTGTGTTAGATATATGGTATGCATCCCAAAAGGCACCTTATTGGCTACGTAAAGCACTACTTTTGACAAGGGCCCATAGAGCTCTGGTCAAAAGTAGTGCACTATATAGGGAATAGGGTGCAATTTGGGACACAGACATTGACTCTCTCCCATGTGTATTAGGATTGTATTACAGCGGCCTCACTCAACCTCCTAAAGACAATGACAACAGCATTGTTCTAATGCTGAGAGACATTAGGGGTTTAGTGAATCTGTAGGGTCAATTTCGGCCCTGCCTTACAGAGGTCATCTCAAAACACAGAGCCGCCTACCTTCATCCTGATCTTTGGAATCTTGGCAATTTTGGGTAGGAAACGCCACTTCCTGTTCTTTCTTAGTCTCTTCCCCTCTGGCAGAGGGAAGTGCGGCCATGCCGTCAGCCTTTACATCAGCCGGGCTAAGGCCCCTGGCAGGGAATTCCTCAGTAGCATTAAGGTCAGCCACAACACCATGAGTGATGTCACGTGCGGCATTGCTGGTGTCTAAGTAAGAAGAGCAAGCTGGTGTGACCGACCTGGGTACAATAACTGGGAGAAGAGGACGCAACAATGGAAATCAGTCACTGCGTCCCAAAGGCATTTTCTTCCTTTATAGTGCACAACTTTTGAACAGGGCCCATAGGGTCTGGCTCTGGTCAAAAGCAGTGCACTAAATATGGAAGAAGGTGCCATTTTGGACGCGACCAGCAAAGTTCACATCATAAAACGCAATGTATTGAGCATCATGTTACAATGAAGTCCTATGCAGATGAAAAGAGGTACTTTCACTTACCATCCTCCATTGCAGACTTGGACAGATCAGTCAGGCTGTCCATCACCATGTCTGTCATCAACTTGATGACCTGATCCAAAACCCTGTCAGCGGTGGGTGGTATAGGCCTACCCAAAAACTGCCCCAGGAGTCTGCTAACAGAAGTCTGGGCAAAGCTGTAAACGAGCTCTGACGCATCGTCCTTTGACAGCTTCCTCAGTGCTGGCTTTGGCAGTGCTGGTTGAGAGAGGCTTCTGTGGCCAGTCATGGATTGAAGCTGGCGGCTTATGGTTATCTCCTGAATGAGACCATGGACCTTTGCGATCAGGTTGCCAGACGCATCTTGAAGGGCTTCAATTGACAGGAGCCTATCCAGATTTTCTTCTGCTGAAGTCATCTCTGGGTCGTCTGTCTTCAATGTGTCCATGACAGTTTTCACTATGATATTGGTGTCAGATATGTTCATTTCTTGTTGGCTCACAAACGCTGACTGTGAACCTGTCTTGTCCATTGCGTTAGAGGTATGGCATTCTGTCCTTGTGATCTCATCGGCAGCGCTCATGTCAGGCAACAGGTCAAGGCTCTCCAGTAGACAGTCTAACATGTTAGTGGCTATCAGACACTCCTCACTTGCATTCTGCCCAACAGATGAACTCTCAGAGTTGGCCAATCTGCACTTGATCACATTTAGGATCAAACTGAGCGTCTTCTTTGCAGTTTTGCTAAAGCCTTCTTGGCTGACTGCCACTGTTCCATCTTGTAGAGCCACAAGAGGTTCACAACTTTCACTCAATCCACTACCATGGAGAGGAGAGGCTCTCTTCAAACTGGTGTTGCTCACAACTGACATACTCCTGGTGGGCTGAGTGACATCCTCACTGCATGTGTCAATTACATGGTGGTCTGTGGAAGAGCCACTCGAAGACACAAGGGCTTTAGACCTTTTAGTCAAACTGACTTTTGAAAATGGCTTCTCACTTCTCACAGGCGGGCGGCTCCTGTCCTTAACAAGAGCAGTGTCAGGGACATAGAGCATCTGAGTGTCTCCACAGGGTGGAGTCCAGCACATCTTTGGCTGTGGTGACTGACACGGGTGGAAAAGACAAAAAGACGTTCAGTCTATCCTTTACTCTGTGGTACATGGTTTGAGCAGCATCCAATAAGGTGGGTTTGAGCTGGGACTGCAGCTTTTTCTCTCCTAGTGGGAAGGAGTCTGCGTCCTCCACTGTGTACTGGGATACACTTTCAAGGTCTTGCATGATCATATTCACTATATCTTCAGTTGTAGAAACCACATGGTGTGAGAAGGTGATGCTAGGCATGCTCTGTGGCAAAGAACAGTTGGCTTCGCTAGCAGCTCTGAGAATGGCCTCACGCACAATCTGTTTGGCCGTAGCTCGGAACTCAGCGCTGTGAAAGCTCTGGATGGAAATGTTAGAGGTTCTGCTGGCTGCACTAGTCTCCACCCTCAGCACCGAGATCACCTGTTTGATGACCCCTTTAGTGCAGGTGTCGAGGGTGAGCTGGTGGGCTGAGGCTGAGGACATAGAAGAGGTATTACTGTCTGTCTTCTGTACAGGAGATACCTCCACAGTGGTCTCAGTTACAAGTAGTCCAGTGTCGTAGAGCTCGATTTGCACAGGAGTATTTTTTCCCTCAGTGAGAAGGTGAGAGGTGAAAAGCTTCCTCAGTTTGTCCAGGGTTTTGGTATACATCTTCTGGGAACCTGAACTCACTTCCACCCAGAACATTTCGCGACCTGATTTAAATGCATGGAGGCCTGATTGACCTCAAATACCTCATGCAGGTCGGAAATAATTCCACCAAATAGATCAGAGGATGCCTCCTCAATATTCTCTGCAGAAACACGGACAGACAGAATTTCCGACAGATTCCCACAAGTGTCGGTTTTATCCAGCACGCCAGTATATGTCACAGCTGCATCCTGAATGACCTTAGTGATGCATTGCTCAGCTTTGACGATATACTCCTCTACTGGTTGACCATGGAGGATGTCAACTTTATCAGCAGGGAGCACCTTCTGAATACTCACATTCTCCTCTGATGGGCGTGGGCTGTTGAAGATAATGCTCTCAGTGACCATGTTAGAGGAGGCGAGAGATGAGTCGAGAAGCAGAGACCTGTATATTGTCGAGGTGGACATCTCTGGGTGCTTTATCATAGCAGCCTCCTCCAAAATGGCCGACGGGCCCTGGAGGATGTCAGAGATATCCATGTCCTCAATGGTCTCTACCAGAGACGATAGTAGGTCTCTCCCTGACAGGTTTGTAGGTCTCTGGCTCTCGAGCTCTGTTTTGATTGCTTGACAGACGGTTGCTGCAGCAACAGCAGAGCTACAACACAACTGCTTCAAGGTGGAGTCAGAAATAGACGATGACAGATCTGTCATGGACATGGTGGAGAGTTGACTCTCAGAGACAAAGGGTCTGAGTTTGACAGACACCTGTCTGACCAAGTCCCCAGCAAGAGCTCTCATATCTATTGCTACACTAGCTGAGTTGTAGGAGCAGCCACTCTGTGGCCTTGACGGGCTCCTGCTATCCAAAAATCCGGTTATCCCAAAAACCTCAAGTACAAGATCCACAACATCGGATGACACTTCTGTCATTCTGTTGTCGGACAGAAATTGACTCGGATGAATGGGGCCTGCATTCAGAGTCCAGTCGCAAATAGAGTTGTTGGACTGACTCTGGACTAGTGGAACTAGACAGGTTTCACTTGGACCTTGGCCAAAGAGCTCTGCCATTTTGAGCAGAACTGATCTCAAGACCTTCGACTTGGAAATGTTCAGCAGTGGGTCATTGTTGGACAGTCTGGTGGACGGTCTGCTAGCCGATCTCTGAACAACTAGGCTTTGTATTTCTGCCGAAATGGCAGTGAGAAAATAGGTCAAGGGGCTGGTCGCTCGCCCCTTGTTTCCTCCGTTGGCTTTAGCCTTGAAGATGCTATCTATGATGATGACTATAACCTGTCCAGCCAGAGGACCCAATATGGCCTCAAGCTCCCTCTCTAACTCAATGGGAGACTTGTGGCCGTGCGCAATATGCTCTATGGCATGGGAATACATCTTAGCAGACACCATGCTTAGCATCTCTTGGGCAAACTGCTGACTTGCTGAGATACTACCAGACAGCGGACCTAGAGTTCCCTGACTGAAACTTCGCATTAGCTCAGCCAATCTGGAGTCGAGAAGGTTCATAACCAACTCAACAATACCCATCATAAACCTGGTGTCCGTTGGTATTTTGATAGGTCTGTATTTCCCCCGTCTACTCCAACTGGACGGCAGTATGATGTCACTCTGCGACTGGCCACTCTGGACCATGTTGAAGACAGAGTCCTCAGAGATTCCAAACACAGATCTCAGTGGTGCTGAGTGGGATCTGTGTCTCATCTCTCTATCACCACCCTCAGGTGAGGAGACATATCGCTCTTCGTCCTCACGCAGCAAAGAGGTCATGGACCTGCAGAATGCAAAACAGAAATGAATAGTATATGGTAACAAAATAAAAATATGATCCAAGAATTTGAGACACAAACTCAACCCTGTTATTGTTATTCAAAAGGAAAACATTGTGAACCATCTCAAATGACACTCACAACCAAATATTAACATTTAGAGTAAACCTTTAGAGTGGTTGTGTAGTATCTAAGTAGTATTTCTCACTAAGTGGATCTGGAATGGATATTTGTACTTATAACAAGGTACATGGGAATAATGTTTTTAGAAAGACCTACAAGAAGAGGAGGGGATAGGGGTAGGTACCTGTGAGAAGAGGGGATATGGGTAGGCACCTGTGGGAAGAGGGGATTGGGGTAGGTACCTGTGAGAGGAGGGATTGGGGTAGGTACCTGTGAGAGGAGGGGATATGGGTAGGCACCTGTGGGAAAAGCGGATAGGGGTAGGTACCTGTGAGAGGAGGGGAAAGGGGTAGGTACCTGTGAGAGGAGGGGAAAGGCGTGGGAGTTCGTGTGCTGCAAGCGGTTCTAGCCCTGGTGCGCCTAGTGGGTCCTCCACTAAAGCTGAATCTGACGCTGCGGCCAAGAGAGAACACTTCTCTTGCCTCATTACTTCCTGATCCAGAAGAGCTTGACGAATCAGAGAGCTCTATCTGCATGGTGAGGTCAAGGGCGGGAACGACCACAGTGGATGTAGACTCCATCACCCAATTTGTAATATCCATGCACCTGGCACTAAACTCATGTCTGCTCATCTGCAATGTTAAAAGACTATACAGTGTTAGTTTGTTAACGAAGCTGCACTGCTGCACCATGTGTTTACTCAAGCTAGTCAATTAAAGCAGTGGTTCAGGAGGTTCCCCAATGCTGGAAGAAGGGCATGAGTGAAAAAGTTTGGGAACCTCTGAGCTAAAGGTCCTGCACGATTTCCACCAATAAGAGTTTAGAATGTTAGGTCCATCTTACCAACATTAACTACTTTAGAGGTGACTATAACTCACATGGGATGCATATTCTCACTCAGCAGATTCCAATGGCTGAAAAGTAAATAAATAAAGGTACAGAATTAAACTACATGACATTACCTCTATTATCTTTTTAATTGCACTTGTAAGTTATTTGGTAGAAATATGGAACAACAATTTGAAGACAACGATACAGCAAAACGTAGAGAGACAGACATGAAAGAAAATATAGACATTAAATACATAAATAAGATAAAATACTAAAAAAGGAAAAATATATACTTTGATACAGTTGTTTTAGGTCAACTAGCACAGTTAATACCGTCCTTAACATCCGAGATGTCGTATATGCACATACCAGACTTCTTACATCACCAATGTATAAATATACATCACTCTGGAACTGCAGGGAAATGTATTCTTTTAACATAAGAAAAGAAGGGAGCCCACATTGCATCGAATTTGTCTACAGACCCATTTAGTGTGTGTTTAATTTTCTCCAACTTTATGCAATTCAAAACAGATTTAATCCAAAGAGCATGAGAAGGGGCTGCAGAGGATTTCCATCTAAGTAAAATTAATCATCTCGCTAACAAAGTGACAAAGGCAATTACATCCTTATTCATTTTGGTCAATTGTATTGTGGGTAAGGAAACCCCAAATAATGCAATGAAAGGGTCTGGCTCGATCTGTGTGCCGCTTAATTCTGAGAGTGTGTTAAAGATGTCTTTCCAGAAACCAACAAGAGATGGGCAACACCAAAACACGTGCACATGATTAGCAGGAGACTGATTACATCGTACACAATTAGGGTTCACATCCTTGTAAATTTTGGATAATTTTGCTTCGGTCCAGTGGGCCCTATGAATGAGTTTGCATTGAATGAGGCCGTGTCGAGCGCAAATAGAAGAGCTATGTACCCTTTTGAGTGCCCCTTCCCATAGTTCATCAGATATTTCCTCACCCAGTTCCTCCTCCCAAGAGGATTTGATATTGTTTAATGAGATGGCTTGTAGTGAGCAAATTTGACTATAGATTATTGACAATGTGCCTTTCTGAGTAGGAAGTGGGGTGAGAAATGTGTCGAACTGTGTTTCGCCAGGAAGGTTGGGGAATCCTGGATCTATGCTGCGGACATAACTCCGGACTTGTAAGAACCTAAAAAAAAATGATGTCTGGGGAGACCAAATTTAGCTGATAATTGTTGAAACGTACTAAATGTATTGTTAATATACAGATCTCTGAATCCTTTAATACCGAGATTAGACCATGTTGAGAAAGCACCATCAATCATAGATGGGGGGAAAAGCTGGGTTTGAGGCTACCGGAGCCAAAAGAAGAGGTTGTTTGAAACCCAAAGTGGCGCCTAAACTGATTCCAGATCTTCAATGTTGTTTTGACACATATATTATTGGTGAAGGAGGAGTAAGGGCCTGTAACGGAGGAGTGAGCAAGGGAAGACAATAATGCTGGTATAGACGAGGCAGCTTCCATCTCTAGCCAAGTTGGGGGTGGGAATATCACTCTGCTCTGCAACCAGTGCTGAATGAGGTTAGCGGCCCAATAATAGAATCTGAAATCTGGTAGAGCTAGACCGCCGTCTGGTTTGGGCCTCTGCAAGAGCTGTTTTCGCATCCTAGGGGGCTTTATGTCCCATATAAAGGGTAGAATTAGGCCGTCGATCTTTTTGAAAAATGTATTGGGTAGAAAAATCGGAAGGCACTGATAGGGATATAAGAATTTAGGGAGAGTATTCATTTTAATAGAGTTAATTCTTGCGACTAAGGAGAGGTGTAGCAAAGACCAGCGTTCCAAATCGTCCTTAGTACGGGTTAAAAGAGGAGCAAAGTTGGCTTGAAAAAGGTTTTCAAACCTAATTGTGACATGTACCCCGAGATAAATAAAACTACTGTGAGCTATTTTAAATAGCAAGTTATGTAAAGGGGATTTTTGCGGCCATATTAAGCGGCATCAATTCGCTTACTGACATTCAGTTTATACCCTGATAAGTGACCGAAGGATGCGAAAGTGGCAAGGGCAGCAGGAACAGAGACAGAAAGGTTGGATGTGTATAATAATAAATCATCTGCATATAAAGACAGTTTGTGTTCGTGTCCGTATCTGACTATGCCTTTGATGAGGGGGTTGGAGCGAAGTGCTATTGCAAGTGGTTCTATGGCGAGGGCAAACAGTAAGGGACTTAAAGGGCAACCCTGACGTGTCGATCTTTGCAAAGGGAAGCAATCTGATTGAGTGGTATTAGTCCTGACAGAGGCTTGAGGGGATGAGTACAGAAGTCTTATCCAGGTCATGAATTTGGAGCCAAAGCCAAATTTATTTAGAGTGTAAAAAAGGTATTTCCATTCCACCCGATCAAACGCTTTCTCCGCATCCAGGGATATAATGGCTTCAGAGGTACTGTCGACAGAAGGATTGTATATAATATTAAATAATCGTAGAAGATTGAAGAATGAGTGTCTATTTTTTATAAATCCTGTTTGATCCGGAGAGATAATTGTTGGGAGGACTGTTTCCAGGCAGCGTTGCCAGAATTTTGGCTAGAATTTTATAGTCAACATTTAGCAGGCTAATTGGACGGTATGATGCACAGTCAAGATTGTCTTTGTTTTTTTAAGAATAACACAAATGGTTGCCTGAGTGAGAGTCTGTGGGAGAGCACCATTTACAAATGCATCATTGTACATTTCAATTAGAATAGGGGCTATTTTGGAGATCAACTTTTTATAAAACTCTGCCGAGTAGCCATCAGGCCCTGGGCTTCTCCCAGATTGAAGGGATTTGACAGCATTAGACAATTCTTCAACAGTGATCGGCTGCTCTAATTTGTACCTCTATTATCTTAGATTGCGTTATGGATGGACCTCACGGAACTAGGCCACATCCAAACATCCCGATTAGTCATTTGGTCAGTTGAGTCCCTTGTATTTGCCCGAGACTATGGGAGAATCTCAATCTCCTCACCTCCTTCTCAAAAGCCATTGGAAGAGAAGGCCAAAAGGGATGGCTTTCTCATCGAATGGGTTTTGAGAAGGAGGCGAGAAGAGAGGACGCGAGGAGTATGCAATTGAGATTATCCCTATGGGTGCGTCCCAAATGGCCCCTATTCCTTATTTACTGCACTACTGTTGACCAAGGCTCTAATAGGGAACATATCTAGGGGATGCATGGGGAAGCCAAAGAGCAACTTACTCATCCTTCATGTCCTGCACAAAGGTGTGTAGGTCTGGATAGCTTCTCTTTCCCCTGCTGAGGGCGAGGCTGGTCTGGGAGGCTGCAGCCTTGGGGGTCACGGTATTGAAGGTCTGATGGGGATGACAGAAAGCAGAGTTAGGCTGGAATTCAATCAAATTCGCCATAGCACTGTTGACGCAATGTCTGTTTACAAACTACTGTCTGCACACACAAACAGACACACTGTTATCTGGAAGCATTTACCTTTGCCACTCGTTCAGTCTCCTGGGATTGAGATGGCCCGGTTGTTTCTAGATCATCACTCTCCTCCATCACACGCTCTCCTTCGACCTCCAATGTCAGAGTTGTTGTGGCTGTCTTCAGATCAACCTGCTTCAACTCACTCTTTCCTTTGTCCTCCTAGATTAGAAGACCTTTACTAGCTCAAGCATGGGAAAGACATTTGGCATTTTTATCTTCACAGAGTCATTAAAACACAAAACACAATACATCATACCTCCTGTGACTGAGATGGGATGGCAACAGCCTCATCCAACTCACTCGCCTCTTCAACCTCCTGTGACTGAGATGTGATGGCAACGGCCTCGTCCAACTCACTCTCTCCTTCAACCGCCTGTGACTGAGACGTGCCATCTGTCTTCAGATCAGCCTCCTGCATCTCAATCTCTCCTTCAGCCTCTAGTGACAGAGTTGGAATATCTGTCTCTAGAACAGCCTCTTCCAACTTGGTCAGTCTCTCAGCCTCTCTGTGATCTTTATTGGATCTAGATAGAGAGATCCCTTTTTCTCTAAGGTCACTATAATGTGCTATAATGTGAGTGTGAGGATGTGTTCCAATTATAGAATTAGAATTATAGAATTAGAATAGAATCACTCTAATTCTATGGTTCCAATGCTCTGAGATGACTCGGCCTATCCAAATTGCCATGGTCAGAGGATCTATCCTTTTCTAGAGATTCTATTTCTATAGTCACATCATAATGCATCATATCTATACTTGTGTCTGAAATAGCACCCTATTTCCAATATAGTGCACTTATTTTGAACAGATCCCTATAGAGTGCCACAGTATGAGTCATAATACCCATAAAACCAAACCTAGAGGTCAAACAGGGAAAAGGTTCCAATGGACAATTCTGTGAACTGTTTAGTGCATGTTTTAAATTGACACAATACCTGTTAGCAATGGTGTCAGCTATTGTGTGTAGGAGCTTGCAGGGATTTGTAGTTTTGCATGTCTACTTTGATGCTAAATAGCATTTTTGAATCTGAGAGTAAATAGAGCCAAATATATTGGATAAGTCACCTTGTCCGGGTGAGATTTACATGGTTACAAAACATCACACCAGGGTAAGCCTACATGAAAGACAGCCCTTATTTCATGTGTTTCCAAAATTACATATGGGAAAAATGAATGGTGGAAAAACGATTGGAACCAATTCCCTGTTTGACCGCTAGGTTTTGTGGGTAATATGACACCTCCACTGTGGGGCTATATAGACAGGTTGGTTGTTTAGCAACAAAACTGCCATGCAACTATGGGCAAAATAGACAGGGTTGGCTTAGACTGTTGACAACATGTAAACTATATTTAGTCTCTAAATGTTTATTGCAAACAAATATATTTGCATAATGAGCACCTGTCTCAAATAAATTGTTACAGTTGTTGTTGGTTAGCTAGCTAGGTAGTGAATTTTAACCGTTGCATAGACATGATATCAATCAAAATACCTCCAAACAAGACATGGTATCAATAACAAGATACAACGAGCTGAAACATGCCGAAGAGTTACGATTCCCCGCTGAGGTTTAGAATCATAACAAGATACACGCATTCAGACGATGTTTTTCGTGACGTCAGCCAACCTGTGTATGGCTCTTGGTTAAAAGTAGTGCACTAGCCTACATAGGGAATAGGGTGCCATTTAGGATATATAAATATGATTGGCTGAAAGCCGTGGTATATCAGACCATGTACCATGGGTATGACAAAACATTCATTTTTTTACTGCTATAATTATGTTGGTAACCAGTTTATAATAGCAATGAGGCACCTCGCCTGTGTTATAATAGCAATAAGGCACCCATGTGTCCTGGCACTCCGCGTTGCGTCGTGTGTAAGAACAGCCCTTAGCAGTGGTATATTGACCATATACCACAACCCCTCGGGCCTTATTGCTTAAATAACATGCCTACCTTGAACTCTTTCTTCTCCATGTCCTTGCAAAATCAGCACATTTCCTTGCCAAAATGAACGCTCCTCCAGGACTAGCGAGAATCAGACTGAGTTAACTGCTCCCGCGGTTTCTGATCAGTTTCAACGTTTATCAGTGATGACGTAACAATGCTGTACAGATTTGACGCACTTCCAATCTCGTGCTGATGCAACGCTCTGTGCGGTTGAAAGCGCACAAATGGAAATTATTGCCCTTAAAAATGTAATGTTGAGGACGCAATGCAAAATCAAATAAAATACATAACCCACACCGTTAGGCCAAGTTACATGCAATGTATCACTTAGCCAAGAGACTATTCTTGTTCCTTGTTGTAGACTTTCTTTCGGGATAATAGCACCACTGTCATTGCCTGACACCTAGAAATTGTCACATGAAACAGATAACCCATAGTTCCTTATTAAATAACGTAACTCATTTCTTTATTTTATTACTCATCAAATATACAGCAATCTTCAGAGACTGAAATAATTCATGGAAATTTCGAAATCAGTCACTATTACATGCTAGTTTCATCATTTTAAAAGAAAGATAAGAACACGAAAAAACATGTGAACCTCCTGTAGCTGATTTGACGAACATAACAAATGTATTGTACATATTTCCACTTAAAATTATTTTCAAAAAGAGACAAAAATGGGGATTTGGAAGAGCAATCACATAAAAGGATTGAGGGTTTCATTTTTGAAGAAGTTGAAGCAAGCAAAACCTGTCACAAAACATTGATTATAAGACCAAAGACAAATAATATCGACTTTTATTTTCCAACAGAAGATAATCTAAATGCTGCAGTCCTACCATTGGTTTACAGTGTTTCTCCTCTCCAAGGGAGGCATGTTTTCCGTCGCATGTGCCTCAATAGTATCAGTGCTTTTCACAAACGTTGTAGTACTTAGTGTGCATCGTTTTCGCTCATACAGCTGCCCCTACTCTCCTAACCTCCCCTCAGTAACTAACGAAGGCACAAAATGATGATGACATAAATATCACAAGAAAGAATACATGAATTAATAATGTACTTTCTAAAATACTTAATAACGCAAATGTAATATGTCCCTTCAATTAAAAAAATCCTGTTTAATCCAATCAATTTAAAAAGTCCACACCGGTATGCAAATCAGCATCTTAAATGGCACTCTATTTCCTATAGAGTGCACTGCTTTGACCAGAACCCTATGGGCCCTGTTCAACAGTAGTGTACTATTCAGTATAGGGAATAGGGTTCCATTTGGGATGCATTAAATCTTTAAAATTAATCATGAGAGCAAATACTACCATTGTTTTTATCCTACAGAGTTTAAGACACAAATGACTTTATTAAAATGTTTGTCCATAAAGAAATGTATGATTTCCCCCTCCTCCCACATGGATTACAGACAAGAGGCTAGGTGCGTTCTGACTGTCTTAGTGTGCGGATAAACACGACCATCACTCTCATAAAACCTAAATGAAACGTCAGTCCTTACGAGAGGATGAGTGTGGGCCAGCCAGCCTGTTGTGCCTCCCCTTCTCCCTACCTCCTTTTCTCTCTCTCCATCTGCAGGACTCTTAAGTCTCTTGTGCGGACTGTCTCGCGTCCTCCTGAAGCTGGCTGTGGGGATTTAAGACACGCTATGTTTATGTGTGTTTTTGTTTGTGGCCTCTGCCCCACTTCGCTGCCCCTTCTTCCTGGCTCCCTTCCTGGGCAGCGACCACCACCACCCTCATACTCTCGGAGTCTGAGTCGTTGAGTTCCTCATCCTTGTAGAAGCCTCCGTCGTGGCCCGCGGTGGCCGATGTTGTTGAAGCTGCGGTAGGGTCTGTGCTCGCTGCGCAGCACAGGCAGGCTGTCGAGGCTAACACTCTTGGAGGGGCTGGTTGTGTAGTGGTTAATACACTGAAGGACAGGCTTGGCGCCGGGGTGCAGGGGGACACGGGCATCATGGTGGCCAGGATCAGCGCCAGGTAGTCCGCCACGTCTTTGTTGGGGGCGCAGGCCAAGGCAGGCATGTAACCTGAGGGGTACAAACAGAACAGCAGAGGATAACTTCAGGAGCATCACCGTTTACTACAACGCTTTTGGTGAAAAACATGAAATAACACCAGGCTAGGAGAGGTTAAGAACAGTTAGTTTCTACAATCCCTCATCCAACCCCAACATTATTCTCCAGAAGAAAAATACTTGATCGTGTGCTGTAGTTACCGGTTCTTGGTGTCAGTGCCGTTGACAATGGCCGGCCACAGAGTGTCAATCAGCATCTTTGCAGCCCCCTCGTTGTCATTGATCACAGTCTTGCCCTCGGTCTTGTGGAAAACCTCCTGTTCCAGCAGAAGCTCTACACACGTGTCATGACCTAGTGCTCCAGCGGGAAACATTACATACAGGAAAAAGATGACCACAACAATACCCTCAGAGAAAACCAAGGATCTGACAATGGTGAAGTCACTCAAAATGTTTTAGCTACAACATATGCTATGTCAATCCCTGACAAAGTCCTGTTTCAGTGTAAGCTCCTCCACTGAGAGTCATAACCTTACTTCTCCCACAGTGTTGTAGTCTTGTTCATTCGCCCACATTGCTCCATCCACACCAATCTAATGCTTTTCAGTCCACAAGAGGAAGTTAATGAGTGCACACTTCATGGAGGAGAGAATAGAGCTCCAGCCCAGTTAGTCCACTACGTACCGTTGTAGCAGGCCCAGTGTAGTGGCGTGTAGCCCTGGTTGTCTGTGATGACCGGTTCTCCCCATTAAGCAGCGGGTCGGAGTCAGAGGCCGAGCCTTCTCTGGTCTCTACTCCTCCGTTCACGGGTTCTGAGGCGCCGAGGCCTCCCACCATTAGCTCTGACAAATTGAAAACTCTAGTCATTGGCGACTCCATTACTTGCAGTATTAGACTTAAAACGAATCATCCAGCGATCATACACTGTTTACCAGGGGGCAGGGCTACCGACGTTAAGGCTAATCTGAAGATGGTGCTGGCTAAAGCTAAATCTGGCGAGTGTAGAGAGTATAGAGATATTGTTATCCACGTCGGCACCAACGATGTTAGGATGAAACAGTCAGAGGTCACCAAGCGCAACATAGCTTCAGTGTGTAAATCAGCTATAAAGATGTGTCGGCATTGAGTAATTGTCTCTGGCCCCCTCCCAGTTAGGGGGAGTGATGAGCTCTACAGCAGAGTCTCACAACTCAATCGCTGGTTGAAAACTGTTTTCTGCCCCACACAAAAGATAGACTTTGTAGATAAGTGGCCCTCTTTCTGGGACTCACCCACAAACAGGACCAAGCCTGGCCTGTTGAGGAGTGACGGACTCCATCCTAGCTGGAGGGGTGCTCTCATCTTATCTACGAACATAGACAGGGCTCTAACTCCTCTAGCTTCACAATGAGATAGGGTGCAGGCCAGGCAGCAGGCTGTTAGCCAGCCTGCCAGCTTAGTGGAGTCTGCCACTAGCACAGTCAGTGTAGTCAGCTCAGCTATCCCTATTGAGACTGTGTCTGTGCCTCGACCTAGGTTGGGCAAAACTAAACATGGCGGTGTTCGCCTTAGCAATCTCACTAGAATAAAGACCTCCTCCATTCCTGCCATTATTGAACGAGATTGTGATACCTCACATCTCAAAATGGGGCTACTTAATGTTAGATCCCTCACTTCCAAAGCAGTTCAAGTCAATGAACTAATCACTGATCATAATCTTGATGTGATTGGCCTGACTGAAACATGGCTTAAGCCTGATGAATTTACTGTGTTAAATGAGGCCTCACCTCCTGGTTACACTAGTGACCATATCCCCCGCGCATAGGCGGAGGTGTGCTAACATTTACGATAGCAAATTTATATTTCCAAAAACAAAAATACAACGTTTTCGTCTTTTGAGCTTCTAGTCATTAAATCTATGCAGCCTACTCAATCACTTTTTATAGCTACTGTTTACAGGCCTCCTGGGCCATATACAACGTTCCTCACTGAGTTCCTGAATTCCTTTCGGACCTTGTAGTCATGGCAGACAATATTCAAATTTTTTTTCAATTTTTTTTTTTAATATTCACATGGAAAAGTCCACAGACCCACTCCAAAAGGCTTTTGGAGCCATCATCGACTCTGTCGGTTTTATCCAACATGTCTCCGGACCTACTCACTGCCACAGTCATACTCTGGACCTAGTTTTGTCCCGTGGAATAAATGTTGTGGATCTTAATGTTTTTCCTCATAATCCTGGACTATCGGACCACCATTGTATTACGTTTTGAAATCGCAACAAATAATCTGCTCAGACCCCAACCAAGGATCATCAAAAGTCGTGCTATAAATTCTCGGACAACCCAAAGATTCCTAGATGCCCTTCCAGAATCCTTCCACCTACCCAAGGACGTCGGAGTACAAAAATCAGTTAACCACCTAACTGAGGAACTCAATGTAACCTTGCGCAATACCCTAGATGCAGTCGCACCCTTAAAAACAAAAAGCATTTGCCATAAAAAACTAGCTCCCTGGTATACAGAAAATACCCGAGCTCTGAAGCAAGCTTAAAGAAAATTGGAACGGAAATGGAGCCACACCAAACTTGAAGTCTTCCGACTAGCTTGGAAAGACAGTACCGTGCAGTATCGAAGAGCCCTCACTGCTGCTCGATCATCCTATTTTTCCAAGTTAGTTGAGGAAAATAAGAACAATCCAAAATGTATTTTTGATACTGTCGCAAAGCTAACTAAAAAGCAGCATTCCCCAAGAGAGGATGGCTTTCACCTTAGCAGTGATACATTCATGAACTTCTTTGAGGAAAAGATCATGATCATTAGAAAGCAAATTACGGACTCCTCTTTAAATCTGCGCATTCCTCCAAAGCTCAGTTGTCCTGAGTCCACACAATTTTGCCAGGACATAAAATCAAGAGAGACACTCAAGTTTTTTAGTACCATATCTCTTGACACATTGATGAAAATAATCATGGCCTCTAAACCTTCAAGCTGCATACTGGACCCTATTCCAACTAAACTACTGAAAGAGCTGCTTCCTGTGCTTGGCCCTCCTATGTTGAACATAATAAACAGCTCTCTATCCACCGGATGTGTACCAAACTCACTAAAAGTGGCAGTAATAAAGCCTCTCTTGAAAAAGCCAAACCTTGAACCAGAAAATATATATCGAATCTATCGATATATCGAAAAAATTCGAAAAAGCTGTTGCGCAGCAATTACTGCCTTCCTGAAGACAAACAATGTATACGAAACGCTTCAGTCTGGTTTTAGACCCCATCATAGCACTGAGACTGCACTTGTGAAGGTGGTAAATGACCTTTTAATGGCGTCAGACCGAGGCTCTGCAACTGTCCTCATGCTCCTAGACCTTAGTGCTGCTTTTGATACCATCGATCACCACATTCTTTTGGAGAGATTGGAAACCCAAATTGGTCTACATGGACAAGTTCTGGCCTGGTTTAGATCTTATCTGTAGGAAAGATAACAGTTTGTCTCTGTGGATGGTTTGTCCTCTGACAAATCAACTGTAAACTTCGGTGTTCCTCAAGGCTCTGTTTTGGGACCACTATTGTTTTCACAATATATATTTTACCACTTGGTGATGTCATTCGAAACATAATGTTAACTTTCACTGCTATGCGGATGACACACAGCTGTACATTTCGATGAAACATGGTGAAGCCCCAAAATTGCCCTCCCTGGAAGTCTGTGTTTCAGACATAAGGAAGTGGATGGCGGAAAATGTTCTACTTTTAAACTCTGACAAAACAGAGATGCTAGTTCTAAGCGTTACTCTGGACCCTGATCTCTCTTTTGTGAGACATATCAAGACTGTTTCAAGGACAGCTTTTTACATCTACGTAACATTGTAAAAATCTGAAACTTTCTGTCCAAAAATGATGCAGAAAAGTTAATCCATGCGTTTGTAACTTCTAGGTTAGACTACTGCAATGCTTTACTTTCCGGGCTACCGGATAAAGCACTAAATAAACTTCAGTTAGTGCTAAACACGGCTGCTAGAATCTTGACAAGAACCCAAAAATGTTATCATATTACTCCAGTACTAGCCTCTCTACACTGGCTTCCTGTTAAGGCAAGGGCTGATTTCAAGGTTTTACTGCTAACCTACAAAGCATACATGGGCTTGCTCCTACCTATCTTTCCGATTTGGTCCTGCCGCACATACCTACACGTACGCTACGGTCACAAGACGCAGGCCTCCTTACTGTCCCTAGAATTTCTAAGCAAACAGCTGGAGGCAGGGCTTTTCCTATAGAGCTCCATTTTTATGGAATAGTCTGCCTATCCATGTGAGAGACGCAGACTCGGTCTCAACCTTTAAGTCTTTATTGAAGACTCATCTCTTCAGTAGGTCCTATGATGCAGTGTAGTCTGGCCCAGGAGTGTGAAGGTGAACGGAAAGGCACTGGAGCAACGAACCACCCTTGCTGTCTTTGCCTGGTCGGTTCCCCTCCACTGGGATTCTCTGCATCTAACCCTATTACAGGGGCTGAGTCACTGGCTTACTGGTGTCGTGGCGGAGATCTTGTGGGCTATACTCGGCCTTGTCTCAGGATGGTAAGTTGGTGGTTGAAGATATCTAAGAGCTATGAGTTTCGCAAGAATCTTATATGAAGTGTTCAAAAGAGATATTGGTCTATACGACCCACAAAGCAGAGGATCTTTCCCAGGTTCTAACAAAACTGGGATCAGTGCCTGTTCAAGTGTGTCTGGGAGCTTTTCTGACTCTATGGCATAATTAAACATACTGCAAAGAGGCTCAATTAGTTTGGGTTAAAAGGATCGATAGAATTCAATAGGGAATCCGTCTAACCCTGGTGATTTTCCCCCAGCAGTGTTGAAAATGGATTCCCTAATTTCCTCTGATGTAATCTCTTTCTCCAAGTGCTCTCTATCCTCATCAGTTAAAGTTTGTAAATTGAGTTTGTTCAAAAACTCATGCATTGTGGCAGGGGCATCCCCTTCAGACTTGTACAATGTTTCATAAAACTCCCTGAAGACTAGATTAATTTCCTCAGGACTGTGAACAACTGAGTTATTGGGTAGCTTAATAGAGCTAATAACTCTACTAGCATCCTCTCGTCTTATCTGCCAAGCAAGCAACTTTCCTGCTTTATCTCCATGTTCGTAGTAGTTTTGTTTTGTTCTCCTAAGAGCATTTTCCGCTTTATGGGTCGTCAGGGTGTTATAATCCAGTCGCTTTGAGTCTAATTTTTGTAGAGTTGAGTCGTCAAATGTTACACTATGTTCATTTTCCAGATCTCTAATTTCATTCTCCAACGAATCTACTTGAGCCTTAGTGGTTAGAGTGTTGGACTTGTAACCGGAGGGTTGCAAGTTTGAATCCCCGAGCTGACAAGGTAAAAATCTGTCGTTCTGCCCCTGAACAAGGCAGTTAACCCACTGTTCCCCGGGCGCCGAAGACGTGGATGTCGATTAAAGGCAGCCCCCCGCACCTCTCTGATTCAGAGGGGTTGGGTTAAATGCGGAAGACACATTTCAGTTGAAGGCATTCGGTTGTACAACTGACTAATAATGGTGACTTTGACTTTTTTTTTTTTTACATCTTACGAGCACCTGAACTAAAGGATATGATTTGCCCCCTCAGATATGCAAGGAGAGCTTCCCATAAAATTAGGGGGGAGGCAGAGTTGTTATTGGCGCTAACAAATATGTCTATATGAGTGTTCAGAAATGTTACAAATGTGGGATTATTTAGTAAGTATGTTCCAAATCTCCATCTTCTTGATGGTGGTTGTGCTCTACTGACCGGTACTGAAGCCAGCAGGGCAGAATGATCTGATATACATCTTGGTAAGTACTTGCACCCCGTAGTTAAACTTCCCTTGGCTGCAGGAATAAGAAATAAGTCAATTCTAGAATAACTGTTATGGACAGGGGAGTAAAATGAGTATTCTTTAACCTTTTGGTTGTGAAATCTCCATAAGTCTACAAGTCCAAAGTGTCTCATTTCTGCTTTTAACGTTTTAGCTGCCTGTGTGAGGTTGATACTATTAGAGGAAGATCTATCATTGGAAGGGTCCAGTACTAAGTTAAAATCCTGCCATTATTATCTCTGATGATGGGCACGTTAGCTTCAAAAAGATGTCTTGGTAAAATTTAGGATCATCATGGTTAGGCCCATACACATTCACAATGGTAATGGGCTCAGTGTTAAGGAAACCTTGAAGGATCACAAACCTACCCCCTTTGTCTTTAATCTGAGATTGTATCTGAAAGGGGCAATTCTTATTAATGAGTATGGCCACCCCTCTTGCCCGAGACGTGAAAGATGAATAGTACACTTGACCCACCCACTCTCTCTTCAGGTTATCGTGCTCAGAGTCTGTCAGGTGTGTCTCCTGAAGAAGAGCTATATCAACCTTATGTTGCTTTAGATAATTCAGAATGCGTTTGCGTTTGACTGGGCATTTAGTACCCCTAATGTTAAGTGTCATAAATGTATAGTTATTAGGTGTCGACATCTTTAAAGAAAAAAAAAATTGCATCGAGTGTATACAACTTGTACAAAATGAAATTATAAAAGTATAAAGCAGTAACCATCTCGTGTGATAATACCCTGACCCTACCACAAACCCACCCAACCCCCTCCCCAACTGAGGGAGTTAAAGAACCCATATTCTTAGACGCTAGTCTTTAAGATAGATGTACCTGCTATGCATATCGTCGCTCGAATTAGGTTAATTCTAAATTACATGTATATGGAATTAGAAGTACATTGACTGTTCCTTATTGCATGAAAATATTATTAGTTAAGTAACAAAATACAATTTGATTACAACAATAATGACCAGAATATTTAGCCCCACTTGAGCATGTCTCAACAACAACAAAAACCTCGGGTGCTTTCACAAAGCGATGACCACAAACGCACCCCAACAGGTCAGGAAAAAAGACATCAAGCTATGATGTGTAAATGAAAACCTTTACCAGACGATAACTATCATCTCTCAAATATAAAATAGGGACAAGTAATTAAATAATCACCATCCTCCTGAGTTCACCGTCCCCCCCAAAATATTATATATACTAGCTATGATCCAACTTTACATCGCTAGTCATTATCACGCTAGCCATCTAGCCAGCCATCCAGCCAGTCGATCATATTTCGTTGCTTCCTCATGTGCTAACAGTTCACTATCCACTGTATCCAAGTTCAAAAGACAGTTCCTCGAGGTGTAGTAGACGTGAACAAGTCAGGAAGTTCTTTCCTCATGTATGTTTCAGCCATCTTCACGGAGTCAAATGTGCTCCACCATTCTTGGTTTCGACCCACAAAGTCGCTGGGTAGCGAGGCCGTATGCCAAGCCAGCCTGACGCAGAAGTCTCTTCAGTGGGGAGAAAGACATACTCCTCTTGTGTAGTGTGGGAGAAAGATCCAGAAAGATCATGATTCTGGCATCTCCGTACTTGAGCTCTCCCTTTGCTCGGGCAGCAGAGAGGATGCAAACAGTGTCCTGGTACCGTAGAAATTTAATGACAAATGCCCTGGGTGCAACCTGGCCAGGCAGCCGCCTCCGTAGGGTACGATGGGCCCTCTCGATCTCCAGTGGGTGCGCGGGAGGGGGTAGATCCAGAATGTTGGGAATCCATTCCTGTAGAAAGGAAATCGCGTCTCTTCCCTCCACAGCCTCTGGGAAACCTTGAAGTCTCAAATTCGAGCGCCTTTGGAAATTTTCGTAATAATCAAATTTCTCCTCGAGTTTAGAGATGGCGTCTTCCAACTTCTTGTATTTTTGGTCCACTTCCTCGCGAACGTCCAGGATGGCAGCCTGGTGGTCAGCATGGTCTTTTTATAACTTTGTCACTCGTCCCTTTGTGACTTTCTGGTCTTCGTGGAGTTTATCAACTAGCACATCAATTTTGCTGAGGCGTTCAGAAAGTGTCTCTTGGATTTTTGTTATACCCTTGTCCATCTCCATTCTGAACCATGCTGGTGCTTCTTCCGAGCTAGCATCCGCCGAGGCGAAGAAGGGCTGTCAGAGAGGGGTTTTCCATGCCTCGTCTGAGGCTTTGACATATTGGGCATATTTTGCTTTGACGATTCAGTAGATGTTTTAACTTCTAAATCACTATTAACGAACAGTTAAACCGTGTCAAAATGCCTTAAAGTTGTTTGAAAGTTCGAGGACGCTTACGCAGAAGCTGTCTTGTTAAAGCTTTCGCCATTGCCGGAAGTCACCCGGAAATCTTAAGTTTTATTACATACAGCCGGGGAACTTTTGGATATAAGAGCAACGTCAACTTACCAACATTACGACCAGGAATACGACTTTCCCGAGCGTATCCTCTTTTTGGTCCACCAACAAGGACAATAGACTGGATCCCAGCCGGCGATCCAAAACAACGGCGGCGCATTAGAAGGGGAGACGCGGCGGTCTTCTGGTCAGGCTCCGTGAGCGGGCACATCGCGCACCGCTCCGAGTATACTACTTGCCAATGTCCAGTCTCTGGACAACAAGGTAGACGAAATCCGAGCAAGGGTTGCCTTCCAGAGAGACATCAGCGACTGCAATGTTCTTTGCTTCACGGAAACATGGCTCATTCAGGACACGTTATCAGAGTCGGTACAGCCACATGGTTTCTTCACGCATCGCACCGACAGAAACAAACATCTATCTGGTAAGAAGAAGGGCGGGGGTGTGTGCCTTATGATTAACGAGTTGTGGTGTGATCATAACAACATACAGGAACTCAAGTCCTTTTGTTCACCTGACATAGAATTCCTTACAATCAAATGCCGACCGCATTATCTACCAAGAGAATTCTCCTCGATTATAATCACAGTCACATATATCCCCCCTCAAGCTGACACATTGACGGCACTGAAAGAAATTCATTGGACCCTATGTAAACTGGAAACCAAATATCCTGAGTAATGTGTCTCGGTGATGCAGGTACAGCGGAGTCAGGCGCAGGACAACAAAGATGAGTATTCATAAACTTTAATCAACAAGAATAACAATACACGTAGTGATACGATATATCACGAAACAACGGGCCAAGATTACAACGAATAATCACGCACAAAAACATGGGGGAAACAGAGGGTTAAATAAGGAACATGTAATTGTGGGAACCAGGTGTGTAAAAAATGAAGACAAAAACGGAAAATGAAAGATGGATCGGTGGCGGCTAGAAGACCGGTGGCGTCGACCGCCGCCGAACAAGGAGAGGGACCAACTTCGGCAGAAGTCATGACAGCACCCCTTGACGCGGCTCCAGCATCGCGCCCGACACCGGCCTCGGGGATGACCCGAAGGATGAGGTGCAGGGCGATCCGGGTGGAGACGGTGAAACTCCCGCAGCAATGAAGGGTCCAGGATGTCCTCCACCGGCAACCAGCATCTCTCCTCCGGACCGTACCCCTCCCACTCCACGAGGTACTGAAGGCCCCTCCACCGACGCCTCGAGTCCTCGATGGCTCGAACAGCATACGCCGGGGCCACCTCGATGTCCAGAGGGGGTGGAGGAACCTCCCGCACCTCAGACTACTGGAGTGGACCAGCCACCACCGGCCTGAGGAGAGACACATGGAACGAGGGGTTAATACGGTAATCTGGGGGAAGCTGTAATCTATAACAAACCTTGTTCAATCTCCTCAGGACTTTAAAGGGCCCCACAAACTGTGGACCCAGGGTCTGGCAGGGCAGGCGGAGGGGCAGGTTTTGGGTCGAGAGCCAGACCCTGTCCCCCGGTGCGAACACCGGGGCCTCACTGCAATGGCGGTCGGCGCTGAGACAGCACAGCTCCTATCCCAGCCTCGGATGCGTCCACCTCTACTATGAATGCCAAGGAGGGATCTGGATGAGCCAGCACGGGAGCCGAGGTAAACAGGGCCCTCAGGTGACCAAAAGCCCTGTCCGCCTCAGCTGACCACTGCAGTCGCACCGGTCCCCCCTTGAGGGTAATGGGAGCCGCTACCTGACCAAAGCCCCAGATAAGCCTCCGGTAGTAGTTGGCAAACCCTAAGAACCGCTGCACTTCCTTTACCGTGGTGGGAGTCGGCCAATGACGCACGGCTGAAATGCGGTCACTCTCCATCTCCACCCCTGACGTGGAAATGCGGTACCCTAGGAAGGACGGACTGTTGGAAGAACAGACATTTCTCAGCCTTGTCGTACAGGTCATGCTCCAACAGTCGACCAAGCACCCTGCGCACCAGGGACACATGCTCGGTGCGTGTAGCAGAGTATATCAGAATGTCGTCAATATACACCACTACACCCTGCCCGTGCAGGTCCCGGAAAATCTCGTCTACAAATGCCTGGAAGACTGATGGAGCATTCTTCAACCCGTACGGCATGACGAGGAACTCATAGTGCCCTGAGGTGGTACTAAATGCCGTCTTCCACTCGTCCCACTCCCGGATACGCACCAGATTGTAAGCGCTCCTGAGATCCAATTTTGTGAAGAAGCGCGCCCCGTGCATTGACTCAATCGCACTGGCTATGAGAGGCAGCGGGTAGCTGTACCTCACAATGATCTGATTGATACCTCGATAGTCAATACACGAGCGCAGACCTCCATCCTTCTTCTTCACAAAAAAGAAACTCGAGGAGGCAGGTGAAGTGGAAGGCCGAATGTATCCCTGCCTCAGAGATTCGGAGACATATGTTTCCATAACCTCCGTCTCCTCCTGTGACAGAGGATAAACGTGACTCATGGGAAGTACTGCCTCTACCAGGAGATTTATCGCACAATCCCACTGTCGATGGGGTGGTAATTGAGTCGCCTTCCTCTTACAGAAGGCGAGAGCCAAATCGGCATATTCTGAGGGGATGTGCACGGTGGAGAACTGGTCTGGACTCTCCACCGTAGTCGCACCGATGGAAACACCTACACACCTCCCCAAGCACTTTCGTCACCATCCCTTGAGAGCCCTCTGTTGCCACGAAATAGTGGGGTCATGATAGGCCAACCAGGGTAGGCCCAGCACCACGGGAAACGCAGGAGAATCAATAAGGTAGAGTCTGATTTTCTCCTCATGACCGTCCTGCGTAACCATGCTTAGTGGAGCGGTAGCCTCCCTAATCAGCCCTGACCCTAATGGTCGACTATCTAAGGCATGCACAAGGAAGGGCATATCGACAGGAACAATGGGGATCCCTAAACTATGGGCAAATGAACGGTCAATAAAGTTCCCAGCTGCGCCTGAATCTTGGCGCCTTATGCTGGGAATGCGGGAAAATTCAGGAAATTCTATAAACACAAACATGCCTGCTCACCTGGGATGACACGACAGTGCCCTGCCTGCTGCCTCGACTCCTGATGAACCGACCAGCAGTGTGCCCTCTGCGGCCACAGTTGGTGCAGGGAATGGCCCCTCCTCCGGTCCCCCTAAGCGCAGCACCTCCCAGCTCCATGGGCATCGGAGCAGAGGTGCTGGGAGATGGGAATGACAGGCCCCGATCCGGACGTCCTCGGGTGAGCGGCTGCTGCCAACATACTGACTTAAATCTCTAGCCACTTTAAATAATAAAAAATTGGATGTAACAAATGTATCACTAGCCACTTTAAACAATTCTTTATATAATGTTTACATATCCGACATTACTCATCTCATATCTATACACTGTACTCTATACCATCTACTGAATCTTGCCTATGCCGTTCGGCCATCGACTCAAATCTCTAGCCACTTTAATAATTCAAAAGTGGATGTAATAAATGTATCACTAGCCACTTTAAACGATGCCACTTATATCATGTTTACATATCCTACATTACTCATCTCATATGTATATACTGCACTCTATACCATCTACTGCATCTTGACTATGACGGTCAGCCATCGCTCATCCATATATTTATATGTACATACTCGTATTCATTCCTTTACACTTGTGTGTATAAGGTAGTTGTTGTGAAATTGTTAGATTACTTGTTAGATACTACTGCATGGTCGGAACTAGAAGCACAAGCATTTCTCTACACTCGCATTAACATCTGCTAACCATGTGTATGAGACAAATACAATTTGATTTGAACAGAGAGGACGACTATAACCTTCACATGAACAGACAGATTTCTAGAACAGTGGTGTTGCTAGATGACATCCTCATGATGTTAACACAGCAGATAATGAAGAATTTTGGGGCTGAGGCCATCGAAGCCTGTCACCTGCTAGCTGTGTACCTGGCTCTGGATAGAAGTCTCCCCTGTGCACTGATCTAGGATCAGCTTACCCTCCCTAGATCCTCAACCATTAGTGGAGAACATGACAAAAATGACCTTAGATCAGTGTCTAGTGGGCATTTTCACACTAAACCATATAACATCCCTAGAGTGGACATGGTCGTCCTAGCAACATGACCAAACAAATGGCCATCTTGGTCAGGAAAACTTTGAATTACAGAATCTCTATGTGATATCCTATGTGTACCTGCAGCGTGGATGGGGGTCCTCTTCAGGGTGAAGTCTTTAACCAGGATGGAGGCTCCTGGTTGATGAGGACGTCAACACACTCCACATGGCCTTTAAAGGCAGACAGGTCCAGAGGGTGCACCCTGGCTGTTCCTCACGTCTAGATCCAGCAGAGACTGAACCAGGACCTCCATAGCATGGTGGTGGCCGTGGTACGCCTGAATAGAAACACAAACACAGTCTCAAGCAAAGTCCAGTGGTACGCATGAATAGATACACTCTTAATATGATCAATGTCCTATAGTAGACCAGTGGTACGCCTGAACAGAAATACAGTCCTAGACCTCTAAAGTAGACCAGAGTCTTTCAATCGGGAGCCCATTTTGCTCCCGCCCTGCATCAACATCGGAGGTCCCTGCCAAGCGTGGGATTGAGAAACAAACACTCTACTTCTCCTCTGAGGTTGATTAACTCAATAATAATAATTAATTAACTCTGTTTATGTTAGTAACAAAACAATATGAGAATTTTATCCCAAAGCTACCTACAGCTAACATATATATTTATGTATGTGATCTATGTAAATAAAATAATATAACACAGCTGTAAAACTGTGAAGGACTATACGTTGGATGCCTACCCATTTCCCAGGAGCATTGTAAAAAGTGGATTTGGGTAAAGTGTTTATTTCCCCCTAATATCTTTGAAGATTACACCTAAAATAATTAGGCCTACTTCTTTCTATTGCTGATCTGAGACCATTAGGGTTAAACATTACAGATATAAATGCAATATATGGAGTAGAAAAGATTGCCTAACATATGTTCTATATGGTCTATTTCTATCTGAATGTAACACCTCAATCAAGCTTGTTAATTGATCGTTAAGTCATGTTTGTCAGGTAAACGGTCATTAGTGGCCTATATAAGCCTCGTACAGGCCATGGGAAGACATTAGCTGTTGATAATACAGACTATTCTCATTATCATGGGAGGTGTGAGAGAATTGCTGCTCTTTGTGATGACTGTGGGGGTTGTTAAAGGTTGGTTCACTAATGTTTTATTTGGCTTGAAGGGATTTGTTTGGGAAATGTGCTTAACTTTATAAGTTGGAGATTCAAATTTGACTGTCTGTTCCACATTGGTCATCTATTTTCTTCACTGCTATTAATATATGTAGCTATTTTGTGTGAACTCAACTTCTGTCAACTCTTCCTCCTCAGTTTCTTGTTACCCTGTTGGGAAGTCCCAGAAGGAAGATCAAGTCTCTCTGCAAAGGAGACTTGGAGGCAAGTGGTTCTTTCCACTATGTTATCCCATCGCTTCTAGCTATGTTCTTTGTCACTGTCTATGGTGCTGCTGTGTTTGACACTCATTCAACACCATAGAGTAAATCAGTCTAAATAACAAATGTTGTCAAACCCTTTTGATTTGGTAATTTTGCTTGTGTACCTTAACCTACGTTTTTCAGAGCTGTCATCAAATGAAGTCTCCAATGTGCATGCCCTGGCCTTGCTCCGATCCATAGGGTCTGACTCTAAACAAGCCAGAGAAGGTAAGGCCTGAAACCTATATATACTTTTAGAACTGTGTTGGGTTCATGTTGCTCAACATTCAAATGGTCTAGACCACATAGAACAGATGTGTTCCTGTAGAATACTAAACTGTTCCTTTCTGTCTGTTCTCTAGAGTATTTAGAGACGAATGAAGTAGATTCCCAAGCTTCTGGCCCGTCTGACGACGCTACCTCTGAAGCCGCGACTGGCCCGTCTGACGACGCTACCTCTGAAGCCGCGACTGGCCCGTCTGACGACGCTACCTCTGAAGCCGCGACTGGCCCGTCTGACGACGCTACCTCTGAAGTCAGCGACTGGCCCGCCTGACGACGCTACCTCTGAAGCCGCGACTGGCCCGTCTGACGACGCTACCTCTGAAGTCCGCGACTGGCCCGTCTGACGACGCTACCTCTGAAGCGCGACTGGCCGTCTGGCCTGACGACGCTACCTCTGAAGTCCGCGACTGGCCCGTCTGGCGGCGCTACCTCTGAAGCCGCGACTGGCCCGTCTGACGACGCTACCTCTGAAGCCGCGACTGGCCCGTCTGACGACGCTACCTCTGAAGCCGCGACTGGCCCGTCTGACGACGCTACCTCTGAAGCCGCGACTGGCCCGTCTGACGACGCTACCTCTGAAGCCGCGACTGGCCCGTCTGACGACGCTACCTCTGAAGCCGCGACTGGCCCGTCTGACGACGCTACCTCTGAAGCGCGACTGGCCCGTCTGACGACGCTACCTCTGAAGCCGCGACTGGCCCGTCTGGCCTGACGACGCTACCTCTGAAGCCGCGACTGGCCCGTCTGACGACGCTACCTCTGAAGTCGCGACTGGCCCGTCTGACGACGCTACCTCTGAAGCCGCGACTGGCCCGTCTGGCGGCGCTACCTCTGAAGCGCGACTGGCCGTCTGGCGGCGCTACCTCTGAAGCCGCGACTGGCCCGTCTGGCGGCGCTACCTCTGAAACGCGACTGGCCCGTCTGGCGACGCTACCTCTGAAGCCGCGACTGGCCCGTCTGACGACGCTACCTCTGAAGCCGCGACTGGCCCGTCTGACGACGCTACCTCTGAAGCCGCGACTGGCCCGTCTGGCGACGCTACCTCTGAAACGCGACTGGCCCGTCTGGCACGCTACCTCTGAAGCGCGACTGGCCGTCTGGCGGCGCTACCTCTGAAGCGCGACTGGCCCGTCTGGCGGCGCTACCTCTGAAGCAGCGACTGGCCCGTCTGGCGCTACCTCTGACGCTACCTCTGAAGCCGCGACTGGCCCGTCTGACGGCGCTACCTCTGAAGCGCGACTGGCCCGTCTGGCGACGCTACCTCTGAAGTCCGCGACTGGCCCGTCTGGCGACGCTACCTCTGAAGCCGCGACTGGCCCGTCTGGCAGCGCTACCTCTGAAACGCGACTGGCCGTCTGGCGGCGCTACCTCTGAAGCCGCGACTGGCCCGCCTGACGACGCTACCTCTGAAGTCGCGACTGGCCCGTCTGGCGGCGCTACCTCTGAAGCGCGACGCGTCTGGCGACGCTACCTCTGACGACTGGCCGTCTGGCGGCGCTACCTCTGAAACGCGACTGGCCCGTCTGGCGACGCTACCTCTGAAGCCGCGACCGGCCCGTCTGACCTCAAACGTTGATATATGACGTGGGACATGGTGCTCGGGGTCCATGCAAGAGTTCATGGGTACTCTAGTCCAGGTTGTGTGTAACTGCATTTGCTTGTTTTGTTTCAATTAAACATTACCTTTAATACTTGTGTCCTCGGTGTAGTTTGGAGATTCATACTTTGACATGAGGTCAATGACCTGACTTGAGTAACTGGGGCGATTGCCTTAAACATGCTTTGGCATCAGCAATAGATTACCATTTGACTTTAGCTACATTTGCTGAGTGTAGGTCAATTTATGCTAGTTGCATCAAATTATCTGTAATGGGTTCTAGTTCATGCAACTTGGTGGTAGAACTGAGTATTTGGGGTTGCTAGAATCTGGGTTGACGTGTCAGTGCTGACTAACATCACGGTTGTCGACTTGCATTAAATTACTCTGCTGTGTCTCCTAACTGACTTGGTTTCCTATTTGTGACTGGTTACATATAAAACCAGCTCTCCTATCAGTAGCCCATCTGTTTGGGGGGGTTGGTCTTCATATGCCAGTGACAATCCAAACCTTATTAGGTTAAAGGAGTCAATGTTAACCTGTTTTAGCTGGCAGGCTGCTATCAAGTCCTCGCTTTCCATAAGTTGCGTGTAGCGCCTCCAACCCAGGATTTGAGGGCGGGAACAGTTTTACCAGGATTTCCCACCCACTCTGTTTACATGGGATAAATCATTGTGAGAAACCTGTACATTTCTATGAAAAGCGTGAGGTGAAATGTCTGTTCATACAGGCCGCCTCTATCGGCATGACCGCTCAGGGTGTGCGTCGTAGCAAACCGTATTTGGGGGATTCTGCAACTGTCCCTGGCTCAGACTTTTAAGCTGTTTTTCTAAGAGATAATTATAATTACACAATGCTATGTACTACAGAAAGAGTCAATTAAATAAAATCAATATTCATTGTGAGTATGCCCTTTGTTTTTCTACACAAAATATACCTGTCCTATGGGAGGGGTGTCATTTCTACCACTCAGGACAAATTCCTCAGTTTTTTCAAGAGAATGTTAATTTAGTTACCATGGAAACATATTGTGACAGTGAAGCACATGGCTGCAGTGGAC
Organism: Brachymystax lenok tsinlingensis; assembly: GCA_030435695.1. Taxonomy (NCBI): domain Eukaryota; kingdom Metazoa; phylum Chordata; class Actinopteri; order Salmoniformes; family Salmonidae; genus Brachymystax; species Brachymystax lenok. The sequence goes on from CM059780.1 coordinate 29,195,192, forward strand.
AGTTGTTCCACATGTGATGTCCAGAAGTTGAAGAAAAAATCGAGGTAAATATTGCTTGTGTAGAGAATATTTTAGTTCTCAGTCATTTCCAAACAGGCTATAATTTCTTTAATTTGTGGTGGAACTTTAGATTTTTATTTATTATATGTATTTAGTGTTGTAATGTCTGTGGTATGTAGCAGGAGTCAGGCGCAGGAGGTATGTTGTGTATAAAGAGTATTTTTAATACAGTCGCCAGAGAAAAAACAAAGGCACACTGGCAAAACATAAATACTCACACAATCCAAAATAAACCAACATACACAGGTGTAAAATTACAACCACCCGGTGAACCGAAAATATAAATCCAATCCTCGCAGAGCAAGACTAGGAACCGTAGCGAACTGCTCTGAATACAACAAACAATCACGCACAAAGGGAAGACGGGAAAGGGAGGAATATAACAGGGGCGTGATTGGGAGAAATTACAAACAGGTGTGTACAATCAAAACCAAAACCAATAGACACACAGGAAGGGAATCGGTGATGGTTGAAAACCGGTGACGACGAACGCCGAACACCGCCCGAACAAGAAGAGGGACCGACTTCGGCTGAAGTCGTGACAAGTGTAAATAAACGATATGCTAGCTGTAATACTAATCAAAGCATGCTAAGCAGTCTGTCAATTTTCTCCAGAAACTGTAGAAATGTCATTTCCATCACAAACTTAAGTGTGGTGGAAATGTCAGAAAGTGGTGGAAATGACACAAATCCATTATCTTATTCGTTTTTACTTGACCTTTTTTTTACTTCAGAAGATGCCACATAAAACAGCACAGAGGTCACAGACATATAGGAACAAAATAAAAAATGATCCTATACGATACCAGGAACATCTGCAAAAAGACAGGGAGAGATACTGGAAGAAAAAAGAGAAGGGAGAAGTGAAATCTATCTCTGAGCTTACAAAGCGAGAACAAAGAAACAAGAGAAGGCCATGGAAATGTAACCAACGGAATAGAAGACAGACTTTAAAGAGAACAGTTGCAATGGAGACCTACCTATCAGGCAACACGCCACCTCAGTCACCAGATAACTTGCAGCCAGAACATGAGGCTAACATACCTGCCCCTAACTTACCTGCCCCTGATGCACACCCTGATACCCCTTCCTCATCGTCTGCAACAGGAATGGAAAAAGGTTGGAAGAGGTCGCTCAAAAGCATACAGAGATCTTAGTATGACAAGTGTCAAACTTGATAATGCTTTACGGAAAGCTGAGAAATACAAAAAAAGGTATGATCGACTGATGAACAAAATGGAGAGACAAGATTCCCCAAAGACAAAATAGCAAATGAAGGGAACTCCGAAGAACTTGAGAAGGATTTTATTGTTTCAAAATGCCATCATTGCAGAGTTAAAAAATGTGAGGTGCCAAGGACAAACAAGTGGCTTCAAAAATGCTCAGAGGCAACATCCCGAGAAAGTATGGCCTGGTCAAAGCTGCAAACAGAGAATTTGGATTTTCAGCAAAAGCAATGAGGGCAAATGAAAACAGGCCATCAAGTCTTCAATACTCCAGGAAAAATCAGTGTAACAGAATTAGCACTGCCACAGAAGAGAAAATCACTAGATTCTATGAACGTGATGACGACAGCAGAGCAACAACAGGGAAAAAGGACACACTAACGAGGAACAAGAAGAAAAAGCAGAAGCGCTTCTTGAATGGCACAATTCAGAACCTTTATCAGAAGTTTAAGAGGGAATATTCAGAAATTCTAATTTCCTACTGTGAATTCTGCAAAAGACGTCCTTTTTGGGTTGTCAAGCCAGCAGTCCAAGATAGGGACTCGTGCCTCTGCAAAACCCATGCCAACCTCCAGTTCATGGCGGACAAACTACAGTGTCACAAAGTGATCAGCTGCAGCAACATTGAGAAAGTTATTGAGTCTTTGTGCTGTAAGAACCTGAAGAAAGAGTGCATGTATAGAGAGTGCTCCCCTTTGCCAAGCCAACGAGCTTAAAACATCTGTCTTTGATGCTGGTGAGCAGACATGGTGGTTTCAGTGGAAAAACAAAGCTGAAGAGAGAGAGAAGAAAAACAAAGAGGGAAACATGGAGAAGTTCACTGTACATTTGACAGTAAAAGAAAAGGTGTGTGGCACACTGCAGATTCTATTGGAGGACTTCTCCATCGGATTGAAAGGGAAGTTGGGGAAACACGTGTGCAACATTCGACACCAATACTCCAAACTGAGAGAATTAAAAGAGAATCTGGGATCATTGTGCATATTGACTTTGCAGAGAACTACCTGTGTAAATACACCAGTGAAATCCAGGCAGTTCACTTTGGTGATTCTCACAAGCAGGTGACCCTCCACACCTGTGTTGGATATACCACAAATGATACAGTTTCACTTTGCTCACTGAGCTCTTCTATGCGGCATGACCCCTCTGCTATCTGGGCCCATCTCTCAAAAACACTGGCCTACTTCCTTGAGCTCTGCCCATCGGCTACTGCTGTACACTTTGTGAGTGATGGGCCTACAACCCAGTATAGGTCTAAAAATAATTTCTACTATCTCTCCACCCTTCCCTTTGAAATGGGCTTCCAGAGAGTTACATGGAATTTCCTAGAAGCCGGACATGGAAAAGGCCCAGCTGATGGGGTAGGAGCAGCTGTGAAACAAAGAGCATATGGAATTGTGGCACAAGGCAAGGACCTCCCAAATGGAAAAACTGTATTTGAGGAACTGTCAGCTATCAAGCTCTTATATCTCAGAGGAGGAGATAGAGAGCATCGAGGCCCTCCTACCGGATCACCTGAAGATACACCAGGTAATAGTTGTGGGTTGTTTTATGTCAAATTTGACATTTGTTATACAAACATATTATCACTACACTATGTATCACTAGACTATGCTATTATTACATATTCCGAAAGTGCATAACATTTTGAATTTCCTGTGTTTCCAGATCGTCACCGACAGTCCAGAGGAGATAACTTGGCAGATACTCAGTTGCTTCTGTTCCTTTCCACATCACTGCAGCTGTTTCAGCCCAAAACTCAACTCATCTCAAAGCACCGTCCAGCCCATTGAAGATCTAAGTGAAGCATTGATTGGAAAGTGGTGTGTGGTGGAGTATGATCAGGACGTTTACCCTGGTATCGTGCAAGACGTTCACGCAGAGAGTGGTGCTCTTGTGAAAACCATGAGTCGCGTTGGCCCCAACCGTTTTTTTGGGCCAATGAGAGACGACATCATATGGTACAGACCACAGCACGTGCTTGGACTTGTCCCTGAGCCCCATCCAGTGACCAAAAGGCACATGGAGCTGGATGAATTGGTCTGGGAGGAACTTAGCTCTCTTTCTAAGCCTTAGATACACTTGGAAACTCACTATGCAGTACATACAAAGCAGGGCATAAAATCATACATGAAATAAAACATGTGTAGCTCTCAATTAACTCTTCGCTCTATATATGTGCTATAATTTCTATTTGTAGCATCTGTAACACATTGTTCTCAAGTGCTAGTTCCAGTGTTTTGGGATCTTACTTTGTCTTATATTAATGAAATGTATAACAGTGGTTGTTGTTCAAAATGTTTGCAATAAAATATTGTTTTCATGTTTTTTTTTTACATAGATGTCAATTCCACCACACCTTGTCATTTCCACCACATCTTGTCATTTCCATCACAACCCATATTTCTGAGGTAAATCAGTATATGATATATAATTTACATACATGTATTTGTTTTAGATATGGAAATCATATGGTTGTTATCATAATCTCACAAAAAGGTTGGGTGGAAATATCTTATTTTTCATGATGAATAAATGTTTTCAGCTGTCACCAAGGCAAGTTTATACATTCAGGCGTCGTGTCGAATTATTAATATTAGAAAAACCTTAAAAATCACTTAAAATAATATTCAATACAAGTTCATGTAAAAATGTATAAATACATTGTATGATTTTATAAATACATTGTATGATTTTTCATTTTTAAATAAAATGGATGTTTAATGACGTGATGGAAATGACATTTGTCTATGGCTGTCTGGGAAAAATGACACAAATATATACATTCCTGAATAGTACGATCGCAGCCATTATCAGATATAGTTTCTAGACAAATCCAAGACAAGTACAATACTGGTAAAATGGTGTTTGAATAATTTTTTATTTCTGAAAGTTTGCACGGCCAAAGTGCCCGAAGTTGCATAATCACCCATTTCAAGTCGCCATGAATTCAAAGAGCATGTACACGCAACCTTGAAATGCAGTTAATATAGTAACAAAATTAGCTCCAACTTCTGAGCTGAGCTACCTGCTTTAATTCAAACACATTTCTGTGGCACCGCTTTACTAATTTATGCCGACCTGTTTTGAAGCAAATTAAACAGTTTTGGCCTATGCAAATTATTTTGATTATATAGTCCACGTTTGTGTAGGCTCACGTTTAATTTATGCTGTGACTAATATTGAACTTGATCATTTACTTTATTTCTAGAGAACAGATACAATAAGTAGGCCTGATAAGATTTGATGTAAATATAGCCTACCTTAGAATGGCACATGATAAACTGCGGGTTTAGATTCACGTGCAATTGATCAACTGCGGCGCGATCCATTGTGCTGAATCTCCGCTACAGCGTAACTGTTAGATTATCGGAGATTCAGATTTGTTTCCTCTGACAAAATCATCACAATAACCGAAGTATTACCAGCCACAACCTTCCAAATTCCCTCGATAGCCAGGTGCAAGTGGAGAAAAAAAGAACCAAAATGCTTCTTTCAGTCAAAGGTAGGCTACTGTAATAAGCTGATATTTAACCCATTGGCCAACAGTGCTTCATAGGCCTGTTAAAACTAGGCTACATCAATGAAATAGTGTGGTGACTTTGAGTTGATTAAATTGCAATAAATACAAGAACCCATTAGTGTGTATTTCTCCATTTAGAGTGGTATAATCATGTTGGATTTTATTTGCTGCTTAACACCCTGAATCCCACTCCTGGCTTGCTTCTGAAGCTAAACAGGGTTGGTTCTGGTCAGTCCCTAGATGGGAGACCAGTTGCTGCTGGAAGTGAAGTGGTGTTGGAGGGCCAGTAGGAGTCACGCTTCCTCTGGTCTAAAATAATATCCCAGGGCAGTGATTGGGGACATTGCCCAGTGTAGGGTGCTGTCTTTCGGATGAGACGTTAAACGGGTGTCCTGACTCTCTGTGGTCATTCATAATGGCACTTATTGTTAGAGTAGGGGTGTTAACCACAGTGTCCTGGCTAAATTCCCAATCTGACCATCACGGTCACCTAATCATCCCAAACTCATTCATCCCCCCTCCTCTCCCCTGTAACTATTCCCCAGGTCGTTGCTGTGTTCTCAGTCAACTTTCTTGGTTAAAAAAAAATAAAACATGCTTTTAAATAGCACTTTCAGGTTTGAATGGGAAACCCGGTAATTTCTTGCAATTTCCTCAGGAAGGAAAATTGGTAGATTCTCTGGAAAATATATGTCTCTAAGTTTTACCTTTATTTAACTATGCAAGTCAGTTAAGAACAAATTCTTATTTTCAATGACGGCCTAGGAACAGTGGGTTGACTGCCTGCTGATTTTTACCTAGTCGGCTCTGGGATTCGATCTTTCAACCTTTCGGTTACTAGTCCAACGCTCTAACTCTTAGGCTACCTGCTGCCCCCATGACCAATGAGAACTATGCCTACCCCCCTCCCCCAGCCAATGGGATGAACTTGAGACCCCACCCGAGTACTCCTACCAGGTACGGACGAGACATGGAGACAACTGTCCCTTTAATGTTTTGTACTCGTCTCATTAAAAATGGTTTCATACCAAAGACTAGGTCAGAATACATTTGGACTTCCTCGCTCTTTGTCTTTCCCTCTCAAATCAAGTCTTTACTGTGAAATGCTAGCATACGAGCCCCAACAATGCAGCGTAAAAAACGATAGAATATATATATATATATATATATATAGTACCCGTCAAAAGTTTGGAAACACCTACTCATTCAAGGGTTTTTCTTTATTTTGACTATTTTCTACATTCTAAAAACTATGAAAAACACATATGGAATCATGTAGTAACCAAAAAAGTGTTAAACATATCAAAATATATTTTATATATATACAGATTATTCAATGTAGCCACCCTTTGTCTTGTTGACAGCTTTGCACACTCTTGGCATTCTCTCAACCAGCTTCACCTGGATTGCTTTCCCAATAGGACAGATTTCCACCGGTCTAATGTCCATCGCTCATGTTTCTTGGCCCAAGCAAGTCTCTTCTTCTTATTGGTGTCCTTCAGTAGCGGTTTCTTTGCATTAATTTGACCATGAAGGCCTGATTCACAGAGTCTCCTCTGAACAGTTGATGTTAAGATGTGTCTGTTACTTGAACTCTACAGCAGAGGTAACTCTGGGTCTTTCTTTCCTGTGGCAGTCCTCATGAGAGACAGTTTCATCATAGCACTTGATAGATTTTGCGACTGCACTTGAAGAAACGTTCAAAGTTCTTGAAATTTTCCGGATTGACTGAACTTCATCTTAAAATAATAATGGACTGTCGTTTCTCTTTGATTAATTGAGCTGTTCTTGCCATAATATGGACTTGGTATTTTACCAAATAGGGATATCTTCTGTATACCACCCCTACCTTGTCACAAAACAACTGATTGGCTCAAACGCAATAAGAAGGAAATAAATTCCACAAATTAACTTTGAACAAGGCAAACCTGTTAATTGAAATGCATTCCAGGTGAGTTCCTCATGAAGCTAGTTGAGAGAATGCCAAGTTTCATAGTTTTGATGTTCTACAATGTCGAAAATTGTAAAAATAAAAATAAAGAAACCCTGGAATGAGTAGATGTCCAAACCTTTGACTAGTACTGTATATATAGTAACACGAGGAATAAAATACCCAAGAATAAAGCTATATACAAGGAGTACCAGTTCCAGATCAGTGTGCAGGGGTACGAGGTATTTGAGGTAGATATGTACAAGAAGGCAGGGTAAAGTGACTAGGCATCAGGATAGATAATAATAAGAGCAAAATAAAGAACAGCAGCAGCAGCAAGTGATGAGTGTAAAGGCGTATGTTTGTTTGTGAGTGTGTGTGATGTGTATGTATGTGTGTTTGGGTTGTGTCGGTTTGTGTTTGTGTGTACAGTATGTATAGTATGTGAATGTGTGAGTTTTGTGTGGAAGTGTAAATGTATTGTGTGTGAGTGTGCATATGGTTTGTATACAGTCTAATGTGTGTGCGTAGGGTCAGTTCAAGACCTTTTACGTTTTTGAGGATGCGAGTGCCCATGCCAAATCTTTCCGCCTCCTGGCGTGCCCTCTTCACGATTGTGCGGGTGTGTGTGGACCATGTTAGGTCCTTAGTGATGTGGATGCCAAGGAACAGCCCTGTTGATGTGGATAGGGACGTGCTCTCCCCTCTTGCTCCTATAGTCCATGAGAGGTTGTCATGGCACCACAATGCCAAGTCTCTGACCTCTCATCGCCTTCGTGTCGTCGGCAAACTTGATGATGGTGTTGGAGTCGTGTGTGGCCACACAGTCGTGGGTGAATAGGGAGAACAGGAGTGGACTATGCACGCACCCCTGAGGGACTGGGCTGTAGTTCATGAACAGCATTCTCACATAGTTATTTCCCCTCTCAATTGAGATTGCTTCATCTGTGGATCTGTTGGGGAGATATGCAAATTGGAGTGGATACAGGGTGTCTGGGATGATGGTGTGGATGTGGTCATGACCAGCCTTTCAAAGCACTTCATAATTACAGATGTGAGTGCTACCGACAGGTTACCTTGGAGTTCTTGGGAACACGGACAATGGTAGTCAGCTTGAAACATGTCGGGATTACAGACTGTCCTGTGAGGATCCAAATAGGTTTGATCAGGTTTGCAATGAATGACTTCAACCAGATCCCCTCTCACCCACAGAGGGGGGAGGAGGGAACTGGTGGGGGTTAACAACTCATGCCCTTTTGTAAATCAAGAACAGAACATTCAGCTCTCCCTCTCCAAATTCACCAAAGGATTGTGCTTTGTTTTAAGACGTTTTCCCTCCGAAACTCTAACACGTTCAAAAGCAACTACTGGAACAATATATCTAACATAAAACGTGGAGGAATGGTCAGAGGCGATCTAAAGAACACTAATGACGTTTTGTTTGTTATTTAGTGATGTCATTAAACATTTTATAAATGCTGTAACTTGGAAAGTATACCCACTACAAATGTGAAGTGTCCCTCCTATGTGTTGTGCATGAAATACAGAAGAGCAACAGTAGAAAACTTGTTGGATGACGACTGTTAAGAATTATGATATGATACGAGGTCATCATTAATACGTTGACTGTTTATAGATATGATAGGTAAAGACCTTTAGAGTTTAATTCGGGAGATGGTAATTCTTTAAAGAACCGCTCTCGTGGTGCCTAGTGAGTTATTTGTTACATGATTAATTTAATGGGGTAACAATTAAACACATTTAGGTAATTAGATAAATAACAGTCTTCAGATTAGTGTTCAAGTCAAATCACAACACTTGCCAGCTGGTCTACGCATGCTCTGAGAACGCGCTCTGGTATTCCGGCTGGCCCAGCGGCCTTGCGAGTGCTAACCTATTTAACATTTTTACATGGGCCGCAGAGAGAGAGTTCACACAGTTTGTTTGGGAGTTCTGTGTCATTGCCACATCCAATGAGCGTTGAAACTGGTGTAATAGGATTCCACCATCCTCCCATATTGTCCTTTTGCATGTTTGATGTCGCATCGGAGGTTGTAGCGGGCTTTTTGTTATGAGTTCATGTCCGTGTCCGGTTCCTTGTATGTTGCAGCTTTAGCCCAGCACAGATATTGCCTATAATCCACAGGTTTTTCGGTTGGATACCTTCGTATAGTCACTGTGTGGACGATGTTGTCTATATACTTAATGAAGCCCATGCTATCAGATGAATTCCGGAACATGCATCTTCATGTGGACGACGCTGTCCAAACACTTAATGAAGCCCATGACTGATGTGGCAAACTCCTCAATGCTATCAGATGAATCCCGGAACATATTAAACTTTGCACTATTAAAACAGTCTTGTAGCCTCGCGTCTGCATCTTCGGACCAGTTCGTGATTGAGCTCGTCACTGGAGGGCGAGAAAGGGGCTTGTATGCGTTTCTGTGGGTAGAATAAAAGTGGTCTAGAGTTTTAGCGGCGCAGAGACGTGTTGGTAGAAGTGAGGTAGAACGGTTGTACTGTAAGTCTCTCCGCGTTAAAGTCTCTGCCCACCAGAAACGCTGCCTCTGGGTGTGACTGTATGCATTATAGATATGAGATTCATAGAAAGTGTTACAAAGTGTTCTCTGTTTATCTTATCCATCCAGGTTTGGCCGGGGTAGGCCGTCGTTGTAAATAATAATTTGTTCTCAACTGACGTGCCTAGTTAAATAAAGGTTAAATAAATAAAAAAAAATATATAGTGCTCACTCTGAATACGTTTCACTATGTGGTTTGAAGTACTTTACCATTAACTTGCACAAACAGTAAGACTCCTATAGACAGAAATCAATGCAGTAATGTTTTATTAAATAAAGGCTCTGACTAAAATAGTAATAAAATCAGGCATTTGGCTAATTCTTCTTCTCAAAAGCTCCTCTGAATGGTTTGGAGACAGCTCTGGAGATAGCTCGTAACACCCTGACTATGAGAGGGCGTTTACGGTACTGGGACTCCTGGGGAGCAGGGGCCAGTGTGGTTGTCAGGTCCTCCTTGGGTGGAGAAGTAGATGGAACCTCTGGAACCTCACACTCAGCATCTGTGATAAGAATATTTAATAATCAGAAAATTAATGTGTTTGTCTGTCTGTCGTGTCTGTCTGTCTGTCATCACTGTTTTAACAAGCTGGCCATAGGGTGATACATCAATATGACATTATCGATGCTTATCACTTACCCTGTGAAATACGAGTCTCTCTGAGACGTTTGGTAGGCAGCACATCCTGTTCAGGATGGCTCTTCAGTTCCCCTTTTGTCTTGAACAGCTGTTGACAAAACACATCAGGACAACTGAGCCTGTGTTAGATATATGGTATGCATCCCAAAAGGCACCTTATTGGCTACGTAAAGCACTACTTTTGACAAGGGCCCATAGAGCTCTGGTCAAAAGTAGTGCACTATATAGGGAATAGGGTGCAATTTGGGACACAGACATTGACTCTCTCCCATGTGTATTAGGATTGTATTACAGCGGCCTCACTCAACCTCCTAAAGACAATGACAACAGCATTGTTCTAATGCTGAGAGACATTAGGGGTTTAGTGAATCTGTAGGGTCAATTTCAGCCCTGCCTTACAGAGGTCATCTCAAAACAGAGCCGCCTACCTTCATCCTGATCTTTGAAATCTTGGCAATTTTGGGTAGGAAACGCCACTTTCTGTTCTTCTTAGTCTCTTCCCCTCTGGCAGAGGGAAGGCGGGCCATGCCGTCAGCCTTTACATCAACCGGGCTAAGGCCCCTGGCAGGGAATTCCTCAGTAGCATTAAGGTCAGCCACAACACCATGAGTGATGTCACGTGCGGCATTGCTGGTGTCTAAGTAAGAAGAGCAAGCTGGTGTGACCGACCTGGGTACAATAACTGGGAGAAGAGGACGCAACAATGGAAATCAGTCACTGCGTCCCAAAGGCATTTTCTTCCTTTATAGTGCACAACTTTTGAACAGGGCCCATAGGGTCTGGCTCTGGTCAAAAGCAGTGCACTAAATATGGAAGAAGGTGCCATTTTGGACGCGACCAGCAAAGTTCACATCATAAACGCAATGTATTGAGCATCATGTTACAATGAAGTCCTATGCAGATGAAAAGAGGTACTTTCACTTACCATCCTCCATTGCAGACTTGGACAGATCAGTCAGGCTGTCCATCACCATGTCTGTCATCAACTTGATGACCTGATCCAAAACCCTGTCAGCGGTGGGTGGTATAGGCCTACCCAAAAACTGCCCCAGGAGTCTGCTAACAGAAGTCTGGGCAAAGCTGTAAACGAGCTCTGACGCATCGCCCTTTGACAGCTTCCTCAGTGCTGGCTTTGGCAGTGCTGGTTGAGAGAGGCTTCTGTGGCCAGTCATGGATTGAAGCTGGCGGCTTATGGTTATCTCCTGAATGAGACCATGGACCTTTGCGATCAGGTTGCCAGACGCATCTTGAAGGGCTTCAATTGACAGGAGCCTACCCAGATTTTCTTCTGCTGAAGTCATGTCTGGGTCGTCTGTCTTCAATGTGTCCATGACAGTTTTCACTATGATATTGGTGTCAGATATGTTCATTTCTTGTTGGCTCACAAGCGCTGACTGTGAACCTGTCTTGTCCATTGCGTTAAGAGGTATGGCATTCTGTCCTTGTGATCTCATCGGCAGCGCTCATGTCAGGCAACAGGTCAAGGCTCTCCGGTAGACTGTCTAACATGTTAGTGGCTATCAGACACTCCTCACTTGCATTCTGCCCAACAGATGAACTCTCAGAGTTGGCCAATCTGCACTTGATCACATTTAGGATCAAACTGAGCGTCTTCTTTGCAGTTTTGCTAAAGCCTTCTTGGCTGACTGCCACTGTTCCATCTTGTAGAGCCACAAGAGGTTCACAACTTTCACTCAATCCACTACCATGGAGAGGAGAGGCTCTCTTCAAACTGGTGTTGCTCACAACTGACATACTCCTGGTGGGCTGAGTGACATCCTCACTGCATGTGTCAATTACATGGTGGTCTGTGGAAGAGCCACTGAAGACACAAGGGCTTTAGACCTTTAGTCAAACTGACTTTTGAAAATGGCTTCTCACTTCTCACAGACGGAGGGCGGCTCCTGTCCTTAACAAGAGCAGTGTCAGGGGACATAGAGCATCTGAGTGTCTCCACAGGGGTGGAGTCCAGCACATCTTTGGCTGTGGTGACTGACACGGGTGGAAAAGACAAAAAGACGTTCAGTCTATCCTTTACTCTGTGGTACATGGTTTGAGAAGCATCCAATAAGGTGGGTTTGAACTGGGACTGCAGCTTTTTCTCTCCTAGTGGGAAGGAGTCTGCGTCCTCCACTGTGTACTGGGATACACTTTCAAGGTCTTGCATGATCATATTCACTATATCTTCAGTTGTAGAAACCACATGGTGTGAGAAGGTGATGCTAGGCATGCTCTGTGGCAAAGAACAGTTGGCTTCGCTAGCAGCTCTGAGAATGGCCTCACGCACAATCTGTTTGGCCGTAGCTCGGAACTCAGCGCTGTGAAAGCTCTGGATGGAAATGTTAGAGGTTCTGCTGGCTGCACTAGTCTCCACCCTCAGCACCGAGATCACCTGTTTGATGACCCCTTTAGTGCAGGTGTCGAGGGTGAGCTGGTGGGCTGAGGCTGAGGACATAGAAGAGGTATTACTGTCTGTCTTCTGTACAGGAGATACCTCCACAGTGGTCTCAGTTACAAGTAGTCCAGTGTCGTAGAGCTCGATTTGCACAGTTTTCCCTCAGTGAGAAGGTGAGAGGTGAAAAGCTTCCTCAGTTTGTCCAGGGTTTTGGTATACATCTTCTGGGAACCTGAACTCACTTCCACCCAGAACATTTCGCGACCTGATTTCGTACGCATGGAGGCCTGATTGACCTCAAATACCTCATGCAGGTCGGAAATAATTCCACCAAATAGATCAGAGGACGCCTCCTCAATATTCTCTTCAGAAACACGGACAGACAGAATTTCCGACAGATTCCCACAAGTGTCGGTTTTATCCAGCACGCAGCTGCATCCTGAATGACCTGAGTGATGCATTGCTCAGCTTTGACGATATACTCCTCTACTGGTTGACCATGGAGGATGTCAACTTTATCAGCAGGGAGCACCTTCTGAATACTCACATTCTCCTCTGATGGGCGTGGGCTGTTGAAGATAATGCTCTCAGTGACCATGTTAGAGGAGGCGAGAGATGAGTCGAGAAGCAGAGACCTGTATATTGTCGAGGTGGACATCTCTGGGTGCTTTATCATAGCAGCCTCCTCCAAAATGGCCGACGGGCCCTGGAGGATGTCAGAGATATCCATGTCCTCAATGGTCTCTACCAGAGACGATAGTAGGTCTTTCCCTGACAGGTTGGTAGGTCTCTGGCTCTCGAGCTCCGTTTTGATTGCTTGACAGACAGTTGCTGCAGCAACAGCAGAGCTACAACAACTGCTTCAAGGTGGAGTCAGAAATAGACGATGACAGATCTGTCATGGACATGGTGGAGAGTTGACTCTCAGAGACAAAGGGTCTGAGTTTGACAGACACCTGTCTGACCAAGTCCCCAGCAAGAGCTCTCATATATATTGCTACACTAGCTGAGTTGTAAGAGCAGCCACTCTGTGGCCTTGACGGGCTCCTGCTATCCAAAAATCCTGTTATGCCAAAAACCTCAAGTACAAGATCCACAACATCGGATGACACTTCTGTCATTCTGTTGTCGGACAGAAATTGACTCGGATGAATGGGGCCTGCATTCAGAGTCCAGTCGCAAATACAGTTGTTGGACTGACTCTGGACTAGTGGAACTGACTCTGGACAGGTTTCACTTCGACCTTAGCCAAAGAGCTCTGCCATTTTGAGCAGAACTGATCTCAAGACCTTCGACTTGGAAATGTTCAGCAGTGGGTCGTTGTTGGACAGTCTGGTGGACGGTCTAACCAAAAAAGTGTTAAACAAATCTAAATATATTAACGTTTTGAGATTCTTCAAATTACCTTTGCAAACTCTTGGTGCTTGCCTGTTTTGCATGTTATTTTGGCATTGATACATGTCACATATCAGTTTGCAAACAATAGATATATATATATACAGTTGAAGTTTGAAGTTTACATGAACTAGTTTTAATAACTCCAACCTAAGTGTTTCAACCACTCCACAGATTTCTTGTCAACAAACTATAGTTTTGGCATGACACAAGTGCATGACACAAGTAATTTTTCCAACAAATGTTTACAGAGAGATTATTTCACTTATAATTCACTGTATCACAAAGCCAGTGGGTCAAAAGTTTACATACACTAAGTATACTGTGCCTTTAAACAGCTTGGAAAATTCCAGAAAATTATGTCATGGCTTTAGAACCTTCTGACATAATTAGCCTATCAGAAGGGTTAGGGTGGAGGTATACCTGTGGATGTATTTCAAGGCCTACCTTCAAACTCAGTGCCTCTTTGCTTGACATCGGATTAGGATTGACATAGGATTAAATGTTAGGAATTGTGAAAAACTGAGTTTGAATGTATTTGGCTGAGGTGTATGTAAACTTCCGACTTCTACTGTATATATCATTGAGTTAATAAAGCCTCATACAAACATGGTCTCTTTTTTGTTTTATTGAGTAAGGCAGCTGAAAAATGCAGGTGTTTCAGCCTAGCTCAGTGCTTTCTGTGGTGGTGGGGCAAGCCAGCAGAAAATACGAAGCTTTGCACCGTGATTGGCTCAGTGTTCTGTCACTGATGGGGACACTACGTCACTGCCAAATCTAAGGGCAGAACTACAAAATTCTAGCCCCTTGGGTGCTGCCATAGAGTTACATTAGAAGTGCCCATCCAAGAAGGCCACAGATAAAAGGACGTCAAATCACGTTATATGTACAGTAGCTTTGATTGGACTGATCATGGCAACATCATACTTTCAAAATCTTAGCTAGCAGTCATCATGAATCAAGTCGACAATCTACTGGCAAATTATAGATAAAACGTATTGGTGCTCATCGGCCATTGGAAACAAACATTACACAACAAGTTGGAAATCGCAAAATCAACAATGAGTGGTTTGAAAGGAATCAATGAAGTAGCTTTTATCAAGCATGGCAAAGCAATCACTTGCTGAGTCACTAGTTGACATGACAATGTTTTCTAAAGTTATTGTGATCATCATCTCCCCTCTCTGACACACACGCAGAGAACACACATACACTATTGTTAATTAAACAGGTATCAAACCAACAGGTAAAAATTTAAACTTTCCATGTCCATGGAGGATTAGCCAGAGAGCTAACGTTAGCTAGCTAAAATTAGCCAACTAAGTTAGCTGGCTCGCAAATTTTTCCTTGACGTTCTCCCCCAACAAACCACCGCTTAACTTACAAAGGTTAAACAAGAATGCAGGAGAACAGGGACTACCATTTAGCAGTCAATTATTTATGAAGTTGTTTGTGTACATTTTTAGAAACTGTCATTGTTTTCCAGCTGTGTTTTTGTGTAGCCTACTGGGCCTCTGTCCAAACTGCTTTATGAAATCTTAACAGAGCAAGCAGGCTGCCTGCATGTAAATATCTATTACTGCGCTATGCACAGATTCCATTCCAAGTTTTAGCTGGAACTGATATGCCTACCTCCTTATTTAGCTACTGAAATTAAAATAACATTATGTATTTTTTTTAAAGCTTTAAAAGAATACACAATAGTAATATTTTCAGTGTCAAATTCAGGTGGAATTTTTGAAAACATATATATATTTTTTTTAAATAAATGTGATAAAAATAGGGTTTTGTAAATCCTGGTGGATTTTAATATGATATTGAAATAAAAGACAGTGTTATTTATTACATTCTGAAAATTGTTTATAGTTATTCATAATAGAACTTCAAAACAGCATTCATTGGAACAAAAGATAATGTGCAGCACAATAAACAGTGCAATTAGCTAACACAAATATTACCATTAGAAGCCAACACACAGCAAGCTACCAGATATCATTAATTAAAAAAAACATTATTTGTACTGCAGTTTTACTGCATTTTAACAGTAATGCGTTCTTGTAAGGTTTCCTATTGTGCATGTTTATATTTAATGCTGGTGAATGTGCACTTTTCAATTGGGTGGACTGCAACTACGTAAAACACTGCCATAGCCTGTAGTAAAAGCACAAGCATTTATAGCATCGGCAATTCTCTAGATTAGGGACCATCTCTGATAGCTATAGGACTGCAGAGACTGTCACAAATGTTTGTTTTTAATGACCTAGCAAATTCCATGATTTGGGGGTGAAATATATATATTTTTTATTGCATTATTGGTATTTCAACACCTGCCGAATAACAGGCCTAAAATGGCCCTACTCCTGAAAAAGTTAGCCGGAGCCCAGAGTAATAGGAGTTAAAGTCCATGCTGAGTCCCTCTTGGGCGGGTAACAAGGGGAGTTGGTAAGCCAGAGCACACTTGAAGGGTGACATACCTGACGAGGCGTTGGTGAGGGTGTTGTTGGCATGTTCAACCCAGGGTAGCTGAGCGGTCCAGGAGGAAGGGTAAGCAGAAGTCACGCAGCGTAGGGTCTCCATCTCTTGGTTGGCCCGTTCGGTCTGGCCGTTGGTCTGGGGGTGATATCCAGAAGAAAGACTGACATTGATACCAAGATCTGAACAGAAGGATCTCCATACCTGGGAGGTAAACTGGGGTCCTCTGTCAGAAACGATGTCAGTGGGGATGCCATGCAGACAAAACACATGGGATACTAAACAGGTCCGCAGTCTCCCTGGAGAGGGGAATGAAGTGAGTCAATTTGGAAAACCTGTCAATAATGGTGAGGATGACAGAGTTACCGTTAGATGGGGGAAGGCCAGTGACTAAGTCCAGAGCTATGTGTGACCAGGGGCGACTGGGTATGGGAAGAGGGCGGAGCAGACCGGAAGTGGGTTTTGTGGCTGAGACAAACTCCCGGACATCTCTCTCCATGGTGGGCCACCAAAAGCACTGATGCAGGAAGGTGAGGGTCCGGATCATACCAGGGTGACAGGTGAGGTGGGTAGAATGGCCCCACTGAAGAACATCAGAGCGAACAGAATCTGGAACAATCAGATCATTACTAGGACCGTTACCCGGGTCAGAATGGTTCTGCTGAGCCTGGCGGATACGGGACTCGATCTCCCAGGTGACGGCGGCAACGATGCAGGTGGATGGCACAATGGCTTCTGGCTCGGTACCCGTGTTGTCGGTGGTGAACTGGCGGGATAGGGCATCAGGCTTGGTATTCTTCGAACAGGGACGATAAGTGAGCGTGAAATTGAATCTACCAAAGAACAAGGCCCACCTGGCTTGCCAGGAGTTCAGAAGTTTGGCGGTCTGGAAGTAGGACAGGTTTTTATGGTCAGTCCACACGATGAAGGGGGTTACAGAGCCCTACAGCCAGTGACATCATTCCTCCAGAGCCAGCTTAACTGCCAGGAGTTCCCGGTTTCCGATGTCAAATATCCTCTCTGCAGGTGAGAGCTTACGAGAAAAGAATGCACATGGGTGGAACTTTTGATCAGAGGGGGAACGTTGAGACAGAGCAGCACCTACACTGGTGTCAGAGGCGTCCACCTCCACGAGGAACTGGAGTTCTTGGTGGGGCTAAGTAAGGACCAGAGTGGAGGTGAAGCGACGCTTGAATTCCAGGAATGCTGCCTCTGCCTCAGGAGTCCAGTGGAACGGAGTGGAGGTGGAGGTGAGAGTTGTGAGAGGTGCTGCCAGACGGCTGTAGTTGCGGATGAAACGTCTGTAAAAATTTGCAAACCCCAGAAAACGCTGTAGCTGCTTCAGGTTGGCCACTCTCAGGGTCCTTCAGGCTCAAGTCCATCAGGCTATCCCTGGACACTAACTCATCCTTGAGGGTCTCAGTGAGCACGTTCCGGAATGTTCCCTGAAGGGCCTCCTCATTCCAGCCTCTCTCAGCGGCGAGGGTGCAGAACTCACATGCCATCTCAGCAACACTATGGGGGGCTTGATGGAGGGACAGGAGTTGTTTAGTGGCATCCTTACCGCAGACCGGGTGGTCAAAGACTTTCTTCATCTCCTCCATGAATCTGGAGTAGGAGAAGCAGATGGGGGACAGTCTCTCCCACACCCCCATGGCCCAGGAAAACACTGCTCCACGGAGGCAGCTAATCAGAAAGAAAATCTTTGCCTGTCCGCTAGCATAAGAGTAGGGCTGTTGCTCAAATACTAGTGAACATTGTACCAAAAAGGTGCAAGCACCGAGGTTGCCATCCAAATGGCTCCCGGAGCGGAGGAGAAGGACTTGGAACGGGTTGTGAGCTCTGGGCGAAGGGTCGGCCCTGTAGGTCAGACAGGCTCTGTGAAAGCTCTTTGATGTGCTCCAGAAGGGTCTTTAGGGCTTGGTCATGTTGCTCGAGCAGGGCGCCTTGGCCGACGAGGGTTTGGTGAAGAGTAGCAGTCTGCTGGGTTCATCTCTTTGGCCAGATCATACTGTTAAGCGGAGTGGAACCGGGGAACCCAAGAACAGACTCAGACAAGGAGACTGGGATGAAGTAACCAAAGGCATTTATTTAAACTCAGGGGGAAGATGGAGTGCAGGTCAGGGGAAGTTCAGGCGGGTTGCTGGAAACCAAGTGAGGAGGCTGAGGCTGGAGCGAGAGGGGTTGAGACAGGGTAAGCAGGTCCGGAGAGGAATCCAAGGGAGTAGTAGAGTGGGGAATCCAGGACAGAGTAGCAGGATGACGAGACGTGGGACTGGAGACCAGAGTCAGAGCGGGCAGAACTGTAGCGGAGAGGAAAACAGTGTCAGGCAAGGAAAACAGGCACAACAGGATAACAGGTTCTGAATAGTAACAAACGGCTATAAACATAGACTGACTGAGGAGAGATTACGATCTGGCAGCGTGGAAGTGGCAGGGCTGAGTATTTGTAGAGGTCTTGATTATGGAACAGGTTGCAGCTGGTGGGGATCTGCTCTGACTCCAGCACACCTGTCTCCGCCCACATAATCACACACACACACACACAGAGAGAGGGAGAGGGAGAGAGTACTGGGGAAGTGGCGGCAGGTCAAGGAGACACAGGATGAGCAGTAGAGGGCGTTGCAGGAGCAGATGTGACAGTTATATTAGTAGCCTAAATTATGACTATCCAATCTACTCATTACAGTATGAATAGTAGGCCATCTGACATAAATCTGCAAATGCGATGATGCATGGAATGCTTTATTATAAAGGTAAATTTTTATGGTGAAATTTAGCTTCCCCAAACTTGAAACTCACGAGCTGCCCATGTACACATTCCTTTGTCCCGTGCCCTCCTGCACACTTCTCACATCTCAGAATCTCCCTCCTACACTGTGCTGCAACATCACCACAACTTGACATCTAAAACACCTAAGTGGGTTTGTCACAAAACTGACATATCCTAACATGACTTTGTCAGGTAAAGAATCTGCTTCAAAACTCAAAAGAACAAGACAGTGTCTTCTCAGTTTCACCACGCTCAGATTCACTGTGTCACACCAAACTGCGGGCGTCACAGACACAGAGAATCTTAATTTCAGTTGCTCCACCTCAAAACGTAACACCACCTCAGTTGTCACTCGTTTCAAAGGCACCCTGCTCCGGAGACGAAAGCAACAATTCTTGTGACGTGAGGTGCCCGCTCCCTCTGGGCAGAAGAAACACAGAAAATGATCACAAGCCCACTTGGAGCTACATTCAGTGTTTTAAACAGTAGCCAATTTCTTTTCTACCCAGCCTTAAACTACATATGGGTCAGCCAAAAGGCTTAGCTTGCTTCTTATTGCTCTTCTCAATGAAGAGCAGCACGCACAAGCAGTAGCAACACACTACAGCTAAAAATATAACATTTGTTCTCTATGATTTTAAAAACAGCGGGAGAACTTGTGTTATCAACCTAAACATTTAATTGACCGAAACCATATATCTATGCATTCAAAATAAATTAGAAGGTGCATGCTTCACACCTCAAATAAAGTGTGAGCCAAACAACAATTGGAATACCAAATTATTTTATAAATACAGCAAGGCAAATGCACATGCATCCTTCAAAAAACCCATATCAGTCATACTGTGACATTCTCTGTAGGTATAATCGGGATTCGGGACCAATATGTAACTTTATGAAATCACATTGCTGCGACGTGTTGAGGTAAGGAAGATTACCAAATGCAGTGGTTATGATATTACCTTCAGATTACGTTGCCACAACATTGTGGGAATGTAATGTCATGACATTACCAATAACTACCAATCAATTACATTGGGGTGTCAGGGAGGGTCACGGATTCAGTTGCAGGTAAAAGAGTGTTTTATTTTGCTCTCAAAAAGGTACAAGATAAAATATAACAGGAACCCCAAAAAAAGGAGAATGTCCAAAAAATATCCACTGGGTCAGGAGAGCACTTCTCAAAAAGAAACCAAAAACAGCATCACCAGATGTAGTGTCCGAGTCACACTGAAGGTCTGGGGTAGTACATCCAAGTCCCAACAGGAAAGAACGCCTGGGCAAACCAGGCCAGGTCACGAGAAAGGCTTCACACACAACAACGGTCTGACAAAAGACTGAACACAAAAGGATCTAAAATAGGGGAGATAATGAGGAATAAATTGACAACAGGTGTGAAGTGAACAAGGATAGTTAATGATAACGAGTGGGAGGAGAGACGCCACAATAGCAGCAGAGCTGTCAAAACAAAGCACATGTGCTCAAAAGACAACACACACAGAAAAGACAAAAACACAGCAGATCAGACCGAAGTCATGACATGGGGTTGGTCATGGTTACATAACTTGTATGCTGGGAAAGGACGTACCTTAGAGGGTACCGCTACAGTGACAAGCGTTTGTACCCCTTCAAGAACAATTCTTTGTTTCTAGGAGTGTACACTCTCTTTAATGTCTGTTTTAAATGTTGGAATTCAGTTGTCAAAACAAAGGGGAAAAACCCCACCACAGCAGGTGGGTCATTCCAGAATTGAAAACTAATTTCAATATTTATTTTCAAATATTTGCTCAAATACGTTATGCATATAATCATTCACACTACTAAAAGGACAATAGGTGAAACCCTCATGAGCTGAAAAAAATCATTTAATACGATACAGTGCATAGTAAACCCCAGTGTGCAAAGTGTGTTGGTGTGTTGCACCAAAATGGACAGCTTGTACTTGAGTGCTTTACTTGCTTCCGTAGTTCTCAGAGAAGTCAATATGGACTGCACATTCATTTGCAGGGAGGTTCAGCTTCAGGGCCTGTGAGAAGGCATATTGCTGTCTGATGTTATAGAGATGGCGCCTGAAATTCTGGTCCAAAATGTTAAAAGTTTCCACCAGCTCTTCTTGGGGGCATTCAAATGATTTTTTCAAAGTGATCTTTGAGGCTGCTCCAGGATAATTTTTGTGCTCTTTGTCCACAGTGGCCCACTGAAGGTAGGTGACGTAGTGGCTTTTGAGTGTATAGGTATTATTGCTGCATTGCTCACATTCCCCATTTATACATTGTTTGGTATGCTCATCCAGAAACTTCAAATGGGGGTTCTTCATTGAATCCACCTGTCACGACGTCTGTCCCTCTTCTTGTTCGGGGCGGTGTTCGGCGGTCGACATCACCGGTTTTCTAACCATCACCGCTCCCCTTTTTGTGTTCTGTTGGTTTTGTCTTGATTGTACACACCTGTTGTTTATTTTCTCCCAATCATGCACCTGTTTATATTCCTTCCTTCCCCTCTTCCCCTTGTGTGTGATTGTTATGTTGGTATCTTTCATCGTTGTTCCCAGTCTGTGTACTGAGGGATACTTGATCTTGAGTTATTGTTTTGGACTGGTGACCTGATTAAATACCTTTTACACACAAACTACCTCCTGCGCCTGACTCCTTCCACAACGGAACCACTGCCATTACACCACCAGTAATCTTTTCTTTATTTTCTTATTTTCTTTTTTCCAGTTGTGATCCTGCTGACATTGTCACGTAAAAATAATAATCTTAACGTTGAACTCAGTGTGGCTGTAATCCCCTCGTGTTTCTTCCACTGGTACCTTTTTCCTGGCATTACTCCTCTTATGAGCCTCTTTCCACTTTTTTCGCTGGGCACGCAGCTCTGCTGCTGTCTTTTTGCATTTTCTTCTTCCCTGTTTCTACGTCTTTCCTCCACTTCTCTTTCTCTTTTTCTAAGTACTGCTTAGAAAACATCACGCCTGGCACGGTAGTGCCTCAGCTTTTCAGCAGCGCTTAATGGTGTGCCAGAACTCCGCTGAATGACGTGGCAAATCGCGGTTTTAGTGTTCATTTTACTATAGATAATAGATTGTCCCTTCTGAGTGAACTGAATGATATACAACCATGTTACTGTAATCAATGCGAATGTTAGCTTTTTCTCAGGAATAGATGCTAGCTGTGGAATGTAGCGTTACGGTCAAGGACAAACTTAGTTATATAAATAAAAACTGAACTTTGAAATCAATTTGTCTTATTCTGATAATATGAGTAACAGGGTAAGAGTGATACACTCAATCAAGGCTGAAAAATAGAAGACAGTACTTATCTTTAGTCGAGGACGGGCTCCAGGTGTTAGCAAATGGCTTGATGATGTAATTTCCTTTGTGTCATGTGACTCACTGTTTTTTCTCTTCCTCTGCCAGGTGAAATAGGTTTCGGTAACAGGGCTGCGTGCATGTTGTGGGACACAACTTCAGTGCATAATTGATATAATTTAAAATATGTTGATGATTAAACAAATTGTTTTAACAATTACAAGAGACATATCAACAAAATCATACTAAAAAAGTAGATTTCAAACTTATTTTAACTTTTATATTTGATGTGCAAGTTGGTTATCAAGAAGGTGGGACAAGAGAAAAATTACATTTTAGCGGGTGCTCGAGAGCTATTTGGTATTTAAAATAATTTTGGAACCACTTTTTTTCTACAACTATATTTACATTATGTCTCAGGACAAGTAAAATTTCATGGGTAGTATTTTGGTCATAGATTATTGGGAATGTCATGGGTGGGACAGAAAATGTCCTCCAATTCTGGAATGACCCAGGTGCTGGTGATGAGTTTATGTAATGCATAAACTAGACAGTCTGGATATGGTGTACAATTATGAGAGAGGTTGTAATTTCATAACGTGCACCATCACCACGTAACCCCTGACTTGCTTCACTTCTACCGGGTAAGGGAAGTAGTCCTTTGTAAAGGTGGGTCTGTGCAAAAAACAAATCACTGTGTCAGACCCAACCTATGGTTAATGGTTAATGACCACACAACAAAATAAATGGTGTACATTTAACTCTGAAAGTATTGATTGTACACTATTTTCAGTGAACATATGAGTCCCACTGAACTGGTGTTAAAATAACAAGTTTGAAAGTGTTAGATATTTAACTCTGAGGCAGTGTTCCCCATTTAATTTGAAAAGTGTAAAATGTACACTATTTCCAGTGAACATACAGTATGAGTCCCACTGAACTGGTGTTAAAATAACAATTTTGAAAGTGTTAAAGATAACTGTTGCAGTGTTTACCATAGCTCTAGGGGAGAACTGGGACAAAAGTAAAACTTTACCCACCTAATTACTCAGAGATTGATAGAGCTAAAGAGACCACATTTGAATATAAAATATTATGTGTCCTCTACCATTTGCAACTGTAATTTTATTTCTACAATGTTAAAATTAAGTGCTTTGTTACACAAAAACTAGTGGAAACTGAGCTACCAACTTGAAGGAAACGAAGCCTTGGTGTGTTGTAACACAACTTAATCAAGAGTTCTGCAACACCTTGCCAGGGACTGGGTACGCAACCGTAAAAGATTTAAAACATTATTTTGGTGTTTCGAGTCCTGTGTTCTCTTTTGGTGTCTTTTCATCTCTCTTAAGCTTCAAAAAAAACTATTATGATGTTTTGAATCCTGTCTGGTGCAGAATTAGTGTCTTAATGTTCAACATTGTTTTATGTATATAATAATTTGCCATTTTATAATGTTTTGGAAGGAACTGTCAAGCAGTGTTCAAACCACCAAGCAATAACTTATAGTTGACCAGCAAGAATTGAGGATTCTAGACTTGCCTCATCCATTGACACCCATGAATGTGGGAATAGGTGCTGTCCTTATAGAATGTAATTTTGTCTGACGGTTTTGATATCCGTTCAGCATGATCGATTACACTTAATAGCACAACATGCTTAATACTAATATAGAAATATGTTTCTTTCTTCAAACAACATTTTGTGAAAGAATCATAAAGTCAAACATTTTGAATGGCCCACAATCCTCTAAAAACAGAGTCAAGTGGCAAGATAGGAAATGAAGGTGATTAAAAAGACTTCCAAGGAGGTCAATCACAAAATGTTCATTCTGTTTGGTTATCCTCATGAAAGATACTTACATTTTGAGAAAACATATTAAGTATAATTTATTCCTACATTATATTGTTTATGTGTAACTCTTGTGTTTTTGTTTTTGTTGCACTGCTTTTCTTTATCTTGGCCAGGTCGCAGTTGTAAATGAGAACTTGTTCTCAACTGGCCTACCTGGTTAAACAAAGGTGAAAAAAAAAAAAGATGAAAAAAATGATCATGCTGTTTAATCAGCTTCTTGATATGCCACACCTGTCAAGTGGATGGATTGTCTGGGCACAAAAGTATTTCTCTAAAAAAACATTTTTGAGAAATAAGCTTTTTGTGCATATGGAACATTTCTAGGATCTTTTATTTTAGCTCATGAAACATGGGACCAACACTTACATGTTGCATTTTTATTCAGTATATTATGAACTATTAAAGGTGGAGAGTTCGGAGCATATGCAACGTTATTTTCCGCATTTTAGACATGCCTTAATTGTCTGTCTAGACTTGTTATTCATAGGCTGCATTGGTCTTCCCCCATTTTCGCGATTAACTTTTTTTCAGATTTCCTTCCAAATACCCTTTCATGATTCTAACCACACCTACCTAGCGGAAGTGTCGCCGAATGTAACCACAACGAAACTGGATTTTAATACTCATTTCTGAACGCTCACCTTATGGCCACTCATTTAGAAAAGGTTAAATCAAATGGATAACCTATCTTTTCATAGATTTTCGTGAATACATCGATAGATATTTGAGATGAGCGATACGGAAGGAGAAGGCGGCGGCGGCGACGAAAAGACCGAGAAAGATCAGGTGGGAATGCTTCCAAAAATTGTGATAAATTGTATTCCGTTCTAAACTAAAGTTGACTGTACTATACAGATTTACCGCATGTGGGGGTATTTATTATGTGGGGGCTAGGCTACGATTGAAAAAGGCTGAGCGTGCTGTGGCTTTGAATGCGTGGGTGGCGCAGCAGCAACAAGCTTTCAACACGGCTTCAATCAACATTTTGAAACTTGTCTTTCGAGTAGCCTAGCTATGCACTACTGTAGAATGTGGGATAACAACATATTTATGGCAGTATTCGTTTTGTAAAATAAATGTTGGCTATTCTTCCTGGTATCACATTATTTTACAATTGATAAATTGTAAATCTAAATTGTGAATCTTTTGGCATCGCCAAAAGTATGCTGCATGAACATGGGTTTTTAGATACACAGCAAATTCCCTTGTGTTAAATCAACACAGAGTGTTACATCTAACACTGGTCTGATTTAACACCGGTCCAGTGTCTATGGGGGTGCACACTTTTCAGTGTTAAATAAACACACTGCTTAGTGTAAAGCCTTATTTACATATTTCCTAGAGTGCCTTGCCTTTTGAGCATAGCGGCTCAATGTAGCACTACAGCACCCCCTGATAAATCACAATAATATATATATATATATATATATATATATAAGTTACCCGCACCAAATTAGTGCACTAGGCCTGTATTACCCCTGTATGAGCTGAGAAAAATACTCATCAGCAGAGCGGGAAGAAAAATACGCATTTTCCATTTCAGTCCTGTGGCCTTCACCAAGTGAGATCCTAAGAGAAAATTATTAAATGTATATTCTTTAACACAATACAACACATATTTTATAAAGGGCCTAGCTGTACCCTAATACAGTGGCCTGAACTCATGGTTTTACAGGTAACAGCAGGACTGCAAGTCACATTATTCAGGCTTGCATAAGTGATTTGTCATTTTAATTGGAATTCAGCCAGAGTGGGGATATCCAACATCTTGAATTTTTATTTACCCACAATATGAGACTACCTAAACCGAGACATAATTTTTTTTAGCCTTTTTTTCCTCCCCAATTTCGTGGTATCCAATTGGTAGTTAGTCTTTTCCCATCGCTGCAACTCCGGTATGGACTCGGGAGAGGCGAAGGTCGAGAGCCTTGCGTCCTCCGAAACACGACCCAGCCAAGCCGCACTGCTTCTAGACACAATGCCCGCTTAACCCAGAAGCCAGCCGCACCAATGTGTCGGAGGAAACACGTACACCTGGCGACAGTGTCAGTGTGCATGCGCCCGGCCTGTCAAACCCTCTCCTAACCCGGATGATGCTGGGCCAATTGTGCGCTGCCTCATGGGTCTCCCAGTCATGGCCAGCTGTGACACAGCCTGGGATTGAACCCGGGTCTGTAGTGACACCTCAAGCACCGCTGCGCCACTCGAGAGGCACCCGCAAACTGATTTGAACAAACAATTGGTCTCCCAAAGAATGCAGCCTTCCGTTGAATTTCAAAATCCCTTGAGCCAGTAAGTCTGACCACCCATGATCTAAACTGGAACAACCATTTCAGTAACGGGTGCAATAAATCCAAATAACAGGTTAGATTAGTTTAACAAATGTATGTTATTTATATTTGAGTAGCACAAGATTAATGAATCAATCAATGTACATGCAAAAACATAGATATTAAAACAAACAATTATAAAATCAACCTGCAATAGAGCATGCTGGGAAATATGATAATGATGGGTTTGGTTTTTAATACCGGAATCAACCAAAGAAATGTTACACTGAAGAGCAACACTAGGTAAGACTGGCCTATTTGCTATGTAGGAGTAATAATATGGCAAATGGGTGGCAAACCGGTGGCAGAGTTACTTGAAAATTATGCCATTGTTGATTAGATGCTTTTTTTCATTAACTATTTTCTCTTGAACAATATGGTCTATCCTCTAGAAACTCATGACATGGACACAGATGTACATTTTAAGAAAAAAATAATATATTCAATACATTTTTTAAATATTATTCAAGTATAAATTACCAAAGTTTACCTGTTAATTACAGAAAATTCAGGTAACTTTGGTAAATTACCGGTAGTTTTGCACACTACATGTCACTTATTTCAAAGCACCTATTACTTTAAACCTGGGGGCCTCGGTGAGGTTTCAAGGTGTCCCAGAAAAACCTGGATTAAAAACTAACAAACAGAAAACAGCAGCATGACCAATATTTTTCACATATAATGGATGAGCACAGTTTGACAGGGTTGAAAAATAAAAAAACAGTGTCATATTTTGGAATTAATATTACTAACAGTTAGGCCTACTCTTAATTGAGTGAGGCCCCAGAGTTTTTGAAAGTCTCAGAGTGGAAACAGAACACCTGCCATAACGCAAGTCATGTGTATTTTGCATCTTGAATCAATCAAATATCATCGATCTTGATGGTTATAAACTAACCTCTTATTTATTATTTCAGAGCTGGATTCCCAAAATTATCAAGAAACGAGTGTGCACAACTTTTGTAGAAGATTCTTTGAGGTAAAGTCTAATCGCATTCCCAGTTTTCCACATTCTCTACATTTTGTTTAATTAACATTTCAAATTTTTCACCTATTGCTCAGGAGGCCAATAACGGTATAAAGCTTGAATATGGTAATGATGAATAAAATTATGATTGTTATTCCTATAATGTAAATGATCAAAGTAATGATGATTATGATGGTGCTGACTACAATGATGATGATGCTGATGATTATGGTATATTATAAAGAGACTCCGCACGCTACACTCTGTTTGTTTATATTGAGCACCTACCAAAAGACATTGGATGTGCGTCTGGAATCTTTTCCTATGCTGCTGCTGATCGTCCCATTCCCTCTCCTTTAGTAATGGCAGGCCGTGTCAGTGTGGGGGTATGCGGGACACCCATGAGTCAGTGGCTCTGGGGGACTATTTCAGCACAGCCATCGTCAGCCACTGGGACAGCTCCCAGCATTCCTCTGCGTACCCCACCGACGCCTTCGGAGAGCTGGAGTTCGCCGGCGCCAGCAAGAGACACAGCAAAGTAGGTGTTTGTGGGTGTCTGTCTTTCTGTCTGTCTGTATACTTCTCCCTCTCTACAGTAGTTCCACCTTTAAAAGTTGCGAGCTTACACCGCGAGACTTAGAGGTACCCAGCGTCATGGCTTCAATGCTCCAGACCACCGCAAGGGGGAGTTAGAGCACTCATTATCACCGCGAGACTTAGAGGTACCCAGCGTCATGGCTTCAATGCTCCAGACCACCGCAAGGGGGAGTTAGAGCACTCATTATGCATTTGGGTTTTATATGACCAATCACATTGACAAATTTGACGCGAGCCACCCGTCCCTTGTGACTTTCTTCAGCAAAGATGGCTGACAAAACATTACGGTGGAAGCAAATTTAAGTAATTATAACACCATAACAAGTCAAGCAAAAAAATTACAATTGAGAGGAATATGTTAGTTAATGTAGAGACAAACGATTGTGCATATTTTTTTGTCATAAAGTTAATTTACGAAAATCGCTATTTAGGAAGTTTTTTTTGTCATATCCAATACCAACCATGTGTATCAAACTCCATTCTTTGAATGATGCTGTGTCTGCATGTATGTATTACAATTATACACTTCAACAGTGTTTACCGCTCCTGGGACATCAATGATTACACATTGTAACTATGCAATAGACTAGAAACATGGTTTAAGTAAAGACTGACTTGTAATTCATATATATAGAATAAAAACAGTACATCCTGCCAGCACGCCCACAAGCGAGCCACTCAGGCGAAGAATGATGCGTGGAAGAGAGCGAGGAACGAGATGGGAGTTACAATCCAGGCTATTTGCTCTGAAACCGGTATAATAATGTAATGAAACAAGCAGGGAGCAGGTTTCGAACACTCAACATTTTAGCCCGAAGTCCAGCACGCTATTGACTGTGCCCAAATGTATTAATTGGGGTTGGGGCCGATTCTGGCTAAAAACACTTTATCAATTGTAATCTTTAACATGTGAAAGGGGAAAAAGTATTATTATTCGTTTTTCACAAGCGTAGCAGGATGGGCTATTAGCTGAACAATAGACTATTCAACCTTTACTAAAGAATTGTTTAATAGTCGAGCATCTACAGTGGCTTCCGAAAGTATTCACCCGCCTTGGCATTTTTCCTATTTTGTTGCCTTACAACCTGGAATAAAAAAATACATTTTTGGGGGGTTTGTATCATTTGATTTATACAACATGCCTACCACTTTGAAGATGCAAAATATTTTCTATTGTGAAACAAGCAAGAAATAAGACAAAAAAACAGAACTTGAGCGTGCATAACTATTCCCCCCTCAAAGTCAATACTTTGTAGCGCCACCTTTTGCAGAAATTACAGCTGCAAGTCTCTTGGGGCATGTTTCTATAAGCTTGGCACGTCTAGCCACTGCGATTTTTGCCCATTCGTCAAGGCAAAACTGGTGCAGCTCCTTCAAGTTGGAGGGGTTCCGCTGGTGGACAGAAATCTTTGTCATACCACAGATTCTCAATTGGATTGAGGTCTGGGCTTTGACTAGGCCATTCCAAGACATTTAAATGTTTCCCCATAAACATCTCAAGTGTTGCTTTAGCAGTATGCTTAGGATCATTGTCCTGCTGGAAGGTGAACCTCGATCCCAGTCTCAAGTCTCTGGAAGACTGAAACAGGTTTCCCTCAAGAATTTCCCTGTATTTAGCACCATCCATCATTCCTTCAATTCTGACCAGTTTCCCAGTCCCTGCCGATGGAAAAACATCCCACAGCATGATGCTGCCCCCACCATGCTTCACTGTGGGGATGGTGTCTCGGGGTGATGAGAGGTGTTGGGTTTGCGCCAGACATAGCGTTTATCTTGATGGCCAAAAAGCTAAATTTTAGTCTCATCTGACCAGAGTACCTTCTTCTATATGTTTGGGGAGTCTCCCACATGCCTTGTGGCGAACACTTTAACCTCTTGACACGAATCCCGTGAGCGGGATCATTTTTGATAAAAACAAAGAACGCCAAATTCTAAATAAGAATTTGTAATATTTAACATTCATAGAAATACAAGTGTTGGTTACAAAGCTTAGCGTCTTGGTAATCTAAATCTGTTGTCAGATTTCTAAAAGGCTTTACGGCGAAAGCAAAACATTTGATTATCTGAAGTCAGCACCTCACAAAAATAGCTTTTTCAACCAGCACTGGCGACACAAAATCACAAATTAAAGATATAAAAACTCACTTACTTTTTAAGATCTTCGGATGTTTCCAACCAGGAGGGTCCCAGCTACAAAACCGCTGTTCGTTTTGTTCGATAAAGTACATATTTATATCCGAAAAACGCTGTTTAGACGGCGCCATTGAATTCAGAAATCCACAGGAAACACCTCCATCAAAACAACGACAGAAAAGTCAAAATTGCTCCCGGTAAACTTCATCTATTTTTGTCAAACAAAGACTCTATATAATCCTTAGGTTGTCTAAAATGTTAAAAACCGATAAAAACGCACGCGGAAACAACTATGTTCAATAGACAAGGCAAATTCCCTCGCGAGTGCTCTCCCCAGAACTCGCCCAAACACTGTTTCTCTTCCGGTGCACGCTTTCCTTCATGTGAAAAAAACGTATTCATTTTTCAAAATACAGGCCCGAGGCATCAATAGTAGACTTACCATATAGGGGAAGCCATTGGAATAGGAAAATGGTGGATGGATTCAATGCTTTTCAATAGCTTTTCAAAATAAGAGCATGGGAGCTCTGGTTGGATTTCTTTTCGGGTTTTTTCGCCTGCCAAATCAGTTCTGTTATAGCCACAGACATAACTTTAAGGGTTTTGGAAACTTCAGTCTTTTCTATCCAAATCTACTAAATGATATGCATATCCTAGCTTCTGGGCCTGAGTGACAGCCCGTTTACTTTGGGCACGTCAGACAGGCGGAAACTAGGAATTCTGCCTCCTAGCTGTAAGAGGTTAAGCAATGGCTTTTTTTCTTAACACTCTTCTGTAAAGCCCAGCTGTGTGGAGTGTACGGCTTAAAGTCGTCCTATGGACAGATATTCCAATCTCCGCTGTGGCGCTTTGCAGCTCCTTCAGGGTTATCTTTGTTGCCTCTCTGATTAATGCCCTTGCCTGGTCCGTGAGTTTTGGTGGTCGGCCCTCTCTTGACAGGTATGCTGTGGTGCCATATTCTTTCTTGCACCAGATCTTATTTAGGGGCTTCATAGCAACGGGAGTGAATACATACAGTGGGGCAAAAAAGTATTTAGTCAGCCACCAATTGTGCAAGTTCTCCAACTTAAAAAGATGAGAGAGGCCTGTAATTTTCATCATAGGTACACTTCAACTATGACAGACGAAATGAGAAAAAGAAATCCAGAAAATCACATTGTAGGATTTTTAATTTATTTATTTGCAAATTATGGTGGAAAATAAGTATTTGGTCAATAACAAAAGTGTATCTCAATACTTTGTTATATACCCTTTGTTGGCAATGACAGAGGTCAAACGTTTTCTGTAAGTCTTCACAAGGTTTTCACACACTGTTGCTGGTATTTTGGCCCATTCCTCCATGCAGATCTCCTCTAGAGCAGTGATGTTTTGGGGCTGTCGCTGGGCAACACGGACTTTCAACTCCCTCCAAAGATTTTCTATGGGGTTGAGATCTGGAGACTGGCTAGGCCACTCCAGGACCTTGAAATGCTTCTTCTGAAGCCACTCCTTCGTTGTTCGGGCGGTGTGTTTGGGATCATTGTCATGCTGAAAGACCCAGCCACGTTTCATCTTCAATGCCCTTGCTGATGGAAGGAGGTTTTCACTCAAAATCTCACGATACATGGCCCCATTCATTCTTTCCTTTACACGGATCAGTCGTCCCTGGTCCCTTTGCAGAAAAACAGCCCCATGCTTCACAGTAGGTATGGTGTTCTTTGGATGCAACTCAGCATTCTTTGTCCTCCAAACACGACGAGTTGAGTTTTTACCAAAAAGTTATATTTTGGTTTCATCTGACATTCTCCCAATCCTCATCTGGATCATCCAAATGCTCTCTAGCAAACTTCAGACGGGCCTGAACATGTACTGGCTTAAGCAGGGGACACGTCTGGCACTGCAGGATTTGAGTCCCTGGCGGCGTAGTGTGTTACTGATGGTAGGCTTTGTTACTTTGGTCCCAGCTCTCTGCAGGTCATTCACTAGGTCCCCGTGTGGTTCTGGGATTTTTGCTCACCGTTCTTGTGATAATTTTGACCCCACGGGGTGAGATCTTGCGTGAGAGCCCCAGATCGAGGAAGATTATCAGTGGTCTTGTATGTCTTCCATTTCCTAATAATTGCTCCCACAGTTGATTTCTTCAAACCAAGCTGCTTACCTATTGCAGATTCAGTCTTCCCAACCTGGTGCAGGTCTACAATTTTGTTTCTGGTGTCCTTTGACAGCTCTTTGGTCTTGGCCATAGTGGAGTTTGGAGTGTGACTGTTTGAGGTTGTGGACAGGTGTCTTTTATACTGATAACA
Source organism: Brachymystax lenok tsinlingensis (assembly GCA_030435695.1). Taxonomy (NCBI): domain Eukaryota; kingdom Metazoa; phylum Chordata; class Actinopteri; order Salmoniformes; family Salmonidae; genus Brachymystax; species Brachymystax lenok. The sequence continues at coordinate 29,227,650 of CM059780.1, forward strand.
AGTTCAAACAGGTGCCATTAATACAGGTAACGAGTGGAGGACAGAGGAGCCTCTTAAAGAAGAAGTTACAGGTCTGTGAGAGCCAGAAATCTTGCTTGTTTGTATGTGACCAAATACTTATTTTCCACCATAATTTGCAAATAAATTCATAAAAAATCCTACAATGTGATTTTCTGGATTTCTTTTCCTCATTTTGTCTGTCATAGTTGAAGTGTACCTATGATGAAAATTACAGGCCTCTCTCATCTTTTTAAGTGAGAGAACTTGCACAATTGGTGGCTGACTAAATACTTTTTTGCCCCACTGTATGCACGTACCACTTTTCCAGTTTTACATTTTTTTGAAGTTTTTGAAACAATATTTTTTTTTTCATTTCACATCACCAATTTGGACTATTTTGTGTATGTCCATTACATGAAATCCAAATAAAAATCCATTTAAAAGACAGTTGTAATGCAACAAAATAAGAAAAACGCCAAGGGGGATGAATACTTTTGCAGGCAATGTACCTACACACGTATCTACCTACACTCCCGAGTGGCGCAGCAGTCTAAGGCACGGCATCTCGGTGCAAGAGGCTTTACGACAGTCCCTTGTTCCAATTCAGGCTGTATCACATCCGACCGTGATTGGGAGTGCCATAGGGCGGCGCACAATTGGCCCAGCGGCATCCGGGTTTGGCCGGGTTAGGCCGCCATTGTAAATAAGAATCTGTTCTTACCTGACTTGCCTAGTTAACGAGTCAAGTACCAGTGGGTCGCTAGCGGGCTCATCCCGACACTACCAGCGAAAATCTAAAGCGCCAAATTCTAAATCCGAAAGTTGAATTATTAAACATCCAGCAATATACAAGTGTTCCGTACTCATCAAAAGCTCTGTTTCTTGGCAATATCACAGCGTTGTCAGATTTCAAAAAGGCTTTACGGCGAAAGCAGCACATTCATTTCTTTGAGGCTAGCACCTCACATATTTTCCAATAGCCATGTATCGATTAGCCATCATGGCACACACAACAAATTTCACAGCGAAAACAAATCAATTACCTGTTGAAGAACTTCTGCTGAGGTCATCCTAAGTGTCCAACGAAGACAATCCATGGTTCTTTTGTTAGAAAAAGTAACGTCTTTTATCCATAAATCCTCCATTTGGTTCGCGCGTTATAATCAGAAACGACAGCCTCCACTCCTCCATTGAAACGCGGCGCCAACTCGTTCAAATTATACCTATAAACTTGTCCAAAAACAATCAAACATAGTTTTAAATGTATCCTTAGGAACACTTTTACGTATATTTACTATTATAAATCAGCCGGAATATAAACTGAACGCTAAAGACGATAAATAAGACACGGCGTGACTTCTCGTGCGCGCGCAATGTGACGAGTTTTCAGAACGCGTGGTCTTCATGCCATGCTGTGTATCAATGGTCTAAATTCATCCAAAATGGAGTAAAACACCGTCTCGTGGTTGACATCATAAGGAAGCGACGTGCACTGCATTCATATGCCTATATATGGTCATTTTCAATAGGGAGGGGTTCCAAAATGAGCAATGTGTCAAAATGACTTTTTCCAGGACAGAGATTCCTCAGGGTTTTGCCTGCTATATGCGTTCTGATTGACTCACAGACAAATGGTTAACAGTTTTGGAAAATTCAGAGTGTTTCCTATCCAATGGTACTATCCAATGGTACTCTCCAAAACAGTCACCTCTGCTGCTGGTGCTTGTGAAGTTAAATAAAAGTTCAATTTAAAAAAACAACTGGAGACAGTCAATAGGAGGTGAACAGTGGCTGGTGCTGAAAATATAGCTAACTTGTTATGCAAGTGTTGCACACCAACAGATGGAGAGAACCTACACCAGTCAAGCAATTAATTTCAACAATAATCTTCATTTTAATTTGACTTTACAAACAACAAGAGGGCTCTTTCTTTGGAGCCTAGACCTACAGTGAGGGGAAAAAGTATTTGATCCCCTGCTGATTTTGTACGTTTGCCCACTGACAAAGAAATGATCAGTCTATAATTCTAATGGTAGGTTTATTTGAACAATGAGAGACAGAATAACAACAACAAAATCCAGAAAAGCGCACGTGAAAAATTTTATAAATTGATTTGCATTTTAATGAGGGAAAAAAGTATTTGACCCCCTCTCAATCAGAAGGATTTCTGGCTCCCAGGTGTCTTTTATACAGGTAACGAGCTGAGATTAGGAGCACACTCTTAAAGGGAGTGCTCCTAATCTTAGCTTGTTACCTGTATAAAAGACACCTGCCCACAGAAGCAATCAATCAGATTCTAAACTCTCCACCATGGCCAAGACCAAAGAGCTCTCCAAGGATGTCAGGGACAAGATTGTAGACCTACAGAAGGCTGGAATGGGCTACAAGACCATCACCAAGCAGCTTGGTGAGAAGGTGACAACAGTTGGTGCAATTATTCGCAAATGAAAGAAACACAAAAGAACTGTCAATCTCCCTCGGCCTGGGGCTCCATGCAAGATCTCACCTCGTGGAGTTGCAATGATCATGAGAACGGTGTGGAATCAGCCCAGAACTACATGGGAGGATCTTATCAATGATCTCAAGGCAACTGGGACAACTTCACCGCATCAAAGGGACGATGGACGGGGCCATGTACCGTCAAATCTTGGGTGAGATCCTCCTTCCCTCAGCCAGGGCATTGAAAATTGGTCGTGGATGGGTATTCCAGCATGACAATGACCCAAAACACACGGCCAAGGCAACAATGGAGTGGCTCAAGAAGAAGCACATTAAGGTCCTGGAGTGGCCTAGGCAGTCTCCAGACCTTAATCCCATAGAAAATCTGCGGAGGGAGCTGAAGGTTCGAGTTGCCAAACGTCAGCCTCGAAACCTTAATGACTTGGAGAAGATCTGCAAAGAGGAGTGGGACAAAATCCCTCCAGAGATGTGTGCAAACCTGGTGGCCAACTGCAAGAAACGTCTGACCTCTGTGATTGCCAACAAGGGTTTTGCCACCAAGTACTAAGTCATGTTTTGCAGAGGGGTCAAATACTTATTTCCCTCATTAAAATGCAAATCAATTTATAACATTTTTCACATGCGCTTTTCTGGATTTTTTTGTTGTTATTCTGTCTCTCACTGTTCAAAAAAACCTACCATTAAAATTATAGACAACATCAGCAGGGGATCAAATACTTTTTTCCCTCACTGTATATAAAATAACTTAACTGGCTGAGGTAGGCTATGAGGCTTAACAGCCTAATAGAAGTATAATTTTTTTATTAGGCCTACTTACAATTGCAACTGGTCAAAAATGTAGCATCCTACACATCATTTAAAGAAAAACAGTCTACACATTCGAACTGAAACAATGTAACTAATAATGAAAAGCGCACATTTGTAAATCCCAAACTCTAAAAGTAATTGGAAAGGTAGATACAAATTGTGTGACACAATAAAGAATGTAAACAAGATGCTGTGTTTTTCTTTACAGTAGTGATGGACAACTGGTGGCATTTGAAAACAGGTTTTAACACTTGTTTTTCTCAATTGTAGCAAGTGTAGCCCATCATGCAAATGTTTCCTATTAGCAGGACAATAGACTTTTTATAACCCCGGCTACTGTTGTGAAAATCCCTCAACTTGCAATGTATTCGATGCTTAAGTACTCTAAAGTGTTACATTTCTAACTCAAAACAACAGTACAGTATTTCTTCATCAACATCTTTATGTAAAACCTTGCTGTGATGATGAATGTGTTTTGTTGCATTGTTGTGTCATCAATTTATCTTGCCAAAACGTCTTGATGACCTTGACTAGTTCATCTTTGCTTATCGGCTTGGCAGAGTTACGGATTAATGTTTTCAGTTGATGCCAAACAAGTTCGATCGGGTTTAAATCAGGAGACCTACATGTAGAGATGAAAAAAATATTTGTAGGTATTTTACTTATTTTTATTTAACCTTTATTTTAATACATAAAGGTCTACTTACTCTGCTGGCGTCTTGACCCAGTTTATGCCCTGATTTGTAATGCAAACCCGTGTGGCAGTGTGTTTTGGGTCATTGTCTGCATTTGGAGAAGAAAAAAATACATTTAGCCTAACAGTCAACATTAGGTACAATAATAGAAATATACATGTAAATAGGCCTAAACGTAAGAAAATATTGCTATAATCCTACCTTGAAAGAAACGATTTGTACCCAGAAACACCTGGTGCTACCCGTTCCAGGGTTAGGACTGTAACCACCAGAGGACTTGAAAATGAGCCAGAGCTGAGAGGATCACCAAAACTAAAGGTATTTTGGTTTCAGAGCATTTTATATAAAGAAATAAGGTATATAGCCTATCAATGTGTAGGCATACTGTGTAAAAAAAAACGATAATTGTGTACTTAAAACGTGAATGTGTTTTTGCAGAGCTTACAACCATGCCGACAACCATCCGTGGAGATCAGTGGACAAAGGGCTGGAAAAAACGCATGGTTGCCAAGAAAGCGGTTAGTTAAACTAGATTTAAAAAATGTACGCAGCATTTGTGTGTTGGAGTTACTTTTAATTCTTAATTGATCTACCGTTTCTATCATAGGCCACTGTAATCGATGGAGGCTCAGGGCGGTACCATTCTGCTCATCTGATGAAGGTGGGCGAGGAATGAGATGGAGTCCCAATCCATGCCAGGCACACCTGTGAGCTCTGGGATTCCACCTCCGACAGGCAGAGTCAACATACGTGGCGGATTCGTCAGGTCATCGGTTCACCCTGACATTTCCATTCCTCTTCTGACAGAAGAACTTGAACTTGACCAACTGCTCACCAGGCACAGCAAGGGCCGCCCGGACCATTATGCTGTTCTGCTATTCCAAGGATGTGTAACCGAAGAATATAGAGTAAAATACTCTTTCAAAATGCTGATGTTTATTTAGTAATGGATCCATAACAAATGACTTGTTCAAATATTCCATGATATTCTTAAAATATGTGTTGACTGAATATAAGCAAGTGATGTCTGCTAAATAATCAAGTTAGGTTTCTCCAGAAATAAATAATTCTAAATAACAAACTGGCTTTATTTACAAATTAGTGAGAATGTCTCACCTCATGTTCAAGAATTGCCTTTTTCTCGCTCACTCTAGGTTATATAAAAACGAAATCTCCAAAATATAGTTACTTTTTAAATAAAGCGATTATTATTAATTCATTTAGAATGATATAAAAGCCCCTTAGGATCTGTGAGAATATCTAACGGAAAATGCCCCTTAGATATTAATTTAGTGTCCTCCAATCCTCTAAATGTAATTATCGTCGGAGAGTCACATCATTGAAAAAAATAGGCTAAATGAGTCTCACTAGTGTTGAGTAATGTGCTGTTAAAAATGGTGTAGGTCTTATTTATTTAAAGAGCAAATAGAAGTTAGACGTAAAAGCCTACAACTATTTTAGCACTGTTTCGCGCGTCTGAGGCAAGCATGGCAAGCATTGGTTAGACAAGAATTAGAAAATGAGGGTGCAGAGATGTTATGCTCTTAGTGTAACCTTTATTTAACTAGGCAAGTCAGTTAAGAACAAATTCTTATTTACATGGACAGCCTACTCCTTCCTCCCCATTGTTGATTTGAACCCCGGTCTCCCGCATTCTGTAGTACAGACGTGGCCTGCTCTCCCTTATGTAAGGAATTAGGCACGTTCCCATATTTACTACAGTATGTATTGTAGACTGCACAGTAGCCTAATAAACAAATAAACACATTTCGTTAATAATATAATGCTAAAAATACTCTTTCAAAATGCAGATGTTGATTTAGTTATGGATCCATAATGAATTACTATGGGAATAAATAGCACTGATTTACAGAAATATTGGAACAAAGTTGTCTAATAAAGGCAAACAATTTAGAATCCTCCTATCCTGTAGCCTACTCCCGACCGTCACGTTGTACAGCGCCATATTTTCCATTCCATTAACCTCTCAGGGATTGCTGGGGCGCTAGCGCCCCAATCCCGACACTACCAGGTGAAATGCAAGGCGCCAAATTCAAAATCCAAAAGTTGAATTATTAAACATCCACCAATATACAAGTGTTCCATACTCATCAAAAGCTCTGTTTCTTGGCAATATCACAGCGTTGTCAGATTTCAAAAAGGCTTTACGGCGAAAGCAGCCCATTTGATTGTTTGAGGGTAGCACCTCACATATTTTTCCCATAGCCATGAATCCATTAGCCATCATGGCACACACATAACACATTTCACAGCGAAAACAAATCAATTACCTGTTGAAGAACTTCTGCTGAGGTCATCCTAAGTGTCCAACGAAGACAATCCATGGTTCTTTTGTTAGAAAAAGTAATGTATTTTATCCATAAATCTCCATTTGGTTTTCGCGTTATAATCAGAAACGACAGCCTCCACTAGTCCATTGAAACGTGACGAGAACTCGTTCAACTTATACCTATAAAGTTGTCCAAGAACAATCAAACATAGTTTTAAATGTATCCTTAGGAACACTTTTACGTATATTTACTATTATAAATCAACCGGAATATAAACTGATCGATAAAGACTGTAAAAAAGACACAGCGCGCTTTGTCGGGAGCGCGCGCTGGGTACTGTTGACATAAAAAGTACACTTCCTGGTTTGCTCTTATTCTCTGGTCTAAAGCATCCAAAATGAAAATGTACACTGTCTTGAGACTGTTGACATCTAAAGGAAGCGATGGGTACTGCATTCATATGCCCTAGTATGGTCATTTTCATGAGGGAGGGGTTCCAAATGAGCAATGTGCCAAAATCACTTTTTCCAGGACAGAAATTCCTCAGGGTTTCGCCTGCCATATGCGTTCTGTTTTACTCACAGACAAATGGTTAACACTTTTGGCAAATTCAGAGAGTTTCCTATCCAATGGTACTAATATGTGCATATCCTATTTTCTGGGCCTGAATGGGAGGCATTTTACTTTGGGCACGCCAGGCTCTCCAAAACCATCACCTCTGCTGCCGCTCCCTAAGAAGTTAAGGGTTTCGTTTTTTGTTTTTCTCTGAATAGAAACACCATAATATTGATCAAATTAATTAAGGCAAATTTCTTAAAATCAATCCCATATACTATGTTATTACAAAAAAGGTTTTGAATTCTCTGGTAACGCCAATACAGAAGACTATCAAATGCTTCTCAAAGATGTCCTCTGTTGGTCAAATTAGCAATAACTTGCATTAACAGAAAAAATGGCTGACAAATTGATAATGTGACACAGAATGCTGCAGCAGCCTGCAAGGTGTGCCACAGTATGACGCAACTTTTAAAGGATGAACCACTGTAGATCTATTTGCTTTCTCTCGCTATGTACAGTTGAAGTCGGAAGTTTACATACACCTTAGCTAAACACATTTAATCTCAGTTTTTCACAATTCCTGACATTTAATCCCAGTACAAATTCCCTGTTTTATGTCAGTTACAATCACCACTTTATCTAAGAATGTGAAATGTCAGAATAATAGTAGAGAGAATGATTTATTTCAGCTTCTATTTCTTTCATCACATTCCCAGTGGGTCAGAAGTTTACTTACACTCAATTAGTATTTGGTAGCATTGCCTTTAAATTGTTTAACTTGGGTCAAATGTTTTGGGTAGCTTTCCACAAGCTTCCTACAATAAGTTTGGGGAATTTTGGCCCATTCCTCCTGACAGAGCTGGTGTAACTGAGTCAGGTTTGTAGGCCTCCTTGCTCGCACATGCTTTTTCATGTCTGCCCACAAACTTTATATGGGATTGAGGTCAGGGCTTTCTTATGGCCACTCCAATACCTTGACTTTGATGTTCTTAAGCCATTTTCCCACAACTTTGGAAGTATGCTTGGGGTCATTGTCCATTTGGAAGACCTATTTGCGACCAAGCTTTAACTTCCTGACTGATGTCTTGAGATGTTGCTTCCATATATCCACACAATTTTCCTTCCACATGAGGCCATCCACTTTGCGAAGTGCACCAGTCCCTGCAGCAAAGCACCCCCACAACATGATGCTGCCACTCCCGTGCTTCACGGTTGGGATGGTGTTCTTCGGCTTGCAAGCCTCCTCCTTTTTCCTCCAAACATAATGATGGTCATTATGGCTAAACAGTTATATTTTTGTTTCATCAGACAAGAGGACAGTTCTCCAAAACTACGATCTTTGTCCCCATGTGCAGTTGCAAACCATAGTCTGGCTTTTTTATGGCGGTTTTGGAGCAGTGGCTTCTTCCTTGTTGAGCGGCCTTTCATTGCAAATGGACTCATTTGCAATTTTCGCACCAAAGCACATTAATCTCTAGGAGACAGAACGCGTCTCCTTCCTGAGCAGTATGACGGCTGCGGGGTCCCATGGTGTTTATACTTGCGTACTATTGTTTGTAAAGATGAACGTGGTACCTTTGGGCATTTGGAAATTGCTCCCAGGGATGAACCAGAGTTGTGGAGGTCTATAATTCTTGACTGATTTCATTTGATTTTCCCACGATGTCAAGCAAAGAGGCACTGAGTGTGAAGGTAGGCCTTCAAATACATCCACAGGTACACCTCCAATTGACTCAATGGATGTCAATTAGCCTATCATAAGCTTCTAAAGTCATTACATAGTTTTCTGGAATTTTCCAAGCTGTTTTATGCCACAGTCATCTTAGTGTATGTAAACTTCTGACCCACTGGAATTGTGATACAGTGAATTATAAGTTAAGTAATCTGTCTGTTAACAATTGTTGGAAAAATTACTTGTATCATGCACAAAGTAGATGTCTTAACCGACTTGCCAAAACTGTAGTTTGTTAACAAGACATTTTTGGAGTGGTTGAAAAATGAGTTTTAATGACTCCAACCTACGTGTATGGAAACTTCAGACTTCAACTGTATTTGTCTGATTGTTTCTCTCTCTGCTGCTTCCATCTTTCATACTGCTTTCTATCCCCTGTCAACATTCATTTTGCTCCTGAATTGATTAATCATCGTTACTATGTCTTTCTGGTGGTAATGAGAGAGCAGAGACACAGATCTTTTTCATTAGTGCCAATGAATGGAAGGAGACGAAGAGAGTATATTATATACTATATACAATATTATTGTATAGACTGTCTACTATATACATGTACCATTCTTTCTCTCTCCCATAGTTCCTGCGTCTCTCGTGCGACACCCCTCCTTCCATCATCTACACCCTGATGACGGTCCACTGGGGGCTACCTCCGCCCAACCTGGTGGTGTCAGTGGTGAGCGGGGAGGGTAGGGCAAAGGTCAAGACGTGGGTACGGGAGGTCCTGAGGCAGGGATTGGTCAAAGCCTCCCAGAGCACAGGTACTGATGGAACCGCCTCCTCTCCTTACTCAATGGCACTTTCTGAACACGTATGTGCTTATAGATGGCAGAATACAGATATGACGTCATTGTTTAAGCACTATCTACAGAGTTTTTAAACTATGGCGCACAACACTTGTTAAATTTGGATCATGTATACTGTGCTAAATACAGATATAAAAAGAGAGTAATGGTGAGAAAGCTACAATACAGAAAACATATAAAACGAGCTAAGTCCATGGAGTCCACCACCTTTGTGCACGTCCGCTATTGTAAATCATAATGAGTTGGCAAGTATTTTTTATATACTGTAATCAGAAGCGGTTGGTGCCATTTAAGATGGAGGACAGTTCTTTTTTTTTATGCGCATGGCCTTATTTATATTATTATTATTTATATTACAGCATGTCATTCATATTCCATTCATTCATGTCATTGTAACATTGACAGGTTTAAGCTACTACATGATACTCAAATTTCCCCTAACCCATCATGAGGTTGCTACAACCTAGCCTATAACTGAACGTTTACAACATAGGTGCACAGGTCGAGAGAACATTTTTAGTAATCAAGATAACAGACAGTGACACATTCAATACCGCCTTCCACACTCTTGCCTGCATCTAGTTGATCTAGGGTGTAATCAACAGTTGCAAACGAGAGTTTCTGTTGGACAAATTCAGGTATGTTTATACCAGTTTCGATCTGTTTGCTTTCATTTATACCCATTTTTCAACAGAATCGGCAGAATGAATACAGCCCTGATCACACGCAAACACAGTTCACTTTTATAGTAGCCAAATACAAACAGCATGATCATTTTTATTGTTGTATAATTCCTTAAATTAAATTAATAAAACCAGAAGCTTACCTTGACTTGGAAGAGTTCCAATGTTGGATAGCCATAGCCAGCTAGCTAACATAGCACCCCTCTCTGTTTGAGCCACGTGTTTGAGTAGGCTAAACTAGCTAGCTAGTTGGGGTGGCAGGTAGCCTAGTGGTTAGCGTTGGGCCAGTAACCGAAAGGTTGCTGGATCGAATCCCCGAGCTGACAAGGTACAAATATGTTTTTCTGCCCCTGAACAAGAGAGTTAACCCACTGTTACCCGGTAGGCTGTCATTGTAAATAAGAATTTGTTCTTATCTGACTTGCCTAGTTAAATAAAGCTGTCGAACAAAATATAGCTCTTTCTTCTCCTTCATTTTTGAAGAAAATTATTTGTTCAAAACTGTTGAAGTGTTGTCTTTCTCTTTCTTTGAGTCAACTACTCACCACATTTTATACATTGCAGGGCAAGCTAGCTGTAGCTTATGCTTTCAGTACTAGATTTATTCTCTGATCCTTTGATTGGGTGGACAACATGTCAGTTCATGCTGCAAGAGCTCTGATAGGTTGGAGGACGTCTTCCGGAAGTTGTCATAATTACTGTGTAAGTCTATGGAAGGGGGTGAAAACCATGAGCCTGCTAGGTCAATGTACCCAGAGGAGGACGGAAACTAGCTGTCCTCCAAAATTTTACAAGCTGTGACCCACCTTTCTGAGCCTTTTTGAATTTTCCTGTGACCCTTTGAATATACTAGGATGACTGAATATTTGGAAAACCTTGCTCTCTAACCTGTCATTTCCATAAGAAGGAGAGGGGTCTTTCAAGAGATAATACAATTGTATGAATTGTCTCCCCCCAAGGGTTCATATCTCTAGGTATTCTGATCCATCTAGCTTATTAGTATGTGTTTTTTTTTCTGCCTCCTATGTTACGCAACATATAAAGTTAGTCAGAAGTTTACATACACCTAGGTTGGAGTCATTAACTTGTTTTTCAACCACTCCACAAATTTCTTGTTAACAAACTATAGTTTTGGCAAGTCGGTTAGGACATCTACTTTGTGCATGACACAAGTAATTTTTCCAACAATTGTTTACAGACAGATTATTTCACTTATAATCCACTGAATCACAATTCTAGTGGGTTAGAAGTTTACATACACTAAGTTGACTGTGCCTTTTAAACAGCTTGGAAAATTCCAGAAAATGATGTCATGGCTTTAGAAGCTTCCGATAGGCTAATTGACATAATTTGAGTCAATTGGAGGTGTACATTACATTGACATGAATGGAATATGAATGACATGCTGTAATATAAATAATAATAATATAAATAAGGCCATGCTCATAAAAAAGGCTTGCAAGCCGAAGAACACCATCCCAACTGTGAAGCATGGGGGTGTTAGCATCATGTTGTGGGGGTGCTTTGCTGCATGGGGGACTGGTGCAATTCACAAAATAGCAGGCATCATGAGGAAGGAAAATTATGTGTATATATTGAAGCAACATCTCAAGACATCTGTCAGGAAGTTAAAGCTTGGTCGCAAATGGGTCTTCCAAATGGACAATGACACCAAGCATACTTCCAAAGTTGTGGCAAAATGGCTTAAGGACAACAAAATCAATGTATTGGAGTGGCCATCACAAAGCCCTGAAATTTGTGGGCATAACTGAAAATGCATGTCTGAGCAAAGAGGCCTACAAACCTGACTCAGTTACACTAGCTCTGTCAGGAGGAATGGGCCAAAATTCCCCAAACCTATTGTGGGAAGCTTGTGGAAGGCTACCTGAAACGTCACTGGGAATGTGATGAAAGAAATAAAAGCTGAAATAAATCATTCTCTACTATTATTCTGACATTTCAATTTTTTTAAATAAAGTGGCGATCCTAACTGACCAAAGACAGGGAATTTTTACCAGGATTAAATGTTAGGAATTGTGAAAAACTGAGTTTAAATATATTTGGCTAAGGTGCATGTAAACGTCCGACTTCAACTATAACATTCCTTTAATATTTTTTTTTTACATTTAACTGGGCAAGCCATTTAAGAACAAATTCTTATTTACAATGATGTCCTACACCGGCCAAACCTGGTCGACGCTGGAGATATTTGCGCCGCTCTATCGGACTCCCAATCACAGCCAGTTGTGATACAGCCTGGATTCGAACCAGGGTGCCTGTAGTGACGCCTCAAGCGCTGAGATGCAGTGCCTTAGACCGCTGCGCCACTCAGGAGCCTTTTTAATGAGTTGCTCTGGTTTTTAGCATTTCATTGAGAAGCTCTACTTCCACTACTACCACTCCCCCACTCCAGTTTTACATACGACACCCACCGTTATCTAGGTGAAAAGCTACTACTGATGCAAGCACAAATGACATTGCACTTAAGAGTGGGAGCAACTGACAATGACAGAATCGTCTGCTAACTTAGTTAGCTGTTTCTCTTGAATCATATTTGCTCCAAGTAACCATCATTATTTGTCAATGTAATACCATCTTACCACTTTGAACTGGAAATATACTTGATCATGTAATAACACCCCATGATATTCTCCCTTCTCACTCACTCACTCACTCACTCACTTACTCACTCACTCACACACACACCCTACTACTAGGCGGCAGGTAGCCTAGTGGTTAGAGCGTTGGACTTGTAACCGGAGGGCTGCAAGTTCAAATCCCCGAGCTGACAAGGTAAAAATCTGTCGTTCTGCCCTGAACAAGGCAGTTAACCCACTGTTCCCCGGCGCCGAAGACGTGGATGTCGATTAAAAGGCAGCCCCCGCACCTCTCTGATTCAGAGGGTTGGGTTAAATGCGGAAGACACATTTCGGTTGAAGGCATTCGGTTGTACAACTGACTAATAATGGTGACTTTGACTTTTGACTACTACAGGAGCGTGGATACTGACTGGAGGACTGCGTGAGGGTGTGGGGGGGTGTGTAGGGGAAGCGGTAAGGGACCATGCCACTGCTGCCTCCTCTGTCTCCCTGAACAAGGTGGTGGCTCTGGGCATCGCTCCCTGGGGCCTGGTCCACAACCGCCAGCAGCTGGTCAATCCGCAGGTAATGCAAACAAGCACGCTATCGTGCCGAACCAAACTGTACTAACTCAGATATTTCCTTTTCACATTGTCTTTTTCAGCATAGTTCAAGAAACTATGGTGGAAATTATGGTGGATATCTTGGCTTGGCTCGGTTGGGCTCAGTAGTATGAAAAGCCCCCATGTTCTGACTATGTCTTGTTTCCCCCCCTTTCAGGGTAGCTTCCCTGCTAGGTACTACTTCCAGAACACGTCTCTTGACTCATGCTGCCTGGACAACAACTACCAGGCCTTCCTTCTGGTGGATGATGGGAGTGTAGGCCGCAGAGGGGGCGAGGCAGGCTTCAGGGCCCGGCTGGAGGACTATATTTCCCATCAGCGCACAGGCATCTGGGGTGAGAGACGTTGGATTCAAATACGTCAATTTAGTCTCTGTTCTAATTCAGGCTAAACAAAAGCACATGCCTCAGGTAAACCATGTGAGAAATAAGGGCACTACTTCCGGTGGAGGGCGTCTTTATTTGAATCCATACTAGTATATGGTATTAGCTTGTTGTTGCCACCTGACTGCGTGGCTTCAACCTATCCAGCGCTACCAGAAACACAGCTGCAGGGCAACAGAGACAAAAGGAGTCCCTGTTCGAATAGTTTAAATTTCATCCTTTCCTCCTCCTTTCTTGAAGTAATCACTCATCAGCATGACTGGACAATCATGTTAGTTCAGTGATCACCTCAAGGAAGGGAGAAAGGAAAGATGCATTTAAAAGTGTTCGAACAGGGCCTCCTTTTGTCTCTGTTGCCCTGCTGTCGTGGTGCTGGTTGAACTGGATAGGTTAAAGCTAGGCTGTCAGGTGGCAACACCAAGCTATTACCATATTACTTATACTAGTATTGATTTGAATTCTAGAGGATGCTAAATCTTGCGTTAGCACAGGGGTTCCCCCCAAAAAATGTATTGAAATATATATATATATATATATATATATAGTAATTTAAAAAAATAAAATAATCCATGGCATTATAACCATTCAATGCTGTTATAATAGCCTATGACATCTAGAGTAGCTATTGCATTTTCAGGTCGACATCTTGAGAATGCACTATGCCATCCTGTGGTGATAGTAAAGCACTGCATGCATGATAATACGATTTTACCACTATGGCATCTGTTGGACATCAGCCATGGCATAGTCTAGTTCTTCTGCCAAGTGTTGGAGAGAATGCCGGGCTAGCCATTACATGTCACATCATGTCGTTTCAATGAGCTTATCAAAATGTAAATGCAAGCACACAGAGTTGAAAAGGTAATCTTAGACGATTAATTATTTGAGTACAGTGACACACATGAACAAAATGCATTGCGCTAAAAACTTTTATATACTTAACATTATGTTTCTCTTATCTGTGTAGGAACCCTGTAATACACTAGTGCTTTCTTAGTTTAGCTGCACCACCTGCCACAAATTGTAATGTATAGCTAACAGAAACTTTGAAAAAATGTCAAGCTGTTACTCAGTTGTTTTTGTTGGAAGTTGTAATAATTTCTGAATGTGTCTGTCAGGCAGTGGAAGCATTGACATCCCCGTCCTGTGCATGCTGATATCAGGAGAGACAACAATGCTGGAGGTACAATCACATTACTTAATTTCTTATAGTCTGAGTAGTTTTATTTACAAACCCTTTTTGATAATCTATCCATTAGTTGCTTATTGCTATCTGTGTGTATTACAAGGCTTGTATATCACCCTCCCTTCTCCCTCCCCCACTTCCCTCCTCCGTCCTCCCTCCTCTCTTCCCTCTCTCTCCTTCCCAGCGGTTGGATCTCTCTCTGAGGAACTCCATGCCCTGGCTGGTGCTGGCGGGGTCAGGTGGTGTGGCCGATCTCGTCAGTGACGTCCTGGAGAGCCTATCGTCTGCGCCCCCTGTCCTGTCCTCCACTGAGGGGGAGGGGGAGGCGGGACCTAGTGTGGACCTCAAAGACAGAGTGGCCGAGAGGGTTAGGAAGCACTTTCCGTCCGAAACTGAGATGGACAAACTGGTAGAACGGGTAAGAGCAGGGGAGAATGGGGCGCAGTCTTTTGCTGCAAAGGGTAATTTTCTCAGCTAAGCATGGTCTTTCACGGCTTCCTCTCTTCATCTCCTTTCCCTCATTACCACAAACAGGTGAAAGGATTGGATAGGTTTTCAACATATTTATTTCAATTGACATTGAAAAGCGTGACCACAATAAAGAGTCTCTCAAATATTGCCCTAGAACAGTGTTTGCCAAACTGGTCATCATACTATTTTCACCTACACCTCAGCATCTCTCCTCCTATCCCATGTTTACAGGTTCTGAGCATTTACCTGAACAGGGATCTGATCACTGTCTACCACGGAGAGCAGGAGGGACCAGATGACTTTGACACGGTCTTGCTCAAAGCCTTGGTTGGAGGTATGATACACTGTATCACCCCTGTTTCGCGAATGCAAACATTGCATGAGTGGAATAATTTGTCTTCAGCCCATATGTATCCACGGTTCACACCGCTGATCCATACTGTATAAGCTGATGCAGGACATAATTCCATTGTCACATGCGTCGAATACAACAGGTGTAGACCTTACAGGGAAATGCTTACAAGTCCTTAACCAACAATGCAGTTTTAAGAAAAATACACAAAAAAAGTAAGAAATAAAAAAAACATATTATTAAAGCGCAGCAGTAAAATAACAATAGCGAGGCTATATACAGGGGGTACTGGTACAGAGTCGATGTGCGGGGGCACCTGTTAGTCTAGGTAATTGAGGTAATATGTACATTTAGGTAGAGTTATTAAAGTGACTGCATAGATAATAACAGAGAGTAGCAGCAGCGTAAAATAGGGGGCAATGCAAATAGTCTGGGTAGCCATTTGATTAGATGTTCAGGAGTCTTATGGCTTGGGGGTCAAAGCTGTTTAGAAGCCTATTATACCTAGACTTGGCCTCTGGTATCACTTGCCGTGCGGTAGCAGAGAGAACAGTCTATGACTAGGGTGGCTGGAGTCTTTGACAATTCTTAGGGCCTTCCTTGGACACCGCCTGGTATAGAGGTCCGGGATGGCAGGAAGCTTGCCCCCAGTGATGTACTGGGCCATACACACTACCCTCTGTAGTGTCTTGCGGCCGGAGGCCGAGCAGTTGCCATACCAGGAAGTGATTCATCCCATCAGGATGCTCTTGATGGTACAGCTGTAGAACCAAGTCTCCTGAGGGGGAATAGGTGTTGTCGTGCCCTCTTCCTCTTGTGGACGCCAAGGAACTTGAAGCTCTCAACCTGCTCTACTACAGCCCCGTCAATGAGAATGGGGGCGTGCTCGGTCCTCCTTTTCCTGTAGTCCACAATTATCTCTTTTGTCTTGATCACGTTGAGGGAGAGGTTGTTGTCCTTGCACCACACAGTCAGGTCTCTGACGACCTCCCTATAGGCTGTCTCGTCGTTGTCGGTGATCAGGCCTACCACTGTTGTGTCATCGGCAAACTTAATGATGGTGTTGGAGTCGTGCCTGGCCGTGCAGTTATGAGTGAACAGGGAGTACAGGAGGGGACTGAGCACGCACCCCTGAGGGGCCCGCTGAGCTGTAGTCAATTAATAATATTCTCACATAGGTGTTCCTTTTGTCCAGGTGTGAAAAAGCAGTGTGGAGTGCAATAGAGATTGCATTATCTGTGGATCTGTTGTGGCGGTTGTCGTGGAAAAAATGATCTTCAAATTATGACATTCATACAAGAAACTTGTGAATTCAATAACACCTTTAATTAAGCACAATCAAAGGTTGAGCCGTGACCCGGATCACAACTGACTCTGTGTCTCAGAGCACAGCCTTTATAGTATTCCTATAGGCAGCCTCAGACATGTGTTTTCACTTAAAAGTGAAACGTGTGGTACGAGGCCTACGTGCAGTATGTGCGGTTTTTCAGCTGAGGCAACCCTTGACATATGTTTCTACTTAAAAGGTGTGCTATGCATTCTGTTCAGAAATGAGAAAATGCAACATAATGGTATTAAAATATCTACAACACGGTATGCAAATTTGAGTGGGTCTAGGGTTTCTGGGATAATGGTGTTGTGACCCATGACCAGCCTTTCAATGCATTTCATGGCTGGTTAGTGTTCTTGGGCACAGGGACTATGGAGGTCTGCTTGAAACATGTTGGTTTTACAGACTCGGACAGGGAGAGGTTGAAAATGTCAGTGAAGACACTTGCCAGTTGGTCATCGCATGCTCGGAGTACATGTCCTGGTAATCCGTCTGGTTGTGCGGCCTTGTGAATGTTGACCTTTTTAAAGGTCTTACTCATATCGGCTGTGGAGAGATTGTGATCACACAGTTGTCCAGAACCAGTCCTCTTTTTGTATATATTTTTTTCTTTCAAACATTTTATTTATCCTTTTCCATAAAAACATAACCAGCAAGAACACAAAGCAATGAACATGTACAAATACATAAAAACAAAAAGACGGAGACAAATACACAGTCCCCTCCTCGATTTCATCACGGGGGATAAAAAAAAACCCAAATAGAGTAAAACAAGCTAGAATAGGCGAATGAGAAAATGTCTCTGCATTTTATAGTTAAATTTTTTGACAATTGTTCTTCCATGATAAAGATGTATATCCCTTTCCCACCCCTCTCCCTATTCCCCTCACCACCAAGTATATTCCCCTCACCAAGTATAGAATGCTTGGTGGGTTATGGGTTGTCAATCCCCTTCAATAGTATATTTGCACACTCATCTCCTATAATTTCGAACTACAGGGCTCCAGATACAGTGCCTTCGGATAGTACTCAGACCCCTTGACTTTTTCCAAAAATGTTTACATTACACCCTTATTCTAAAATTGATTAAATAAATAAAAATCCTCAGCGATCTACACACAATACCCCATAATGACAAAGCGAAAACAGGTTTTTCTATTTTTTTTGCAAAAGAATAATTCTTTTTTTATTTACATAAGTATTCAGACCCTTTGCTATGAGACTCGAAATTGAGCTCAGGTTTTATTTCACCTTTATTTAACCAGGTAGGCCAGTTGAGAACAAGTTCTCATTTACAACTGCGACCTGGCCAAGATAAAGCATAGCAGTGCGCCACAAACAACAACACAGAGTTACACATGGAATAAAAAAATGTACAGTCAATAACACAATAGAAAAAATCTATATACAGTGTGTGCAAGTGAGGTAAGATTAGGGAAGTAAGGCAATAACTAGGCCGTAGTGGTGAAGTAATTACAATTTAGCAATTAACACTGGAGTGATAGATGTGCAGAAGATGAATGTGCAAGTAGAGATACTGGGGTGCAAAGGAGCAAAAAAAAAAATAACAATATGGGGATGAGGTTGTTGGATGGGCTATTTACAGACGGGCTATGTACAGGTGCAGTGATCTGTGAGCTGCTCTGACAGCTGATGCTTAAAGTTAGTGAGGGAGATATGAGTCTCCAGCTTCAGTGACTTTTGCAATTTGTTCCAATCATTGGCAGCAGAGAACTGGAAGGAAAGGCAGCCAAAGGAGAAATTGGCTTTGGGGGTGACCAGTGAAATATACCTTCTGGAGCGCGTGCTATGGGTGGGTGCTTGTTATGGTGACCAGTGAGCTGAGATAAGGCGGGGCTTTACCTAGCAAAGACTTATAGATGACCTGGAGCCAGTGGGTTTGGCGACAAATATGTAGCGAGGGGCAGCCAACAAGGGCATACAGGTCACAGTGGTGGGTAGAATATGGGGCTTTGGTGACAAAACGGATGGCAATGTGATAGGCTGTATCCAATTAGTTGAGTAGGGTGTTGGAGGCTATTTTATAAATGGCATCGCCGAAGTCGAGGATCGGTAGGGTGGTCAGTTTTACGAGGGTATGTTTGGCAGCATGAGTGAAGGATGCTTTGATGCGAAATAGGAAGCCGATTCTAGATTACATTTTGGATTGGAGATTTAGTTTTACTAGCATTTAAGAGCAGTTGGAGGCCACGGAAGGAGAGTTCTATGGCATTGAAGCTTGTCTGGAGGTTAGTTAACACAGTGTCCAAAGAAGGGCCAGAATGGTGTCATCTGCGTAGAGGTGGACAACAGGCCCTCTGATTTGACACACTGAACTCTGTCTGAGAAGTAGTTGGTGAACCAGGCGAGGCAGTCATTTGAGAAACCAAGGCTGTTGACTCTGCCGATAAGAATGTGGTTATTGGCAGAGTCGAAAGATTTGGCCAGGTTGATGAATACGGCTGCACAGTATTGTCTTTTATCGATGGCGGTTATGATATTGTTTAGGACCTTGTGCGTGGCTGAGGTGCACCCATGACCAGCTCTGAAACCAGATTGCATAGCAGAGAAGGTAAGGTGGGTTTCGAACTGGTCGGTGATCTGTTTGTTAACTTGGCTTTCGAAGACTTTAGAAAGGCAAGGTAGGATAGATATAGGTCTGTAACAGTTTGGGTCTAGAGTGTCTCCCCTTTGAAGAGGGGGATGACCACGGCAGCTTTCCAATCTTTGGGGATCTCAGACGGTACGAAAGAGAGGTTGAACAGGCTAGTTATAGGGGTTTCAACAATTGCGGTGGTTCATTTTAGAAAGAAAGGGTCCAGATTGTCTAGCCCAGCTGATTTGTAGGGGTCCAGATTTTGCAACTATTTCAGAACATAAGCTATCTGGATTTGGGTGAATGAGAAGCTGGGGAGGCTTGGGCAAGTAGCTGTGGGGGGTGCAGGGCTGTTAACCGGGGTAGGGGTAGCCAGGTGGAAAGCATGGCCAGCCATAAAAAAAATATTTTCAATTATCGTGTATTTATCTGTGGTGACAGTGTAGCCTCAGTGCAGTGGGCAAATGGGAGGAGGTGCTCTTATTCTCCATGGACTTTGCAGTGTCCCAGAACTTTTTGGAGTTTGTGCTACAGGATGCAAATTATTATTTTTTAAATAAAGCTAGCCTTTGCTTTCCTAACTGCCTGTGTATATTGGTTCCTAACTTCCCTGAAAAGTTGCATATCGCGGGGGCTATTTGATGCTAATGCGGTACGCCACAGGATGTTTTTGTGCTGATCAAGGGCAGTCAGGTCTGGAGTGAACCAAGGGCTATATCTGTACCTGGTTCTGCATATTTGGAATGAGGCATGCTTATTTTAGATCGTGAGGAAAGCACTTTAAAGAATAACCAGGCATCCTCTACTGACGGAATGAGGTCAATATCCTTCCGGGATACCCGGGCCAGGTCGATTAGAAAGGCCTGCTCGCTGAAGTGTTTTAGGGAGCGTTTGACAGTGATGAGGGGTGGTCGTTTGACCGCAGACCCATTCCAGACGCAGGCAATGAGGCAGTGATTGCTGAGATCCTGGTTGAAGACAGCAGAGGTATATTTAGGGGGCAGATTTGTCAGGATGATATCTATGAGGGTGCCCGTGTTTATGGATTTAGGGTTATACCTGGTTGGTTCATTGATAATTTGTGTGAGATTGATGGCATCTAGCTTAGATTGTAGGACGGCCGGGGTGTTAAGCAAGTCCCAGTTTAGGTCACCTAACAGTACAAGCTCTGAAGATAGATGGGGGCAATCAATTCACATATGGTGTCTAGGGCACAGCTGGGGGCAGAAGGTGGTTTATAACAAGCAGGAATGGTGAGAGACTTGTTTCTGGAAAGGTGGATTTTTAGAAGTAGGAGCTCGAATTGTTTGGGCATAGACCTGGAAAGTATGACAGAGCTTTGCAGTAGATTGAAACTCCGGCACCCTTTGGCAGTTGTTAAATGTTATAGTTAGGGATGGAAATTCAATATTTTTGGTGGCCTTCCTAAGCCAGGATTCAGGACATCCGGGTTGGCAGAGTGTGCTAAAGCAGTGAATAAAACAGACTTAGGGAGGAGGCTTCTAATGTTAACATGCATGAAACCAATGCTTTTACGGTTACAGAAGTCAAGAAATGAGAGCGCCTGGGGAATGGGAGTGGAGTTAGGCGCTGCAGGGCCTGGATTTACCTCTACATCACCAGAGGAACAGAAGAGGAGTAGGATAAGGGTACGGCTAAAGGCTATAAGAACTGGTTGTCTAGTGCGTTCGGAACAGAGAGCAAAAGAGCAGGTTTCTGGATGCGGAAGAATAGATTGAAGGCATGATGTACAGACAAGGGTATGGTAGGATGTGAATACAGTGGAGGTAAACCTAAGCATTGAGTGACGATGAGAGAGGTTTTGTCTCTAGAGACACCATTTAAACCAGGTGAGGTCACCGAATGTGTGTGAGGTGGAACAAAAGGGCTAGCTAAGGCATATTGAGCAGGGCTGGAGGCTCTACAGTGAAATAAGACAATAATCACTAACCTAAACAGAAATGGACAAGGCATATTGACATTAGGGAGAGGCATGCATAGCCGAGTGATCATAGGGACCAGTGAATAGCTAGGTGAGCTGGAGACACGGCGATTCAGACAGCTAGCGGGCCGGGCTAGCAGATGGGCCTTAGGGGGATGTCGCGACGGAAGATTCTGTTGTAGCCCGGCAGACCCGTCGTGATGGATCGGCAGGCCTCCGTGTAGGCAGAAAAAGGGTCCAAGCCAATTAGCAAAATAGGTATTGTAGCCCAAGAAATTGGCTGATGGACCTCTTCAGCTAACAGTCCGATATGCTCTAGACAGGTAGCGGGCCATGGCTAGTAGGCTAGCCGATGGGCCTTCAGGGGACGTCGCGACGGAGGAGCCTGTTGAAACCCCCTCGGGCGGATTACGTCGGTAGACCAGTCGTGATGGATCGGCGGGACTCCATGTCGGCAGTATAAGGGGTCCAGGCCAATTGTCAAAATAGGTATTGTAGCCCAAGGAGTGGCTGATGGACCTCTTCAGCTAGCCGGGAGACGGGCCTAGCACGAGGCTAGTTCCCGGCTAACTGGTGTTTGCTTCGGGACAGAGATGTTAGCCAGGAGTAGCCATTCGGATAGCAGCTAGCTAGCTGCGCGGATCCAGGTGAAAAGGTTGAGAGCTAGCGGTAGGAAACCGGAGATATGGAGATTTGGTGGAGAAAAAGAAGTCTGGTATGCTCTGGGTTGAATCACTCTGTGCAGACTGGCAGGAGTTGACCGGGCTATGGTTAGCTATTGACCGCTAGCTGTGGCTAACTGACTACTAGCTAGTAGCTAGTTAGCTGGCTGGCTTCTGTTGGGGGTTCGGGTTCATGTTAATGGCCAGTCCAGCAGACATCGGCTGTGTAGCCGAGTGATCATAGGGTCCATTGAGCAGCACTAGATGAAACATGGAACAGTTCGGTAGTCGATTACTACGTTGAGCAAGCGGGAGACACAGCGTTCAGGTAGCTAGCAGGCCGTGGCTAGCAGATGGATCATCACCAAACATCCACGACGCAGAGGCCGGTTGAGGGCACATCGGCCGAGTTACGTCAGCAGACCAGTTGTGATGGATCGGCGGGACTCCGTGTCGACGAAGGGTCCAGGCCAATTGGTAAGAGAAGTGTTGTAGTTGGTGTACTTTGTTTGCTAGCCGGGAGATGGGCCTAGCTCGGGGCTAACTGGTGCATGCTTCTGGACAAGGGCGTTAGCCACAATAACTCCTCGGTAGCAACTAGCTAGCTGCGACGATCCGGTGTAATGGTCCAGAGCTTGCAGCAAGAATCCGGTGAAAAAAAAGCAGTCCGAAATGCTCAGGGCTGGTATCGCGCTGTGCAGACGGACAGATATTATCTGGCCTATCCAGGCTAAAGTGGAAGGAGTCCGAGCTAAAGGTAAAGACCACTAGCAGAGGATAACAATGACTAAATAGCTAGTAGCTAATTAGCTGGCTAGCTTCTGATAGAGGTTCCAGTTATAAGGTCTAAAAATGGTGCATTTTTCTACAACTTGAGTCCACCTGTGGTAAATTCAATTGATTGGACATGATTTGCTAAGGTCCCACAGTTGACAGTGCATGTCAGAGCAACAACCAAGCCATGAGGTTGAAGGAATTGCCCGTTGAGCTCCGAGAGAGGATTGTGTTGGGGTGCAGATCTGGGAGAAAAAAAAATCTGCAGAATTGAGGGTTCCCAAGAAGACAGTGGCCTCCATCATTCTTAAATGGAAGAAGTTTGTAACCATCAAGACTGTTCCTAGAGCTGACTGCCTGGGGGAGAAGTGCCTTGGTCAGGGAGGTGACCAAGAACCAGATGGTCACTCTGACAGAGCTCTAGAGTTCCTCTGTGGAGATGGGAGAAACTTCCAGAAGGACAACCATATCTGCAGCACTCACCAATCAGGCTTTTACTGGAGAGTAGCCAGACGGAAGCCACTTCTCAGTAAAAAGCACACGACAGCCCACTTGGAGTTTCCCAAAAGCCTCTTAAAGACACTCAGACCATGAGAAACAAGATGCTCTGGTCTGATGAAACCAAGATTGAACTCTTTGGCCTGAATGTGAAGCGTCACGTCTGGATTAAATATGTCACCATCCCTCCGGTGAAGCGTGGTGGCAGCATCATGCTGTGGGGATGTTGTTCAGTGGCAGGGACTGGGAGACTAGTCAGGATCGAGGGAAAGATGAACGTAGAAAAGTACAGAGAGATCCTTGATGACTAAGCACACAGCCAACATAAAGCGGGAGTGGCTTTGGGACAAGTCTGAAAGTCCTTGAGTGATCCAGCCAGATTCCGGACTTGAACCTGATCGAACATCTCTGGAGAGACCTGAAAATAGCTGTGTCGCGACAAACCCCATCCAACCTGACAGAGCTTGCGAGGATCTGCAGAGACGAATGGGAGAAACTCCACAAATACAGGTGTGCCAAACTTATAACGTCATACAGTACCCAAGAAGACGTAGTGCTGTGCTTCAACAAAGTACTGGGTAAAGGGTCTGAATACTTATGTAAATGTAATGTAAATGTCTTTCCAGTAAACTTCCGGAAGGTAGACGACACACCCCCTACAACATGCATACTGCAAACAGAACTCATCTTGTAACCTCTTATCTTTGGTTGACACAAAAAAATACAAACTAGCTATCGTCTGATTATTTTAGATTTTTTTTACAGGTTTGGATGAGATTTGTGTTATGCTGTTGCTACTTCTCTGAGTGTCTGAACTTAGCATCCAGAAGTAATTGAGGACATAACATTGTAAAGACTGTGTTTGTGCAAAATGTTTCTGTGTAGAATCTGTAACCAGCTCAAAAGCTGACTGTTACATCAATCGTAGCTGGACATTCTAAATAAGTGTTCTAATCACACCGTACACTGCAGGGACCACTGTAGAATGATCACACCCATGTGTTCATACATGTCAAAGGGTTAATGGTAGGTTTACAAATATATAGTATCAGCCAAATGTTTGGACACACCTCCTCAATCAAATGTTTTTCCGTATTGTAGAATAATAGTGAAGACATCAATATTATGAAATAACACATATGGAATCATGTAGTAACAACAAATAAAAATATATTTTAGATTTTAGATTCTTCAACGTTGCCACCCTTTGCCTTGATGACAGCTTTGCACATTTTTGGCATTCTCTCAACCATCTTCACCTGGAATGCTTTTTTAACAGTCTTGAAGGAGTTACCACACTTGTTGGCTGCTTTTCCTTCACTCTGCAGTCCAACTCATCCCAAACCATCTCAATTAGGTTGAGGTCAGGTGATTGTGGAGGCCAAGTCATCTGATGCAGCACTCCATCACTCTCCTTGGTCAAATAGCCCTTACACAGCCTGGAGGTGTGTTGGGTCATTGTCCTGTTGAAAAACAAATGATTGTCCCACTAAGCGCAAACCAGATAGGATGGCATATCTCTGCAGAATGCTGTGGTAGCCATGCTGGTTATGTGTGCCTTGAATTCTAAATAAATCAGACAGTGTCACCAGCAAAGCACCCCCACACCATCACAACTCCCCCTCCTTGCTTCATGGTGGGAACCACACATGTGAAAAACATCTGTTCACCTACTCTGTGTCTCACAAAGACACAGTGGTTGGAACCAAAAATCTCAAATTTGGACTCATCAGACCAAAGGACAGATTTCCATTGGTCTAATGTCCACTGGTCTTTTGATTTCCAAGATGGCGTAGTAGTGCAGACGTGTTTGTTGTTGTCCCATGTAAATATTATGTTTTTTTTTTTGTTTGTTTATATATTCCAATCTCTTTTTTCCATTTTTAAGTTAAATATATCTTCCGTCAACCCGCCTCACCCAATGTGATAAAGATCTGCTATTTTTAGACCTTATAGCTAGAACCTCCATCAGAAGCTAGCCATCAGAAGCTAACCAGCTAATTATCTACTAGCTATTTAGTTGTTGTTAGCCACTGCTAGCGGCCTTTACCTTTAGCTCAGACACCAGCCGCTGTTAGCCTGGATAATACCTGCCAGTCTGCACAGCGCAATATCAACCCTGAGCATATGGGACTGCTTTTCTCCACTACATCACCTTTACCATTACACCGGTTCATCGCAGCTAGCTAGCCGAAGCTAGCCTTGAGTCAGGCCCATCTCCCGGACTGCTCAGTGGACCCTATGATCACTCGGCTAAACAGCTGATGCCTCCCGGGCTCTTCACTAACACGACTAGAAGCCACTACATCACTGGATTCCTGCCGTAAGCGCTGGACCTTTGCACCGGGTGCACCGGAGTGGCTATAGTGGTTAACGCCCTTGTCCCGAAGCTAGCACCAGTTAGCCTCGAGCCAGGCTCATCTCCCGGCTTGCGTAGTGACGACTACCTAACGGCTTCCCTGTTTCATCTATTTCTGTTCACTGGACCCTATGATCACTTGGCTACATAGCTGATGCCTGCTGGACTGTTCATTAATCACGGTACTCCATATTGTTTATCTGTCGGCCCCAGCCTCAAACGCAGGCCCTGTGTGTAGTTAACTGACCTTCTCTGCCCATTCATCGCCATTTTACCTGTTGTTGTTGTCTTAGCTGATTAGCTGTTGTTGTCTTACCTGTTGTTGTCTTAGATAGCTCTCCCAATCAACACCTGTGATTGCTTTTGCTTCGCTTTATGTCTCTCTCTAATGTCAATATGCCTTGTATACTGTTGTTTAGGGTAGTTATTATTGTTTTATTTTACTGCGGAGCCCCTAGTCCCACTCAACATTGCCTCAGATAGCTCTTTTTGTCCCAGCTCCCACACATGCGGTGACCTCACGTAGCATAACAAGTGCCTCCAGAGATGCAACCTCTCTTATCGTCACTCAATGCCTAGGTTTACCTCCACTGTACCCACACCCTTCCATACCCCTGTCTGTACTTTATGCCCTGAATCTATCCTACCATGCCTAGAAATCTGCTCCTTTTATTCTCTGTTCCCAATGCACTAGACAACCAGTTCTGATAGCCTTCAGCCGTACCCTCACCCTACTCTTCTGTTCCTTGGGTGATGTAGAGGTTAACCCAGGCCCTGTGTGTCCCCAGGCGCTCTCATTTGTTGACTTCTGTAACTGTAAAAGCCTTGGTTTCATGCATGTTAACATCAGAAGCCTCCTCCCTAAGTTTGTTTTACTCACTGCTTTAGCACACTCCGCAAACCCGGATGTCCTTGCCGTGTCTGAATCCTGGTTTAGGAAGGCCACCATTTTTTTTTACATTTCCATCCCCAACTATAACATTTTCCATCAAGATAGAACTGCCAAAGGGGGAGGAGTTGCAATCTACTGCAAAGATAGCCTGCAAAGCTCTGTCATACTTTCCAGGTCTATGCCCAAACAGTTCGAGCTTCTAGTCTTTAAAATTCATCTCTCACCGTTGCCGCCTGTTATAGACCCCCCTCAGCTCCCAGCTGTGCCCTGGACACCATATGTGAATTGATTGCCCCCCATTTATCTTCAGAGTTCGTTCTGTTAGGTGACCTAAAATGCTTACTGTTGCCAAGCAAGGTCCTGATTGGTGAACCACTGATCCATTCACATCTCTTTGTCTGTTGGCAATGTTATGGACACACACAAACAAACAGTGCTATTGGGCCCATACTTGCGAACATTAGAAAAATGTTGAACTCAAAGTTTTCTCTGTCTCAAGACCAGTTGGACATGATTATTTCCTGTAACAAATTCTGCATCAGCCAATTACAAATATTGACGTAGTTGGACATCAAACACTTTTTCATGAAAGCGTCCTTAACACCCCGGCCGTCCTACAATCTAAGCTAGATGCCTTCAATCACACAAATTATCAAGGAACCCACCAGGTACAACCCTAAATCCGTAAACATGGGCACCCTCATAGATATTATCCTGTCCAACTTGCCATCCAAATACACCTCTGCTGTTTCTGATCTCAGCGATCACTGCCTCGTTGCCTGCATCCGTTATGGGTCCGCGGTCAAACGACCACCCCTTATCACTGTCAAACGCTCCCTAAAACACTTCAGCGAGCAGGCCTTTCTAATCGACTTGGCCCGGGTATCCTGGAAGGATATTGACCTCATCCCGTCAGTAGAGGATGCCTGGTTGTTCTTTAAAAGTAATTTCCTCACCATCTTAAATAAATGTGCCCCTTTAAAAAAATGTAGAACTAAGAACAGATATAGCCCTTGGTTCACTCCAGACTTGACTGCCCTCGACCAGCACACAAACTACCTGTGGTGTACTGCACTAGCATCGAATAGTCCCCGCGATATGCAACCTTTCAGGGAAGTCAGGAGCCAATACACACAGTCAGTTAGGAAAGCAAAGGCTAGCTTTTTCAAACAGAAATTTGCATCCTGTAGCTCTAACTCCAAAAAGTTTCGGGACACTGCAAAGTCCATGGAGAATAAGAGCACCTCCTCCCAGCTGCCCACTGCACTGAGGCTAGGAAACACTGTCACCACCAATAAATCCATGATAATCGAGAATTTCAATAAGCATTTCTCTACGGCTGGCCATGCTTTCCTCCTGGCTACCCCAACCCCGGTCAACAGCTCCACACCCCCCGCAGCTACTTGCCCAAGCCTCCCTAGCTTCTCCTTCACCCAAATCCAGATAGCTGATGTTCTGAAAGAGCTGCAAAACCTGGACCCCTACAAATCAGCTGGGCTAGACAATCTGGACCCTCTCTTTCTATAAATATCCGCCGCCATTGTTGCAACCCTTATTACTAGTCTGTTCAACCTCTCTTTCGTATCGTCCGAGATTCCTAAAGATTGGAAAGCTGCCGCGATCATCCCCCTCTTCAAAGGGGGTGACGCTCTAGACCCAAACTGTTACAGACCTATATCCATCCTGCCCTGCTTTTCTAAAGTCTTTGAAAGCCAAGTTAACAAACAGATCACTGACCATTTTGAATCCCACCATACCTTCTCCACTGTGCAATCTGGTTTCTGAGCTGGTAATGGGTGCACCTCAGCCACGCTCAAGTTACTAAACGATATCATAACCGCCATCGATAAAAGACATTACTGTGCAGCCGTCTTCATTGACCTAGCCAAAGCTGTCGACTCTGTCAATCACCGTATTCTTATCTGCAGACTCAACAGCCTTGGTTTCTCAAATGACTGCCTCGCCTGGTTCACCAGCTACTTCTCAGATAGAGTTCAGTGTGTCAAATCGGAGGGCCTGTTGTCCGGACCTCTGGCAGTCTCTATGGGGTTACCACAGGGTTAAATTCTCGGGACGACTCTTTTCTCTGTATATTTCAACGATGTCGCTCTTTCTGCAGGTGATTCCTTGATCCACCTCTACGCTGACAACACCATTCTGTATACATCTGGCCCTTCTTTGGACACTGTGTTAACAAACCTCCAAACGAGCTTCAATACAACACTTCAACTGCTCTTAAATGCTAGTAAAACTAAATGCATGCTCTTCAGCCGATCGCTGCCCGCACCTGCCGGCCCGACTAGCATCACTACTCTGGAAGGTTCTGACTTAGAATATGTGTACAACTTCAAATGCCTAGGTTTCTGGCTGGACTGTAAACTCTCCTTCCAGACTCATATTAAGCATCTCCAATCCAAATTAAATCTAGAATCGGCTTCCTATTTCGCAACAAAGCCTCCTTCACTCACGCTGCCAAACATACCCTCGTAAAACTGACCATCCTAATGATCCTCGACTTTAGCAATGTCATTTACAAAATAGCCTCCAACACTCTACTCAGCAAACTGGATGCAGTCTATCACAGTGCCATCCGTTTTGTCACCAAGGCCCCATATACCACCCACCACTACGACCTGTATGCTCTCTTCGGCTGGCCCTCGCTACATATTCGTCGCCAAACCCACTGGCTCCAGGTCATCTATAAGTCTTTGCTATGTAAAGCTCTGCCATATCTCAGCTCACTGGTCACCATAGCAACACCCACCCGTAGCATGCGCTCCAGCAGGTATATCTCACTGGTCATCCCCAAAGCCAACACCTACTTTGGCAGCCTTTCCTTCCACTTCTCTGCTGCCAATGACTGGAACGAATTACAAAAATCGCTGAAGTTGGAGACTTATATCTCCCTCACTAACTTCAAGCATCAGCTATCTGAGCAGCTTACCGATCACTGCAGCTGTACACAGCCCATCTGTAAATAGCCCATCCAACTATCTACCTCATCCCCATATTGTTTTATTTACTTTTTTTTTTTAAACTTTTACTCCCCAGTATTTCTACTTGCACATCATCAGCTGCACATCTATCACTCCAGTGTTAGTTTGCTAAATTGTAATTACTTCGCTACAATGGCCTATTTATTGCCTTACCTCTTTACTCCATTTGCACACACAGTATATAGATTTTTCTCTTGTGGTATTGACTGTACTTTTGTTTATCCCACTTGTAACTCTGTTGTTTTTTGTCGCACTGCTTTGCTTTATCTTGGCCAGGTCGCAGTTGTAAATGAGAACTTGTTCTCAACTGGCCTACCTGGTCAAATAAAAAAATATATCTATTGCTGGTGTTTCTTTGTCCAAGTCTCTTATTCTTATTGGACCTTTAGTAGTTGTTTCTTTGCAGCAATTCAATGAAGGCCTGATACACGCAGTGTCCTCTGAACAGTTGTTCTTCAAAGTCAAAGTTACCATTATTAGTCAGTTGTACAACCGAATGCCTTCAACTGAAATGTGTCTTCCGCATTTAACCCAACCCTTCTGATTTAGAGAGGTGCGGGGGGCTGCCTTAATCGACATCCACGTCTTTGGTGCCCGGGGAACAGTGGGTTAACTGCCTTGTTCAGGGGCAGAACGACAGATTTTTACCTTGTCAGCTCGGGGATTTGAACTTGCAACCCTCCAGTTACAAGTCCAACGCTCTAACCACTAGGCTACCTGCCTCTGTGAAGCATTTATTTGGGCTACAATCTGAAGTGCAGTTAACACTAATGAACTTATCAGATGTAACTAATTAACTTAGCAGATGTAACTCTGGGACTGTAACTCTTCCTTTCTTGTGGCGGTCCTCATGAGAGCCAGTTTCATCATAGCGGTTGATGGTTTTTGCAACTGCACTTGAAGAAACTTTCAAAGTTCTTGAAATTTCCGCATTGACTGACCTTCCTGTCTTAAAGTAATGATGGACTGTCGTTTCTCTTTGCTTATTTGAGCTGTTCTTGCCATAATATGGACATGGTCCTTAGCCTTATTTGGTAATCTTCTGTATACCACCCCTACCTTGTCACAACACAACTGATTGGCTCAAACGCACTAAAAAGGAAAGTAGTTCCACTAAATAACTTTTAATAAGGCACACCTGTTAATTGAAATGCATTCCATGTGACTACCTCATGAAGCTGGTTGAGAGAATGCCTAGTCTGCAAAGCTGTCATCAAGGCAAAGGGTGGCTACTTTGAAGAATATCAAATATCAAATATATTATGATTTGTTTAACATGATTCTATATGTGCTATTTCATAGTTTTGATGTCTTCACTATTATTTTTACAATGTAGAAATAGTACAAATAAAGAAAAAACATTGAATGAGTAGGTGTGTCCAAACTTTTGACTGGTACTGTATGTGCACTGTGTCCTCAAGTCAAGACGTGTGTGTGTGTCTCTCTGTGTCTATGCGTGTCTCTATGCACGTGTGTGTGTCAGCGAGTAAGCAGCGTGTGTTGGGTGAAGCCAGCCCCTACACTGAGGAGCTGAAGCTGGCTGTTACCTGGAACAGAGTGGACATCGCCAAGAGTGAGCTCTTCAATGGAGACATCCACTGGAAGGTGAGACACTCATGTGCCCAATCAACCCCTAGAGCCTAGGCCAGGATTCCCTATCTGCCGGCATGCGTCTGAATTCCCAACGTTTTTTGGGGGGACATAATAGACTAAAAACACCAGGAAATCAGCTCCAAGTGATATTAATTTAAGAAATGTGTTCCCAAGTATTCCCATGCATAATAGAGAGAAATGTGATTGTAGACAATGTAAGCAAAGTTTGACATTATTATGTTTTAATCAAACATATCTGTTTTGGCTTCTTGTGGTCAATTTGCCATCTACAATTTATTTGTAATTATATTCTGGCCCCCTGACCATCTGCTCAAGAAAAAATGTTGAATGGCTGATTCTAGTTGTTGATCACTGGTTTAGGCCCTGGAGGGGATCACATCGGGACAGGGTTTCTCAATACTGTTATTTTCTCCACAGAGAACTTAGTAGTAAATCAGTTCTCTCTTCCAGCCATGAGAGATTAACAGCTATAAAATGTATGTGTGAATGTTGATCTTCTGTGCGTGAGCACTGTTTTACAAGTGGTGTGAGTCTGGGTGGTCGACAGAAATAATACACTACTTTAGCCACAAAGGCTTTGGGAGACCCAGCCTGTTCCATCTATATAGCAGCTGTCAAATACCTGTTCCATCAGATTCAAGTTTGTGCCATTTCATTGTAGGTTTGGACATACACTGAGTATACAAAACGTTAAGAACACCTCTTTCCATGACATAGACTGACCAGGTATATCCAGGTGAAATCTATGATCCTTTATTGATGTGACTTGCTAAATCTACTTCAGTTAGTGTAGATGAAGGGGAGACAATTGAGACATGGATTGTGTATGTTTGTCATTCAGAGGATGAATTGGCAAGACAAAATATTTAACCGCAATGCTACTGGGTTTTTCATGCTTAACAGTTTCCTGTGTGTATCAAGAATGGTCCACCACCCAAAGGATATCCAGCCAACTTGACACAACTGTGGGAAGCATTGGAGTCAACATAGGGCAGTATCCCTGTGGAACTCTTTCGACATCTTGTAGAGTCCATGCCGGATGAATTGAGGCTGTTCTGAGTGAGGGGGGGCAGTGTAGAGGTCATGATCATCTCATGCACAGTAAGGTAGCTCCCATGACACAGTAGTGCTCAGTCCATAGGAGAGTGTTTATATTTGTACTATTTCACACATGTACAAGCGTGTATTGAAAATGTTTTTTTTTTGCATATCCCAAATCCCCTTGAGACATCCTCGGAGAGTGGGGTCACAGCCAGGGTCTGCCATTATCAACGACAACCCTGGAGCAAACAGGGTTAAGGACCTTGCTCAATGGCACATCAACAGATTCTTTACCTTGGTGATTCGAACTAGCAACCTTCCGATTACTGGCCCAATGCTCTAACCACTAGACTACCTGCACCCCATTGGTATCATGTGGAAGAAAACAAGGGAGGGACTATCTGAAATTGTACAATAAGAAACACACATTTTTGTTCTGTTACCTCACCTTTGATCTCTCAACCTCCCTAACTCCCCTGTAGTACCAGGACTTGGAGGACTCCATGACGGACGCGTTGGTCAACGACAAGCCACAATTTGTGCGCCTCTTCACCGAGAACGGACTCAACATCCTGGACTACCTGACCTATGGGCGGCTGGAGAGCCTCTACCGCTCGATGGCCGACAGCTCTCTAGCCTACGTCCTGCTGCAGCGTCGCCTAGGGGAGCGCCAGGGTATGACAGGCTCGCAGGCCATGCTGCTGGATGTCTCTTCCGCCAAAGGGTCCGGTGGGCCGCCAGGGGGCCGGCGGCCTGCGAATAAGTTCAGTTTGTTTGAGGTAAGAGATGCGTTTTTAGTAAATTTGTATTAAACTTACTCATTTCAAGTACACTATATACAGTGCATTCAGACCCCTTTTTCCACATTTTGTTACAGCCTTTTTTCTCTCATCAACCTACACACAATACCCCATAATGAAAAAGCAAAAACAGATTAAGAAATGTTTGCAAGTTTATTAAAAACAAAAAACTACAACATTTACATAAGTATTCAGACCCTTTAGTCAGTACTTTGCTGAAGCACCTTTGGCAGCGATTACAGCCTTGATTCTTGGCTATGTCGCTACAAGCTTGACACACCTTTATTTGGGGAGTTTCTCACATTCTTCTCTGCAGATCCTCTCAAGCGCTGTTAGGTTGGATGGGGAGCATCGCTGCACAGCTATTTTCAGGTCTCTCTAGAGATGTTAGATCGGGTTCAAGTCCGGGCTCGGGCTGTGCCACTCAAGTACATTCAGAGACTTGTCCCAAAGCCACTCCTGCGTTGTGTTGGCTGTGTGCTTAGGGTCGTCCTGTTGGAAGGTGAACCTTCGCCCCAGTCTGAGGTCCTGAGCGCTCTGGAGCAGGTTTTCATCAAGGATCTCTCTGTACTTTGCTCCGTTCATCTTTACCTCGATCCTGCCTTGTCTCCCAGTCCCTGCCGCTGAACAACATCCCCACAGCATGATGCTGCCACCACCATATACTTCACCGTAGGAATGGTGCAAGGTTTCTTCAAGACGTGATGCTTGGCATTCAGGCCAAAGAGTTCCATCTTGGTTTCATCAGACCAAAGAATCTTGTTTCTCATGTTCTGAGAGTTTCCATAAAGGCCTAATTTGGTTCTGCAGAGATGGTTGTCCTTCTGGAAGTTTTTCCCATCTCTACAGAGGAACTCTGGAGCTTTGTCAGAGTGACCATCAGGTTGTTGTTTTTCACCTCCCTGACCAAGGGCCTTCTCCCCTGATTTCTCAGTTGAATGGGCGGCCAGCTCTAGGAAAAGTCTTGGTGGTTCCAAACTTCTTTCATTTAAGAATGATGGAGGCCACTGTGTTCTTGGGGACCTTCAATGCTGCAGACAATTTTTGGTACCCTTCCCCAGATCTGTGCCTCGACACAATCCTCTCTCTGAGCTCTATGGACAATACCTTCAACCTCATGGCTTGGTTCCTTCAACCTCAACCTCATGTGCCCTTCCAAATCATGTCCAATCATTTTAATTTACCACAGGTGGACTCCAATCAAGTTGTAGAAACATCTCATGGATGATCAATGGAAACAGGATGCACATGAGCTCAATTTTGAGTCTCATACCAAAGGGTCTGAATACTTATGTAAATAAGGTATTTATTTTATTTCAAACATTTGCAGAAAATGTCTAAAAACCTTGTTTCACTTTGTTGTTATTGGGTATTGCGTGTAGATTGATGAGATTGTTTTTAAATTTAAGCCATTTTAGAATAAGGCTGTAACCTAAAAAAAAAAAATCAGAATGCACTGTATACAAAAGTATGTGGACACCCCTTCAAATTATTGGATTCGGCTATTTCAGCCACACCTGTTGCTGACAGGTGTATAAAATGTGTCATACATCCATGAAATCTCCATAGACAAACCTTGTCAATAGAATGGCCTTACTGAAGAGCTCAGTGACTTTCAAGATGCCAACATGGCCGAGCAGCTGCACTCATGCCTAAGATCACCATGTGCAATGCCAAGCGTCCGCTGGAGTGGTTTAAAGCTCGACTCCATTGGACTCTGGAGCTCTGGAGTAATGAATCACGCTTCACCATCTGGCAGTCTGACAGACAAATCTGGTTTTGGCAGATGCCAGGAGAATGCTACCTGCCCCAATGCATAGTGCCAACTGTAAAGTTTGGTGGAGGAGGAATAATGGTCTGGGGCTGTTTTTCATGGTTTGGGCTAGGCCCCTTATTTCCAGTGAAGGGAAATCTTAACGCTACAGCGTACATTGACATTCTAGACGATTCTGTGCCTCCAACTTTGTGGCAACAGTTTGGGGAAGGCCCTTTTCTGTTTCAGCATGGCAATGCCCTCGTGCACAAAGCTAGATCCATACAGAAATGGTTTGTCGAGATCGGTGTGGATGAACTTGACTGGCCTGCACAGAGCCCTGACCTCAACCCCATCAAATACCTTTGGTATGAATTGGAATGCCATCTGTGAGCCAGGGCTAATCGCCCAACATCAGTGCCCCAACCTCACTAATGCTCTTGGCTGAATTGAAACAATTCCCTGCATCAATGTTCCAACATCTAGTGGAAAGCCTTCCCAGAAGAGTGGAGGCTGTTATAGAAGCAAAGGGGGGGCAACTCCATATTAATGCCAATGATTTTGACGAGCAGGTGTCCACATATATTCGGGTACTTTGGTTGTGTTTGCACTTTTTGGTTCCATTGCACCAGGCAAGCTCAATCAGGTGAATGAACATAAATGCTATTTGAATCTAGTTCTGGAGGGTTAGTTATTTCTGTTAGATTTGGAAATGCTTAGTTGTGGATTATGGCTGTATGAAAACAGCACCTGCTGTTATTTGAAATGGACATGACAAAACATCCCCATGCTTTTAATATGGTTTATCAATCGTTCCTCATTCTCCTTTTCTTGTCATATTATCTGTCCTCTCTCCCTTTATTCTCAGGTGTCGAGAGTCCTGGAGGACTTGATGGGGGATGTGTGTCAGCCATTTTACCACTCACCACTGGGACTGGAGATCATCTCCTCCCAGAGAAAGTCTCTCAGGGTACTCTCAATCACATAGATTTTCCTCTCTTTCTTTCCTTTTGCATAGTTTATTTTTCTTAATTTCCCTCCATTTTCTCCTTGTATTCACTCTTTGTGGGATTTGTACTTTGATATGTGTAAATTAAATTCCTTATTTGGTCCAAGATACTTCAATTCTTTATTGAAATCTCCCCCTCACATCATCTATCTCTCTCTCCCCCTCTCACCGTCCCCCTCTCTCTTTCTCTCAGCGTGTGAGTAAGTTGTTGCGGGGCGACTGTGGGTACCGGGGAGAGCGCTGTCTCTTTCCCTGGGCTAGTCTCTTCGTCTGGGCTGTGCTGCAGAACCGCAACAACATGGCTGTCTTCTTCTGGGAGATGGCTGGCGAGTCTGTCCTCAGTGCTCTGAGCGGCTGTAAGATCCTACGGGAGCTGTCCAAGCTGGAGAGCCAGACGGAGACCAAGCTGGCCATGAAGGAGCTAGCGCAGAGGTTCGAGAACCTGGCTCACGGTGAGACGAGAGGATAATCTTTATTATAGAAACATGAAAAGTGATAATGGAGAGGGTGTTATGTCATTTCGTCCATAATATTATAAAGGTTGAAAAGCGGAAAACCTGGTGTAGTGGTAACACTCCACGCTCTCATCTCACATGCGACTCCCCGCCGGAGACCAGGGGCACTATTTTAACCACCCTAACGCAATGGTAAATCTAAGCGCTGTTGGTAGCGCTATAATGTAGGTTCGGGGCTGTGCCAGAAATATTGTTGCTATTTTCACAATCATAATTATGGATGCAGTTGCTGAAGGTGGTGTGAAAGGGCTGGGTTTTGATAGCCAAGAGGAATGCAAGGTGATTTGTTTTAGCTTTCTTTTTGCAGACTATCAACAGTAGCTTGGCCCCTTACTGGCCAATCAGAACCTGCTCCACGGCTAAATAATGTGGTTGCTTTAAGTTTGTATTTACGGTCTTTCATGTATTGCGTTATCATCAGCTCCAATTTGAATGTTAGTCTGTTATAGCCTAGTTCGTTAAATAGCCTGCCCCATATTTGCAAAATATATTGAACATCTTTGCAGTCCACGTTGTTCTAATTGTATTGCTTCAATTTGGAAATACATTGTTAAACATATGCTATAGCATTCGCACTGATATATGGGCTAGGCCTACTGTAAATTGCAGTCTGTGAACATGCCCAACGTAGTCAATGAGCAAGATTAAATTC
The DNA here is from genome assembly GCA_030435695.1 of Brachymystax lenok tsinlingensis. Lineage (NCBI taxonomy): Eukaryota > Metazoa > Chordata > Actinopteri > Salmoniformes > Salmonidae > Brachymystax > Brachymystax lenok. The sequence continues at coordinate 29,264,706 of CM059780.1, forward strand.
GCTAGGCTATTGATAAGGCCTAAAAAGACAGTGTATAATTCTAATCAAATTGTAATAAAAACAAAACAAAAACTTGTTTTAAATAGGCTAAATACAGTTACAGGCACCATAATTGTTCCCCTTGGGCGTATAATTCAGACAAGGCAACTTGCTCTAAAATATAATGTTTTATAAACATTGGAACCATCTTACAGATCGCATACACAATTCTCCAAAAGTTGCATTGCATGCTTGCCACGGACGTTCTCACCATAAAACCAGAACGGTAAATCATGTTCGGTTTTAATGACGTTTTAAAAATGTCAAATGTAATGATATCATAAAATTGCTGTTGAACCAGCCTTCGTTATAGTAGGCCTAAGATAAGGATAGCCTACAGAGAGCTTGGATTTTGAACATATGAAATGGAAAACAAACAATTGTTACAGGAAAATAACTTCTAAATACAAGGTTTACCAATATTCACAGATCTCGTTTCATGATGGGCATGGACACATGTAGCCTATATCATGGAGGGGATCTGGATCTGCATCGCTAAAATAATGTAGGCCTTTTAATCCGTCTCTGTAGATGTATTCAGTAAGTGTTACCAGAGCAGTGAGAGTCGCTCCTTCACCCTGCTGATCAGGAAGTCTCCCGTATGGGGAGGGACCACCTGTCTAAAGATGGGCATGGCCGCCGACGCCCGCCTCTTCTTCAGCCACGATGGAGTGCAGGTCGGTCTGTCTGTCTGGCTGTCTGGCTGGCTTGTCTGTATTGTCTGTCTGTCTACTTGGCTGGGCTATTCTGCCTTCTAATTAAACAAAACATTTCAACCTGCGTATTCTTTTCACTGTCTGTAATCATATTTCACTTCGTCTTGGATGCTCCAGTGCATAGAATGTAACCATGTACATTTTGAAGTTGTATGCAGGAGCATAACGTGATATCATAGGCTTCGATAGATTTGATAAATTGCAAACGTAGACATCTCTATGTGCCTCCCCTCCAGTCTCTCCTGTCTCAGATCTGGTGGGGGGATATGAAGAGGAGCACAGAGGTGTGGAAACTCCTCCTCACCTTCTTCTGTCCCGTTCTGATGTACACCCAGCTCATCTCCTTCAGGTACCTTTAGTGCCTCCTCCACATCCCCATCTGTCTGGGAGTGTCTGTTTTTCTCACCCAGATTAAGCCTAGTCCTTGATTAAAAGTGAATATCAATTTGTGTTTTAAAAACTCTTTCTGTGCTTTTCTTTCTGCTTCTCCCTCTTATCACTAGCGATGTGTGGGATTAATTCGCTGATTACGTAAATCATGCACTGATGTCAATGGTTAGGGTTTGGCCCTCAGTACCTTAGTTTCAAAGTTATTTATGCTTTAAACTCTGTCTTTCACAGGGAATTGGAGGAGCCGGGGAAGCCTGATGAGGTTGCACAGGGTAGAGACAATGACAGCCTTTATGGAGAAACAATTTTCTCCTTCTCTGACATCAAGCACATGTAACTTTCCCTCTAAAAACCCAATTACATTGTAGTGTGTGTGTGTGTGTGTGTGTGTGTTAAATTGTGTACATACTGTATGTCTCACCACGTTTGCTTTCTTGTCTGTGTTGTGTGCACCTGTTATGTGTTTGCATGTAGATATACCTACTATAACATTTGTTAATATGCAAGTATGCAGTGTTTTCCACTAGTTCTGGTTGTTGGCTATACAGCTGATTACAGACTCATTTTCAGCTGGCTACTTTTTCCATTTAAATTAATTAGGCTACTTCTCAATTCACTAGTCAGAAAAAGCTCTGTGGAGCCCTCTCCCACTAGATTGAACGGTATGCATCTAATAGCTCCTGAGTGGCGCAGCAGTCTAAGGCACTGCATCTTAGTGCATCTTAGTATGCCGTCATTGTAAATACAAATTTGTTCTTAACTGACTTGCCTTTTTTGTTAAATGCGATCTGTCAGTCACAAAGTGAGCGATTAAAGGGAAACTACTGGTTTGACAGTCTGCTCTCACTGGGCACACACTGGTTTATTCAACTTTGTTCCCACATAATTTCACGGAAATTACGTTGAACCAACATGGAATAGACATTGAATTGACGTCTATGCCCAGTATGCTGTCTGTCCCGCCTCCCGGTACCTGGTAACCTGTTGTGTGTGCTGTGGTTGCAGTTGAATTTCTTAACACGGAGGGACAGAGCATGAATTTGTCCGTCCCATATAATTTCAGTGAATTTGTACGTCCCATATAATGTGATAACGATGAGTCGAAATCCACTTTGGCTATTGTTTTCTGGCACGTTCATTTATTTTGTTTTGCGTGCAGGGCCTGCCATTAACGATGGCCCACTGATCTGGGGCCAGTCAAAACATGCTGGGCCTGTGGATCTCATCAGCCACTGGCCCGACATGCTATTTGTATTTGAGCAATATGATTGGCCGTTCATTCAAGCACCACCACGCTCGCGCGAGTCACAAATTCTTGAACAGTACAGAAGTTTATGCCTTCACACAGCACACGCAAGCTGTACAGAGCAAAAAGAAGCACCCATCAATCTACTCTCTGAGTTGAGTTATTTGAGATAAAGTGATTTTCAAAAGTAAACCTTCAATGGTGAACGTACTAGCAATATGCTGGCTACTGTTGATAGTCTGCAAAAAGAAACCTGAAAAAAACACCTTGCATCCCTCTTGGCTAGCCTACTGTGGCCATGTCAATATCTTGTTTTATATATACATCTTAAAAGGGGCAGTATCCTATTTTCAAATCTTCTCAGAATGACATGCTTTGTATACAAAAATGAATGGAATTAATACAATGCAATTCTGAAGGATAGAGTAATGACTTGCATTGCTAAATTATATTACACAGCTTTTTAATACATAATAATAACCAAAGGTAGCCAATAAATAGCTGAATATAGAGAGAAAGCTGTCCAATCTATAGGCCTTGCATGACCCCAATGCATTTAAGAACTACACCATGTCTGGGACAGTAGAAATTCTGTTTGGGCCTACTGGCCCGACCGGGCCATTGATAAAAAAGTTCACGTTGGACCCTGGCGTGTTTCAAATGCAGCCATGGAGGTTGGCACATATGCTATTTACTCTGCTTTGATTGACGAACAGCAAGCTTGACTAGTTTCTTCTAAAAGTTGTGAACTGACTGAATAAAGTCGATCTCGTATATCCTTGCCGTTCATAAATCATACAACGCAGTTATATGTCCATGGTATCGCATCAGGACAAGTGAACTAAAGATGTAAATGTAACTTTTTTTCACATTTTTCTGCCTTAAAATTAAATCTCACATAAATCTACACAACCTGAAAGAAAGTTATAGAACTCCGCCCCCCTGAAATATCATAATGGGATAAGTCTCCACCCCCCTGAGTTAATACACCCAAGTCTTAGGGCAATATATATCCAATGTTTTTGTCAAAAAATTGCTCAGCCTCAGCAAATTTGGTTAGGGATCAAATCATATCAAATTAATTTATTTGTCACATGCGCCAAATACAACATGTGTAGACTGAGACTACACCACTCAGGAACACTCAACACCTCTTGGAAAGCCATTCTGGTGTGTATTTTACATAACAACTTGTCTAATTGTCCTGAAGAAAAATAAAACCCTTCTGAGAGTTAGGTTTTATCCTAACAAACTCCCCAGTCCATGTCGGTGACAAGCTTTCTCGTCACCGACATGGACAGCTGTTATTGGCAGTGTATTGTTCGTTTTTTTTATCCAAAACTAACAATACACTGTATTAATACAGTTTCATTAATTTAAACACAATACACAACAAATTCAATGACGTATTCAATATTTTCGCTGTGAGTTTCGGATGGAATCAAGGCATTAGAATGTACCAAAGGATAGAAAAATACAGCTTGTTCTGCAAAAATCAAATAGGCAATTTTTTTTGTTTGGCTGGCTACTCCATGTGCTCGTGGAAAACACTGAGTATGTGAATGGACATCAATGTAATGCCTCATTGCAATATTATATTTTTACTTCAGTGAACATCATACACATGGTCCTAATAGTCCCAGAAATCATCTAAAAGGTGAGTAAAATATTACATTCCCTCATATCTCCATTTCCCAATTTTCTCTAATTTCCCTCACTTCTTTTTAGTTGAAGATAGAGCTCCATACACTCATCAGCACACTTCAGTTCAGAATGTTGTCTAGCAGGTTGCAACATTCTGCATCACGCTATTGTCTTAAAGAGTCTGTCATATGCCTGAAACAGGTCTATTGGTTTTGTAATGGTACAGTAGTACTGGATATAAATGTATGTGTACATTGTTACTTTATGTAAATGAGTGTGCAGTAGTTCGTATTTATATGTACATCTTTCTCTGTTTATTCAGGCACGCCCAACACCCCACCTAAACGGCCTTTCGTGGTTTCCCGATGGCGGCAGTTTTGGTTCGCACCCGTCACTTCCTTTTTAGGCAACGTTCTGATGTACTTCCTGTTCCTTCTGCTGTTTGCCTACGTGCTATTGGTGGACTTTAAGCCGCCGCCCCCGCGAGGCCCCGCTATCGCCGAGTGCGTGTTGTACTTCTGGGTGTTCACCATCGTCTGTGAGGAGATCCGAGAGGTGGGAAGAGAATGACTGAAAGAAGTGTTTCTCAATCCTGGTCTTGGAGACCCAAAGGGGTGTACATTTTTGTTTTTGCCCTTGCAGCACTCACACTTCTTTCAACTAATCAACTCATCATCAAGCATTTAGTTGAATCAGGTGTCTTAGTGCTAGGGCAAAAAAAATGTGCACACCTTTCGGTCACCAGGACCAGGATTGGGTACCTAGGTCCAGGATACACTGCATTCTTATTGCCCCTGCATAAGAAAATAGCCTGCAGTTGGCTTCAAAGGCAAAAACCCTAACTGATATACTGGTGTAGTGTAATGTGTACAGTGTCTACATATGTAATGTTTATACATTATTAACTCTTTATGGCACTTTTAATGCTTGTAAGACTTAATTTAGCTAACTGGCAATATCGATTAGCAATTAGCTATCTAAAGCTAAAGAACGTACGCACATCTAGGTACTTTCCGCAGGTGCTAGAGTTCTAGGCAAACTCATGGGAAACAGAAAGGAGAACGCCGCACACTGCTGCTCAAGCTCAACGGGGGTTATTTATTAACAACGTTTCGACCCTTGGGTCTTCATCAGGCATCCATATCCCAAGTGGGGGTGGAAGGTCCTATATATAGGGGCAGTGACATCACCTCCTGAAACAGGAGGTAAAATAAATTAATAACACGTTTCACAATATTAACATTCAATGTATCAAAATATATGATCATACACAGGGAATGTGATCAATATTTACAGTAATATACAGACAATATTCAATTAGGATAAAAAAAACACAATTTACACATATTGAAACAATAAAAACGGTTTCAAGTCAAACTCCTCATTAAGGCCAAGAGGAGACAGTGTGTTGAGTTTTCTCTCGATCTTCCCTCCCCTGTGTGACATCTTGACCATTTCTATTCCAATGTATCACGGAGAGCTAATAGGATGTCCAGCTTGTACAAAATGAGAAGCAACCAGATTTGTTGTCTCACCTGTCCGTATATTGCTGCAGTGCTCACTGATCCGTGTCTTAAGGCTTCTGCGGGTTTTCCCTATGTAAGACAGACCACAAAGACATTTCAACATGTGAATAATATTGGTGGAAATGCAGTTAATCAGGCCCTTGATCTTAAATCTTTGTCCTGTGCGGGGGTGGGTAAGTTAGTTTCATTTGACGTAAAGCTGCTTTGAGCACATTGGCCACATTTGTAATTACCCTCTGGAACCTTGTCCAAAAAAGTGTCCCTTTTCTCTGGTGGGTAATCAGATTTAACCACAATATCTCACATTTGGGGGTCTTTTAAAAACCATACATATTTAAAAATGGGTTTCAATTGTGGGTCAGTATCAATAATGTACCAGTGCTTCCTGATAATGTCCTTAAATGCCTTCCCCAATGGTGAGTATTGGGTAAAGCATGATGGGACATGTTCTGCTTTTTCTTTTACTTTTGGTTGAAGGCTTTCCAACTGTGTTAAACCTTCAAAACGATCATTGGAATGTTTTACCCAATTGTCTTTGTACCCCCTTTCCTTAAATCTTTGTGTGAGGTCCGTGGTCTGTCTCTGATAAGAAGCATCAGAGCTGCATATTCTTCTGAGACGACTGAATTGACTTATAGGGAGACTTTTAATAAGTGGACGTGGATGAAAGCTGTCACCTCTAAGGAGGGTATTCCTGTCCGTAGATTTCCTATAGAGATCTGTAGAGAGGGTGGGTTTGTCGTTAATAACCATCACATCAAGAAAACTGATTTGTGATAGGTCATAATTAATGGTGAAGTGAAAGTGTTCATTCATAGTGTTTAGATAAGCATGGAAATCCATGCTAGATATAGGTTAGCATAATTAGACGCTATAGTGCTCCCCATCGCTGTCGCTTTGGTCTGGAGGAAGAAGTCTCCTCTGAAGAGAAAATAGTTGGAGTTTAGTACCAGTTCAGCCAAGTCCACAATACAATTGGTGCTGGGTAGAGCATTAGGGGGACGTTCATTGATGAAGAACTTGAGGGTCTCTAGGCCGCCCTGATGGGGGATGTTAGTATATAGACTGGTAACATCAAAAGTACACAGAATATAATTTTCAGGTATATGGTCCACAAAATGGTCTACAAAGGTAGAGATATTCTCTGACAGAGATCCATTACTACTCACAATGGCCCTGCCTGGTATAGGTGGTGTCATGCTCTTGTGAATTTTGGGTAGAGCGTATATGACGTGTAGTTGGGCAGTCAACTTTCATAAACTCAAATTTGGTCTTTGTAATTTCCCCTTCATTCAAACATTTTGACAATTTATCGTGGATCAGAGACTTGAATTGATTAGTAGGGTCCTTTGGGAGTCTTTTGTAAAATTCATCATCACTAAGTTATCTCAGAATTTCCTTTTCATAGTCTGCTGCATTTAGTATCACAATTTGCACCTCCTTGATAGTCTATAACTGTATCAAAGTCCTTGGCCTCTGTTGGGACAAATGATAGTCCCTTACCTAGGCCAGATGTATCAGACACATACCTGTTGGACAGGTTTATTACTGTGTCTTGCTCCGTGTGTGGGGCTGGGATTTCGGGTGTTGCCGTCTTCGTACGTAGTCCTCTGCTGCATTTCTTGCGGGGACGCAGGGAGGGCGGTGGTCGTGATGACAACCTATTCGATGACGTCGTCGTGATGCCGGCCTATTCGATGACGTCGTCGTGATGATGGCCTATTCGATGATGCCGTCAATCAGGATTCTCCTCTTGGCCTTAATGAGGAGTTTGACTTGAAACCGTTTTTATAGTTTAAATATGTTTTATCCAAATTGAATATTGTATGTATATTACTGTAAATATTGATCACATTCCCTGTGTATGATCATATATTTTGAAACATTGAATGTTAATATTGTGAAACTATGTTGTACATTTTTTTTACCTCCTTTTTCAGGAGGTGATATCACTTAGTACCACCTTCCTCCCCCAACTGGGATATGGATGACTGATGAAGACCCAAGGGTCGAAACGTTGTTAATAAAGATCACCTGGGAGCATGTGCTGCAGCGTTTTCCTTTCTGTTTTTCAATTAGCTATCTACGCTCACCCTGGATGACTTCTACTTACTTACAGTACCTATATGTTCTGACTGGAGGTAACAGTGTTTGATTGACCCATGTCTTCTCTTATCCCAGACGTTCTTAGTGGGCAGCATGATGTGGCGTCAAAGGATGAGGAAGTACGTCCAGGACGTTTGGAACAAGTGTGACCTCATCGCCATCATACTCTTCATCATAGGCCTCACCTGCAGGTGGGAAACAAGATTTCACAGCAGCCTCTTATGTCATAACTGCATGGTCCAGAGATACAGTTGAAGGCGGAAGTTTACATACACTTAGGTTGGAGTCATTAAAACAAATTTCTTGTTAACAATCTATAGTTTTGGCAAATTGGTTAGGACATCTACTTTGTGCATGACACAAGTAATTTTTCCAACAATTGTTTACAGACAGATTATTTCACTTATATTTCACTTATAATTCACTGTATCACAATTCCAGTGGGTCAGAAGTTTATATACACTAAGTTGACTGTGCCTTTAAACAGCTTGGAAATTCAAGAAATGGCTTAAGAAGCTTCGGATTGGCTAATTGACATAATTTGAGTCATTTGGAGGTGTACCTGTGGATGTATTTCAAGGCCTACCTTCAAACTCGGTGCCTTTTTGCTTGACATCATGGGAAAATCAAAAGAAATCAGCCATTACCTCAGAAAAAAATACTGTAGACCTCCACAAGTCTGGTTCATCATTGGGAGCAATTTCCAAACGTCTGAAGGTACCACGTTCATCTGTACAAACAATAATACCCAAGTATAAACACCATGGCACAACGCAGCCGTCATACCGCTCAGGAAGTAGACACCTTCTGTCTCCTAGAGATGAAGGTACTTTTGTGCGAAAAGTGCAAAACAAATCCATAACAACAGCAAATGACATTGTGAAGATGTTGGAGGAAACAGGTACAAAAGTATCTATATCCACAGTAGAACGAGTCCTATATTGACAAAACCTGAAAGGCCGCTCAGCAAGGAAGAAGCCACTGCTCCAAAACCGCCATAAAAAAGCCAGACTACGGTTTGCAACTGCACATGGGGACAAAGATTGTAGTTTTTGGAGAAATGTCCTCTGATCTGATGAAACAAAAATAGAACTGTTTGGCCATGATGACCATCGTTATGTTTGGAGGTAAAAGGGGGAGGCTTGCAAGCCGAAGAACACCATCCCAACAGTGAAGCACGGGGGTGGCAGCATCATGTTGTGGGGGTGCTTTGCTGCAGGAGGGACTGGCACACTTCACAAAATAGATGGCATCATGAGGCAGGAAAATTATGTGGATATATTGAAGCAACATCTCAAGACATCAGTCAAGAAGTTAAAGCTTGGTCGCAAATGGGTCTTCCAAATAGACAATGACCCCAAGCATACTTCCAAAGTTGTGGCAAAATGGCTTAAGGACAACAAAGTCAAGGTATTGGGGTGGCCATAAGAAAGCCCTGACCTCAATCCTATAAAAGATTTGTGGGCATAACTGAAAAAGCGTGTGCGAGCAAGGAGGCCCACAAACCTGACTCAGTTACACCAGCTCTGTCAGGAGGAATGGGCCAAAATTCACCCAACTTATTGTGGTAAGCTTCTAGCAGGCTACCCAAAACGTTTGACCCAAGTTAAGCAATTGATAGGCAATGCTACCAAATACTAATTCAGTGTATGTAAACTTTTGACCTACTGGGAATGTGATGAAAGAACTAAAAGCTGAAATAAATCATTCTCTCTACTATTATTCTGACATTTCACATTCTTAAAATAAAGTGGTGATCCTAACTGACCTAAGGCAGGGAATATTTACTAGGATTAAATGTCAGGAATTGTGAAAATCTGAGTTTAAATATATTTGGCTAAGGTGTATGTACACTTCCGACTTCAACTGAATAGGCCCTGTTTGAATAATACAAAAATACACCCTTCCTTCTTTCCTTGAGGAAATCGCTGATCTCATACAGTAAGATTGGTAAAAGCAATGGGGTGGACACCATGTTTGAACTTATCATCTCACTTATAGGCCAGGTTACCTAAAGAAAAAGACGAAGGAAGGATTCATTTTTAAGGTATACAAACATGGCCAATGTCTAACAATATAAACTGAGAGTTATCAGTTTGTTGTCATCCTTCATGCTATCATTCTCTGATCATGGGAAAAAAATACAACAGGCCTGTATTCACAAGTGTTGCTGATTATAGGATAAATGTAGCCTTTCAGACCATAATGATTAAGATTATGTGGACGGGGTGAACCTGATCCTTGATCAGCACTCCTACCCTAAAACGGGACCGTTTCTTCATATGGACATTCATGGTCAATAGAGGGTTATTTTGTCCTTGGGACCAAATTATACTCCCACATGGTTCAGTGTGCTATGAATGCTGAATTCCAAATCAAGCGAACACTCCCTAGACTTTCCTGCAGATATTAGAGGAATGGTTAGGTTGAAGCAATATAATAATTGCTTCACCTTCTCCTTTGATAGGCTAAGTGGAATTTCCACCATATTGCTTACACCTATCCATTATTTTCTGCTTTACAGGAGTGCCTTGGTGTATTTGGAATTAAACACCACTCTTTTCATCTGAACAGGGTCATATTCATTTGTTCACACCTTAGGAAAACTTAACTTATTTGACAAGTTCAGATTGTTCAGGTAGGTTTCTTCCGTTCGGTGCCTAATGAATACGAACCAGGGGTCAAACTGTTTTCTTATGTTAATAATGATAGCCTTTGACTTAATTTCTTTATCAGCACTATCATGTGTGATTTACATGTAAGCAGATTTTGTATAATTAATATTATAGCAACGTATCAAAGATGCAGACAGTGTTGGAAGTAACAAAAGTCTATTACTAGAACATGGGACAGGCAAAATGACAGGTCAAGCAGAGGTCGGTAATCCAGATCAGAGTCCAAAAGGTACAGAACGGCAGGCAGTCTCAGGGTCAGGGCAGGCAGAATGGTCAAAACCCGGGAAAACTAGAAGATAGGAACTAGAAACAGACAGGAGCAAGGGGAAAAACATTGGTAGGCTTAACGAACAAAACAAACTGGCAACAGACAAACAGAGAACACAGGTTTAAATACACTGGGGATAATGGGGAAGATGGGCGACACCTGGAGGGGTTGGAGACAAGCACAAAGACAGGTGAAACAGATCAGGGTTTGACAGTAACCCCTCTAGGGGCGCAACCTGGCGTCCTACCTGGGCGCATTCCTGGTCATCAGCGATGAGGTCTGGTTCCAGGATGTCCCTAGCGGGGAACCAGTACCTCTCCTCCAGGCCGTAACCCTCCCAGTCAACCGAGTACTGGAATCCCCTACCCGAGGTCGAACCTTCAGGAGACGCCTCACCGTGTACACCGGTTGGCCGTCAATGTGACGGGGGAGAGTGGTGGGCCTGGAAACAGGAGACAAAGGGCTGTGAGACATGGGTTTGATTCTAGACACATGAAAAGTGGGATGTATATGGAGGGTACGGGGCAACGTAAGACAAACAGCAGAGAGGCTATTGACCTTGGAGATGGGGAAAGGGCAGATAAACGCGGGGGAAAGTTTGCGGGACCACCCGGAGGGGCAGATCCCAGGTGGACAGCCATACTTTCTGCCCGAGACAGGCAGGGGAGCCAGGGTCCGGTGGCGGTCCACTTGTCAATACCTGGAGGGTATTGGTGGCAACCCTCTAGGCCAAGGTGGCGAAGTAATTACAATATAGCAATTAAACACTGGAATAGTAGATGTGCAGAAGATGAATGTGCAAATAGAGATACTGGGGTGCAAAAGAGCAAGATAAATAAATAAATACAGTATGGGGATGAGGTAGTTGGATGGGCTATTTACAGATGGGCCATGTACAGGTGCAGTGATCTGTGAGCTGCTCTGACAGCTGGTGCTTAAAGCTAGTGAGGGAGACAGGAGTCTCCAGCTTCAGTGATTTTTGCAGTTTATGCCAGTCATTGGCTGCAGAGAACTGGAAGGAAAGGTGGCCAAAGTAGGAATTGGCTTTGGGGGTGACCAGAGAGATAAACCTGCTGGAGCGCGTGCTACGAGTGGGTGCTGCTATGGTGGCCAGTGAGCTTAGATAAGGCGGGGCTTTACCTAGCAGAGACTTGTCGATGACCTGGTGCCAGGGGGTTTGGAGACGAGTATGAAGCGAGGGCCAGCAACGATAGCGTACAGGTCGCAGTGGTGGGGCTTTGGTAACAAAACGGATGGCAGTGTGATAGACTGCTTCCAATTTGTTGAGTAGGATGTTGGAGGCTATTTTATAAATGACATCGCCGAAGTCGAGAATCGGTAGGATGGTCAGTTTTACGAGGGTATGTTTGGCAGCATGAGAGAAGGATGCTTTGTTGTGAAATAGGAAGCCGATTCTAGATTTAATTTTGGATTGGAGATATTAAATGTGAGTCTGGAAGGAGAGTTTACAGGGCAGGTGCGGGCAGTGATCGGTTGAAGAGCATGCATTTAGTTTTACTTGCATTTAAGAGCAGTTGAAGGCCACGGAAGGAGTTGTATGGCATTGAAGCTCGTCTGGAGGTTAGTTAACACAGTGTCCAAAGAAGGGCCAGAAGTATACAGAATGGTGTGCTGTCTCTTTGGCAGAGGAGAGGAATGAAGTGGGCGGCTTCGGAAAACCGGTCCACTACTGTCAGGATGGCGGTGTTGCATCAGACGGGGAGAGACCCGTGAAAAAGTCCAGGGATATGTGAGACCAGGGACGGTGAGGGACAGGCAGAGGTTGAAGGAGACCAGCCGGAGCTTTTTGGGGATTCTTGTTCTGCGCACAGATCGTGCACGCCAGGAACCATGGTAGGCCACCAAAAGCGTTGTCGCACGAAGGCCAGGGTCCAACGGACGCCCAGGTGGAAGGCAAGCCTGGAGGAGGGGGCCCACTCCAGGACCGAGTAGTGGACCGCGTCAGGAACAAACGGCTGGGCTGGGAACGCTGCATCTCACGAACGTGCTTCCCTATTTCCAGGCACGAGGTGGGAAGGATGGTCTTGGGTTCCGGGGTAGTTCTTTGATCCCGGGCGATAGGAGAGGGAGAAGTTGAACCGGGTGAAAAGCAGGGCCCACCTAGCTTTCCTGGAATTGAGACGCTTGGCGGTGTGGAGATATTCCAGGTTCCACCCCCTCCAGCCAGTGCCTCCACTCCTTCAACGGCATCTTCACTGCGAGAATCTCAAGATTCCCCACATTGTAGTTCCTCTCCATGGCTTTGAGGCGATGGAAGATGGTGGCGCAGGGATGTAACTTGAGGTCCAGGGCAGAACCCTGGGACAGGACAGCCCACACCGACATCTGAAGCATCGGCATCCACCACAAACTGGCGGGACGAGTCAGGTTGAACCAAGATGGGAGCTGTGGTGAAACTGTGTTTGAGATCCTGGAACGCCTGGTCAGCAGCTGGGGACCACTTGAATGGAACCTTGGGAGAGGTGAGTGCAGAGAGGGGGGAGCCGGATAATGCGACGATAAAAGTTGGCGAATCCCAGGAAACGTTGCAGCTGCACCCTGGACGTAGGCTGGGGCCAATCCACCACCACTCTCACCTTCCCTGTCCACTTCCTGCAGCAATGGAGCGATGGAATTCGCACTTCTCTGCTTTCACAAAAAGCTGGTTCTCCACCAAGTGGTAAGCGTTCCATAGGTCCAGCTTGGAGAACACGGTGGCCCCATGGAGCGTCTCGAAGGCCGAGGAGATGAGTGGATGCAGGTAGCGGTTCTTCACCGTGATGTCGTTGAGGCCCCGATAGTCGTTGCATGGGCGCAGGGTTTTGTCCTACTTCTCCACAAATATGAACCCTGCGCAGGCGAGGGAGGCAGAAAGACGGATGAACCCTGCAGCTAGGGAGTCCTCAATGTCTCCATAGCTTTGGTCTCCGGACCCGACAGAGAGTACAGTTATCCCCGGGGCAGAGTGGTGCCTGGGAGAAGGTCAATCCTGCAGTAATGGGGTCGGTGCGGGGGAAGCGAAATGGCCCGGCCTTACTGAACACCCCCCGGAGGTCCAGGTAATCTGCGGGAATGGCGGAGAGGTCCGGGGCAACTTCCGAGCCCCCAGGAATATGTTCCGGGGAAGGCTGCGCTGACTTCATGCAATGAGTGTGGCAGAACAGACTCCAGCCCATGATGGCACCAGCAGACTAGTCAATAAGGGGATTGTGTCGCTGGAGCCAAGAGAATCCCAATACCACAGGAACCTGAGGAGACTTAAAAGACGAAAAGAAAGTTGGGCGCGCTCATGTTCTCGTGAACGTGCATGTTTGTTTACCTTTTTGCCCTTCCGGTAGTAATTCTCTCTCTCTAAGGATCCCCTCAGGGCTTTTTCCTCCAGACTCTTTCCAGAGACTGTTGACATCCAGTGGAAGCCATAAGTACTGCAACCTGTGTCCTATTCCCCATAGATTAATATTACATGGGCTTCAAAGTGAGAGTAAGGGAACAGAAAAAGAAATTCCGGACAGAAATATATCTGGTTTTTGCCTGCTATATCTGTTCTGGTATACCCACAGACTATATCTTAATGGTTTTATAAACTTCAGAGTGTTTCCTATCCAATAGTACTAATTATGTAAATATCCTAGTTTCTGGCCATGAGTGGCAGGCATTTAACTTTGGGCACGTCAGACAGGCGAAAATTCGGAAAATGGGACCCTAGCTGGAAGAGGTTAATGAGCAGGAATGGATAATCTCGCTGTGGTTCCCTGACACACGTAGGTTGATGGGGTTGGTATTGTGGGTGACCCGGCCAATAGAGCACACCTGTCCAGCGCTCTAACGTCCATGGGAATGGAGAGGGGCTGAGTGGGTTATGGACGCCAGGGTAGCGTCCATAAAGCTCTCATCGGCCCCAGAGTCGATGAGTACCCTGAGAGATTTCGATTGGTTCCCCGTCAGCAAAATGGCATGAAAAGGGGTGCGAGTAAGGGGAGAGGAAATGTTATCCGTATGGCCCACCCAGAGCCTGGTCTTTTAGTGGATAGGTGGAGACGAAATGACCAGTAGTCCCGCAATACAGGCAACTCTTAGTGTGAAGCCTGTATTGCCATTCGTCTGGAGACAGCCTAGCTCTGCCAAGTTGCATTGGGTCGGGAAGAGGTGAATCGGAAGACTTCTGAGACTCTTGGAGGAACTCTGATAGCCTCGGGTTCTCTCGTCAACGGAGCTGTCGGGGACTTCTGGGATGCCTCGGAGGCGAATCCTTGGGCGGTGAGTGAAATCAAATCTCCTCTCCTTCCTTTGTTCCCATAGTCGCCCATCCAGCTGAATGGTCAAGGCGATGAGCGAGTCGAGATCCGTCGGTAGTTCCCGAGCTGCAAGCTCGTCCTTTACTTCCTCCGAAACTCCGTGCAGGAACATGTCGAACAGCGCTTCCGGGTTCCAGGCACTCTCAGCTGGCAACGTGCGGAAATCCACTGCATAGTCTGCCACACTGCGGGAGTCTTGCCCAAGATGGAGTAACTTCTCTGCTGCCTTTCCCCCGGGCAATGGAGCATCAAAAACTTTCCTTACCTCTGCAACAAAGTCCTCCAGACTGAAGCATACGGCCGACTGTTGTTCCCATTCTGCCGTAGCCCAGGTGAGAGCCCTCCCGGACATTAGCTTGATGAGGTACGCTATCTTAGAGAGGTCAGAGAGGAAGGAGTTGGGCTGCAGCTCAATGATGAGGGAACAATGAGCGAGAAATGCCCGACAGGTGCCCGAAGAATCGTTCCAGGGGAGGTTAGCGGGGTTCTGGGAAACCGGAGGGGCGGCGCTGCTATCAGCTGGGTTACTGAGGGACTGGGAGGTTACCATCGTGGTAGGCTGCCTAACAAACAACCCGCAGAATTGCTCCAGCAATGTGTTCAACACTCGGCCATGGCGTTCGGCCAAGGACTGTAACCCTTCCATCAGACCATTGAGTAACTGCTTGTCCTTTCCAATGGTGGCTCCTTGGGAGGAGATGTCGTTGCTAAGCTGGTCCAAGTCTGCTGGGTCAGTCATGGCCAGTTCGTACTATCACGTTTTAGGGAAGACCCAGATGTAGACAGTGTCAAAGTAACAAAAGTTGATTACTAGAACGGGGCAGGCAAAACGACAGGTCAAGGGCAGAAGGATGTCGGTAGTCCAGATCAGAGTCCAAAAGGTATAGAACGGCAGGCCGGCTCAGGGTCAGGGCAGGCAGAATGGTCAAAACCGGGAAAAGTAGAAAACAGGAACTAGAAACAGACAGGTGCAAGGGGAAAACGCTGGTAAACTTGAAGAACAAAACAAACTGGCAACAGACAAACCTTGAACACAGTTATAAATACACTGGGGATAATGGGGAAGATGGGTGACACCTCGAGGGGGGTGGAGACAAGCACAAATACAGGTGAAACAGATCAGGGTGGGACAGCAATTGGTATTTTTATAAACTAGGGTACCAGTGAGGATTTCCCACACTGGACAACTTGTTACAGCTGTTGATAAGTCGTCGATAATAATCAGATTTTTTGGGGGCAGTGTAAGTTGTCGTTATATCATATATTAAGCATTAATCAGTTAAATTATACATTGTACTTGAACCCTGTGAAAATCCTGGATCTAGCTGTTGGACAGTTTTTTGTATAGAGATCTCAGAAATGCAGTGTAACTACGTAACATTTCGTGTCTCCTTATGTTACGGGGTGAAAACAGTTTTAATGGGCACACAAGTCCAAAATAAAAAATGTGATTGCAAAATAGAATGCTTCTAACAGAAATAGTCAACATACCTTGATACTCCTTGTTGGATCCAGCTGATATATTACATTTGGTATGGTTACATAAGACAGCCTGGTCAACCTGGTCTCAGAGCATTTCATATTATTCTGTATGTAAATCTGAGACACTCCATTTAGTATGATATGTTACGTTTCGTATAGTATGTATTAATTTGTGGATCTCCATCACCCTTTTAGTATGTTATATTAAGAATTCCAATTCGTTATGAATTAGCAAAATGTACAATATGTTACGAATTTGCCAAATGTAAAATATGATATGATATTGCAGAGCGTATGATATGTTACGAATTCTAGCTAGCTGGCTAAGGTTAGCTAGGCTAAGGACTAGGGTTAAGGTTATAAGTTAGGTTAAAGAGTTGGGGTTAGCTATAATATGTTAAGGTTAGGTTTAGCTAACATGCTAAGTAGTTGCAAAGTAGCTAAAAAGTAGTAAGTAGTCGAAAAGTAACTAATTAGCTAAAATGCTAAAGTTGTCTGTGATGAGATTCAAACTCGCAAACTCTGGTCTCATAGACTAGACATAACATAGTAAGCGAGACACTCAAATTAGTAGGATTTGTTAAATTTGGTATGGTTACACAAGACAGATGGTTACTAAAAAAGAAAGCAGGGTGGATGGGTGTGTGTATAACGTGAACATCTAGCAAACCAAACTTTGCAACTACTGAGCATGTTAGCTAACCCTTCCCCAAACCCTAAACGTAACCTTAACCCTTTTAGCTAACCCTTCCCCTAACCTTAACCCTTTAACCTAACTCTTAAACTTAACCATAACCTTAAACCTAACCCTTAGCGTAGCTAACCTTAGCTAACTAGCTAGAATTCGTAACATATAATACACTAGGCAAATTCGTAACATATTGTATGTTTTGCATTTAGTAACATATTGTACTTTTAGCAAATTTGTTACATATATATAAATTGTAATTCGTAACATATACGAAATGGGTGATGAACATCCACAAATTAATACATACCATACCAAATGTAGCATATACTATTGTAAATGGAGTGTCCGGTTTATGTACAGAATAATACTAAATGCTCTCCAGCAAATAATTTTCCAAATGACAGTCAAGTGAAGAACAGCTGTTGTGATAGAGCATGCAATGCAACAGCCCTTGTGCTGGAAAAAGGAATGTTCATGAGGAATATTTTGGTGTCTCATTTGTTAAACCAGAGAAAACAGATGTGCCTGGATCAATGTTGGATCTAATATCCCTAGTGAGAATTGATGTTGGTCATCTGTTGTTGTCTGCTTGATTTACAGCAAGGTCTCATTAGATTTAACAGAGAAAGAAAGCATCAAGGTATTGTGTTCATGTTTTCATATGTTTTTGTGCCTCGGATTGGACACTAAGTCTACTGTGCTCAATTGTGGAGATAGAATATTGCGCAACACCCAATGCTATTCCTACAAATTATTTTGTATATAATGACAACAAATGTCATAGCCTAGTGGCCTTATTCACAATATAATCTGGTAATGAAATAACATGGCAAATACATTTTGTTTTTAATGTTGCACCTGCAATTTTAAACAATACAAGGGGCTTGAGGTAGCCTACTTGATTTTGGAGCTTAGAAATTCAAGTACTGGAATAGGCCTACCTGCGTGAAAAGACTTTGTAAATATTGTAGGCAATTTATAAGTTCTGCTGTTCCCTTATAATTATCTGTGATTTCATCTTTGATCAGTTTTTGTGAGCAATTTGGCCACTTTTTTTTGATTCCCGCCGCTTCAATTGAAGGGTGTTGCGCTACTCTGTTGCGTAAAACCATGTGCTGTTATTATGAGGACGACAACATCTAATGTTGGCTTCAACTTTCCAACTTTCCATACAAATCCTTCCGCTTAAAAAGTAACCTGTTTTTTCATCACTTTATCATTATAAAAACAGTGAAGGTGAGATTCAAATGGTGTGATTAATGCTACCGCTATTCATGGCTTTATTATGTGTACCTGCTTCTGCCACATAGGCTACAGAAAAATCTTCACGCATGCATCCAGTCTATTTAGTCAGGCAATGTCCACATTATTCTTACATATTTTAGAATGTAATAATAATTTAAATATTAATACATTGGCAAAGCCCCCCATAAAAAATATTCTTAATGTGGTAATGGGCTACTGTTTTAAACAAAAATTACACTTTTTGCATGCTTTTTTGGGGGAGGGGGGTGGGGTTCTATTTTAGCCCCTATATGTACAAGTATATAAATTATACAAATGTATAACATTGAGGTCCTTGAAAATTACAATTAAGTGCTTGAAAAAGTCCCTGAAAAGTCTTTGAATTTGACTTGCCAATGTCTGTATGAACCCTGCTTTAACGGATGTATAGTCCAAGGCCTATGCTGTTGTATAGGTGGAGTTATGGGTCAATTTGCATATATTAACTTTTATTCCTCTAAGTACTCATGTGGAAATGCATATTTTTCTAATTATTTAGAAATGTTGATCCCAATGTCACACATTGGCCCAATTATTTATAGAAACACCCTAATATACTTACATTTGCTATTGTGTGTGTGCACGTGTGTGCGTGCGTTTGTGTGCATGTGCATACTTTACGTATATGTTTGTGTGTGTGCCACTGTGTCTGTCTTTGTGTGTTTGTGTGTATGTATGCATTTGTGTGCGTGGGTCAGAATGTTCCAGTGGTCCTATGAGTTTGGCCGAGCAGTCCTATGTGTGGACTACATGGTCTTCACACTTCATCTCATCCACATCTTCGCCATTCACAAACAACTGGGGCCAAAGATCATCATCGTCGGCAAGATGGTGAGACTTACTGAAGCAACAAAATGAGACATGGCTATGGCTGAGTTGTGTTCAGTTATTAGAAAAAAACGTTTTGGAATGGAAAGGTAATGTGTCCAATTAGTGGTTCGAGGTGTAAACATAAGCACATCCATAAAAACCTTTCTCAGGTGCTTGATCCGAGAGGATAACGTGGACCAAAAAATATAAATCTGCACACTGGTATGATGTTGGGTAGAAACGTTGCCCTTTTCTCATTTAACACTGTGGGACCATCATACCAACGTGTCCAATAAGAACACAGATTTACATTTTCCGTCACAAAACGTTTACCCACTGGGTGCCCTTCTGAACATTTTCTTGTTATCTGAGAGAAAGACTTTGGTAATGTTTGTAGTGCACATATTTTGACAGAATATAAGCTTTCTGCACTCCCCCTTGTCTCACTCAGTAACTTTCCATACACCTAGTTCTTATCCACCCTCCACTGACCCCCGACATATACATTCCTTATACATGTAAAGTAATCAATAAGTTCTAGTATGGTAACATGAATAATTATATTTCAAGCTAGAATCCAACAGTGATTATTTAGAGTTTATGCATAAGCAAAGTGCATTCAGAAATTTTTCAGACCCATTGACTTAAAAAAAATATGTTACATTCTAAAATGTATTCAATCGTTTTTTTCCCCTCATCAATCTACACACAATACCGCCTAATGACAAAGCAAAAACAGGTTTGTAGAATTTTGTGTAAATTCATAATTTTTAAAAAATTATACTGAATAATAACATTTACATAAGTATTCAGACCCTTTACTCAGTACTTTGTTGAAGCACCTTTGGCAGCCATTACAGCCTCGAGTCTTCTTGGGTATGACGTTACAAGCTTGGCACACCTGTATTTGGGGAGTTTATTTTCTACAGATCCTTTCAAGCTCTGTCAGCTTGGATGGGGAGTGTCGCTACACAGCTATTTTCAAGTCTCTCCAGAGATGTTAGATTGGGTTCAAGTGAAGGCTCTGGCTGGTCCAGTCAAGGACATTCAGAGACTTGTCCCGAAGCCACTCCTGCGTTGTCTTGTCTGTGTGCTTAGGATCGTTGTCCTGTTGGAAGGTGAACCTTCGCCCCAGTCTTGAGGTCCTGAGCGCTCTGGAGCAGGTTTTCATCAAGGATCTCTCTGTACTTTGCTTCGTTCATCTTTTCCTCGATCCTGACTAGTCTCCCAGTCCCTTCTGCTGCTGAAAAACATCCTCACAGCATGATGCTGCTGCCACAATGCTTCACCATAGGGATGTTGCCAGGTTTCCTCCAGATGTGATCCTTGGCATTCAGGCCAAGCATCACATCTGTTCAATCTTGGTTTCAACAGACCAGTGAATCTTGTTTCTCATATTTCTGAGAGTCCTTCAAGTACCTTTTGGCAAATTCCAAGCGCGCTGTCATGTGCCTTTTACTGAGGAGTGGCTTCCGTCTGGCCACTCTACCATAAAGACCTGATTGGTGGAGTGCTGCAGAGATGGTTGTCCTTCTGGAAGGTTCTCCCATCTCCACAGAGGAACTCTGGAGCTCTGTCAGAGTGACCATCGGGTTCTTGGTCACCTCCCTGACCAAGGCCCTTCTCTCTCGATTGCTCAGTTTGGCCGGGCGACCAGCTCTATCAAGTTGTAGAAACAACTCAAAGATGATCAATGGAAACAGGATGCACCTAAGCTCAATTTCGAGTATCATAGCAAAGGGTCTGAATACTTATGTAAATAAGGCATTTCTGTTTTTTGTTTTTAATACAGTTGCAAAATAATAAAAAAAACTGTTTTCCCGTTATTATGGGGTATTGTTTGTAGATTAATAAGGACATTTTTATTTAATCAGTTTTAGAATAAAACTGTAACATACCAAACTGGTGAAAAAAGGAAAGGGTCTGAATACTTTCCGAATGCATCAGTGGAGGCTGGTGACTTGAAAAATTGAGGGGGATGGGAGACCCACGGTATAGGTGCGGAACGCACAGAGACGACAGTGGGTTTTAAAAATCATCAAAGACTAATTATTTTAACCTAAAGCATTTAATAAATACATTTATAGTACAATATTATGAGGAATAGGAATGAGAGGGCTACTTACCCAGTGTTGGCATGGGGTCCCAGCAGTGATTGAATGAGGGTATGAGGCATGAGTTGAGGTGTTCAAAGGCTTGACTTCAGGGCAGAACAGGATTTGATTGGGAAGGAAAAAAATCTGTAAAACAACACGCTACACAGTTAGATAAAAGAGCTAAGAATGAGGAGTAAAATCACTGATGTGTAATAATGTGATTGACTATACATACAGTAATGAGAGAAAGTTGATACGAGTATTCCAAATCAATTGATAGGGGTATCCAAATCAATTGATACATGAAGTTAAACTCAGACATCTCAAAATTCACAAAGTCAAACAGAGACTGCGCATCTCACCCACTTGACACATCAAAGTAGTCCAAGAAACGTTCCTGAATAAAGCCCTGATCATCCACATACCTGACGATAACTGACAACTGTAAGCAGGGTGGTGGGGCAATTTCTACCCCCTGGGGCCTGGAGTTTTTTTCTTATCTGTTAACCTAACCAGGAAAACTCTGTATCCTATAATGTATGACAATGATTAATCAGTTGTTAAAAGGTTAAAACTCCTGTCCCTGGGGGGTAAGAAAACCTTGTCAAACTGCAGCAACCTTATTCTTGTTAATACAAATTATATTTAGACTAGATTAGGAGGGGGATTTCCTCTACCCAGACTCAGAGACAACAACTGATAGACAATAGAACTCACAGGGCTGAGCTTGCTTTATGCATGTATGCATCATGCAGGCCTATGCAACTGTAGGCCTTGTAAAAAATGTACTCACATCTGTCATCACTATTATGTTGATAGAGTAATTCCAGTTAATAATTTTGGATTGAAAAAGTATAGGCATCCTAGCCAGCCCAATTTTGAATATACACCAAATTTGATCACATTCACATTTTCTCCAGACAAAAATTGACCAATTAGTTACCCTGACCAAATGGACAGCGCACAGAAATTGTCTTGTTTTCATCCCATACAGCATGTCAGATCTCTAATGTTTAGGTGTAGCTAAGGCTGCTGCAACGTTTACAGGTGAAGTCGGAAGTTTACATACACCTAGGTTGGAGTCATTAAAACTTGATTTTCAACCACTCCACAAATTTCTTGTTAACAAACTATAGTTTTGGTAGGGACATCTACTTTGTGCATGACACAAGTAATTTTTCCAACAATTGTTTACAGACAGATTATTTCACTTAAAATTCACTGTATCACAATTCCAGTGGGTTAGAAGTTTACATACACTAAGTTGACTGTGCCTTTAAACAGCTTGTAAAATTCCATAAAATGATGCCATGGCTTTAGAAGCTTCTGATAGGCTAATTGACATCATTTGAGTCAATTGGAGGTGTACCTGTTGGTGTATTTCAAGGCCTACCTTCAAACTCAGTGCCTCTTTGCTTGACATCATGGGAAAATGAAAATAAATCATCCAAGACCTCAGAAAAATATTGTAGACCTCCACAAGTCTGGTTCATCCTTGGGAGCAATTTCCAAATGCCTGAAGGTACCACGTTCATCTGTACAAACAATTGTATGCAAGTATAAACAGCATGGGACCACACAGTTGTCATACCGCTCAGGAAGGAGATGCGTTCTGTCTCCTAGAGATGAACGTACTTTGGTGCGAAAAGTGCAAATGAGTCCAAGAACAACAGCAAAGGACCTTTTGACCTTTTGAAGATGCTGGAGGAAACAGGTACAAAGTATCTATATCCACAGTAAAACGAGTCCTATATCGACATAACCTGAAAGGCCGCTCAGGAAGGAAGAAGCCACTGCTCCAAAACCCCCATAAAAAAGCCAGACTACGGTTTGCAAATGCATATGGGGACAAAGATCGTACTTTTTGTAGAAATGCCCTCTGGTCTGATGAGGCAAAAATAGATGGCAGCATCATGGCAGCATCATGTTGTGGGGGTTCTTTGCTGCAGGAGGGACTGATGCACTTCACAAAATAGATGGTATCATGAGGAAGGAGAATTATGTGGATATATTGAAGCAACATCTCAAGACATCAGTCAGGAAGTTAGTTTGGTCGCAAATGGGTCTTCCAAATGGACAATGACCCCAAGCATACTTCCAAAGTTGTGGCAAAATGGCTTATGGACAACAAAGTCAAGGTATTGGAGTGGCCATCACAAAGCCCTGACCTCAATCTAATAGAAAATGTGTGGGCATAACTGAAAAAGCGTGTGCGAGCAAGGAGGCCTACAAACCTGACTCAGTTACACCAGCTCTGCCAGGAGGAATTCACCCAACTTATTGTGGGAAGCTTGTGGAAAGCTACCCAAAACGATTGACCCAAGTTCTTAAGTTGACAACATCCGGTGAAATTGGAGGGCGCGCAATTCAAATAAATAATCATAATATTAAACATTCATGAACATACAAGTATCTTATATCATTTAAACGCTTTAATTCTTGTTAATCTAACTGCGTTGTCCGATTTTCAATAGGCTTTACAGCGAAAGAATATCATGCGATTGTCTGAGGACAGCGCCACACATCAACATATTTTCAACCAGCACAGGCTTCACAAAATCACAAATAGCGATTAAATAAATCACTTTCTTTTGAGAATCTTCCTCTGTTTGCAATCCCAAGGGTCCCAGCTACAACATGAATGGTCGTTTTGTTAGATAAAATCCTTATTTATATCCCAAAAAAAGCAGTTTAGTTGGCACCATCAATTTCAGTAATCCACTCGTTCAACATCCAGACAAAGGAATCCAAAAAGCTACTGCTAAACTTCATCCAAACAAGTCAAACGACGGTTCTATTTAATCCTCAGGTACCCTAAAATGTGAATAAACTAATATTTCATACGGAAAGTAGTATGTTCAATAGGAAAGTAAAATTAGTAAGTGCGCTACTTCTTCCTCGCGCTCCAAAAGACAGATATTGTTCCTGTAGTCTCTATACAAAAACTCAAAATTCTTGCTTGTTTTTTAAGAAACAAGCCTGAAACAATGAACAAAGACTGTTGATCTAGTGGAAGCCATAGGAATTGCAATCTGGGAGCCGGAATAACATAGGACCCATATCTTTCCATTATAAGAGCCTGTGACCTAAAAAAAAAAGAATTTTAACAGTTTTAGAAACTTCAATGTGTTTTCTATCCAATGCTACCAATATATATATGCATATGCACAGAAGCATATCCTTGCTTCTGGGCCTGAGTAACAGGCAGTTTACTTTGGGCATGTCAGTCAGGTGGAAATTCAGGAAACTAGACCCTAGCCCTAAGAAGTTTTAAACAATTTAAAGGCAATGCTAACAAATACTAATTGAGTGTATGTAAACTTCTGACCCACTGGGAATTTGATGAAAGAAATAAAAGCTTAAATAAATCATTCTCTCTACTATTATTCTGACATTTCACATTCTTAAAATAAAGTGGTGATCCTAACTGACCTAAGACAGGGAATTTTTACTAGGATTAAATGTCAGGAATTGTGAAATACTTTAAATGTATTTGGCTAAGGTGTATGTAAACATCCGACTTCAACTGTATGTAATGAGTTTTTGCTGTTGTCTGTCTGGAGTGATTATGTGTTATCATCTTTGCTAAATAAATACCGGAGGAAAGTGGAAAGCTTACTTGAGTCAACCTATCTCTTTAATCTAACTTTTAATGCATGATGGGATGGAAGCTATCAAATCATTTTGAATTGATTTGGACATCCCAGAAAAGACAGTCGAAAGTTCCATGTTCAGCAAGTAACACATCATAACCTGCTATTACCTCTGCAAGCTCCTTGTAGTTACCCTTGTTAGCGGAACTGTCCCTCTCGTCGTGTCCTCTAAAAGCCAATTCTTGCATGCCCAAAAACGCAATGGTGTTGATATACCGCTTGAGAACGTCCCTGTTTCTTCTTACTTTCTCATTGTATTACACAGTTTCACCAACTC
Organism: Brachymystax lenok tsinlingensis; assembly: GCA_030435695.1. Classification (NCBI taxonomy): domain Eukaryota; kingdom Metazoa; phylum Chordata; class Actinopteri; order Salmoniformes; family Salmonidae; genus Brachymystax; species Brachymystax lenok. The sequence goes on from CM059780.1 coordinate 29,289,904, forward strand.
ACCAAGCTTCTCAACACATATTACGCCCCCATAATGCTCTGCAGCACAACCCCAATACAACACACTAGGTTCATTCTCTGAGACTAATCCTATGATTGGATGGGCAACAGTTGGGTCAGTTCATACTGCAAAAGCTTTGATTGGTTGGAGGTCGTCCACCGGAAGTGTTCATAATTACCATGTAGGTCTATGGAAGGGGGTGAGACCTACGAGCCTCCTAAGTGTTGTATTGATGTCAGTGTACCCAGAGGAGAACAGAAGCTAGCTGTCCTCCGGCTATACCATGGTGCTACCCCAAAGAGTGCTGTTGAAGTTGTTTTAATAAATTATTTGGTGACATATGAATATATTTAGTATAGTTTTATCTTAAAATGATTAGTGTTTGTGTTTCGCCATTTTTATCACATTTCACTGAGGAGGATGGTCCTTCCCTTCCTCCTCTGAGGAGCCTCCACTGTAATCCATGTTATATGTTGTGCTCTCCTATAGATGAAGGATATCTTCTTCTTCCTCTTCTTCCTGGGGGTGTGGCTTATGGCATACGGGGTGGCCAATCAAGCACTGCTGTACTCCTATGACCCCCGCCCCGCCTGGATCTTCCGGCGCGTGTTCTACAGGCCGTACCTGCACATATTTGGACAGGTCCCAGTGGAGGAAATAGATGGTATTGTGTGTGTGTGTGTGTGTGTGTGTGTAACACCCGTACAAATTATGTGTAATGCTTTCCAACTCAAAGCTGCCAAACTTTTCGATAATATCAGTATAAGATGAGTGGAAAAGTCTATAAACCTGTTCCTCTTGTCCTCCGTATTGTTTCTGTCTGTCTGTCTGCATGCCCGTCTGTCTGTCTATAGTGGGGAAGGAGTGGGACATGGAGTGCACTGACAATGTGACGCTGATCGAGGGAGGCGCGGAGCCCTGCAGGAGTCAGTATGCTAACTGGCTAGTGATCATCTTACTGGTCATCTACCTACTGGTCACCAACATCCTGCTCATCAACCTACTCATCGCCATGTTCAGGTAAAGGATGGACACTCTCTTTTCCCCCTTTCTCTATCTTTCTTTCTTCTCTCTTTTCTTTCTCTCTCTCTCCCTCCCTCCCTCTCACCTCCCTCCTATAAATCTATTCTGTCAATATAATTTTTACTGACATTTTCACTGTCATTTTCAGCTAAATACAATGCCTCGTATTTTGTCCATTGTGTACCACATCATGTTAATTATGAATCCTTTCTCTTCTTCCCATCTCCACACAGTTACACATTCTCCAAGGTGCAGGGCCAGAGCGACACCTACTGGAAGTTCCAGCGCTACAACCTTATTGTGGAGTACCACTCCCGGCCCTCCCTTGCTCCCCCCTTCATTATCCTCTCCCATGTTCACCTTTTTATCAAGAGATACATCCGCAAGGTACCCTCGGTCAAGATCCTCCATTTTGGTGAGAATTCAACCCAGGTATTCATTGAAAAGGAATTTTTATATCCTTACAATCACTATAGGATCTCTATTGATTAAAGGGGCAATCAGCAATTGCTACATCCATTTTTTGACATTTTTGCAATGATACATTGATTCTTGAAGAAGATAACTTAGAAATGCCTCATGAGCTTAGTTTAACAGTCGTACCCCATCAGAACAAAAAATATGTTTGTTTTACGCCAATGTTTATGAACAACGTAAATGTAAACAAACACTGTATAGCCTTAAAACATGGTTAAAATTATAATTTTTCATATCATGGATGGTCAGTCCTTGAAACCTTAACGTATGTGATCGTGTGTGTGTATGCATGTGTCTGTGCCTATGTTTGTGTTGCTTCACAGTCCCCGCTGTTCCATAAGGTGTCATTTTTATTTGTTTTTAAATCTAATTTTACTGCTTGCATCAGTTTCTTGATGTGGAATAGAGTTCCATGTAGTCCCATAGTCTGATCTGGACTTGGGTACTGTGAAGAGACCTCTTGTGGCATGTCTTGAGGGGTATGCATGGGTATCCAAGCTGTGCGCCAGTAGTTCAAATAGACAGTTCGGTGCATTCAACATGTCAATAACTCTGATAAATACAAGCAGTGATGAAGTCACTCTCTCCTCCTCTTTGAGCCAGGAGAGATTGACATGCATATTATTAACGTTAGCTCTCTGTATACATCCAAGGGCCAGCCATGCTGCCCCGTTCTGAGCCAATTGCAATTTTCCTAAGTCCCTTTTTGTGGCATCTGACCACACGACTGAACAGTAGTCCAGGTGTGACAAAACTAGGGCCTGTAGGACCTGCCTTGTTTATAGTGCTGTTAAGAAGGCAGAGCAGCACTTTATTATGGACAGACTTCTCCCCATCTTAGCTACTGTTGTATCAATATGTTTTGACCATAACAGTTTACAATCCAGGGTTACTCCAAGCAGTTTAGTCACCTCAACTTGCTCAATTTCCATATTATTCATTATGAGATGTAGTTAAGGTTTAGGGGTTAGTGAATGATTTGTCCCAAATACAATGCTTTTAGTTTTGGAAATATTTAGGACTAACTTATTCCTTGCTACCCATTCCAAAACTAACTGCAGCTCTTTGCTAAGTGCTGCAGTCATTTCAGTTGCATTTCAGTTGCTTCATTTCAGTAGTAGCTGACGTGTATAGTGTTGAGTCATCCGCATACATAGACATACGTGTGCTGGAAGTCTGTTTACTGTAAAATAGCATTGTATCTGGTCAAACACAATTTTTTCCAAACGTTTACTAAGGGTTGGTAACAGGCTGATTGGTCGGCTATTTGAGCCAGTAAAGGGGGCTTTACTATTCTTAGGTAGCGGAATGACTTTTGCTTTCCTCTAGGCCTGGGGGGGCACAATTTCTGGTAGGCTTAAATTGAAAATATGGCAATAGGAGTGGCAATATTGTCCGCTATTATCCTCAGTCATTTTCCATCCAAGTTGTCAGACCCCCGGAGGCTTGGCATTATTTTTTCACCTCTGCTTGTCTTTCATAATTTGGTCAGATATACTTGGATGTGTAGTATCAACGTTTGTTGCTGGCATGTCATGCCTAAGTTTGCTAATCTTTCCAATGTAAAAAAAATTGATGAATGAGCCATCTGATTCAATTTCATGAATTTAATTTTAGGTGCTCCAAAGCTTTTTACTATCATTCATTGAACCTTTGTTTCAAAGTATATTTTCTTATTTTTATTCAGTTTAGCCACATGATTTCTTAATTTGCAGTACATTTGCCAATCGGTTGTGCAGCCAGACTTTTTTGCCATTCCTTTTGCCTCATCCCTCTCAACCATACCATTTTTCAATACCTCATCAATCCACAGGGATTTAACCGTTTTTACAGTAATTTTCTTAATGTGTGCATTAGAAACTGGAATAAGCAATTTCATAAATGTGTCAAGTGCAGCGTCTGTTTGCTCCTCATTACACACCACGGACCAGCAAATATTCTTTACATCAACAACATAGGAATCACAACAAAACGTATTGTATGACCTCTTATACACTATATTAGGCCCAGCCTTTGGAACTTTGGTTTTCCTAGATATGGTTACTATATTGTGACCACTACATCTGATGGATCTGGATACTCTTTTCAAGCAAATTTCTGCAACATTAGTAAAGTTGTGATCAATACATGTTGATGTGCTGTTTGTAACTACCCTGTTAGGTTGACTGATAACCTGAACCAGGTTGCAGGCACTGGTTACAGTTTGAAGCTTTTTCTTGAGTTGGCAGCTTGATGAAAGCCAGTCAATATTTAAATCACCCCAAAAATATACCTTTCGGTTGATATCACATACATTATCAAGTATTTCACACGTTATCCAGATAATGACTGTTATCACTTGGTGGTCTATAGCAGCTTCCCACAATAATGGGCTTTAGGTGAGGCAGATGAACCTGTAGCCATATTACTTCAACAGTATTTAGGCAAAGACTAGAAGGAGTTTCCATATACCAGTAATTTCCTTTTAAAATCTGTGAAGGTAAGTGAACAAGCGCACACTTCGGGAGGCCATGTCTTCAGATGAGAGGCCTTGTCAGTGGCATATCTACCCATTCCAGTCACAAAATAAACCTTAGATATGAAAGGAGAGATCATTGGGACACAACCTCTGTGTCTGCCAGGGAGGTTAACATGCTAACTACTGTTTTCCTAGAGGAAAAAGAAACGCACACCTATTTAGGCGAAGTGCTGGCTAGCGGAGTGGAAAACTTGAAAATAAAGGAGAGCCGCACACTCTAGAAGCTCAGATGCAAAAATGTAATGTCCAACATTTCGACAGGCAAGCTGTCTTCATCAGGGTATAATCACAAACACTGCGGGGTGACTCGTTTATACAGTGTCAAAAGACACACACACACACACACACACAGGTGTCTGTAATCATGGCCAAGTGTGGCGTAATATCATTGGTTAATTCTCAAATATTAAAATGGCATACAAAGAACATACAAAAAACAAATAGATGGCATACTATCATAGATTCAATTTAGGCTACATAAACCTACAAACAATTACAATGGCAAAGTCACAATAATCACAAGAATGGCTTCAGATCAAAGTCTACGTTGAGACCGAAGGGAGCAAGGGTCTTTAAATTAAAGATCCAGGCAGTCTCTCGTTTTAACAATAAATTATCGAGGTCACCCCCTCTCCTAGGGGGGTGACATGTTCAATGCCAATATAACGCAGAGACGAAATCGAGTGGTTTGCTTCCAAAAAGTGGGCCCCAACTGGGTGAATCGAACTACTGGTTTCCTACCACAGGAGGTTGGTGGCACCTTAAATGGGGAGGATGGGCTCGTGATAAAGGCTGAAGCAGAATCAGTGGAATGGTATCAAATACATCAAACACTTGGTTTCCATGTGTTTGATGCCCTTTCATTCGCTCTGTTCCAGCCATGTTTATGAGCCATTCTCCTCTCAGCAGCATCCTGTGTTTCCTACCTCATGCTAAGCATCAGCACGACTAATACATTTTCCATCTCTGTTAGTATTGGAGCTGACGGAGAAAGCAGCTAACAGGTTAATGACATGGGAGGCCATTCAGAAGGAGAACTTCCTGACAGCCCAGAGCAAGATCCAGAGAGGGAGCGACTCTGAGAGGCTCAAACGGATGTCAGTCAAGTGAGTAAATCTTTACACCTGCCCTCCAGTTTGGATCCATCTCTCTTTCAGCATTTTTCTCTACCAATTTAACTACAGCCTTTTCTAGATAATGTGGATATTCATGGATATTATGAATATATTTATATTTACATGTTACAGTGTCAAAATAATATATTTTATATACTTTAATATACAATATGTACTGTAATATTTGTATTATATGATGTTGTAAGATCAGGTCCAAAATTATTGGCACCCTTGATAAAGATGAGCAAAAAATACTGTTTAAAATAGATAATACAAATACTGAGGCTGAAACTTGGCCGCAAGTAGATCTTCCAGCAAGACAATTACCCCAATGCACACATTAAAATCCACAAAGAAATTGTTATTTTACCACAAAATCAACATTTTGCAATGACCATCTTAGGCTCCGGTCTTGAACCCCATTAAAAATCTTTGTTTTGAATTGGAAGAGGGCAGTCCATAGGTGCAGATGGAAGGATTTCAAGGATCTGGAAAGTTTTTGTATGGAGTAATGTTCTAAGATCCCTCCCAATGTGTTCTCCAATCTTTTAAAACATTTTAGAAAAAAGCTCAGTGCTATTATCCAAGTTTAAAGTTTTATTATTCGTATGTGTGGGATACACATGATATACACCATCCAACTAAATGCTTACTTGCAGGTTCCTTCTCGACAATGCAACAACAATAAGAAATAATAAAATATAAGAATAAAAACAAAAGTAAATGACTCAGTAGAATATTTTTTCTGAGGATGGTATAATATTTGATTTATAGTCCAATATTTACACGTGTTTTGGGGAAGAGGGGATTGGGGGTAAAGTGTTTAAATTGTGCACTATTTAGCGATCATAATAAAAGTCTGGTAGTAGCAGTTGTGATGTGTGTGTGTAGCATTAATTTGTGTGTGTGAGTGCGCTAAGGTGCGGAGAATCAGAGCAGGTAATCAGTCCAGTTCAAGTGTTCACCAGTCTGATGGCTTGTAGATTGGCGTACCAGGCTGTGATGCAACCGGTCAGGACGTTCTCGATGCTGCAGCAGTAGTATTTGGAGAGGACCCGGGGTGGCATGCCAAATTTCTTCAGCCGCCACAACAGTGGTGGGGGTGTTGGTCCATGTCAAGTCCTCGTGATATGGTGGCAGAGGAATTTAAAACTGCTGACTATCTCTACTGCAGTCCCGTTGATGTGAATCGGGCATGTTACCTTCTCTGCTTCCTGAAGTTAACAATCAACTCCTTTGTTTTGTTGATGGTGACGGAGAGGTTGTTGTCCTGGCACCACAATGCCAATTATTTTACCTCCTCCATATAGGCTGACTCATCATTGCAGGTTAACCATGGTGTCATCAGCAAACTTGATGATGGATTTGGTGTCATGCAAAGCCACGCAGTTGTGGGTGAATAGGGAGTACAGCAGAGGATTGAGGACACACCTCTTGAGGGCCCTTGTGTTAACAGTCAGTGTGGAGGAGGTGTTGTTGCCAATCCTCACAGCCTGAGGTCTGCCTGTCAGGAAGTCCAGGATCCAGTTGCAGAGGGTGGTTTCCAGACCCAGGGCTCTGAGCTTGGTGTCAAGCTTGGAGGGAAAAATAGTGTTGAATGCTGAACTGTAGTAAATGAACAGCATTATCACATAGATGTTCCTCTTGTCCTGATGTTATGGAAATGGCATCTTCTGTGGATCTGTTGGAGTGGTAGGCAATTTGGAGTTTGTCTAGTGTGCCTGGCATGCTGGCCTTGATGTGGGCCTTGCAAGGTGAGGTACAGATGTAGGATAAGCCAGTTTGCCACAGAAGGAAAATAATCTTGCAGCAACAGGAATTGTGAATTATTATGTGGATTATAATTAATGAACACTTGTGTGGTGGTGGATACATTTTTCGTTAGGACAAATCAAATCAGATTTCTCCGTAGAAATAAAAATTTAGAAGCTTTTTTAAACCTCAAATACATTACAAGTTTGCATTTCCCCGCTGTGAAGGAAAATTCACAGCAACAAAAGTGATCAAATTAAGATCCTACATCTGTATTGAAAGGTATTGAAATAATTTTGACCCCTAAATGTTAGAGCAAAACAAATAATTATTACAAAATCTCTTTCTCTAAGTATTTGTATTAGTGTAAATGTTTTGCATACAATATAGCTCTGTATTTGTGTTCTTTATTTTATACAGTCTTTTTTGCTTATCTTTGTCAAGGGTGCCAATAATTTTGGACCTGACTATGTGTTTACTGTGTGACAGGGTGGACAGTGTGCTGAAACAGATGGCTGAGACAAGGGATCATGATCGCAGACTGAGGGCTCTGGAATCGGAGGTCAGGCTTACATTTTGTTCCGACATTCTATTTGTGTTTGTGTGTGTAATTTAGATTTTGTACATACTGTATGTCTCACAGTCCCTACATGTTTGTGTGTGCTTGAGTGTTTCCACCAGCAGATGAAGAGAGAGAAGGGGCAGGGTTGCTCTAGGTCCCTTGGCATGTGATTGTTGCTTGTGATGCCAATTGAGTCATTCGTTATATCAAATTGAAGTGTGTGTGTGTTTCAAGTTAAGTTTTATTAGTTGAATGTACATGATACACCGTCCAACGAAATGCTTACTTGCAGGTTCCTTCCCGACAATGCAATTAAATGGCTCAGTAGAATATAATAAAATGTTTAGCGTAAGTATAATACAGGAAGGCACAATTTATAGGACAGTATTTACAGGGAAGGAGGGGGATTGTGTGTGTGTGTATGTGTGTCACTTCACTTATACCCGTCACGCCGGCTGGCGCATAGGGCAACAACAAAGGCACTCTGTCTTCTGTCTGTCTCTGGCCATCTTCTCCACCGTGCTCCAGCTCTGCTGATGTTGTTGGAGCTCGGTCTCCATTGTTCTACGCCACGTTGTCTTGGACCTCCCCCTCTTACATCTGCCCTCTGAAAGTCAATAGACAGCTATTCTTGGGATAGAGTCTGTACTCTTTCTCAGGACGTGTCCAATCCAGCTCCAGCAGCGTCTCTTCAGTATGGATGGCATTGATGGCTTCCTGCTTAGTTTGTCTAAGGAGGTTGGTCTTTGATATTGTGTTTGGCCAGAAGATGTGCATGATTCTCTGGAGACAAGTTGTGTGGAAGGTAGATCATTTTTTTCAGGTCTGCTTCTGTCATTTTACAGCATTCTGAACCATAAAGGAGAGTTGCCAGTACACAGCTCTGGTATATTTAGAGTTTGTATTTGTGCTATATTGTCCCGATTTCCAGACTTTATTGAACTTCATAAAGATTGTTCTTGCTTTATTGATTCTGGTGCAGATGTCTTTGCTGGTGCTTCCATCATGGCATATGGTTAATCAATCAATGGTATTTATTAAGCCCTTTTTACATCAGCAGATGTCACAAAGTGCTATACAGAAACCCAGCCTAAAACCCGGGTCAGGGGACACTGTGGCCCTGTCCGACGATACCCCCGGACAGGGCCAACCACGCAGCTCTGCATTGAGGTTATCGGGACCTGGAACTTTCCCATACTTTAGGAATTTTTTTGTTGTTGGTTGGTGGGGCATTGTTTATGTCTAGATCTTCTGGAGCAGCTTCAGGTGTGTTAATTGAACCTCTCTGAAATGTTCTGTCAATCTTGCTTCCCATTCATTTTTCTGTAGTCAAGAGATTGCCTTGCATGTCTTTGATTTGAGTATTTGACTTGAATTTTCTGCCACAGATTAGGTTAGTGATTTTGCCGGCTGCTGCTTTTTTAGCTGCACTTGCCAGCTCCTCTAGGTAGGCCCTTTTGTCTTTTCTTACTAGCCTTTTGACATGTGTGTTGATTTTTCTGTACTGCTCCTCCAATTTCTGTTTTAACCTGGGATCTGTTGTTTTTCTTTTTCAGGTCCCTTCTTTCCGCAATAATTTCTCATGTTTCTGGAGTGATCCATTCATTGCGTTGCTTTCTGTGTCCTATGGTTTTCTTGCTGCTTTCACTGTAAGCTTTAACCACTTTCTCCCACTTTCTGTCTATATTTCCTTCAGTCACCTCCTCATCTGTTTGTGTTCTTTGAAAGGGCTTGAGTCTTGTTGCGAACTCGCATTTGGAAGGTTTTCTTGACGGTTTGGTCCCTCAGCATGCCTACATCAAATTTTGTTGATCCTTTTGTCCGGGGGTCTTGAACATTTCAGCTTTAGTTTGATTTCAGCAGTCACACGATGGTGGTCACTGGCGACATCTGCCCCCTCCTCGCACCTTGATGTCCCTCAGTGAGATTCTCCACTCGCCATTGATCATCAGCTGGTCAATCTGGTTCTTCTCTCTTCCATTAGGAGAGTACCATGTCAGCTTGGATATTCTTGTGGGGAAACAAGCTGCCACCAATCACCAGGTTATTTGCGATGCAGAATGTTGCCAGTCTCTCACTGTTGTCATTCATCTCTCCACAGCTGTGCTTCCCCATTGTTCTCTCGTAGTTGGCGTTGTCGGTGCCTTTGCATTCAGGTATTCGATGACGAAGAGCAGATGTTGAACAGGTGTCTTCTAAACTTCAGATTGGAGGGTGTTATAGAACAGACATTTTTCTTCATCTTTGGCATAGTTTGTGGGATGTTTTCTCTACCCCTTTCTGTAGGATGATGGCTACACCTTCACAATATTGTCCGTCCTCCCATCCAGAGTGTAGTGCTGTTTCTCCAGTGCTGGTTATTGTGGAACCAGAGCAAGTCCCCCTGGCTTTACTCCCTCCCAGGATCTGTAGCTTGTATCTTCTTATTTCGTTGCTAACCTGTGCCAGCTTTCCGGACTCAAACATTGTTTGAACATTCCATATGTTTTTGGTGTTCAGTGCTCCCATCTTCACGTCACCAGTTTCCCATAGGCTTTCACTGATGGCGGTCATACAAGTCTGGGACTCGTATGGGAGATCTTAGCATCCAGTTGTAGGATTGTCATTTGTTCATGTAGCACAAAGGTTTTACGGGATGAAATTGCTAGCCCTATGCCCAACCGTGCACCATGTTAGATTCTTGAAAATGTATCTAGAATGTCTTAGAAGGGTGTTCATAACTTAACAGGAGCTACATTTAGCTGTAAGAGAACAAGCTTGCACTGGAATATATTTAGTTGAACTTGACTCTCAAACTACATTTTTTAACCGTTCTTTCACAGTTGGAGTATTGCTCCAGTGCACTCAGCTGGATAGTGGAAGCCCTCTCACAGAGCAACATGGTCAAACCCACTCGACCCCCGCCAACACTTAGAGGTACCTCCCAATATACAGTGCATTCGGGAAAGTATTCAGACCCTTTGACTTTTTCCACATTTTGTTACATTACAGCCTTATTTTAAAATTGATTAAATTGTTCCCCCCCCCCATCAATTTACACACAATTCCCCATAAAATCAAAGCAAAAACTGTTTTTTAGAAATGTTAGCAAATTTATCAAATAAAACAGAAAAATAAAATCTAACTTTATTTGTCACATGCGCTGAATACAACATGCTTACTTATACGCCCTTAACCAACAATGCAGTTCAAGAAGAGTTAAACAATTTTCTTCAACCAAATAAAATAAAATAAAAAAAGAGTAAAAAGTAACACAATAAAATAACAATAACGAGGCTATATACCGGTACCGAGTCAATGTGCGGGGGTACAGGTTAGTCGAGGTCATTTGTACATGTAGTTAGGTGTAAAGTGACTATGCATAGATAATAAACAGCGAGTAGCAGCAGTGTAAAAACAAAAACAAATGGGGGGGGTTGTCAATGTAAATAGTCTGGGTGGCCATTTTATTAATTGTTCAGCATTATTATGGCTTGGGGGTTGAAGCTGTTCTGGAGCCTTTTGGTTCTAGACTTGGCGCTCCTGTACCACTTGCCGTGCAGTAGCAAAGAGAACAGTCTATGACTTGGGTGACTGGAGTCTTTGACAATTTTTGTGGCTTTCCTCTGACTCCGCCTAGTATATTGGTCCTGGATGGCAGGAAGCTTGGCCCCAGTGATGTACTGGGCCATACGCACTACCATCTGTAGCGCCTTACAGTCAGATGCCGAGCAGTTGCCATGCCAGGCGGTGATGCAACCGGTCAGGATGCTCTTGATGGTGCAGCTGTAGAATTTTGAGGATCTGGGGACCCATGCCAAATCTTTTCAGTCTCCTAAGAGGGAAAAGGTGTTGTGCCCTCTTCACGACTGTCTTGGTGTGTTTGGACCATGATAGTTCGTTGGTGATGTGGACACCAAGGAACTTGAAACTCCCCACTCCATTTGTTCCGAGAATTATGTTCTCAATGTTCATAAACCGAACTTTAATTTAACTACTCAGTCTGTAACCCAGAATTTGTAAGATACTGGTTAAAATGAGACAGACAGTAGCCCAGTCTACAATTGTTAGTAGTGTTTATTCGGGAGAGCTCTGGACATTATTCCATGCACATTAGTTTATATATCACTCAAAGCGTCATAAATGTCCCGCCTTCTCTCTGATAATGAAAATGCTGTTTCACAATTTGATCCAACACATACATCGCTTATCATCTTCTGTCACATGTTTTTTGCAAGCCTAACGGTTTCTCCCTTCCCTCCCCTCACATTGAAGGAGAAGTTGTTGTCCTTGCACCACACTGCCAGGACTCTGACCTCCTCCCTATAGGCTGTCACATCGTTGTCGGTAATCAGGCCTACCACTGTTGTGTCATCAGAAAACTTAAGGGTGTTGGAGTCATGTTTGGCCACGCAGTCGTGGGTGAACAGGGAGTACAGGAGGGGACTAAGAACGCACCCCTGAGGGGCCCCCGTGTTGAGAATCAGTGTGGCAGACGTGTTGTTGCCTACCCTTACCACCTGGGGGGTAGCCCATCAGGAAGTCCAGGATCCAGTTGCAGAGGGAGGTGCAGAGTCCCAGGGTCCTTAGCTTCGTGATGAGCTTTGTGGGCACTATGGTGTTGAACGCTGAGCTGTAGTCAATGAATAGCATTCTCACATGGGTGTTCCTTTTGTCCAGGCGGGAAAGGGCAGTGTGGAGTGCAATTCAGATTGTGTCATCTGTGAATCTGTTGGGGCGGTGTGGGTCTAGGGTATCCAGGATGATGCTGTTGATGTGAGCCATAACCAGCCGTTCAAGCACTTAATGCCTACTGACGTGAAATATGACATTTACATAAGTATTCAGACCCTTTACACAGTTCTTTGTTGTTGCACCTTTTGCAGCGATTACAGCCTCGTTCATCTTTTCCTCGATCCTGACTAGTCTCCCAGTCCCTGCCACTGAAAAACATCCCCACAGCATGATGCTGCCACCACCATTATTCACCGTACGGATGGTGCCAGGCTTTCTCAAGACAATGACGCTTGGCATTCAGGCCAAAGAGTTCAATCTTGGTTTCATCAGACCAGAGAATCTTGTTTCTCATGGTCTGAGAGTCCTTTAGGTGCCTTTTGGAAAACTCCAAGCGGGCTGTCATGTGCTTTTACTGAGGAGTGGCTTCTGTCTGGCCATAAAGGCCTGATTGGGGGAGTGCTGCAGAGATGGTTGTATTTCTGGAAGGTTATCCCATCTCCACAGAATAACTCTGGAGTTTACTGTCAGAGTGACCATGGGGTTCTTGGTCACTTCCTTGGCCAAGGCCCTTCTCCCCCAATTGCTCAGTTTGGCCAGATGGCCAGCTCTAGGAAGAGTCTTGGTGTTTCCAAACTTCTTCCATTTAAGAATGATTTTGTTTTTGTCTCCTTTGACCTCATGGCTTTTTTTGCTCTGACATGCACTGTCAACTTTGAGACCTTATATAGACTGGTGTGTGCCTTTCCTAATCATGTCCAGTCAATGATGGAGGCCACTGTGTTATTGGGGACCTTCAATGCTGCAGACATTTTTTGGTACCCTTCCTCAGGTCTGTTCCTTGACAGAATCCTGTCTCGGAGCTCTACGGACAATTCCTTTGACCTCATAGCTTGGTTTTTGCTCTGACATGCACTGTCAACTGTGGGACCTTACATAGACGACAGGTGTGTGCCTTTCCAAATCATGTCCAGTAAATTGAATTTACCACAAGTGGACTCCAATCAAGTTGTAGAAACATCTCAAGAATGATCAATGGAATTAGGATGCACCAGAGCTCAATTTCGAGTCTCATAGCAAAGGGTCTGAATACTTATGTAAATAAGGTATTTCTGTTTTGTTTTTTTATACATTTGCAAAAATGTCTAAAAACCTGTTTTTGCTTTGTCATTATGGGATTGATGAGGAAAATTGTTTAGTTGATCCATTTTAGAATAAGGCTGTAATGTAACAAAATGTGGAAAAGGTCAAGGGGTTTGAATACTTTCTGAATGCACTGTATGTCCCCACAACCTTAATGCTGAGTATACGGTTAATAAACACATTTCATTCATTCATTCATCTGCCAAATCTCTTATCCAGAGTTTTTAACCAGTACATAACAATAATGTACAGTGGTTCTTCCTTTAAAAGTTACGAGCTTATGCCGCAACCGTGGCATTCTGTCATTGCACCACACTATCACAAAGGGGAGTTAGAACGCTGATCTATCGGTAGTCTAAACTGTGGCAATTAATGGAGGCGTTTCAGTCTGAGAGTCTCTCTGGCAATAGAGTCCTGCATCAGGCAAAAACAACAAAAACTGTCAGTGGTCCGGGAGGTAAGATGGAACTTGAATAAATACAATGAGGGAATTTCACTTGACATGTGGACTGACGATTTTCCCAAAAATAGGCACGGTGTGCTTTTGGTTTCTCTCCCTCTAAAAACAGAAATAAATCATTCTAAGTACAAACTGGCTTTATTTACAAATTAGTAAGAATGTCTCACCCCATGTTCAAGAATGGCCTTTTTCCCTTTTATTCAGATTACAATCGCTCACTTTCAGTTATTTGAAACAAAATAATCTCCAAAATATTGTTATTTTTTGAACAAGCCATAGAAAGTTGGTTGCAATTTCAGTAAAAAATTAAAAAATAAAGCAAGGAACTTGTCCGTCGGCCCTGCATTAAAGAACAATATTGGTTAAAGAAAATTGGGAAAATATATACCACCGTCTCTTGCGCATTTATTTTTCCTTTCATAATGCATCCTTATTTACAAAGCGATTATTATTATTATTAACCCTGCATTATAATTATATAAAAGCCCCATAGATATTCTCAAAGGCTAGATTTTCCCTAACAAAAAATGCCCCTTAGATATTTATTTAGAATTCTCCAATTCTATAAATTGTATTATTGGCGGAGAGTCAGGCGGCGCTGGCAAAGTTGAAGATGACGAGGAACGAGATGGAGTCACAATCCATGCCAGGCAAACATGCAGATGTTTATTTCAACTACATTTTAGTTGCAACAAGTTGGATCAGGTTTAAATCAGGTGACCTACGCATATACAGTAGGCGACATGACTCTCACTAGTGTTGAGTAATGTGCTGTTAAAAGTGTTGTATGTCTTTTTTTTATACATTTTTCTTTAACCTTTATTTTACTACATAAAGGTCTACTTACTCTGCTGGCGTCTTGACCCAGTTTATGCCCTCGTTTGCAATGCAAACCATAACGAATTACTATGGGAATAAATGGAAGAGGCAGGTGGAAGGGGGAAAAAGTAAGGAACTTCTCTGTCGTCCCTGGAGGCCTTTTGAAAACATTTTGTTCACAAGGGCTATTAGCAGGACAATAGACACAATGTGATCCCAAAAAATTCCTCTCTGACATAGGGTCCAGCATATCTCTTGATGATGTCATTGAATGTCTCGTCAGCTTGGATCCTTGCCTGGGCCTGCAGTACGCAAAGTTTTTTGTTTGTCAGACGAATCATTGGGTCGAAACTACAGAACAGTACAAAACAAGAGAACACACATGGTTAATGTTCTGGAGAAAAAAATAATAATCATCATAATAATAATTATATATACAGTTGATGTCAGAAGTTTACATACACTTAGGTTGGAGTCATTAAAACTCGCTTTTCAACCACTCCACACATTTCTATGCCTTTGAACAGCTTGAAAAATTCCAGAAAATGATGTCATGGCTTTAGAAGCTTCTGAGCTTCTAACTGACATCATTTGAGCCAATTGGAGTTGTACCTGTGGATGTATTTCAAGGCCTACCTTCAAACTCAGTGCTTCTTTGCTTGACATCATGGGAAAATTAAACGAAATCAGCCAAGACTTCAGAAAAAAATTGTAGACATCCACAAGTCTGGTTCATCCTTGGGAGCAATTTCCAAACGCCTGAAGGTACCACGTTCATCTGTACAAACAATAGTACGCAAGTATAAACAACAAGGGACCACGCAGCCGTCATACCGTTCAGGAAGGAGACGCGTTCTGTCTCCTAGAGATGAACGTACTTTGGTTGCGAAAAGTGCAAATCAATCCCAGAACAACAGCAAAGGACCTTGTGAAGATGCTGGAGGTAGCAGGTACAAAAATATCTACATCCACAGTAAAACGAGTCCTATATCAACATAACCAAAAGCGGCATAAAAAAGCCAGACTACGGTTTGCAACTGCACATGGGGACAAAGATCATACTTTTTGGAGAAATGTCCTCTGGTCTGATGAAACAAAAATAGAACTGTTTGGTCATGATGACCATCGTTATGTTTGGAGAAAAAAGGTGGAGGGTTGCAAGCAGTTTTGCCTTGAAGAATGGGCAAAAATCCCAGTGGCTAGAAAAAAGGGGAGGCTTGCAAGCCGAAGAACACCATCCCAACCATGAAGCACGGGGGTGGCAGCATCATGTTGTGGGGGTGCTTTGCTGTAGGAGTGACTGGTGCACTTCACAAAATAGATGGCATCATGAGGAAGGAGAATTATGTGGATATATTAAAGCAACATCTCAAGACATCAGTCAGGAAGTTAAAGCTTGGTCGCAAATGGGTCTTCCAAATGGACAATGACCCCAAGCATACTTCCAAAGTTGTGGCAAAATGGCTTAAGGACAACAAAGTCAAGGTATTGGAGTGGCCATCACAAAGCCCTGACCTCAATCTAATAGAAAATGTGTGGGCATAACTGAAAAAGCGTGTGTGAGCAAGGAGGCCTACAAAGCTGACTCAGTTACACCAGCTCTGTCAGGAGGAATTCACCCAACTTATTGTGGGAAGCTTGTGGAAAGCTACCCAAAACGATTGACCCAAGTTCTTAAGGCTAGGCATCCCGCTAGTGGGACATAAGTCGACAACATCCGGTGAAATTGGAGGGCGCGCAATTCAAATAAATAATCATAATATTAAACATTCATGAACATACAAGTATCTTATATCATTTAAACGCTTTAATTCTTGTTAATCTAACTGCGTTGTCCGATTTTCAATAGGCTTTACAGCGAAAGAATATCATGCGATTGTCTGAGGACAGCGCCACACATCAACATATTTTCAACCAGCACAGGCTTCACAAAATCACAAATAGCGATTAAATAAATCACTTTCTTTTGAGAATCTTCCTCTGTTTGCAATCCCAAGGGTCCCAGCTACAACATGAATGGTCGTTTTGTTAGAATGGGTCTTCCAAATGGACAATTACCCCAAGCATACTTCCAAAGTTGTGGCAAAAGGGCTTAAAGACAACAAAGTCAATGTATTGGAGTGGCCATCACAAAGCCCTGACCTCAATCCCATAGAAAATGTGTGGGTTTAACTGAAAAAGTGTGTGCGAGCAAGGAGGCCTACAAACCTGACTCAGTTACACCAGCTCTGTCAGGAGGAATGTGACAAAATTCACCCAACTTATTGTGGTAACCCAGAACATTTAACCCAAGTTAAACACTTTAACTTCTTAGGGAGCGGCTCCCGAGGTGACGGTTTTGGAGAGTCTGGCGTGCCCAAAGTAAAATGCCTCCCACTCAGGCCCAGAAAATAGGATATGCACATAATTAGTACTCTGAAGTTTCTAAGAGTGTTAAAATATTGTCTGTGAGTACAACAGAACAGATATAGCAGGCGAAAACCCGAGAAATTTCTGTCCTGGAAAAAGTGGTTTTGACACATTGCCTCGTTGTGAACCCCTCCCTATTGAAAATAGCCTTATATGGGAGTAAGATTGCAGTACCTATTGCTTCCACTGGATGTCAACAGTCTCTAGACAGTGTTTGATGATGTTTAGTTGCTCTGGATGGTAATAGATAAAATAACATGAGCTGGCGCACACCCAGTACGAAGTTTGTGTGGAGGTGCTGACTAACTGCGAATAAACTATACACTATCAAAATAAAGAAAGTCTTCCCTGAGGAAGCCACAGTGATGCCGAAACGTTGGTGAATACCCATTCAATTGTTGGGAGAGTATATATGTAGTGTGCGACTTTCTTTATTTTGATACTGGATGGTAATAGAAGAAGAATTTCAAAGTGGTCACCAGATGTAAACAGAAGAGGATGCGCGTTCATGGGCTCGCGCCACGCTGTGGTTTTTTTCTTTTCCTATCGTCCAGTTTATAATCCGGTTGAAATATTATAGTAAATATACATTAAAGGGTTCCTAAGGATACATTATCAATGATGTTTGATTGTTCTTGGACAAGTGTATAGGTTGAACGAGTTCTCTTCACGGTTCAATGGGCGAGTGGACGCTGTATTTTCTGATCATAACGCACCAACCAAACGGAGATTTATGGATATAATAAATGACTTTTTCTAACAAAAGAACCATGGATTGTCTTCGTTGGACACTTGGGAAGCCCTCAGCCCTCAGAAGTTCTTCAAAAGGTAAGGGATTTGTTTTCGCTGTGAAATGTGTTTTGTGTGAACCGCGATGGTTTATGAATTTATGCTAATGAGAAATATTGGAAGTGCTACCCTCAAACAATCAAATGTAGTGCTTTCATTGTAAAGCCTTTTTGAAATCTGACAACGCTGTGCTTTGCCAAGAAGCAGAGCTTTTGATGACTATGCAACACTTGTATATTGATGAATGTTTAATAATTCAACTTTTGGATTTTAGCGCCCCACCACTCCCTAAGTAGTTAAAGGCAATGCTACCAAATACTAATTGAGTGTATGTAAACTTCTGACCCACTGGGAATGTGACAAAATAAATAATAGCTGAAATAAATAATTCTCTCTACTATTATTTGGACATTTTCATATTCTTAAAATAAAGTGGTGATCCTAACTGACTTAAGACAGGGATTTTTTTATTTTTAGGATTAAATGTCAGGAATTGGGAAATACTGAGTTTAAATGTATTTGGTAAGGTGTATGTAAACTTCAAACTTCACCTGTATATATCCAATGTCTCACAGAGCATTTTCCATAAGTCCTCTCAAGTTTCTTCAACTGTCTTCTGACTATGATTAGAGCAATGTTGATTGCCTTTGCCAATTGCTCATCATTCATCCATAACGAATTACTATGGGAATAAATATCACTGAATGAAGGCAACAAATTGTTGCTTACTGGAACACCCAAAGTCATCCAATTGTTATAACAGTATTTTAAGCAATAGCCTTACCCGCGTGTGGTTAACTATTTCAGCACCATTTCACACTGCTCTGAGACAAGCATGGGGACTGGTCTTGATAAATCAATTAGATTTTATTTTCACTGAGTCTACGTTTGGGTATTGGTTAGCCTACAATTGGGGTGTGGAAATGTTCAGATTAGTTTGCTCTTAGTAGCCTACTCCCGACCGGTCACGTTGTACAGCGCCATAATTTCCCAAAGGAAATTCCCTGAGGGTTTCGTTTTTCTTGGAATAGAAACACCATAATATTAAGCCAAATTAAGCAAAATTTCTTAAAATGAATCCCATATACTGTGTTTTTACAAAACAAAACAAAAATTCTCTAGTACAGCCAATATTAAATAACTTGCCATAGAATTCTGTGGCAGCCCACAAGGTGTGCTGCAGTATGACAACTTTTAAAGGAAGAACCACTGTATATAAACCCTGGATTGCTGATGCTTTGTATTGGCCAATGAGATGCTTTGAAGCCACCAGTCGGCCATATTGGCACTCCTCAGAAAAGCAGTCCTCCATAGGAATTTATGGAATTCTACAGTATTCCATTTAAATGTTAAGGACAAAATTACATGTATTTATTTTTGTTGTAGTGGCGACAATAACATTAGCACATTAGCACAAAAATATACACTACCGTTCAAAAGTTTGAGGTCACTTAGAAATGTCCTTGTTTTTTAAAGAAAAGCAAAAACAATTACCATTAAATTAACATTATATTGATCAGAAATACAGTGTAGACGTTGTTAATGTTGTAAATGAATATGACTGTCTGGAAGGCCAGCATCCCAGAGTCGCCTCTTCACTGTTGACGTTGAGACTAGTGTTTTGCGGGTACTAATTAATGAAGCTGCCAGTTGAGGACTTGTGAGGAATCTGTTTCTCAAACTAGACACTCTAATGTACTTGTCCTCTTGCTCAGTTGTGCACCGGGGCCTCCCATTCCTCTTTCTATTCTGGTTAGAGACTGTTTATGCTGTTCTGTGAAGGGAGTAGTACACGGCGTTGTACGAGATCTTCAGTTTCTTGGCAATTTCTCACATGGAATAGCCTTCATTTCTCAGAACAAGAATAGACTGATGAGTTTCAGAAGAAAGTTCTTTGTTTCTGGCCATTTTGAGCCTGTAATCGAACCCACAAATGCTGATGCTCCAGATACTCAACTAGTCTAAAGAAGGCCAGTTTTATTGCTTCTTTAATCAGACAACAGTTTTCAGCTGTGCTAACATAATTGCAAAAGGGTTTTCTAATGATCAATTAGCCTTTTAAAATGATAAACTTGGATTAGCTAACACAACGTGCCATTGGAACAAAGGAGTGATGGTTGCTGATAATGGGCCTCTGTCCGCCTATGTAGATATTCAATAAAAAATCTGCCATTTCCAGCTACAATAGTCATTTACAACATAACAATGTCTACACTGTATTTCTGCTCAATTTTATGTTGTTTTAGTGGACAAAAACAAGGACATTTCTAAGTGACCCCAAACATTTGAACGGTAGTGTATATATTTTATGTTTAGCTCACATAATATAATTTAAAAGTATGCATTAAGGTGTCTGTAGTAGAATAAATGCGTCAAAAACATTGGTGGGGGAGTGCCAAGATGGATGTGAGGCGGTTTCAAAACAGCACCCCCTGGGTGTCATCTAGTGTATATATGTAAATCGTTGGTACATACAGACAAATCATACTATACAAAAACACAGGGTATGCTTAAAACTAACAGGTTTAAAGCATGATGCTGTTATAATGCATATTAAGACTAATATGTACACTGAACAAAAATATAAACACAACATGTAAAGTGTTGGTCCTATGTTTCATGAGTTGAAATAAAAGTACCCAGAAATGTTCCATATGCACGAAAAGCTTATTTCTCTACAATGTTGTTTACAACCCTGTTAGTGAGCATTTCTCCTTTGCCAAGATAATCCATCCACCTGACAAGTGTGGCATATCAAGAAACTGATTAAACAGCATGATCATTACACAGGTGCACCTTGTGTTGGGGACAATAAAAGGCCACTCTAAAATGTGCAGTTTTGTCACACAGCACAATACCACCGATGTCTCAAGGTTTGAGGGAACGTGCAATAGCATGCTGACTGCAGGAATGTCCACCAGAGCTGTTGCCAGAGAATTAAATGTTAATTTCTCTACCATAAGCCGCCTCCAACATCGTTTTAGAGAATTTTGCTGTACGTCCTACCAGCCTCACAACCGCAGACCATGTGCATGGCATTGTGTGGGCGAGCAGTTTGCTGATGTCAACGTTGTGAACAGAGTGCTCCATGGTGGTGGTGGGGTTATGGAATGGGCAGGTATAAGCTACGGACAACAAACCCAATTGCATTTTATCGATGGCAATTTGATTGCACAAAAATACGATGACGAGATCCTGAGGCCTATTGTGAGCACCATTTTTTTTTAAGTTATCTGTGACCAACAGATGTGTATCTGTATTCCATAGATTAGGGCCTCATTTATTTATTTAAATTGACTGATTTCCTCATTTGAACTGTAACACATTAAAATCTGTGAAATTTTTCTTCAGTATATACATACAATCTTATTCAATTCTGTTCTTTTTGTTTTTGATAATTGTTTTGTAAGTATTTTATCTGATTGTGATTGACCGGTTTGCACAATGTCAGTAGCAATTTGAGTCAAAGGTCAAATGTATTGTCCCTTCTCTGTTTTTCTCTCGTTCTCCAGAGCCATTCCCTACCTCCTCTTCTTCCATCTGATCCTGTCTTTGTTTACATGCCAAGCCATTCAGGGTCACTGAAAGGAAAAGTTGATACGCTGTTTCTTTCCACTTCGGCTGCTTCTTCATCAACAAGTCTCCACTGCTGCCAATTGTTTTTGTTGGCATTTTGAAATTGTCTGTATTCGTTGAGGTTGTGTATTTCATTTTTAAAAGGTTCCCGAAAGACAGCAGTTGGAACCAGGGGAAAGGGCTGGAAAATACACTGTCGAAGAGCTGTTTTTTTACGAGGGCAATGTTTTTTTTTAAAGGGAAAATGTTTGGTGTGTGTGTTGTATACTTTTTTGCAGCACTCTCTTATGAATTTTATACAATCTTTTGCACAATTTCTTTTCTACTTTTTGAAGTTTTACATTTTATATTGGGTATTTGTCACTGCATCTAGACCACTTCTAGGTTTATACTGTACATTTTGTGTTAGAGGTATGTCACATATTTTAGGACATAGATTGCTGTTTTCATTCTTAATTAATGTAACGGCTTGCAGTCAGGTCCACTATTAATAGTTACTTCTGTATTACTTTTGTTTCTGACCACTAGAGCTCTGCTGACGGGGCCTGACATTATACATTGGGTTAGGGCCAGGTAGGGTCTGTTTTTTTGTATCAATAACTAGGGTACGGGTAGGGCTCGGGTATCACAGAATTGATCACCAACTTTTTGAAGCTGAGCCATTTGCTAGTGCTCTGCTACGCAGTAGAGTCATATCTGACTAAGATGATAACATGGTGTCAGAATTGCTTAAACCTCGTCAAATATAAATCAGGAGAGATTATTTCACAGAAAATAATAATCTACCTTTAGTTTTGTCTGAGTTTTGAGCAGAGCAGCTCAAGCGGAGCCGTTGTTATGGATACTCACTAACTCAGAGCCGTGTGCAGAGGGAGCGAGTGACAGAAGAACAGCTAATGTTTTTACTAACGGGAAGTTATTTCTGATTGCGGGTTTTGGGTAGGGATTTAAAATTGGCAGAAGCAATCGGGTCTTGGTAGGTTACAGCCTAAATGTCGCGGGCATGGGTAGGATTTGGGCTTAAAATTCCTGCCCGTGCAGGTTTCTACCCACCACTAGTTAGCCCCATATACACTCTAATAATACAACTAATATACAATGCATTTGACACAATGGATATTTTTGTGATACAACAGAGTTTGTCTGGATAAAGATTGATAACCACCACTACGGAAAAACTCTGTTGTATAACAACAGTTGCGTCAAATGGGTTGTATAACCCAAGTGTTTACAGGGCCGTTGTTACACTATTGGGGATTCATGTAATTTTACCCATGTTCTGCATTAAAAGGATAGAAGGCTTTTGAACTTCTCAGCTGAAATGGGTCATGTGGAATGATGTGATCAACACATACTGTATAAAATGTAGTCACATTTCCTAAGCATTAAGTTGCCTCGCTGTCTTTCCATCTTGCATACTCTGACTCACATGTGTGTATCATGTTATGCAGCTTCTGATCTTTCCTTCAATTAAATAAATGCCATACTCAGTTGTAAAATTGTGATGATACTGTAAGGTTGATCTGTAAGGTAGTACCATTTAGTATTAGTATAACCCCTAACTGCAGTGATGTGACCAAAACATATAAATGTGCTACAGGTTTACAGACTGTGCTATACTAGCCAACTATACAGGACATGTATTTTTACTTCACTCTTTTTGTCAATCCAACATTTACATGTTTTTTTTTTTTTTTTTAACTTTATTTATAGATTTTCAGATATAACAGTACAATCCCAACCCGTCATTCTCCCCTCCCTCCCTTCATAAATCCCCTCCCTCCAAGGCATCTATAAAAGTAAGTTAAAAGTTAAAAAGGAAAGAAAAACAGAAACAAACAGTAAAAGAAACAAAAACAATGGGGGGAAAAAAAAGTTATAAAAATTCTTATCAGCACAAATGGCCACTAGAACAGACATCACTGCTTACCAAACTATGCAAGTTACAATAAGTAAAAGACAGGCTCTCCACGTATTGTATTAATGGGGACCAGGTTAAGTTAAACTTTTGTCGGGACCCACGCACAGTGTACCTAACCTTCTCCAGAGGCAGAGATGACATCACCTCCTTTACCCACTGCATAAAGGAGGGCAGCTTTGCAGACTTCCAGTGAAAAAGGACAAGGCGGCGAGCTAGCAGCGAGGTAGCATTCTGGTCTAGGGGAAGTACCCCAAAAATGGCAGTGACCGGGTTGAAGTCGGAAGTTTACATACACTTAGGTTGGAGTCATTAAAATGTGTTTTTCAACCACTCCAATTTTCTTGTTAACAAAATATAGTTTTGGCAAGTCGGTTAGGACATCTACTTTGTGCATGACACAAGTCATTTTTCCAACAGTTGTTTACAGACATATTTCACTTATAATTCAATGTATCACAATTCCAGTGAGGTCAGAAGATTACATACACTAAGTTGACTGTGCTTTTAAACAGCTTGGAAAATTCCAGAGAATTATGTCATGGCTTTAGAAGCTTCTGATAGGCTAATTGACATCATTTGAGTCAATTGGAGTTGTACCTGTGGATGTATTTCAAGGCCAACCTACAATCTCACTGCCTCTTTGCTTGACATCATGGGAAAATCAAAAGAAATCAGCCAAGTCCTCAGAAAAAATATTGTAGACCTCCACAAGTCTGGTTCATCCTTGGGAGCAATTTCCAAACACCTGAAGGTACCACGTTCATCTGTACAAACAATAGTACGCAAGTATAAACACCATGGGACCACGCAGCCATCATACCGCTCAGGAAGGAGAAGCATTCTGTCTCCTAGAGATGAACGTACTTTGGTGCAAAAAGTGCAAATCAATTCCAGAACAACATTAAATGACCTTGTGAAGATGCTGGAGGTAACAGGTACAAAAGTGTCTATATCCACAGTAAAATGAGTCCTTTATTGACATAACCTGAATGGCCGCTCAGCAAGGAAGAAGCCACTGCTCCAAAACCGCCATTAAAAAAGCCAGACTACGGTTTGCAACTGCACATGGGGACAAAGATTGTACTTTTTGGAGAAATGTCCTCTGGTCTGATGAAACAAAAATATAACTGTTTGGCCATGATGACCATTGTTATGTTTGGAGGAAAAAGGGGGAGGGTTGCAAGCAATTTTGCCTTGAAGAATGGGCAAAACTCCCAGTGGCTAGATTTGCCAAGTTTATAGAGACACCCCAAGAGACTTGCAGCTGTAATTGCTTCAAAAGGTGGCTCTACAAAGTATTGACTTTAGGGGGGTGAATAGTTATGCACGCTCAGGTTTTCAGTTTTTGTCTTTTTCTTGTTTGTTTCACAATTAAAAAAATCTTCTTCAAAGTGGTAAGCATGTTGTGTAAATCAAATGATACAACCCCCCAATCTATTTTAATTCCAGGTTGTAAGGCAACAAAATAGGAGAAATACCAAGGGGGGTGAATACTTTCACAAGCCACTGTAGAGTAATAATGCAGTATAATCATAGTTATAGACACACAGACTCATAATTCTGTATACCAATACATGTATAATACATCATAAGCTGTTAGAATTATTAAGTGCACAGCAAATTGGCCAGTGTTTATATTTCAGTTTAACATTTCTAGTGTTGATTCAGGAGTTAAATTCACTCTAATAGTAAAATTACCACTCAGTGGTGTAAAATAACCTGTGTTGGTGTTAATAACCAGAGTTGCTGCACCAACTGCCGTTCACGAGATGAGGGAGCTAAAGCATCTTATAGACTTAGAGAGAGAAAAATATGCCATGCAGTGGTTCTTCCTTTAAAAGTTGTGGAGTACTGCAGCACAGCTTGCAGGGTGCCGCAGAATTCTATGGCACATTATTTAAGTGTCAGCCATTGTTGCCAGAAAGACACAATTTACCACAATCTGCCACTATCTTCCACAAACGTTTGCGGCATAAGCTCAAAACTTTTAAAGGAAGAACCACTGTATGTGATGAGACGATACAAATCCTGAAAGACTATACAAATCTTGAAAGATGACAAAGTCTTCCTCCAGAAGGAACTGTCCAAGAAGTAGGACTTCATCTGTGAGGTCTTCCGTGTGAAAAAAGAAGAATCAGCTTACCCAAGTCACTCAGGTTAGTAAAATTACCTACTTGAAAGCACATTTTAAAATATACATTTTGGATATGTGTTCGGGATATTGTGCTTGCCTATTTCTCTGGCTTGACCCCATTAAAGTATCCCTTTTGAAACTGCAGATGTGAAGTAGAAGACCCTTGGAAAGCCATCCAAAGAGGATATTTCAGATCTCTCAGCTGACGATTCAGATGTTCATAACACCTCTTCCCTTTCCGACTATTCAATGGATTCAGCTCCCTAGAGAGGCCCAGTGAAACAGAAGAGATCAGCTCCGAAACACTCACATACACAGAGAGATGGGAGGCAGCCACACTCAAAGATATGCTCAGCCAAGTGAAAGGTAATTTCACATCAGGTTGAGACAGCAAAAAGGTAGAGCACACTGATTAAATTAGTCAAATTGAAGTTAAATAATTTTACCAATTGTATTCAAGTGACATATAAGTGACATTTGAATGAATAAGACATCTCTAACCAGGTTTCCATCCAACCTTTGTATGCCCGTAAAGTACACGTTGGATAAAAAAATGTCATGACAGGCCTGATGGAAACAGAACATTTGTCAGTAAACGTTCCAAATGTCGACAAAACAAAATAGCCTTATGTCACCACCTCGACAACCATATGCTCTTGAACCATGAGAGAAATCGTAGTCAGATGAAGAGAGAGCAGCTGTGCTAGCAGTGTTTTCTGGGGTGATCCATGTCTCCATCAGGTCCAAAAAGTCAGGGGACTGAAGGGCAGCATAGGCTGTGATGAACTCTGCATTCTTGACTGCAGATCGGCAGTTCCAAACGCTGCCAGAGACCCGGAATTCCACATATAGGTAATACAGTACTTTACTGTAAAATTGTATAGTAGAATTACCCCCCATAATTGATCTTTCAGTATTGTACTTTAATATACCATTACAGTAACTAACTGTATTTTTTTGTCACGGTGTACACATAGCCACAGTAAGTGTGCTTTATTCTATAGCTAGAGGACTCCTGATATCTCCAGGAGTGACAAGTATAATTGTTGTCTTTATCTGTTGTCTACTACTGGGTACACTAAATTGGAAGGGTTGCAACCAAGGGGTGGGGAGCGTCTGTAAAGCCTACAGGGAGAGGAGCGAACAGGTACAGAAAACACACACACAGTTGCTAAAGCTGCAAAATGAAAATATCTAGGTAGCATACTCAAGTAAGAGAGTGGTGCAGAGCCTTCCTCGAAGCGCTCAGCAGAACAACACGGCAGAACCGTCTTTGTTTCGATGACCGTCTTAGTTTTGCAGACGAGACTGCCACAACCAGCGCGTACAGCTGCCGCTGAGAAACCTAAGTATTAACACAAATTGCTAATTGCCTGGAAGAGGTGAAGCGCACATCTCCCTGTACTAATTGCTGATTGCCTAGGAGAAGAGAAACCACAACCCTCCAATATAGCCACTGATTAATTACCAAAACAAGTCACAAATTGCCCGGCTCCTTGATCCTGGTTGATGTGTCAACAATCATCTGCAAGTTGTCAGCAGTTCACATACCAAGTAGGCCCTGGGAAGACAGGCAGCACTTAAAGTGGCCCTAGCTAGCAAGAAGACATTACTAGACAACAGATACAATTATACTATTATTATGTGTACACTGTGACATTGTTGTAAATGTATAGCAAAAAAATACAGTTCGCTACTGTAGTGGTATATTACAGTAGATTACTGAAAGAGCAACAGTGCTGTGTTACCTGTTTTGTTGTATATTTACAGAAGCATACTGTTAAAAATGTTTTTGGCACTCCAAAAATCCAGTATGGCACTGTATTCAGTGGGGTGGTACTGAAAATTACTGGCCGTACAGTAGCCAGTAAATTACTTGTAAACTTCCAGGAACAGGTTTTTAGATTCCAGAAACACAATATGGTACTGTAGTTAGGTGCTAAATTACAGTAAATTACTAGCAGTACAGTAGCCAATAAATTAATGTAGAATAACAAGACAAGGTTTTTAGATTCCAAAAATATGGTATGGTACTGTATTCTGTGGAGTACAGCATTCTCATTAACGGGTGCATCAAATGTAGCCTCTTACAAGGCACGCCTCAAAATAAGTTAATGAGACAGAGATTCTTTCCCCGCCGACAACATTTGACCACAATGCACCATAACTCACACTAGCGGGTGCATGGTATTGCTGTTTCTGGATCGTTAACATATTTTAAGGCGTTCCTTGTAAGAGGCTATATTTTTTGCACCCGTTAGTAAGAGTGCTGTACCAATTTAACTGAAATGTGGTATTAGTTCCCCAACAACTACAAGTATGTTGGAAACATAGAGCAGAAGCAAGTCTCAAACCTTTAACGTTTGAGCGGTCAGCCATGTCCTTTTGATCAGTTTTGCCCTATAGTTACAGCAAGCCTTTGATAAGGCCTCTACAAGTGCAAGTGATATAAAATACCAAATATTCATTGGTACACATACATTTGTATATATAGTGTAAAACCTATACAATCATGGTCTTCCCATCAAATGACTAAGGCTGCCCTCTGGCAAAAGCATCTCAAATCCATATGTAGAAATATGCAGAGTTAATCAGTGACACATTGATTTAAAAAGGAGATAGAAGCTGTTTTTCAGTCTTTTGGTCCCAGCTTTGGTGCACCTATACTGACCTTCCTTCTGGATGATAGCGGGGTGAACAGGCCATGGCTCGGGTGGTTGAAGTTCTTAATGATCTTTTTGGCCTTCCTGTGACATTGGGTGTTGTAGGTGTCCTGGAGGGCAGGCACTGTGCCCGCGGTGATGTGTTGGGCAGACCGCACCACCCTCTGGAGAGCCCTGCGGTTGTGGGCGGTGCAGTTTCCGTACCAGGTGGAGATACAGCCCGACAGAATGCTCTCAATGATGCATCTGTAAAAGTTGGTGAGGGACTTAGAGGCAAAGACACATTTCTTCAGTCTCCTGAGGTTGAACAGGTTTTGTTTCGCCTTCTTCACCACACTGTCTCTGTGGGTGGACCATTTCAGATTGTACAGTGATGTGTACGCCAAGGAGCTTTTCACCTTCTCCACTGTCGATGGGGATGGTGGCGTGTTCCCTCTGCTGTCTCCATGATCAGCTCTTTCATTTTGTTGATGTTCAGGGAGAGGTTATTTTCCTAGGACCACTACACCAGGACCCTCACCTCCTCCTTGTAGGCTGTCTCGTCATTGTTGGGAATCAGACCTACTACTGTTGTGTTGGAGACGTGCAGAAAATAGAAAAAATACAGAAAAACATTGAATGAGTAGGTGTGTCCAAACTTTTGACTGGTACTGTATAGAATGTGATAAACCGTGGGGTGTTGGGTTGAGCGTGCAGAGATTTACATAGAGACAGGGAGGTTCTAGTCAGAAAACACTACTAGGCAATAAAATAAACATATCAACGAAATCACATAGGTTTGGCTCAGTAATTCTCAGCTTCTGCTCCGTGTCTGTCCCTCTGTTCTCTCCCACAATGTGCCACAGTGCTCCTTTCATGTGGCCTCCACAGCTGGTTGGCACTCTCCCATAATTACCTCACCTTGGAGCCATCCGTGTCGGGGTGCCCAGCATGTGTACTCCCAGCAGAGGGAGCCAACGTCGTGGCACGTACCTCCCCTCTATTACCAACCCCTGGGGTATAGCTCCCGGGATACCATAAGAAGTAGGAAATACCTTACTCGCTCACAGGAATGGCTAATTCTTGAACTGTAATTAATATTTACGCCCTGCATACATGGAACAATTTTCTAAATTACCTGTTCACAGAGAAATTTACATAATTTTTTCTTGTATTTTTATATTTCTCATGCTCTCTTTTGTTGTAATTTCATCACTAATTCCTTATTATGTACGTTGTATTTCTTGTGAAGCAGGGCTCCCTTGCAAAAGAGGGACTTAATGGGACTTCCCTATATAAATAAAGGTTCAATAAATAAATGTCTCTTTGAGTTTGAGTGCCAGTGAGGAGTTCTGTGAGAGGGTTTTGTACACATTGTAGCAATGACTAGCAAAAACAACAATTTGAATATTGATAAGAACAACAAGTAATGGAATGACTACCTATCCACTTCAATGAACAAGTGTTAACTGTTCATGATTCTAGCTCAATAGTCAAATCTCTGTAACTGCTTTTGGCATACACTATGTGGGATTTTATGTGATTCATTCCGATTTTAATAATTGTCATTTGAATTTCAGTTAGCTCAGGACTCAGCACTTTATGTGGGCGGTTCTTCAAAGCATCAAATAAGTCAGAGAACCAATCATCCAAGGTAAATGAGTCAGAGAACCAGACATCCAGCTCTCAGCTGAAAACCGACAACCAGGCAAATACTGTAAATCAGAGAACAAGGTGGGTATTGAGAGGCTTTTTAAAGACTTACTGTGTATGTATCTTTTTAGACCATAATGCTTTCACATGAAAATAAATACTGTGTAAGTAATGAAGTAAATCAAAATCCGAACTGGTTACTTTTGGAGCTAAAAACACTATCCAAAGCTGTAGAAGAGGACAAACAAGAACATAATAATTTGCTAGCAAGGCCATTTCCACCTGTTATATTGATGCCTGACAAAGAAGCGACATCGTCATTTAATTTTGATTGTTGGACCACCAAAAATAGCAGCTGAGTATGTCAACACGGAGAGGGAGAAACCTTAAAGTGTTTTATGGCTGGCTGTGAAAGAGTCAGCAAAGGCTTTCCATCAATTTTAAGAGACAGAGAGGGGGATCGGCCAGCCCAGCTGCAGCTCACGTAAAAACCAAACAAGAAAGAACGGCTATGCCTTGCCCAAAAGAACAAAAAAGAAGCATTACCCAGGTTTGAACTACTGCTTGTCCTAGTGCTGAGAAAAAACTGAAATTATTCCTGGATTATTGTCTGTTTACTCCTTTGCTCGTAATGTCATAACTCATGCCATGGCATAAAGGCTTTTAGTTTAATCTTATCTACTTCCAGTCAGTGGCAGTCGGTGCTGTTTAAGATGAGGGACATTTATTTTATATATATTTTTATTTTTTTATGAGGATGGGTTTATTTCTGTGACCCGATTCAGGAAACTAGGCGTATGTCGCAATTCATGACTTCACAGAAGAGCCATTTGAACGTAAAATAATATATTTTTATCAAAATGCGTTTTTTTGCAGAGATACCTTCTCGAACATGTGAACTTTCATGTGCCTTAATATCAAACTTGTATGCCATCTGTAAATGTGAATGAAATTGTTAAATTACGAGTTGGTTTAGCCACAGAAAAAGTCAGCAACCTTCCCGCTAGCCATGATTGGCTGAGATAATGAGTGGGCTGGACATGCCGAGAGATACGTTTGTTGTGATGGACCACTTTCTGGAGGACGATCGTGCCATGCTGAATCTCTCTGACTCTGAGAATTAATCAGTCTGTCGTGAAGCTTTCATCCATGTATACGGGTAAGAATCTAACATTCAACCTATTTGGTTAACTTTAGATAGCTATGACAATCAGTTTGTATTGCTAGTTAAAGCTTGCTGTTCGCTAGCCAGTTGGAGTTCGAAGGCTGGCTTGCTAATGTTACTCTGTGGATTGGGATTTTAGTAAATTTTTTAGCTAGCTAGCAAACCCTTAACGCTACATGTCTAAACATAAGACCCCAAATTAGCTAGCTAACGTTAGCAGAGGTTAGATGGATGGCTGTGAATGCTATTCATTGACTACAGCTCAGTGTTCAACACCATAGTGCCCTCAAAGCTCATCAATAAGGTAAGGACCCTGGGACTAAACACCTCCCTCTGCAACTGGATCCTGGACTTCCTGACGGGCCACCCCCAGGTGGTAAGGGTAGGTAACAACACATCCGCCACGCTGATCCTTAACACAGGTGCCCTTCAGGGGTGCGTACTCAGTCCCCTCCTGTACTCCCTGTTCACTCATGATTGCACGGCCAGGCACCACTCCAACACCAAGTCTGCCAATGACACAACAGTGGTAGGCCTGATCACTGACAACGATGAGGCAGCCTATAGGGAGCAGGTCAGAGACCTGACCATGTAGTGCAAGGACAACAACCTCTCCCTCAACGTGATCAAGATAAAAGAGATGATTGTGGACTACAGGAAAAAGAGGACTGAGCACGCCCCACATTCTCATCGAAGGGGCTGCAGTGGAGCAGATTGAGAGCTTCAAGTTCCTAGGTGTCCACATCACCAACAAGCTAACATGGTCCAAGCACATCAAGACAGTCGTGAAGAGGGCACGACAAAACCTATCCCCCCTCAAGAGACTTAAAGGATTTGACATGGGTCCTCAGATCTTAAAAACGTTCTACAGCTGCACCATCGAGAGCATCCTGACTGGTTGCATCACTGCCTGGTAAGGTGACTGCTCGGCCTCCGACCGCAAGGCACTACAGAGGGTAGTGTGAACGGCCCAGTACATCACGGGACCAAGCTTCCTGACATCCAGGACCTCTATACAGGCAGTGTCAGAGGAAGGCCCCTAGAAATTGTCAAAGACTCCAGCCACCCTAGTCATAGACTGTTCTCTCTGCTACCGCACAGCAAGCGGTACCGGAGCGCCAAGTCTAGGTCCAAGAGGCTTCTAAACAGCTTCTACACCCAATCCATAAGACTCCTGAACATTTAATCAAATGGCTACCAAGACTATTTGCATTGTCCCCGCTCTTTTACACTGCTACTCTGTTACCATCTATTCGTAGTCACTTTAACTCTACCTACATGTACATATTACCTCAACTAACCAGTGCCCCGCACATTGACTCTGTACCGGTAGCCCCTTGAATATAGACTCGCTATTGTTATTTTACTGCTGCTCTTTAATAACTTGTTACTTTTATTACTCATTCTTATCTGATTTTTTTTAAACTGCATTGTTGGTTATGGGCTCGCAAGTAAGCATTTCACTGTAATGTCTACACCTGTTGTATTCGGTGCATGTGACTAATAAAATGTAATTTAATTTGGCTTGCTAGCTAACATTAACTTACATGTATGAAGTGTGTGTAACGTTAGTATCTGGAATTTGTCTTTCAGCATCAGTAGGACATGCCTGACTCTCCTCCACCAGTTGCAAACGTGAGTTTCTATTGGACAAATTCAGGTATGTATCCCCATTTCGTTCCGTTTAAGAAACGTTTTTCAAGAGAATCGGCAGAATGAATACACCCCTGATCAAGCACAAACACAGTTCACTTTCATAGCAACCAGTTTGTTGTATAATTACTTTTCGCATCTACACGCTCTCCTCCTCTCACCTTTTCCCTTCGCTTGTGGACTTCAGTGCACAACAACACATCAGCTATCTGTGACCAGGCGAAAGAAAGAAGAAAAAAAAGCCAAACCTTCATATCATAACTGCTACACGCAGTCTACATTGTTGTCACCATATTAGCTAACGTCAAGTAAACAACATACCTACTATAATTAATGCGTTAGTAAACCCACTACAATCATGCAGTACAGTGTACAGTTAGCAAGCAGTTTAGCAAATACACTGGAGGGCCCCGGTGGCAATACACTGTGTCATGACTGGCCTGTTCAGGTCGTGGACCATAATCCTACAGAGATATCTTTCACACCCACCAGCGGGGGAGAGATCGAGAGGTATGGAGGTGGGGGTTTTATGACACCTCACGCCCATTGTAAATCTTAAGGCAGCAGGCAAAATCCCTTTTGTCCTCTCAGTATAGATGGATGGAATGTAAGGTGGGACTATGGAGAATCTACCCTTGAACAGTAACATGCAATAAATGGACTTTGGGACAATATGTTTTGTCGGACAAGATGGTAGTAGTGAATATGAAAATGAATGTCGTTTTTGTTATGTTATTAAAAGTTAAAAGACAACGTTATAATGAAAACATTCACACTATGGTACTTGAGGTTTGCATACTGTACGCTGTGTGGAAAATGTCAAAATCAAAGACAATGTTTTTGTAAAGATGAAATGTGAAGTTAGTTGTCTAAATTAGATCTGAGTAAAATCTAGACCTTGCCTCGTAATTAGTTACGCCCAGAGAACTTGCCCTAAAAGCGGAAAACGCCCATTTCTGACCCGAGGGTATAAAACATGTGAGTTAAGAATTAACATAGCAGACTAACCCTGTCAGTTGTTTTCCCAAGATGTCTCTCTTACTATTGTTGATCCCTTATGTCATTATGTTAATGAGTATGTCATAAGCAAACTCTGTATATCATAAGTATACATGATGGTGTGTTCCAACCTCCATGATTGATATTCTCTCTCTCTCTCTCTCTCTCTCTCTCTCTCTCTCTCTCTCTCTCTCTCTCTCTCTCTCTCTCTCTCTCTCTAATAACGACTTACTTTCAATGCAATTACATATTTCACAGGATATATCAAAATGTCAGTTATTACAATGTAGTTAAAGGAAGTTATTGTAACTACAATGTTTCTACACAGGAACAAGCAACTTCATGTAAAGTGAAACACATTGTAAATTACACTAATAATTATAATGTAGTTACCATGTTACAAAGACGGCAGACACCTAGTATAGTACTTTTAGTTGTGATCAATGGGAATCCATCTCAATTTAGGAATATTGTTGTTACAGTGCCTGTACAGTGCCTGCAAGTGTAATAACGACTTACTTTCATTGCCTTTGCAGTGGATGATTTCGGCCAGACCCCCTCTCAACTGCAGAAGGGGGGAGAAGGGAGCTGGTGAGGGATTGACAGCTCACACCCTGTTGTAAATCAAGAACATTCAGCTATATCCCTCTCCAAGTTCACACAGGAATGTGCCTTTGTTTCACAGACATTTTCCCACCGAAACTCTAACACGATCTAAAGCAAATACTGGAACAATATTTCCAACATAAAATGTGGGGAACGGTCTGAGGCGACCCGTATGACCACTAATGTCATTTGGTTGTTATTTTGTGATGTCATAAACATTTTTATAAAGGAAATACTGTAACTTGGAAAGTATACCAACTATATGTACGAAGTTTCCATCCTCTATGTTGTGTATGAAATATGACAATTATTAAAGTGTTTTTGTTAACTCCTTAGGGCTAGGGTCCCATTTTCCGAATTTTCGCCTGTCTGACGTGCCCAAAGTAAAATGCCTGCCACTCAGGCCCAGAAACTAGGATATGCACATAATTTGTACTATTGGATAGTTTCTAAAACCGTTTACAAAATGTCTGTGGGTATAACAGAACTGATGTAGCAGGCAAAAACCTGAGAAATTTCTGTCCGGAAATCATTTTTCTTTTGACTTTTCTTGACTTTGAATGGCTGTTTATTGAAAACTCAATTAGATAGGCTTGAGGTTGCAGTAGATGTCGACAGTCTCTGGACAGTGTAATGGAGCGTTTATAGTGGAAGAGAGTAGAATGGAAATGCTTGGTGGACCTACTGAACAAAACGTGCCAACCAAACGGAGATTTATGGATATAATAAATGACTTTTTCCAACAAAAGAACCATGGATTCTCTTGTTTGGACACTTGGGAAGCCCTCAGCAGAAGTTATTCGAAAGGTAGGTGATATTTCTTAGCTCTTATATGGACTTTGTGAGACCCGCGCTGGATATGAATTTATGCTAATGTGGAAAATATGTGAGGTGCTATCCTCAAACAATCAAATGTTGTGCTTTCGCTGTAGAGCCTTTTTGAAATCTGACAACGCTGTGATATTGCCAAGAAGCAGAGCTTTTGATGACTATACAACACTTATATATTGATGAATGTTAAATATTACGAATTTTTATTTTGAATTTGCCACGCGTTGTTTGCTCTGAAAACGAGCCCGCTAACGGGATCCGATCCCTAAGAATTTTGCTTCTTGCCGCACGGATCCCATGGGTGGGATCATTTCCGAAAAAACTAAGCGCGCCAAATTCAAAATAAGAATCCGTAATATTTAACATTCGTGGAAATACAAGTGTTGCACATGGTTACAAAGCGTAGAGTCTTGGTAATCTAAATCTGTTGTCAGATTTCAAAAAAGGCTTTACGGCGAAAGCAAAACGTTTTATTATCTGAGGTCAGCACCTTCACAAAATTAGCTTTTTCAACCAGCACTGGCGACACAAAATCACAAATTAAAGATATAAAAACTCACTTACTTTTTAAGATCTTCTGATGTTTTCAACCAGGAGGGTCCCAGCTACAAAACCGCTGTTCGTTTTGTTTGATAAAGTCCAAATTGCTCCGCTAGCGGGACACCTAGCCTTATTAAATATGAAACTATTTGTGAGAAGATGAAATGTGATGTTAGCCTTCTAAATGAACGAATAGTTTTTCATAAAGTCTTAACCAGTCAGTGACCACACTCACGTTAGCATAGACATTATGCCTGCATCATGGAACACCCCCCTTTTCCCAGAGTGCATAAAACTCACTTCTGACGAAATTTACATTAGTCCAGAAAACGGAAGGACTGGAGTCCCTACGTTGAAATGGCTACCACTCCGTAGACCAGCGGGACCGACAGTGTGAGCTGGAAGGTACGAAATGGTTAGACACTGAAACTTTCTCGAGTGAAGAAGATGAAGACTACACAGGAACATTCAGTCTGCAGCTGTTTAAGTACTTTAGTCCAGAAAATGTGACCGAGAACCACCGGGTGGTACTCTTGAAAGATCCATTCTTTGATCTCTGGTGGACAAACCAGAGACTGTCAAATTACTCCCCAGACGGATTGAGTGTTTTCAATCCGTCTGGGGAGAGACCTTAAAGACATACCCATGTAAATATGTACATTGCAAAGTATTAGCATTTCCATGAGCATAGTTATCAACTGTATGTAGTGGGTCCATTCTGCTTTTCCCGCTCTTTATCTGTCCACACCCCTTTTTTGTCTACCAAGCCGTCATATTGGGTTTAGTCCACTAGTGACTTTTCATTGCATTATGTAGTAATCAATGTGTAAGCTATATTGTTTGTGTGTTTATGTAATTCTGTGTGATTATTTAGTCAGTTAGTAAATAAATAATTAAGCCAATTTGTATATCGCTGATTCATCATTTATGCTATGATTCGTGCAGATATCCAAGGAATTTGCAACATTCAGAATGAGACTGAAGGTAAATTAGAATTAATGAATTGACTGTGACTGATGTAAGAGATATTTATATGTTTAGAGTTTAGTCGGGAGATAGTAACTTGTTAAATAACTTTGTCCGTGGTGCCCCAAATTACTACTTAATTAATTGTTACATGAGTAATTTAATCTCGCAATAATTTTACGTGGTATGTAATTATTTGATTAAATAAGTCAATCACATTAATGATAGTCAAGACACGACAAAGTGCAGCTGCAAAAAACCATCAAGAGGCATGATGAAACTGGCTCTCATGAGGACCGCCACAAGAAAAAAGATCCAGAGTTACCTCTTCTGTAGAGGATACGTTCATTAGAGTTACCAGCCTCAGAAATTGCAGCCCAAATAAATGTTTCACAGAGTTTAAGTAACAGACACATTTCAACATCAACTGTTCAGAGGAGACTGCATGAATCATGCCTTCATGGTCGAATTGCTGCCAACAAACCCCTACTAAAGGACACCAATAATAATAAGAAACTTGCTTGGGCCAAGAAACAATGGACATTAGACCGGTGGAAATCTATCCAATGGTCTGATAAATCCAAATTTACGATTTTATGTTCCAACCGCCATGTCTTTATGAAACGCAGAGAATGATCTCCGCATGTGTGGTTCTCACCATGAAGCATGGAGGAGGTGGTATGATGGTGCTTTGCTGTCTTAATTATTAATCAAACAGTGTGCTTAACTTAGGGAGCGGCATCTGAGGTGTCGGTTTTGGAGAGTCTGGCGTGCCCAAAGTAAAAGGCCTGCCACTCAGGCCCAGAAACTAGGATATGCACATAATTAGTACTATTGGATAGGAAACACTCTGAAGTTTCTATAACAGTTAAAATATTGTCTGTGAGTAGAACAGAACTGATATAGCAGGCGGAAACCCGAGGAAACCCCTCCCTATTGAAAACAGCCATATCTGGGAGTAAGATTGCAGTACCTATTGCTTCCACTGGATGTCAACAGTCTCTAGACAGTGTTTGGTGATGTTAGGTTGCTCTGGATGGTAATAGAGGAAGAATTTCGAACTAGTCACAGGATGTAAACAGAAGAGGAGGCGCGTTCACGGGCTCGCGTGCGCTGTGGTTTTTTCCTTTCCTATCGTCCAGTTCATAATCCGGTTGAAATATTATAGTAAATATTATAGTTCCTAAGGATACATTATCAATGATGTTTTATTGTTCTTGGACAAGTGTATAGGTATAGGTTGAGCGCGTTCTCTTCACGGTTCTATGGGCGAGTGGACGCTGTATTTTATTAACATAATGCGCCAACCAAACAGAGATTTATGGATATAATAAATGACTTTTTCTAACAAAAGAACCATTGGATGTCTTCGTTGGACACTTGGGAAGCCCTCAGCAGACTTCTTAAACCCTGTCTGAGAAAACAAGGTCAGAGGAATGATTTGCCCCTGTGACTCTGTGATGAGGTCGACAGTGTGATAGGGGACATTTGTCTTAGAAATTAGTATAAAAAATATTAGTTATGGCGAAGGTGACCACAGATGGTATCTAAATGTGTTCAGTATGGTCCTTCACCACTTCTTCCGTGAGACCTGAGTCCGAGCCAGAAACCTGTACACAGCATCCAGTCGAAGCTATCAACTGCCTTTTCTCTCATGCCTTTTTTTCTCAGGAGTGTGACATGAGTCCACGTGGAGGGAGCATGGAGAGCGATCTCGTCCAAACTTCTCTCATGCTGCTGGTATACTGGTTGGCAAATGGACAAGACTTTGGGTTTATTACCCAAAGTCTTGTCCATTTGCCAACCAGTATGGTTGGCAAGTGGTGGCAGCTCAGGTGAGACATTGAAATCAGGACATTATCATGGGCCATCCACTTTGAACTGTAAAGCTATCTGAAGAAGACAGCAAAGAGATGCCAGAAAGAGAGGGGGCTGGTCAAATGTGCCCGTAATTGATTTAGACTTTATCTGCATATCAGGTTGATTGTGGAATTCTATACACTGCAAAATGTATAGTCATTTAGACTAAAAATGCATTAAGATACTGGTCTGTGATTATAACCATGATTAGAAAGCTAATGCTAGAATTATAAGATTAATATATTGTATGTTCATGTAAATGTATATTCTGCCAGTGTCAATGTTTGTTAAGTTGAGGGTTTTATCTTTGAGTGATAGAACTAACGTGAATCACTAAGCATTGTCATTCTAAATTTGGGTTGGATAATTAATTGGGTTTTATTTATGATTTGTAAACTGAAAGATTTTTTGTGAAATGACTGATTGATTTGAGTAAGTTGTTAGTATGTTTAACTATATGAGTGGAGCAATTGATGTATTATGGATTGTTTTGATGCTAACTGTGATGTGTCAATAAGTTGTACTAAAGCTGTTGACACTGTTCTCACCATGCCCCTGCTGAATGGAGAGGGGGAAACCTCTGATTCTGAGAGTGAAACTAATCCTAATCTATTTTACTTATATCCACTATCAAATTACATTTTTTATGATAATGATAATGCTCAGGAACTACAGCATGTTGTGCTAATAGCACATAGAGTCCATAGGCGTTGCCCTCATAGGTGTTCCTACAGATGGTGCTATAGGGATGAAAATGGCTATTTCCACCATGCTGACCAATGGTAGTATGCTCAGTGTCAACGTAATGATTGTGTTTCGTACTGATGGAAAATGTACTAATGATTTATGTTAAGGTTGAAAACTCAAGGAACCAACGGATTGTAATTTGCAATTGTAATGTACTAGTGCAAGGAAATTGTATATGCTTAAGTTTGTTTTGATGCCTCATTGTTTTGATGTTTGATGCCTAATTTTTTTCTACATTTGTATTAATATATTTTTTAAATTAATTTTCTTTTAAATTGTGACCGAGTCTCAAAATGGGGAAATTATGGTAGAAAATTACAAGATGGTTTTAACACTGTTAATACTGTTCAAGAATCCCGAGTGGCGAACC
The DNA here is from genome assembly GCA_030435695.1 of Brachymystax lenok tsinlingensis. Classification (NCBI taxonomy): domain Eukaryota; kingdom Metazoa; phylum Chordata; class Actinopteri; order Salmoniformes; family Salmonidae; genus Brachymystax; species Brachymystax lenok. The sequence goes on from CM059780.1 coordinate 29,329,347, forward strand.
GGTCTAAGACACTGTATCTCAGTGCTAGAGGCATCACTACAGACCCAGGTTTGATCAAGGCTGTATCACAACCGGCCGTGATCGGGAGTACCATAGGGTGCACACAATTGGCCCAGTGTCGTCCGGGTTAGGGGAGGGTTGCATTGTAAAATAAGAATTTGTTCTTAACTGACTTACCTAGTTAAATAAAGGTTAAATAAAAACGTATGCATTGATTAGCTTTGAAGAGTACTCTCTGTCTGTGTGACTGAGTTGGGCCTCTGGGGCTTCGTTATAGAACCTACAGCCTGCATTCCATACATTTGAATGGTGTTTGTGTACTATGATGTACCAGGGAGGAGATGGCCCTGGTATGGATAGCGGATAAGAATAACTTTGTCTTAGTGGCCAATCCCTGATTTATGTACAATTGGAACAATCTTCACAGCAAATGCTATCTGGCTAGCATCTCACATAGAAACCTCACCTTTGACCCATTCCACACATCTGTTTATGGTCATGTAGACTAAGAGGTTGTATCTTTGCTAAAAAGTTTCAACCCAACTCTGTTTCGTTGGGCTCTCAGCGATCACCTATGTGTGAACGTTGACTAGCTTCATTATTGCAATAATTCATTGATATTAAAGTGTGACTGTTTGAAGAAATAACAAAGTCTCTGTCACTGGGTTAGAATTTCCACCACATTAGCGACAAAGCCCCAGAGTCGAACTTGTAACTCATCACTTTCATAATCCTAATTACTATTGGGGGTGGCAGGTAGCCTAGTGGTTAGAGCGTTAGGCCAGTAATCGAAAGGTTGCTGGATTGAATCCCCTGGCGGACAAGGTAAAAATCTGTTGTTCTGCTCCTGAACAAGGCAGTTAATCCACTGTTCCCCGGTAGGCTGTCATTGTAAATAAGAATATGTTCTTAACTGACTTGCCTAGTTAAATAAAGGTTACATTTAAATCACTCTTATTGTATGTGAAAGTTCTCGGTTCCTTACTTTAAAACAAAAATTTTAAGACGCCAATAAACAATGAAAATTAACTTACTGACATAAAAAGGCAGGACTTAGTCCTAGGGAGAGAGTTTGACCCCCCATGTTCTACAGTAAAGGGAGAAATACAGAGAACATTCAGGCTAATGTCAGCCAACAGATGATTCGTTACAGTCATTATCAGTGACAGTCTGTGATATAAGCCACCTTCTCTTCTTTGAAGACAAATTGGGTTGGCTAGAAAGCAATTATGTTGGAAAAAACCCAGACAGACATGGAAACAGATTACTGACGTTAGCTTACCATACAACTGGTTAACAGTTTTGCGGAGGATGGAGGCTTCTTCCAAAGCCTCCATTTTGGTCTTCATCTTCAGTATCTAAATGTTAGTCTTTTCAGTTGTATGGTCAGAGGGACTTGATACAGACACAAAAAAAATCAAACAAAGGGTATTCGTCAAAACTTTATAAGATATTCTACAGAACAATTGTTTAAAGACATCATTAAACAATGCAAACACACTGACCAAAAGATGAGGCAGGACTTGGTTGTCCTAGGGAGGGGAGTCTGACCTTGTTCTAAATGGAGAAACAAAGAGAACGTTCAAGCTAATGTCAGCCAACAGATGATTGGTTACAGCAGGGATTCCCAACCACAAGGCTGTGGACCGGCCTGCCCTTTTTATAGTTTATAGCCTGGCTGATGCACAGATCTGTGATACACACAAACAGGTCGGATAACCATTCTTTCCTAAGCAATATTCAAAACACAAACAATCAAGATGGATTTAAGTCCAACCTAATAGTAGAATGGAATTGAATGTAATACAATTACATGTACTTAGCCTACATTTCGATTATCACTTAGTGTCAGTCTCTAAAACACGCACCTGTGTCTGAGTTAAATGTGGATGTTTCCTTGCAGGATTTGTCCGGAAGGATTCAATGTTTAGCCAATCTCGGGTTCCACTTATGGATTTCACACACTAGGAACGTTTTGGATAATGACATTTTAAGATGGGGCAACATTCCTGCCAAAGACTATAGACCTATGCAGACCTTATCTGGGAGGTTGGCAAGTTAGCAACAGAATACTACACTGTCTGTTTCTTAGCCACCGCCCATTGAATGCATTGACTTATAAAACACTGTTAGAAAAAAGTTAGGTACAATATGTACGCTGCAACCATTTTGACAGTGTTCTGGAAACATATTATACTTTACATACACGCTTAGAGAAAAGGTGCTATCTAGAACCTAAAAGGGTTCTTCGGCTGTCCCCATAGGAAAACCATTTGAAAAACCCTTTTTGGTTCCAGATATAACCCTTTTTGGTTCCAGGTAGAGCCCCAATAGGGCTCTACCTGGAACCAAAAAGGGTTCATCTATGGGGAGAGCTTTAGAACCCTTTTGTAGGCCAATAGTATTTTATGCTACATTACATAAATCTTATGAATTATAATGTAATAATATATAATGTATCTGTATACAGCATAAAACCTCATAAAGCACACCAAAAAATATGTAACACTCAGTTGAACTCCTTTTCAGGTCCTTCCTTTACTTTTGTGTCTCCTTGTAACAGTATGCCTATTAGGTTTAATTAATTCAACAATTTCATATCAATAGCCTAAGCCAGGTTAATGTCTTTTATTTTTTCACAAATATCAGTTGCAAGCTTTGTAAATAGCCACTAGTGACTAGTCCACATTACAGGGTAGGCTAAATCAATCAATAGCAGTCTTCTGCTATTTTCTACTGCTCGCATCCTTCTCTGACATGCCCGCATGAGCAAAACCACATTCAATTATTTCTACCACTTTTCCATCAAACACAATTTAATGAAATAAAAAACTAAATAATAACCCACTAAACCCAATTACGGCATTGTTTGTCACAGGTTATAAAAAAACTGCACGAATTTGCACAACTCATCTGGCAAAATGGCCTTACCTGATCATTCTGTAAAAGTAGATGCTTTTCACCGTGCTGAGGTGTGTGATGTGGGGCATAAGAAAGTGATACTGTAAATCACTAACTGTAAAAAGGTGGCACTAGGGAAAGGCAGAGTTACTGGTTATTTATTAATTCAGTTTCTTTAGAAAGAGACACACACACACCTCCCTCCAGACATATTCTGAGTATCAGGGGAATGTCAACGTGTAACTTGAGAAGGCATATGGAAATCGACTAATTTGATTTCCGCAAAGCCCATAAACCTAAGAGACAGTTGACCGAGGCAAATCCCCAGTTGGTTAGGCCCACCTGTGGCCTAATTCCAAAACATCTTGTGAAGTTCCCTGTCTGTCAAAGGACTCATAAACGCAGTGGCATTCAGATGCACGTGGTACTGCTGTTCCTGTCACTGCTCATATGCCCTCATTCCAGGTTAGCCTACTGTTAATCAACCTGGTTAGACTGATGCCCTTTGGAGTGCCATGTTGGGGTACCATTCACTGTATGGATAAGCTTATTGGGTGGGTGAAGGGTGGGGTTGTCAATGGGATTTGACCATGTCAGTCTGAATCAGGCTTTGTGAAGGGAAAAGAGTCAGCTGTACATTTGGCATGTCTTTACTGGTTGCACATTCACACACCATTTGCAGCATGTGTGTACGCAATTCACTATGGCTGTCATTGTCAGCATATAGGCCTATAATTGGAACACCCTGGCATCGACATAACCCTCATACTCAGATGGACAGGCACACACACACCCACATAGTGCTGTACACCAGATGCACACCACAGCACACACACACATTTTCAGACCTGTTACACTGGACGTATTGCTGAGTGTGAGTCGAGAATGATATAGACATAGTGTGAAATGTTATAGTCATTTTCCTCACTGCCATTTGCTCATGCAAAATGTCACCCAAAATGTAATTTTACTCTAAGTGTCCTAAATATTTATTTCATAACACATTATATAGCATAACCATTGTGCATTCTTAGAATTCCTGGTCCAGCTCTAAATGCAGTTCAGCTTATCAAGGCTTAAAAAAAACTTCATAATGCCTTCATAAAGCACTACATAAATTTGTGACATAATCATCAATGTCAAATATGATATAAACATGTGCTTTATAAAGGGTTCTGCTGAAGGATAGCATACGTTCTGAAGTGATGTCATGTTAGTCACATTACACCCAATCTCGTTCCCAGACAATTCTACCTAAATGTGAGGATGTATCTGATGGACCAACGCATAAAAGGTGGCCTTCATTAGTTAGGGTTACGTTCAAAATAACATTTTAAGGAGATAAATTGTGGAAATGGGCAGGATTTAGCAATAATTATGACTTTTTGACTGTGTTAAGTAGTGACAATGTCAAATCCTATAGAATTCTATGGTCACTCCCACTAAGGCCAATTTTGAATGGTTGACATCGCAGACTTATATGTGATGTACATATGTGCAATAGCCTGGGGCCAACAATACAACAAGAAAAACTTACCTTGATGAAAGCCCCCAACCTAAGAAATTGAAAGTGGCTTTCTTTCTTCAGTACACAAACACACAAATAACAAAAACAAGCCATATTGCGTGGTGCTGGGCCCAGTCAGGTCTTTGACACTTTCACCCATTCCCCCACTGAAAGATCAGCCACAAAATGTTGGCACGATTGTAACAGGTTGTAATCAAGCCCTGGTCTCCAGCATGGGAACAGAAGAGGGATACCTGGTGCGGTAGTCTGAGGTTGGAATACTCAAAATCATCTTGGTTCTGACACACACACACAAACACAAGCTTTGCAGGTCCATCAACCCATTGAAATACCTCTCACACCCTACAGTAACCTGTGGAACATGAGAAAACCTTGATAAATCAGCAGAATGTTAATAATATATTTATTGACACTTTTTGTAGTGACCTGTAATACTTACAGTACCAGTCAAAAGTTTGGACACACCTACTCATTCAAGGGCTTTTATTTATTTTTTACTGTTTTCTACATTGTAGAATAATAGGGAAGACATCAAAACTATGAAATAACACATATGGAATCACGTAGTAACCAAAAAGGTGTTAAACAAATCAAAATATATATCAATTCTTAAAAGTAGCCTCCCTTTGCATTGATGACAACTTTGCACACTCTTGGCATTCTCTCAACCAGTTTCACCTGGCATGCTTTTCCAACAGTCTTGAAGGAGTTCCCACATATGCTGAGCACTTGTTGTCTCCTTTTTCTTCACTCAGCGGTCCAATTAATCCCAAACCATCTCAATTGGGTTGAGGTTGGGTGATTGTGGAGGCCAGGTCATCTGATGCAGCACTCCATCACTCTCCTTCTTGGTCAAATAGCCCTTACACAGCCTGGAGGTGTGTTGGGTCATTGTCCTGTTGTAAAACAAATGATAGTCCCACTAAGAGCAAACCATATGGTATCGATGCAGAATGCTGTGGTAGCCATGCTGGTTAAGTGTGCCTTGAATTCTAAATAAGTCACAGACAGTGTCACCAGCAAAGCACCCCCACACCATCACAACACCTCCGCCATGCTTCAAGGTGGGAACCACACATGCAGAGGTCATCCGTTCACCTACTCTGCGTCTCACAAAGACATATCTCAAATTTGGACTCCACCGGTCTAATGTCCACTGCATGTATTTCTTGGCCCAAGCAAGTCTTCTTCTTTTGTTGTCCTTTAGTAGTGGTTTCTTTGCAGGAATTCGACCATGATTTTTGCGACTGCACTTGAATAAACTTTCAAAGTTATTGACATTTTCTGGATTGACTGACCTACATGTCTTAAAGTAATGATGGACTGTAATCTTTGCTTATTTGAGCTGTTCTTGCCATAATATGGACTTGGTCTTTTACCAAATAGGGCTATCTTATGCATACCACCCCTACATTGTCACAACACAACTGACTGGCTCAAACGCATTAAGAAGGAAATACATTTCACTAATTCACTTTGAACATGGCACACCTGTTAATTCAAATGCATTCCAGGTGACTACCTCACAAAGCTCGTTGAGAGTGTGCAAAGCTGTCATCAAGGCAAAGGGTGGCTACTTTAAAGAATCTCACTACTGTAACCAAAATCATGTACTACTGTACATTTACAACAAATTCTTATTTATAATGACAGCCTACCAGGGAACAGTGGGTTAACTTCCTTGTTCGGGGGCAGAACGACAGATTTCTACCTTGTCAGCTCGGGATTTGATCCAGGAACACTTCGGTTACTGGCCCAACCCTCTAACCACTAGGCTACCTGCCGCCCCGATCAAGTCAGACCCATTTGGTCATTCATAACACATACGTAAAGACTTAACGATTTAAACACAAATGTATTAACACTTAGTGCATTATCACTAACAGCTAAAACAAATAAACATTAAAGACATGTTTGGGCTGCAAACACAGTACAGAACCATACATTTCCATTTATTTGTAAATAAAATATATGAAGTTTCAAAAAGTCCAGCAATGCAATTACATTGAACATTAAACAGGGCTGTAAATAGTGTAGCTTGTACCTGAGCTGGCAGACGAATGGTTGTTGCCTTTCTGCCTGCTGGATGTACTGCATGTTCCAACCTTCAAAGTAACAACAAATAAGTTAGCAGGTCTGTTAGGAAATGTCACACCATCTGTGCCTTTGTCACAGCATAATTTATGAATCATTACTCCCACATTTGTAAATGTTAGTAACCTGGTTATTCACACATTGATAAACAACTTTTAAAGTATTAAATAAGATGTATAACATTTATTATTTGAAATAACGATTGAGTTAGCTACAGTATGTAATCTAACTCAACACTTAACTACTACAAACTAATTTAAATTACAATAAATAAAAGTTAACTTACTTGTTTTTCGCTGTCCAGTGGCAGCACAAGCGGACATTTGATTTGCGAATTCATCACATGATCAGCATCTCGTCAACAACACTAAAGAAGTACTTCTGGAAACATGTTCCATGGTCAAATAAATGCCCCCAATGCGAATCACTGTACAGTATATGGAATACATTTTGATTTAGAGCAAGAACTACCGTGGGTGCCGCAGTAAAAGTATTAAAGGGAATACTCAATAGGGTCGGTAGAATGTATATATGGTGTCATTTCATGGGGCTTTGAACGATATGGAGTTTTTGACATTTTTCCCAGATGTCAAAAGTCAAACTGTGAAAAACTGTGGTAACCCAGAAAAATGTGGGAAATCCAAAACCTGAAAAAATATATATATGGAATTTGTGGCATAAAATACAAACTGATTTTAAAATGCCTTACCAACAGTATTTTTCTGTGCATGATTACACTTTAGAGTGGGGGAAGTAGAGGTCAGGTCCAATACTGACTATGCACCCAATAGGGAAAGAGATAGGCCATTCTAGAAGTGGTTTAGTGAAATATAATAACATCTTTAACATTTTGCAGATGCTTTTATCCAAAGCAACTTACAGTCATGCGTGAATACATTTTTACGTATGGGTGGTCCCGGGAATCTAACCCAATATCCTGGTGATGCAATGCTCTACCAAGATGCATGACAGGGTTATAAATGCTTTGTGAAGCCTCAATTTAATATGATTTATAACATATGCCTATACAAACTGACACTCAATTACTCAAACCACACACACTGGCCTGACAAGTGACACCCACACACAAACAAAAGCCTCATTGGGTTCAGGGGCAGGTAGATATAAATAGCGCTCCTCTTGACGGCTCAGTCACTGGAGCACAGAGCAATCCACGCTCTCTTGTGACCCAGCCCCTGATCCTTCCAGAGGGCTCGGGAAGTCACCTTTGTGTCTGTCTCCAGAGCTGAGATTTACGCTCCCTAACCCATACATGGAACAAGGCACATGCTTCCCAGGGTATGAGGACAGTGGGGTGGGTGAGGAATAGATACCATGCTCCCTCCAACGAACTCTCCCTCAACAACAATGAGTTGGCATCAGATACAGGGGTATAAAAGCTTGGGTAATAATACTTCTGCTGGTAAGTTGAAGTTATCCTTTTCTGGGGAAGAGGGATAGGGGATACAGAAAGAGGGAGGACAGACAGTCATACATACAGGAGTTTGTCATGAAGGACCATACGCAAGTAAATCCATTGTAAATCGGTTGTTCCTCAAAAGAAAAGTCACCATTGGTTTGATTAAAGCAACAATTATTTTTCTGTTTTCTGCTTCTCCAAACTTCTCTTGTCTTCTCACTTTATATGTCCTATCTCTTTGCTGCTTTTCACTCTTTCACAGGAAAAACTTGTCAAGTTTCAACTGCACCTACAGAGGCAAAGGGATGTTGTCGCACACAGGATGAAGAAGCTGGCAGCTAAGCAGGTTGACGTTACAGTAAGTCAATGATTGTCTGGTGAATGTCTCTCGTCAGATGCCTGAAGAACACTTGTTGGCATCCTATTCTATTTAATTTAGATTCAGAGCTGGGGTGAGTTCCATTGCAATTCATTCCAATAATCTTTATGGAACATTATGTCTGAGTTTTGGGAGGTGGTGAAATAGACTTGAAATGGGTTGAATTGCAGCAATGGTTTTAAAGGCTTTCCAAAAATGTAATAGTCACTTGCCACTGTATCTTTAAAAATGGTATCTCCATTGCACTGCTGTCAAATGTAGTCTAATTATGATTGTTTTTTCAAACTGCTAATTCTGATCATTTCACGTGACCCCTCCCCCACTTCAGAAGAAGACCAATGCACTGAAGGAGAAGATTAAGAAGAAGTATGAGGACATGAAGAGGGTTCTGGATGAGGACCTGCGGATCACGCTGACCCAGCTGGACATGGAGTATCAAGCCACAGAGTGCACCATTGAGGACAGAATAGAGCGCTGCTACCACCTCAGTCAGGAACTTGACCAGGAGATAGCCCAGCTCAGCACCCAAATGGAGAAAGAGCAGACAGACGACAAGGTGAAGGCCGTCTGAACATAACATAGGGACATTCTAATTTGACTCACGTGCCTGTAACTTTCACATAAAGAGTGTGACAGCAAGTTACGCACACTTACTTCAAGTTTGGATTTGGCCTGTAGAAGCAGGGTTGGAGTCAAATTCTGAATTAAATTGCTGATCAAATTCAATTATTGATTTCCATTCTAATTAAATAGTCTCCAGGATGCAGAATAGGAATTCCAGTATAGGAAACAGAATATAATTACATGAAGAAGCTTTCAACCTACATGAATGTCATGTTTGTACGAAGTCCTGATATTCATATTCGACTTACCTTGCAAAATCCAAAAGTTATGCTAGGACACTACAATCTACATGGGTGTCAACGGAGAGGCTAATTCAGTCAAATTTTTTTAAACAAATATTTGGTAGCACGTTATAATAACTCCATGTAATAAAGCATTTAAAATGGATAAGTAAATAGCTTATTCATAATTTATGAATCATTACTCCCACATTTGTAAATGTTAGTAACCTGGTTATTCACACATTGATAAACAACTTTTAAAGTATTAAATAAGATGTATAACATAGGTCCTTAAAAAACATTTACTAATCATTAGTTACAAAAAGCTGGACATGCCATTGGTAGATCCCAGCAGTACCGGTGGCTCCTTAAGGTCTCAAAATGGCCCCTAGGACATACCAATGGTTAACCTTTTTCTGCCTGTCCATTAGAAAATCAGAAACATGTTTCCAGAGGTTGTCACATCAATATCTCTGTGCTGCAATCACCAATTTTGTTCATAAAACCCCTCTTTTGATAGGTTAAATAATGCATTAATAATGTATGATTGGTCTAGGGATTAAGGGGCGGGAATTAGCCTCAACACGAAAATTGCTAATTTGAAGCTGCTGCCACAGGGAGGAGCCCCCTTCGATTTGACTTTGGCAGCTCCATCGTTCAAATTTGGACAAAAATATCAAGGTAAGAAACTGTATGTAATTCGTTTTTATGTTAGTAATGATAAGATTTACATTTTAGTGTATTTTTTCAGATTGATTAGATGAGTCTGTGAAATGAACTTTTAATGCCTGGTGAGCTAACTATCTACCAAGCAAAGTAGCCGACTTTAAATATCTACCAAGCAAAGTAGCCGACTTTAAAAGTAGAATCAGCTGGAATATGAGTTGACAATTTCTGAGGTAAAAGTTAATATTATCTGATCAATGACATCAATATTTTTTAAGTACATGAAAAGATTTATGAAGCTTTATGAAATCTTCTCAGATAATGGTAGCTATCTAGCTAGATTTCTAGCTAGCCACCTAACTAACTATGATGGCTAGCCTGTGTTGTTCGAGTCAGTCACCCTAAACAAAGCAAGGTAGCCTACTTGATGTTAATGTTTACTTTGATAACAACAAAATAAAATGCATTTGTCAATAGGTGTTAGAGCTAGAAACTAACTGGCTAGTGATTATACAGTACCTTCAGAAAATATTCAGATCGCTTGACTTTTTCCACATTTAGGTTACAGCAGTATTCTGAAATTGATTACATAGTTTTTTTCCCCCTCAACAATCTACACATAATACCCCATAATGACAAAGCAGAAACAGGTTTTCAGAAATGTTAATTAATTTATAAAAACATAAAAAACGGAAATATAACATTTCCATACAGTACCAGTCAAAAGTTTAGACACACCAACTCATTCAAGGGTTTTTCTTTATTTTTACTATTTTCTACATTGTAGAATAATAGTGAAGACGTCAAAATGATGAAATAACACATATGGAATCATGTAGTAACCAAAAAAGTGTTATATATTTTATATTTGAGATTCTTCAAAGTAGCCACCCTTTGTCTTGATGACAGCTTTGCACACTCATGGCATTCTCTCAACCAGCTTCATGAGGTAGTTACCTGAAATGCATTTCAATTAACAGGTGTGCCATGTTCAAAGTGAATTTGTGGAATTTCTTTCCTCCTTAATGTGTTTGAGCCAATCAGTTGTGTTGTGACATTGTAGGGGTGGTATACAGAAGATAGCCCTATTTGGCAAAAGACCAAGTCCATATTATGTCAAGAACAGCTCAAATAAGCAAAGAGAAATGACAGTCTATCATTAATTTAAGACATGAAGGTCAGTCAATCCATAACATTTCAATAACTTTGAAAGTTTATTCAAGAACAGTCACAAAAATCATCAAGAGCTATGATGAAGCTGGCTCTCATGAGAACCGCCATGGGAAAGGAAGATCCAGAGTTACCTCTTCTGCAGAGGATATGTTCAAGTAACAGACACATCTCAACATAAACTGTTCAGAGGAGACTGCGCGAATCAGACCTTCATGGTCGAATTACTGCAAAGAAACCACTACTAAATGACACCAATACTAATAAGAGACTTGCTTGGGACAAGAAACACTAGCAATGGACATTAGACTGGTGGAAATCTGTCCTTTGGTCTGATGAGTCCAAATTTTTTACTTATGGTTCCAACCGCCATGTCTTTGTGAGACGCAGAGTAGGTGAACGGATGATCTCCGCATCTGTGGTTCCAACTGTGAAGCATGGAGGAGGAGTTGTGATGGTGTAATGCATCTGATGACCTGGCCTCCACAATCACCTGACCTCAACCCAATTGAGAAGGTTTGGGATGAGTTAGACCGCAGAGTGAAGGAAAAGCAACCAACAGCATATGTGGGAACTCCAAATCAAATGTATTTATAAAGCCCTTCTTACATCACCCAAACAGCAAGCAATGCAGGTGTAAAAGCACTGTGGCTAGGAAAAACTCCCTAGAAAGGCCAAAACCTAGGAAGAAACCGAGAGGAACCAGGCTGTGAGGGGTGGCCAGTCCTCTTCTGGCTGTGCCGGGTGCAGATTATAACAGAACATGGACAAGATTTTAAAATGTTCATAAAACAGGCAGAACAGTTGAAACTGGAGAAGCAGCACGGCCAGGTGGACTCGGGACATCAAGGAGTCATCAGGCCAGGTAGGCCTTGAGGAATGGTCCTAGCGCTCAGGTCCTCCGAGAGAGAGAGAGAGAGAGAGAGAGAGAGAGAGAGAGAGAGAGAGAGAGAGAGAGAGAGAGAGAGAGAGAGAGAGAGAGAGAGAAAAGAGAGAAAAAAGAAAGAGAGAGATGATTAGAGAGAGCATACTTAAATTCACACAGGACACCGGATAAGAGAGGATAAATACTGCAGATATACCAGACGGACCCTAGCCCCCCGACACATAAACTACTGCAGCATAAATACTGGGGGCTGAAACAGGAGGGGTCTGGAGACACTGTGGCCCCGTCCGACGTTACCCCCAGACAGGGCATCACCAAAGATGTTCGATCGGTTTCAAGTCCGGGCTCTGGCTGGATCACTCAAGGACATTCAGAGACTTGTCTTGAAGCCACTCCTGCGTTGTCTTGGCTGTGTGCTTATGGTCGTTGTCCTGTTGGAAGGTGAACCTTCGCCCCAGTCTGAGGTCCTGAGCGCACTGGAGCAGGTTTTCATCAGGACTTTGCTTTGTTCATCTTTGCCTCGATTCTGACTTGTCTCCCAGTCCTTGCTGCTGAAAAACATGGTGCAAGGTTTCCTCCAGATGTGATGCTTGGCATTCAGGCCAAAGAGTTCAATCTTGGTTTCATCAGACCAGAGAATCTTGTTTCTCATGGACTGAGAGTCTTCAGGTGCCTTTTAGCAAACTCCAAGCGGGCTGTCATGTGCATTTTTTTGAGGAGTGGCTTCTGTCTGGCCACTCTACCATTAAGGCCTGATTGGTTGAGTACTGCAGAGATGCGTCTCCTATTGGAAGGTTCTCCCATCTACAGAGGAACTCTAGAGTTCTATCAGTCAACATTGGGTTCTTGGTCACCTCCCTGACCAAGGCCCTTCTCCCCCGATTGCTCAGTTTGGCCAGACGGCCAGGTCTAGGAAGAGTTGGTGGTCCAAACTTCTTCCATTTAAGAATGATGGAGGCCACTGTGTTCTTGGGGACCTTCAATGCTGCAGAATTTTTTTGGTACCCTTCCCCAGATCTGTGCCTCGACACAATCCTGTCTGAGCTATACGGACAATTCCTTCGACCTCATGGCTTGGTTGTTGCACTGTCAACTGTGGGACCTTATTTGACAGGTGTGTGTCTTTCCAAATCATGTCCAATCAATTCAATTTACCACAGGTGGACTCCAATCAAGTTGTAGAAACATCTCAAAGATGATCAATGGAATTAGGATGCACCTGAGCTCAATTTCGAGTCTCATAGGGTCTGAATACTTATGTAAATAAGGTATTTCTGTTTTTACTTTTTATAAATGTGTAAACATTTATAAAAACCTGTTTTCACTTTGTCATTATGAGGTGTAGATTGCTGAGAAATTTATAACAAATTAATTTTAGAATAGGTCTGTAATGTAACAGAATGTGGAAAAAGTCAAGGTGTCTGAATACTTTCTGAATACTTTATTTTGTCCCTAACTAGCCTGCTAAAAGGGAAAGGGTTGCTGTGAAGAAAATCTGGACAAGTATATTTTAATAGCTAGTCATATCCCCATAGCCAGTCATCCCCTAGTCATCCCCCGATGACTACATGACTGTATATCATTAGGTGTCTGTTTATCTGTGATATGAATCCTATAAAATATTAAGCCTTCTGGCTGTTGATTCCAATAATTAATGTAATGTTATAGCCTAAAACGAATTATAATAGCTTAGAAATAATGACTTTGGTGGTCAGCTTGGTAACTAAATGCTCCTGGTCTAGCTGGTTTGTGACTGCTATTTACAGGTATACATTATCATATTATTTCAGTTATGGACTATCAGATATAGTACAATTATATGGCATGTTTTCTCAAATATTATAGTGAAAACCTTTGTATAATAACATGAAACATTGTCACCATGCGATTGATAACTTGTGGATACAATATTCACTTTCATCGATGAATCCCTTTTTTATGTACTGAAGTGTATTCTGAATATTTATGTCAAACTTACGCTATTCTTTGGAGGAGTTGTCACTGATTTACATTTGAAATGTTAATGTTTATTGTTTGCCTTTATGTTTGAGTTTTAGAAATGGACAGAGGAGACCAATACCAGCGGATAATACAGTCCCTGTCCATGAGAAGGAGGACACTGACGGCAGATGAACTACGGGTCATTGCTGCGGAATGCCTGCAGGATGAGGAGGACCATGAAGGCACGACCTTCTTAGAGAAAGATGCCCTTGATGCTCAGTGAAGAGGAGAATGAAGAAAATGAGATAATTTTCTTCATCCTGTTTACAACAACACACATTACTGAGTGCCATATTTCCAAGCTTAGTGATGGCTACACCATGTTATGGGTATGCTTGTAATCATTAAGGACTGGGGAGTTTTTCAGGATAAAAAAAAAGAAACGGAATGGGTAAAGCACAGTTAAAATCCTCTAGGAAAACCTGGTTCAGTCTGTGTTTCACCACACTGGTAAATGAAGGCACCTTTCAGCAGGACAATAACCTAAGAAAACAAGGCCAAATCTACACTGGAGTTGCTTTCCAAGAAGACAGTCAATGTTCCTGAGTGGCCGAGTTACGGTTTGGACTTAAATCTACTTGAAAATCTGTGGCAAGACCTGCAAATGATTGTCTAGCAATGATCAACAATCAATTTGAAAGAGTTTTAAGAATTATTGAAATATTCAATTGGCAAATGTTGCACAATCAAGATGTGGAAAGGTCTTAGAGACTTACCCAGATAGACTCGCAGCTGTAATCGCTGCCAAAGATCCTCAACTAAACTCATCGAGATGGAGAGGGCGCATAGGAATGGCACGTTCTTCCCGATGGACTGCCCAGTTCTATAGTGGTGAAACTGCTCAGGTTCAAAGACAAGGAGGAGATTTTCAGGAGAGTCAAGTGTCTGAAAGGAACCAAAATCTTCATCAATGAAGACTTTCCCAAAAATGTGTGCCTCAAAAGACAGGAACTGCTGCCAGAACAAAAAAAGGCAACATCGCATACCTGACGTATGATCTGCTGTGTTTTCTATTGGGTGACTACTATTTAAAAGTGAGAACCTCTCACTGACATCTGATTTTTTAAATACTTTATACTCCAGCTATCTGTATCCCCTAATCTATAACCCAACAAGTGACCAGTTAATTTGCCAACCTTATTGATAACATTTTGACAAATTATTGGCTAATACAGGTATACTTTATACTGACATTTCTGACCACTTTCTAATTTTCCACTTCTCTTTGGCAGCTGGAAATGAACAGATGGGAGTGATTAGTAGCATTAAATGTAAAATATTTAACTAAAGTAATTGTTTAATAGAGAGGCGCCCCACCTGCGACAACTTCCGCCAAAATGCAGTGCGCCAAATTCAAATTACAAAAGTAGTAATATAAAACATTCATGAAAATATAAGTGTTGCATACTGTTCAAAAGCTTAGCATCTTGGCAATCTCACAGCGTTGTCAGATTTCAAAAAGGCTTTATGGCGAAAGCATAACATTTGATTGTCTGAGGACAGTGCCCCGCATATTTTCTACATTAGCATAATAACATAACCAGCACGGGTGTCACAAAACTCAGAAAAAGCAATAAAATAAATTGCTTACCTTTGAAGATCTTCTTCTGATGGCACCCGAAGGGTCCCAGCAAGACAATAAATGTTCCTTTTGTTCGAAAAAGTCCCTCTTTATATCCATAAAGCTCTGTTTGGTTGGCACGTTTTGTTCAGAAAATCCACTGTCCACTCATCCATTATACAAGACATACAAAGCGTTAAAAATATACCTATAAACTTTGTCCAAACAAATCAAACAACGTTTCTAATCGATCCTTAAGTACACTAATATGTATATAAACGATAATATTTCACACGGATAATATCCTGGGCGATAGAAAAGGAAAAAACCGAGGCGCATGCTCACGGACCCGCGCGTAAAAGAGAGAAGTGACTTCCTCACTCCACTTGGATAAACTTCCTCTACTTCAAGGTAAACGCATGAAACCTTGTCTAAAGACTGTTGACATCTAGTGGAAGCCATAGGTACTGCAACCTGGGAGCTGGATTTAAGCATGTCCTTTAGCAACTCATTGGAAAATGAGCCAGCTCACAGAAACACATTTTCTAGGATGGATTTCCCTCTGGTTTTTGCCTGCCATATCAGTTCTGTTATACTCACATACATTATTTTAACAGTTTTAGAAACTTCAGAGTGTTTTCCATCCAATACTACTAATTGTGTGCATATCCTAGCTTCTGGGCTTGAGTAACAGGCAGTTTACTTTGGGCACGTCCGACAGGCAGAAATTCGGGAAACTAGACCCTTGCGCTAAGAGGTTAAACCACTCAAGTGTTTCTTTAGCAGTATACTTAGGGTCATTGTCCTGCTGGAAGGTGAACCTCCGTCCCAGTCTCAAATCTCTGGAAGACTGAAACAGGTTTCTCTCAAGAATTTCCCTGTATTTAGCGCCATCCAACATTCCTTCAAATCTGACCAGTTTCTCAGTCCCTGCCGATGAAAAACATCCCCACATCCTGATGCTGCCACCACCATGCTTCACTGTGGGGATGGTGTTCTCGGGGTGATGAGAGGTGTTGGGTTTGCGCCAGACATAGCATTTTCCTTGATGGCCAAAAAGCTCAATCTTGTCTCATCTGACCAGAGTACCTTCTTCCATATGTTTGGGGAGTCTCCCACATGCCTTTTGGCGAACACCAAACATGTTTGCTTATTTTTTCTCTAAGCAATGGCATTTTGTCTGGACACTCTTCCGTAAAGCCCAGCTCTGTGGAGTGTACAGCTTAAAGTGGTTCTATGGACAGATACTCCAATCTCCGCTGTGGAGCTTTGCAGCTCCTTCAGGGTTATCTTTGTTGCCTCTGATTAATGCCCTCCTTGCCTGGTCCGTGAGTTTTGGTGGGTGTCCTTCTCTTGGCAGGTTCGTTGTGTTGCCATATTAATTCATTTTTTTAATAATGGATTTAACGGTGCTCCTCGGGATGTTAAAAATGTAGGATATTTTTTTATAACCCAACTCTGATCTGTACTTCACAACTTTGTCCCTGACCTGTTTGGAGAGCTCCTTGGTCTTCATGGTACCGCTTGCTTGGTGGTGCCCCTTGCTTAGCGGTGTTGCAGACTCTGAGGCCTTTCAGAACAGGTGTATATATAATGAGCATGTGACAGATCATGTAACACTTAAATAAAGTCCACCTGTGTGCAATCTAACTAATTATGTGACTTCTGAAGGTAATTGGTTGCACCAGATCTTATTTAGGGGCTTCATAGCAAATGGGGGTGAATACATATGCACACACCACTTTCCGTTTTTTGTTTTATCATTTTTTTAAACAAGTAATTTTTTTCATTTCACTTCACCAATTTGGACTATTTTGTGTATGTCCATTACATGAAATCCAAATAAAAATCTATTTAAATTACAGGTTGTAATGCAACAAAATAGGAAAACGCCAAGGGGGATGAATAGTTTTGCAAGGTACTGTATTTTACATCTGGGGTTTCTGTACATAACTTCAACAAAATTAAAGTAATCCAGGCATTTATATATAAATTCTAGTCATACTTTATCAAACACCTTTTCAAAATCTGCTATGAAGACTAGACATGGTATCTACAATGTTTTATAATGTTCAATTGTTTCAAGTAATTGTTGTATATTATCTCCAATATATCGTCAATGTAAAAAACCTGTCTGATCAGGATGAACAATATCTGGTAAAACCTTTTTTATTCTATGTGCTATGCATTTCGCCAGGATTTTCACATCACAACATTGAAGTGTTAGAGGCCTCCAGTTTTTTAAATGGACTGGAACTTTATACTTACCACCTGGGTCCTGTTTTAGTAGTAATGAAATCAGACCTTCTTGTTGAGTACCTAAAAGTCTACCATTTGTATAAGAGTAATTAAAACATGCTAATAATGGATCTTTGAGTACATCAAAAAAGGTCTGATATACCTCTACTGGTATACATTCAAGCCCTGGTGTTTTTCCACACTGAAAATGTATTGTCTCAAAAAGTTGCTCTTCTGTAAGTTGGCCTTCACACAGGTCTTTCTGTAAATTTCTTAATTTTACATGATTATTATTATTAGGAAAGAAATCCTTACAGTTAACATTATTCAGTGGAAATGGAGGAGACTGAAAAGAAAACTTGCTTAAAATATTTTGCTTCCTCTTTCAAAATATCCTTTGGTGAATCATAGATGACTCTATCTTTTGTAACAAGTGTCTGTAAATTCTTTTTGGTAGAATTTGTGCATTTTTCACAATTTTCCATCCAATTCACATTACACTTGATCGTTCTTGACTGTTTTTCCTTTAACCTATTTTGTGCCTCTATGGAATAGTTACATTACCATCTTCCTGCGCTGTTACTTCCTCTATTTGCTTTATTAGTCTAATCTCTTTTGACCTAAACTGCCTTTGTTTTAATGATGAGTATTGTATTGAATGGCCTCTAAAAGTACATTTGAAAGTGTCCCATACAATAAGTGGATCTGCTGTACCTATGTTGTACAAAAATTATGAATTATTTTGTCTTAGTTAAGAACAAATTGTAATCAAATAGGCTTTGATTAAATTTCCAATATCCCCGTCCACATGTAAATTCTGTAAGAGTAATATGGAGGCCAATTAGATGGTGGTCTGATCACAATCGGTACCTTAATAATACTTTTTTTTACTTTTGATGCCAGCAAAAATGAGACTAGGAAGTAATCAAGACGGCTAGCTTGATTAAGTCTCCTCCATGTACAGTTGAAGTCGGAAGTTTACATACACTTAGGTTGGAGTCATTAAAAATCAACCACTCCACAATTTGTTAACAAACTATAGTTTTGGCAAGTCGGTTAGGACATCTACTTTGTGCATGACACAAGACATTTTTCAAACAAATGTTTACAGACAGATTATTTCACTTATAATTCACTGTATCACAATTCCAGTGGGTCAGAAGTTTACATACACTAAGTTGACTGTGCCTTTAAACAGCTTGGAAAATTCCATAAAATGATGTCATGGCTTTAGAAGCTTCAGAAATGCTAATTGACATCATTTGAGTCAGTTGGAGGTGTACCTGTGGATGTATTTCAAGGCTTAACTTCAAACTCAGTGCCTCTTTGCTTGACATCATGGGGAAATCAAAAGAAATCAGCCAAGACCTCAGAAAGAAATTGTAGACCTCCACAAGTCTGGTTCATCCTTGGGAGCAATTTCCAAATGCCTGCGGGGGCCACGTTCATCTGTACAAACAATAGTACGCAAGTATAAACACCATGGGACCACGCAGCCGTCATATCGCTCAGGAAGGAGATGCGTTCTGTCTCCTAGAGTGGAACGTACTTTGGTGCGAAAAGTCCTATATTGACATAAGGTAAAAGGCCGCTCAGCAAGGTGGAAGCCAGTGCTCCAAAACCACCATAAAATGCCAGACTACGGTTTGCAGCTGCACATGGGGACAAAGATCGGACTTTTTGAATAAATGTCCTCTGGTCTGATGAAACAAAAATGTAACTGTTTGGCCATAATGACCATCGTTATGTTTGTAGGAAAAAGGGTGAGGCTTGCAAGCCGAAGAACACCATTCCAACCGTGAAGCACGGGTGTGGCAGCATCATGTTGTGGGGGTGCTTTGCTGCAGGAGGGACTGGTGCACTTCACAAAATAGATGGCATCATGAGGAAGGAAAAGTATGTGGATTTATTGAAGCAACATCTCAAGACCTCAGTCAGGAAGTTAAAGCTTGGTCGCAAATGGGTCTTCCAAATGGACAATGACACCAAGCACACTTCCAAAGTTGTGACAAAATGGCTTACGGACAACAAAGTAAAGGTATTGGAGTGGCATTCACAAAGCCCTGACATCAATCCTATAGAACATTTGTGGGCAGAAAAAAAGCATGTGCGAGCAAGGAGGCCTACAAACCTGACTCAGTTACATAAGCTCTGTCAGGAGGAATGGGCAAAAATTCACCCAACTTATTGTGGGAAGCTTGTGGAAGGCTACCCGAAACGTTTGACCCAAGTTAAACAATTTAAAGGCAATGCTACCAAATACTAATTGAGTGTATGTAAACTTCGGAACCACTGGGAACGTGATGAAAGAAATAAAAGCTGAAATAAATCTATACTATTATTCTGACTTCACATTCTTAAAATAAAGTGGTGATCCTAACTGACCTAAGACAGGGAATTTTTACTAGGATTAAATGTCAGGAATTGTGAAAAACTGAGTTGAAATGTATTTGGCAAAGGTGTATGTAAACCTCCGACTTCAACTGTACATACCATTACTATTTACCACAACTAATGACCACAACAACTGAGGACAACTACTGACCACACATCTACTGAACCACACAACTAATGACTACAACCTCAAACTACTGAACACAACCACAAAACTACTGACAGACCACAACTACTGACCACAGCTACTGACCACAACAGACCACAACCATTCAACTACTGACCGCAACCACACAACTACTGACCACAACCACACAACTACTGACTACAACTACACAACTGCTGACCACACAACTACTGAGCCACACAACTGACTACAATCACAAAACTACTGACCACAACCACAAAACTACTGACCACAACTACTGACAAGTACTGACCACAGCCAGCGTCGACCCGTGCTTACTGAGGTATAGCCTACAGCAGGGATGGGCAACTCCAGTCCTCGGGGCCTGGAGTAGTGTCACACTTTTTCCCCATCCCTAGTCAACACAGCTGATGAAACACATTGCATTCTAAACTGAAGATTATGATTAGTTGATTATTGGTGTAAGATGTGTTCGCTGGGGCTGGGGCAAATGTGTGTCACCAATCAGGCCACAGAGTACTGGAGTTGCCCATCCCTGGCCTACAGTGTCACCTGAAATGTAATTTTAGGAGTGCCCATCTTTGTGGTAGGCATACCGTTTGTAAAACACCAAAAGAAAGATGGCCAGTCCTGACCAAAAAAAGACGTCGAAAAGACATTGGCGTCGGTCCGTGCTTACTGGGGTGTAGCCAACCAGGTCGCCCGCAATGGAATTTTATGAATGCCCATCCATGTGGTAGGCCCACGGTTTGTTAAACAGGCCGTTGCATTGACTTTATTAGTCCTGATTCCCGTGACTAATCAATTTGGCTATTTAAGGTCTGAATATCAGCTACCCAACTTTATCAGGAGGAGTTATCCTGAGCCTATTTGCAATGTGTTTATCAGCGGGAAATGCAGGAGTATTTTATTTTCGCTATGATCAAATATATGGATACAAACTGGAAACCACTGATTATTTAGTACACGGGATGAAACTCCTGAACAGCAGTTGTGAGTAGCCTGACTGTTCATTCCATATTGTCCATTTTACTTTTACATTTTATCTGTCCTGTTTTTGTGACTTGTTTCAGGAAACTAGGAGTATGTCGTACGTCACTACTTTACAGGAGAGCCATTTGAACGTAAACTAAAAAAAAATATCAAAATGTGTTTTTTGGCCTTCTGGAACATGTGAACTTTCATGTGCCTTAATAACAAACTTGTATGCTGGTCTTTGATTGCAAATATGCAGAGAGTCGAAAATAGAACACACAGGCTGTTGTATAAAACGCCTGTCTCCGGATTACGTCTTCAAACTAAGGGCATCCGTTACAGAGAGGGAGAAGCCTCCATCCATGTATATGGGTTAGATAGTCTAGCTAGAAACATATTCAGATATTACATGTTTCTAATTTTGTCAGAAAGTTGTTTTCATTTCAAGTTAAAGTGTACTGTTAGCTAGCTAGCTAATGTTAGCTGGCTGGCTCACTAGCTAACGTTACGTGTATGATCTGTGTAGTTATATTATTCGTATCTCAGAGCCATTTGCATTGCTAGTTATAGCCTAACGTTAGCTAGCTAACATTGCACCTGGTTGGTTAGCTACCTGCAGATTCATGCAGGGTAGTAATGTTATGAGTTGGGATTATGGTTCATTGTTTAGCTAGCTACCTACATGTCTAAAAAAAATAACACTCCACTATGCAACTAACCATTTCAATAGAATGTTAATATTTTAATTGCAACAACTGTCGATAGACGTAGCAGGTAAATTCGCTCTGGCTTTCAGCTCCGATTTCAGAACACTCTCGTCTGAGTGAGCCAGCAGAATAACTGACGAATTAACGAACGATCAACACCCTTTGAAAATGGCCAGTGTCAGTAAACGTTGGCAAAAAAGTGTCATTAAATTGTTATCTGCAGCACAGTTGCAGTCACCAACTCTCAGGATAACATAAAAACAGCCTAACCAGCTCTGCTAGGGCGAGTAAAATGGTCAGAGTGAGCTGTTCTCTCACTTGTGTATGGAAGTAGCTAACAAGGTAGCCAACGTTAGCCAGTTACCTTGGGTGCTTGACTGCTGTTAGGTCAGAACGCTCGGATCAAACCTACTCCTCACCCAGAAAGTCCAGTGTGCGCTCTGAACACTCCGAGAGCGAAACGCTTTGTATTTACAAACTGACAATCTGACAACGCTCTGAGATTATGAATGCCCAGTGCGCACTCTGAGCACACTCTGGCACTCGAGATTAAATGTACAAACACACACGTAGTATAAACCAGTCTTTAGTCTTGACATCTTTGGTTGGTTAATTCACGGCCTCACATGTGAATCCTTAAAGAGATGGGTGGGGCTAAGGCTTTAGAGGGTGTGAACGATGCTGAATGGGTGTAGACACAGAAGAGCACTCAAGTAAGTGAACCAAAACATTCAAGGGCCATTTCCTCAAAAGTGAGTTTACAAGTTTATCAACTTTCGAAGCAGAATTACTTTCCCATTGTTCCTCAACTGTAATGTATGATATACCATTTTCTAGCTCTGAGTCTCTACTTTTATCCAATGTAAAAAAACACCATTTGCTACATAAGACCGAATCGAGACGGTCGGTCACATATTGCTAAAGGCCTGTTTTGTCTGCATGCTGTTGTTCACTGATTGATTTACAGCACATTCCTGGATGTAGGATATGCCTTGTTTTTGGGCCACATCCACAGCTGAGCAATTTAATTAACCTCTTAAGGATCTCTACAGATCGGTGTCCCACCCACGGGAACGTTGAGCTAACGTAGGCTTATGCGATTAGCATGAGGTTGTAAGTTACAAGAAGATCTCCCAGGACATAGACATATCTGATATTGTCATGAAGCTTCAATTCTTGTTAATCTAACTGCACTGTCCAATTTACAGTAGCTATTACAGTGAAAGAATACCATGCTATTGTTTGAGGAGAGTGCACAGGTATGAACTTGAAAAGTTATTAATAAACCAATTAGGCACATTTGGGCAGTCTTGATACAACATTTTGAACAGAAATGCAATGGTTCATGGGATCAGTCTAAAACTTTGCACATACACTACTGCCATCTAGTGGCGAAAATCTAAATTACGCCTGGGCTGGAATAATACATTATGGCCTTTCTCTTACATTTCAAAGATGATGGTACAAAAAATTTAAAACGGTTGTTTTTTTCTTTGTATTATCTTTACCAGATCTAATGTGTTGTATTCTCCTACATTCCTTTCACATTTCCACAAACTTCTAAGTTTTTCCTTTCAAATGGTATCAAGAATATGCATATCCTTGCTTCAGGGCCTGAGCTACAAGCAGTTAGATTTGGGTATGTCATTTTAGGTGAAAATTAAAAAAAAGGGGCGGATCCTTAAGAGGTTTTAAGGTGTATTGAAAAATTCATCCTAAGGTATTCTGAAACATGAAATGCAGTGCTTAATTTGAGCCGACAGGATCCGGCATCTCTCCATTTTGGACTGTTTCATTCCGGAACCAATTTGGACAGATCCGGTCCCTCTCTTAGCATGAATTTTTTTCCTCACACTTTTTTCAATATAAACATTTGAATAAAAGAGATAATTCAAGTTTCCTCTTTGTTAATTCTCCTGCCCCCCAAAAAACACAATGTGAAAAAGTAGATTTTCATTACAGGCTTGATAGTCCAAGAGTTGATTCGGGTTGGGCCGGCCCAGGCTTATGGTTTGCGCAACATTGTAACCTACAGTATATTTGAGACAAGCTGGTACTGTGTGAGAAGCACACCTGTTTCTCTCACAGAACTTTTTATGATCTTTCTCCATTTCTCTGCTCTGATAGACATGAGCTTGCAACTCTCATCTCTCCAGTGTTGCACTTTGTCATCTATTTCCTTATAGAATCATAGCCGTGCAAACGGTTCTGGAGGAGCTGCATCACCCCTAATAAATTTGCCAAAGTTATAGAATTGCTGCTATCTGTTCAGAAAGAAATGAAATAATTCAGAATAGCCAACTACACCATGAGAAGGCCTATAATTTAGCCAAGAGGATCAATCTCTTCTTTTTTAAATCTGTCTCATAACCCCTTACACCCATGTGTTTCAAAACTCCTTAACGTTGGTGGCAGCTCAGTTGCCACTAGTTTTAGTTTTACAAAACACTTCATTTTAACAATGAATAAGCACACAATACAGAGGATGTTTAAGAAACATAATTTACTTTTCTACCAAAACCAAAGTGTGGATTGCAGTCACTTCTTAGAGCAGTCTAATCTCGGTTAACCCAGAACTGAAATATTGTGTAATTTGGTCAGCTGCGTGATTAAATTCTGGGTCCATTGGTGTTAGAAATTGGGAGTTCCGGTTCCCTCAGCAAAAGAAAGCTCTTCCTCATGTCCAGTTTTTGTGAATAAAATGTTCTATATATTTCCTTTAACATCCAGTTTTGTGTGCTTATTCTTTTACCATTCATACATTTAGGCTATTTTCAGGCCTTAAGGAACATCAGGTACTGCTGGAAAGTCTACCAATGGCATATGCATCTTTTTGTGAGAAATTACACTGGCCACTCAAAAATATTTATAAAGTATTTATAAAGTATAAATAGCCCACACTTTTGATGAGGCCACGCAAAAAGACTTAAATAATTATTAGTAAATGGTTTATAAGGACCTACATCTTATGAATGGAGTAGTGATTAAGTTATTATAAAGTGCTACCAAATATTGTTTTTAAAAACTACTTACAAAAATCCGGAGTTTATAAATGATTCCAGTGGTAGAAGTTCATGCTGAAGTTAAATGTGGGCCCTTATGCTTTGTCATCATTGTTAGTGAATGAGCGTAAATGTCTGGAAAATATAATGGGAAATCACATATATATTAGTGAATGCTACCAAAGTGCTACCAAAATGCGGACCTAAAGCTAGCTGACAAGCTAGCTAAAGGTTAGCAGTAGTGGCAGATGTTGCTGTGTGGCTTATTGAACGGCAAGGCAAAGGAAGCACATATCATGTTTTAAATGTCCTTACAGGTGGGAGCTAGCATTGCGGTAGAATTGGGAAACAGCATGGATCCTATTTGGTAGATTTGATTGAATATGGATGCAATAAACCAATATAACTTTCAGACTGATTACGATTTGATCTCTGGCCTCTAACTGCTTCGTAATCTCCATACAGGATGCGGAAACGGAGAGAAGGTATGTATCAGGAAACACATTTTTTGGTTACAATTTGTAACTTTCATGAACACCTCTTTCCATGACGTAGACTGACCAAGGGAATCCAGATGAAAGGGGAGGAGACAGGTTAAAGAAGCCTTGAGACAATTGAAACATGGATTGTGTATGTGTACCATTCAAAGGGTGAATGGGCAAGACAAAAGATTTAAGTGCCTTTGAACTGGGTATGGTAGTAGGTGCCATGCGCACCGGTTTGTGTCAAGAACACAATCAAGGCAAGCATTGGAGTCAATGCTTTCGACCCCTTGTAGACTCCATGCCCCAACGAATTGAGACTGTTCTGATGGCAAAAGGGGGGGGTATACATTTTTTACGCAGACTCTAAGGAAGCCTGCTAAAATACCGTACCTTCTGCGCATGTGCTACTTTGCACAATTGTTTTTAACTCCAGTAGCTACGCTGCTGCTCCCCCCTCCCTTCCTGTTCTACTCACCCTGAGGCGATGATTAGATGTCTTTGTCTGTTGTAAGACATGTTGTACAAACAATGACATGATCAACCATACAAATCAAATTTACCGCCTACACACATTGTAAAGTTAGTGCAGCAGACTGATCAAATGTTGAGAAAAACTCTGGTTACCGCTAGGCGCCAAACGTTCGGCTGCCCAGAAGTGGAAAATGCTACTCTGGCAAATTTCAATGATGTGCTGTCCAATAAATGGTGTGTTCCATGATCATTGAGAAGCGAAACAACATGTTATTTATGGTTAAAACACAGATTCTTTGGCCTCAATGCAGTGTAAATACAGGACTAGGCTACAAGTTAGATGTAAGATATATTTTTTGGAATGTTTGTTTCAAATCACCTCAGTGCTTTTATTTTATCTGAGCAGCAGCTACTTTAAAAGTAATGCATGTGCAGAACATTATGTTGTTGTTTAGCTATGGGGAAGAGGCGTCCTGGGGGACGGGATGGGACGATCTAGTCAATTTATTAATAGTATGTTCACTATTTATAATGTATTGTATATTTTATATTGTATTGTATATCTTAATGATTCTGACTAAGTATCGACCATCTTGAGTGGAAAGGAAACACCTAACATAAAAGGAAACATATTCTATAATAAGCCTTCTCATAAGACATTATAAAGGCTCTAATCTCGGCAACCCAGAACCAAATGTTGCATGAGTAATGGTTCTAGGATGTTGAGATTGGTGCAGGCGGCAGAAATAGGGCGGATCTTCCTAATGCTTACTTATATTGCTTGATTTCTGTGCTTATTCATGAAAGTTATTATAACGTGTTACCCATTTTTCTGTTAACGGTGTTTGCTGTGTGAGTATGACATCACATTTTATGTTGGTTTTTGCATATGTACCACAATGGCCAAATAAACCTACATCTAAGAGTATGTGTGTGTGTATGTACCAATTTCTCTGTTTCCTTGTCTCCAGAATAGCAGAGACGATGAAGGCTACGGATCCAGAATTGCTTCAGGTGGATGAATTTAAGAATGAACAGCTCTTGAGTTTAACCATCAACCTCCTGCTTTTCATCCGGTCCCAGGTCCCTGTCACCAAGAAACTCTTTCAGAGCTGTGAGTTCAATATCAATTTATTTAAAGACCTGTGCAATCCCTTTTATTACATTAAGTGTTCATTAAGCCACAAGATAAAGACACACTTTTCAAAATATATTTTCCTCCAAAATACTTTTACAATCTGATTTTTTTTTAAACTGAAATTAATTGATTGCTTTTACGCGAGGAAAGTGGGAGGATAGTTATAGTCCAGGACCACAGCTGTGGTTCAGTAAATTTTCAGCTATGCTGTTGGCACGTAAACGTCGTAAATGGGTGTACTAACCATCAAACATTATGTTGTAATTCACTTTGGCGTCGGTAATGTTTTTTGGGCATGATTTTTCCACAAAATAATTCAACTAGCTTTATCCTCGTATTTTGGTTGTTTGGGAAGCTTTGAGTTGTCGCGTTTATTACGGTTGTTGTAGTCGGACAAAACAAGTATCGCAACGGATATGGGCAATTGTCCTGATACTATAAGAATCCTAGTATTTTTTGTTATTATCCGGGAGAAAAATAATTTCCGGGTGCCAGTGCAAATCTTTCAATCAAGTGCGAGGTGCTACATGGTCTAAATAACTCAACTGTCTAGTTTGCCTGTCTGTAAAAAGAAGGGTGAGCTGTACGTTGATCATGCTGCACTGATTGGATCATGTTTCGGTCTGTCATTTAGATTGCTACTGCCTCATGTAAGCCTGCTACTATGATAAAACAGGACGTTTGCTAGTATAGTATCTAACAAGCGGGGCGAGGGTAGGGAAACAATATAAAATGCTGATGCGCATTCTGACTGAGTGACAGCCAACTTGGCGAAGGTGTATGTAAACTTCTGACTTCAACTGTAAGTACGGGCGGCATCTTGCCGGGGGCGGCACGGGGCGCCCCCATGTGCGGGCGGCGCTGAACAGGGGGTTCGCCCAGGGCGCCATACAAGCTAGAACCGCCATATACACTTGAAACAAATAGCCAAACCGAAAACTGCAGACAAAAATGTTTTATGCTGCTAAAATCAGTGAAATGTTAGCTAAACGGACAACGGAGTGAAGAGCAGAAATTTCAACTAGCAAGCAAGTCACAGCAATGAACGCGAAGAGGGGGAGAATTCTGGTAGGGGGGAGATTTTTGGCACAACACCGGCTAGTGGACGAGATTAGGTAAATTGAGAAAACACACTTTAACCTCAATGTCAACTTCTTTTTACATTGCATTGTTGTTTTTAGCTGTACAGATTATGTATTTGGGATGTTTTCAGTGTATTTTGAAGGCTTTCAGACAATGCGATTAATCACAAGAAAAGAAAAGTGTCAACTAAAATTACAAAAGGTGAATTCGAGCTAATTGATTCACTTGGACAGCCCTAGTTTCTTTGTATTTCCTTTGTCTGTTTCCTTTGCTCCTGCTTTGATTGTGTAATTGCTTGGTATTGTAATGCTTTTTACCACAAATTTGAACGTTTTCTAATCTGAGAATCCTGGGAAATGCTGGGAATCCTGAGATTCATGTTCATTCCGGATTTATTTAAAACCATAATGTAGCGATCTTCGCTATATGAGCCCAGTACAATTCCCAGCAAGTGGTTTAATCCTATTGGCACGATGCCTATGGTGTTTGCTTTTCATGCCAGCGACCCAGGTTCGCTTTCCTGCCCTGCCGTTCGCTACATTGGTGTCTGAAGTTGGATGGCGGCTGTGAGGCAATTGGAACGACACAGCCCAGATGTGTGAGGAGGCTGAATAGTCAAAGCAAGGGGACGTGTCTTTCCTGTTTGTAGGGGTAGTGTAGCGATCCTAACTATGAGCTGTGCTACAATTCCCACCAAGTGGTATTGGCACTATGTCTGGTGTTTGCCTTTCACGCCATTCACCCGGTTTCGCTTCCCTGCCCTGCCGTTTGCTATAATACCCAATGAAATATATCAAACATTATTGTATGTGCCACTTTAAATCACAAAATAATAAAAACATTTATTAATCTATTAACGGTTTAATTGCTCACTCAATAATAATATAATGCATTCTGATGAATGCTATTGACGGCCAAAACCTATTCTCTTTATAGACTTATTAGAAATATGTATTTAATTGCTCAATTTATGTGTGTTTTACTTAGATGCCTCTGAAGTTGTCCTTGACCCTACCACTGCCCACCCGAAACTTATAATTTCCCCTAAGGGTGACTTGGCAGAGTACACGGACACCTGGCAAGAAGTCCCAGAGAACCCCTCACGCTTCGACACCACCCTCAATGCCATCAGCCGGCAGGGCTTCCGAGAGGGCCGTCATTACTGGGAGGTACAGGTAAGTGGGAAGACCTACTGGGAGATAGGTCTCACCTACCCAAGCATCCCACGCAAGGGCCGTGAGGAGGACTGCTGGCTGGGCCGTGGAGACGAGTCTTGGGCAGTGGAGTTCTTTAATGGGGACTACACCGCATGGCATGACAGGGTGGCCCATGCGCTCCCTGTGGTGGCCGGACAGCACTTCACTCGCATTGGTATTTACTCCAGCTTCCCCGGGGGCCTGGTGTGCTTCCTGGGGGCCGACACCATGACCCCTCTCCACTGCTTCTATGTCGCCACCTTCACCAATGTCCTCCACCAGGCTGTGTGCCCCGGGCACGACAATCAGGGGTCCAACTGGAAGCCCCTTAAGATTTGTGATGCCTCACGCTCTGCCCCTACCCTCTGATGGAGAACAAATGCCAAGGGTGGAGGGAATGGGGGTGGTATATAACTTTTGTCATGTGTTTTTTTTTTGTGTTATGAACCATGTCTGGTGCTGCAATTTTATGTCCGCTTCCAATCCAAACAAGTTTGACTTCTGTATGTGTAAAAAAAGTGTATAAAATAATTCACTGACCTATAACAGATCAGGCTGACTAGCCTATATACATTTCCAGGAGCTTGAAACACCCACCTAATGTTGAAACATTTGTTTCTACACCCTTCAGACTTTGTGTGCAGGCTCTTAGGCAAAGTTTTCATTTAGCTAAATTGATTTATTGTAAATCCAGGATTAGCATGTGTATGCAACGTTTGTACGACAAAAATAACACACTATTCATTTTACAAGACAATTCTTCATGTTTAATACAATAAAGTAGTGTTTACATAGTCATTCCTTTGATGTGAAGTAATTTAAACATTGTATTGTCCCAGATTCAAAAAGAGCCGTAGTAAATTCACAATATTTCCTTTTTAGGGAATTTGTCTTCCTATACTATATAATCATTAAAAAATATATATATATATATATATTCCTGAGTACAATTGCATTTAAACCTGGAAAGCATTTAAAATATGATTTCCCCCTTCAATTCCATTCCAAAACAAGTGGAGCAAACACTCCTTTTAGTACAGGTTGGGAACTACATCACTGATTCATGTGTCGAGAGGATTCAAGAGTGCCATCTGTGTGATTGACAGGTATGTGTAGAATGGGTAACATGTCTATTCGGTTGCCAGCGTACTGTTCACTACTGTGGCTTATATAATTATTTTGTAATCAAGTAAAAAATGAAATAAGAATATGACTGATGAAATTAAACAAAGATTGTAAAAAGAAAATGGCAAAGAAATTCAAGATGGCACCGAATGTTTTCCTAAAGTTACTAGCAATCCGTAGTAGCAATCCTGTAAATTGCACTGGAACGTTGCAGAAACATTGGAACAGTGCAGTGTACGAATCAGGACAGGTGAATTGTGAATGATAAGACTTGTAACCACCAGTAATAGCTGCTTCTGCAGATGACGGAGTATTTCTGGCTTTGGGACAAACATGAATACGCAATAACAAACTTAAATCTGTGTATGTGTGCTTTTGAAGGGCAATAAAGCACTGGCAATTAAAGGTATTCATGATCAAATGTATGTGATTTTGGGTACACAAGGCATTTATTAAATTTTATTTTGAAATTGAAGGATAACGCCTGGTGCCTTTAACCATGGTAATGCTATAACTGTGACAATTTACCACACTGATATAGTGAAACTGTGGTTATTTGTGCTTTGAGGCCAGATTCAATTCACTTATCACATGGATTTCCTCCATTTTGACAAACAAATTCAGGCATATGTTTTAAACATTTTAAAATCTTGTCCATGTTCTGTTATGATCTGCACCCGGCACAGCCAGAAGAGGACTGGCCACCCCTCACAGCCTGGTTCCTCTCTAGGTTTCTTCCTAGGTTTTGGCCTTTCTAGGGAGTTTTTCCTAGCCACCGTGCTTTTACACCGCATTGCTTGCTGTTTGGGGTTTTAGGCTGGGTTTCTGTACAGCACTCTGACATCAGCTGATGTAAGAAGGGCTTTATAAATAAATTTGATTTGAAATTTGATTTGATGTTGTTTAACTTCCAACTCAACATTATTAGAAAATTGTTCACAAATAATGTTGTGCAAGAAATAAAAACAATGACATTTGTGAATTTGTCAACATAAAAACAAGTTCAATGAACCAAGGCCATTTACAAGACATTGATACACTGAGTATACCAAACATTAGGAACACCTAATATTAAGTTGCACCCACCCCCCTTTTGCCCTCAGAACAGCCTCAATTCGTTGGAGCACGGAGTGTACAAGGTGTTGAAAGCATTCCACATGGATGCTGGCCCATGTTGACTCCAATGTTAGAGTACCATGTTTCATAAACGTTTCAACAGTGTCTCTGGAAAATTACCTCTTAATGTCAAGAAATGTTCCCTTCCCCCCCAAACCTAAAAGAAATGCCCTTTGGCTGTGATCTTTGCCAATAAATCAAATGCTTGTACACAAGCTGGAAAACAAATCAGACAATTTTCAGGTATAACAGATTTTCAAATATAACTGATTCCGTCCCCTTAACCCTTTAACAACCCTACAAAAATGGCAGCAAATTTCCTGAGTGGGTAAAATGGATATTTCACACTGCCTGTCGACAAAGATCCGATCAAATGTGATAACATTATTCTTAGGAATAACCTGAAGAAGAGGCAAGTATCGCCACCAACACATGAACGCAGAGTGCCACTGTAGAAATTAATTTGGAGAGATTGTTTTGTGCCCAGCTACGCTACACGTGCAAAACGGCATTCTCGCCCAAACGGCGGTGTCCCACTGTGCCTGGATCATCCCTGAATTTTTGGACCGCTTGGTCAGTGTGTGGATTAGTCAGTCCCGTCAGTTAGTCGGGTCTGTCAGTCTGTGGTGGTCGTTGGCGGTCAGTTGAAATACAGCTCTTTTGTTAGCATGGAGACCACGCAGGGGATCTGCTTTTCTCGCTGAATCATGGGTCCTCGGACCAGGACTCGAAGCTGGTGGCCACAATGTAGTGTGATGAGATCGGCATGATCTCCAGCTGCTTGCCAAACTCATTGAGGACATTGCAGAGCGCCTGAACAAACCAGGAGCTGCGCCCAGGGTTCCTCCGCGTGTAGTACACACGTAAAAACACACCACTGGTGGGAAAATTTGAATATTTTGTTTATGCAGAATTGAGAACATTTGCATAAAAATCTATCGCCAGTTGGATGAAAACATAGCTATAGAGTCTCACAATCAGATTCTCACACACAGAAACAAAACTGGATAGTGGATGTGTATTACCAGCTACCATGGTCCCAGGCATAACCTGGCAGGGTCTGAGGCAGAGCTAGTAATGATTTCTGTCAGATCTGTGCAGGGAACATTTAGTGGACAGACTAGAATAGCTGGAAAATGTATGGGAATGCTGTGGGTTACCTGGCATGGTGGAGTAGGCAAAAAGGACATCTGCCTCGACAGGAATCTTATGCCTGGGATTTGCATCAATTTCCAGGGTATCATTGGGGGGCATGGAGTCCATCTGTATGCCATCATCAAATTCAGAACAGGACCTGCACAAACCTTTTCACACTTTCTGGCTGGTGCCCACATTCCCTTTGTTGTTTTCCTTACTACATGATAACTTTGGACATGTGTGCATTTCTATCAAAGTGCCTTATTACGTTATAATAGTTTCTGTATGTTGTGTTATGTTTCTACTGTAGCTCACTGTATGTATGGAGAATAATATATTTGTGCGTATTCCTTATAACAGTGGACACGCAAGATACTAATTTCATAACTTTTATGGTGTTATACTCAATTGTGCATATGTAGCTAGCTACATTATATTATATATGTAAAACAATGCTAATTGCATCAGAGAAGTATTGGCTTGTGTTGTCTTTTGAAGATATCCTGGCATTATGACCATGGTTTGTTTTCATTTTGCCTGTTTAGCATAGCTCAGTTCTTCCCTGCCCTGCCCCTTTGTGGAGCTCAACAGTTACTGTTCTTACTGTTAAATAACTTATATTTGTGATTTTGTCAATGCAATTTATTATTTTTATCACAGTGTTATGTTACTTCTTTGTAATATTCTTTTATTGCTATATCCTGATATTGCATTCTAATTACTAATAATTCCTCTTTATTCTGTACATTCAGAAACCATAATTTGCCAAAATCTTAACTGGAACTGGACATCTTTCAAACTGAAGATTGAGGCCAGCTTTTGTATGCTTGCAACATACTGTAGGAACGTACACATGAACAGTTTTACTGGATGAAAACACAGCAAGAAAACATATAGGCCTATATGTAATAATCGTCTATTTTATTGAAGTATTGGTGGTGGCTGAACAACAACAACAAACACTTCTTTTACTAGAGGGAAAAAAAACTGCAAGAAAAAACTGACAATTTATGAATATGCATAACCCATATTTCATATTCATGCAGTGATTGAACAACAACTGCATTTCCAACCCCCACCTCTAAAGGCATAGTATCATGGCAGGTCACCTGTCAAACCACCTGTCAGGTCAGTCAGTCAGTAATTGCTGCAGATGTGCTCAATAGTGCTTGAGCATATGGTACTTCCCAAAGCATGAGAGGTGTGTCACAAGCTAAACACATGTACTTCGTCAACCTCCTCTGCTTCTTTCTCCTGGTGCCAGACAGGCAGACTTTGCATGGGAAATCCCGTGCAGTGAGGCATAAGGGATTGTCTGCAGCAGGACGGCCCCTAGTGGATGAACGCCGAGGGGTGTGGTGCTCCTCCAGAAACTCTCTCATTAGGTTTTCTCTGTTCTTTTGGTAGGTAATTACTTTACCTATGGGGGAAAGGGAGTGGGAAGATGAAGGAGGGGAGATGATGATGAGGCAGTGGGTAGGTGGGTGAGATATTGTCACTATAATTGCATAATGTAACAGTATGTGATATGTATGTGAAATGTACATCCAATTACAAAACATACCATACCATACCTCATCTCACCTGTTAGTTGGCGGTGAACTATGTGGCCATTGAGGGCAGCAGTGTCGATAAGATGGAAAAATATCTTCTTATGATACTTGGTAGTTTTCCGAGCGCATTCCACAAAGCTGTTTATTATGTCCACCTTATCCACCGCCCCCATTTTGAGGTTATTGTCAAGCACACAGTCTGGTTTGATCTTTCTTTCTTCCATCAGGTGGTCCACCTTCCCTGTGGCCGACATGGTTGCTGTATGGACAGTGGAGAGGACATGGACATCTCGTTTGTCATGCCACTTTACTGCCAGCTGTTGACAGTTTTCCTTGAACTCCACCTCCCCTCTCTGCATCTTCCTGCATCCAAATGCAGACATCCTCTTCCTGTTCGACACAACTGTGCCACAGGCCCGTGCTATTGGAGCGCAGATGCTGGAAGAGTGTGGGACCACTGTACTAATTGTCCACATACAAAGTGTGTCCCTTGTCAAGATTTGTAAAATATATTTTTTAACCTGTATTTATCTAGGCAAGTCAGTTAAGACCAAATTCTTATTTTACAATGACGGCCTACCCCGGCCAAACCCTCCCCTAACTCGGACAACGCTTGGCCAATTGTGCACCGCCCTATGGGACTCCCGATCACAGCCGGTTGTGATACAGCACGGGATCGAACCAGGGTCTGTAGTGACACCTCTAGCACTGAGATGCATTTTCTTAGACCGCTGTGACACTCTGGAGTCCAAATGAGGAGGAACATGGTCATCACCACGGACCCGGACATCCCAAGCCACTCATAATGTTGGATGTCGGTGGTGGACCCTGTGTAGACAATAATGTCCTGGAGAAATCCTGTCTTCACATCGCACATAACAAAGAACTTGACCCCAAACCTGTGCCTTTTGGAGGGAATATATTGACAGAACGCTAGCCTACCCTTCCATAACATCAGGGACTCATCAGTGCATAGGTCCTTGTATGGCACAAAGACCCAACGAAATGCTGATGTCAGGCTGGTAAGAACATTTCTTATTTTGTGTAACGGGTCATTTAGGTTGGCAGTAGCATTGTTGACGAAATGCATCGCAGCAGAACTGGGAAGTGGTCTTGGGAAAAGAGGGTGGCAAAGAAGGGAGTTGCAATCATAGGATCTGTGCTCCAGTATTCTCTTAGGGAGTTCTTCTTCACTATTCCAATGAGAAGGACTGTCACCAGGAAGGTATACATTTCACCAAATGTGGTTGTCTCCCATTTAGCAAGTTTCCCCCTCACTCCTGGCTCTCTTCTCCTTTAGCTCCAAGACATAGTGATTGGTCTCCCCCACTGTCTCCCAACAGCTCCTCTGTCAGAAACAGCTTGAAGCACTCTGCCTCAGATGGAATATCGCAAGGGACTTTGCAAAGCAAATAGCAGGGCTAGGAGGGGTGAAATGAATGGCAGCCTTCCAGCTACCACAGACCTCCTGTACTTCATCCACAGTCGGTCTGCCTCCATCACCACCAACATCTTCAAAGGGACCTGGGACTTCATCAGTGGGCAAGGGGTCCTCAGATTCAGGGTTATCAATGGCTACAATATTGGGGGGCAGCTCCTCACTGTCATTGTCACTGTCAGAATCTGATTCCTGACTTTCATGCTCAGACTCATTGTCAGAATTTATAATCATCTCCAGAATCTACGCATTTGTGAGTTGTGTCCTTTTGAAATACATTGCTAATGCTACAGATTTGCCCACTAGCTACAGTTAAAGTCGGAAGTTTACATACACTTAGGTTGGAGTCATTAAAACTAACTTTTCAACCACTCCACAAATTTCTTGTTAACAAACTAGTTTTAGCAAGTCGGTTAGGACATCTACTTTGTGCATGACACAAGTAATTTTTCCAACAATTGTTTACAGATTATTTCACTTATAATTCTATCACAATTCCAGTGGGTCAAAAGTTTACATACACTAAGTTGACTGTGCCTTTAAACAGCTTAGAAAATTCTAGAAAATTATGTCATGGCTTTAGAAGCTTGAGCATATGGTACTACTAGCATATGACATAATTTGAGTCAATTGGAGGTGTACCTGTGGATGTATTTCAAGGCCTACCTTCAAACTCACTTCCTCTTTGCTTGACATCATGGGAAAATCAAAAGAAATCAGCCAAGATCTCCACAAGTCTGGTTCATCCTTGGGAGCAATTTCCAAACGCCTGAAGGTACCACGTTCATCTGTACAAACAATAGTACGCAAGTATAAACACCATGGGACCACGCAGCCGTCATACCGCTCAGGAAGGAGATGCGTTCTGTCTCCTAGAGATAAACGTACTTTGGTGCGAAAAGTGTGAATCAATCCCAGAACAACAGCAAAGGACCTTGTGAAGATGCTGGAGGAAACAGGTACAAAAGTATCTAAGTCGGAAGTTTACATACAACTTAGCCAAATACATTTAAACTCAGTTTTCACAATTCCTGACATTTATTCCTAGTAAAAATTCCCTGTCTTAGGTCAGTTAGGATCACCACTTTATTTTAAGAATGTGAAATGTCAGAATAATAGTTGAGAGAATGATTTATTTAAGCTTTTATTTCTTTCATCAGTTCTGTTATCGGGCCCGGAATTTATTTTATTTGTTATCGTGCAACCCTAGTCAGTAATGACCTTTTTCCACTCGGCCATAGCCTTTTTATATGAAGAAGTCATGTCCCGGTCGTGGATGGTGTCTGAGAGGACTTCTGTCTGCAGCACAGAGAGGAGTGTCGCCATGCACTTAGGATATGTGAGGTGAAAGGCGTAATAACACACCATGAGATACGTCACACTTGCATAGATGTTCTCTTTTGGGAAGGTCACCAAAGGCATGGTTCCGATGGCCAGTATGCAGTTGGTTTCGCAGACAATCACAATAGGGCTGAAGAGTGGTCTTGCCTGAAGAAAGGTGTTGGGGTCTTCTGCAGACTGACAAACACAAAGAGAAAAACAAATATGACCACAAAAACAATTCACACTCTTTGTATGTTATGGTCAAGTAATATGACAATTCTAATACAGTGGGGCAAAAAAGTATTTAGTCAGCCACCAATTGTGCAAGTTCTCCAACTTAAAAAGATGAGAGGCCTGTAATTTTCATCATAGGTACACTTCAACTATGACAGACGAAATGAGAAAAAGAAATCCAGAAAATCACATTGTAGGATTTTTAATTTATTTATTTGCAAATTATGGTGGAAAATAAGTATTTGGTCAATAACAAAAGTGTATCTCAATACTTTGTTATATACCCTTTGTTGGCAATGACAGAGGTCAAACGTTTTCTGTAAGTCTTCACAAGGTTTTCACACACTGTTGCTGGTATTTTGGCCCATTCCTCCATGCAGATCTCCTCTAGAGCAGTAATGTTTTGGGGCTGTCGCTGGGCAACACGGACTTTCAACTCCCTCCAAAGATTTTCTATGGGGTTGAGATCTGGAGACTGGCTAGGCCACTCCAGGACCTTGAAATGCTTCTTCGAAGCCACTCCTTCGTTGCCCGGGCGGTGTGTTTGGGATCATTGTCATGCTGAAAGACCCAGCCACGTTTCATCTTCAATGCCCTTGCTGATGGAAGGAGGTTTTCACTCAAAATCTCACGATACATGGCCCCATTCATTCTTTCCTTTACACGGATCAGTCGTCCTGGTCCCTTTGCAGAAAAACAGCCCCAAAGCATGATGTTTCCACCCCCATGCTTCACAGTAGGTATGGTGTTCTTTGGATGCAACTCAGCATTCTTTGTCCTCCAAACACGACGAGTTGAGTTTTTACCAAAAAGTTATATTTTGGTTTCATCTGACCATATGACATTCTCCCAATCCTCATCTGGATCATCCAAATGCTCTCTAGCAAACTTCAGACGGGCCTGAACATGTACTGTCTTAAGCAGGGGGACACGTCTGGCACTGCAGGATTTGAGTCCCTGGCGGCGTAGTGTGTTATTGATGGTAGGCTTTGTTACTTTGGTCCCAGCTCTCTGCAGGTCATTCACTAGGTCCCCGTGTGGTTCTGGGATTTTTGCTCACCGTTCTTGTGATCATTTTGACCCCACGGGGTGAGATCTTGCGTGGAGCCCCAGATCGAGGAAGATTATCAGTGGTCTTGTATGTCTTCCATTTCCTAATAATTGCTCCCACAGTTGATTTCTTCAAACCAAGCTGCTTACCTATTGCAGATTCAGTCTTCCCAACCTGGTGCAGGTCTACAATTTTGTTTCTGGTGTCCTTTGACAGCTCTTTGGTCTTGGCCATAGTGGAGTTTGGAGTGTGACTGTTTGAGGTTGTGGACAGGTGTCTTTATACTGATAACAAGTTCAAACAGGTGCCATTAATACAGGTAACGAGTGGAGGACAGAGGAGCCTCTTAAAGAAGAAGTTACAGGTCTGTGAGAGCCAGAAATCTTGCTTGTTTGTATGTGACCAAATACTTATTTTCCAACATAATTTGCAAATAAATTCATTAAAAATCCTACAATGTGATTTTCTGGATTTTTTCCCCTCATTTTGTCTGTCATAGTTGAAGTGTACCTATGATGAAAATTACAGGCCTCTCTCATCTTTTTAAGTGAGAGAATTTGCACAATTGGTGGCTGACTAAATACTTTTTTTGCCCCACTGTACATGCACACATTTCTTACCTCAAGGATGTGAAGCATAGCCTCACTTGCATGTCCTAACTTCTTCGGTGGAGCCACAGGTGATGGGAACATGTCTGGTAAAGCCTTCATCAAGGCGAATGAGTGCTTCACTGTTAAAAACGAAAATAGTCTCATTTGATTTACTGCAGCCAGTTATTTAAACAAACATGAATACTTTCGTGGGATTCCCCATTGTCAACAGAGCCAGTAATTACTTTCGTCCAGCAGCGGTGGCTTCATGACCTTTTTGAACACTCCATAAAACTGTGCCTTGTTGTAAAAGGTCCCCCAGCGGGTCTTCAGTTCAGGTACGAAGCGGGAGTTCCCTTGATCGAGGATCCCCCCGGAGTTCATCCATTACCTGACACACACACGCAGACAGACAGAGACAGAGAGAGTCTTACACTATCAAGCTGGAGGCGAAAGAAACATTAGCCTGGTTTCTACCAGACCAAATTCTTGCAAGCTCACTGTTTTACATTTTGCCGGAAGTAGTTTACCCTCGTCCCTGCTATGGCTTCTCACGCTGCTCAGTTCCCTCACCGTATCTCATTTGACATTCGGTCTGGTGTTAACCAGGTTAAGGAAGCCTACTTAAAAGGCCTACTTAAAATGAATGCATTTGCTTACATGATCCAGTTTTCTGATGCAGGGATATGCTTGAAGTATCTTGGTAGGCTTGTCCTGCTCTTTAGTAGCATCAGAGTCGACGAAGGCCCGTCTTGCTTGGAATTCAAGGTCCAGGAGCTGGGAAACATCCTTCTGGTTGGGTCTGGCCTTAGTTTTGTACATCTCCTGTAGAGTTTTATAATGTATCGCCTAGTTCTGTAGGCTCTCAGTAGTTTCAGATGCCAGAAAACATAACAAACCCGACCAATTAACATTTAAAAATGTAGACTGAAATTAAGACTAATGTTTCGGCTGGTACTAGCCCCCCCAAACCTCTCATTCCACAGGAAACACTGAAGACTAAATAGTCGCTTTGTTTCTAGTCCCTCGTTTAGAGTATTAGTAGAAGTTGCATTTAAACGGAAACACTATCCACTATTTCAATTTGTGTACTTACCACCCAACTGTTCAACCTCTGGGGTGCTGCATCTAGATTGTGGGGATCTCTCCAAGATCAAAGTTGAGGAGGTGGACTCGTCAGTCTCATCAGTGGACATCTCCTGGCTGCTCTGAAAGCTAAGGCTTCGTGGCCTCTTTCTTGAAGGGGTCGCTCCCTGCTTCTTTTTGGGGGTTGTCACATTCTGAATCCTTTTCAAAAGATGTTTCTTCACAGATTCCTAACAAACAATAAATAGTTTGTGTTATAAATCACATTGAACAAAATCGAATCCAGAAATGAAATGATACAAGCAGACACGTTGTCCTGATTGATCTGGATGAAGCACATCCCTCCTATTTTGAGTGTCAGATGTTTGCACTTCGGCTGCCAGGTATCCAACAGTGCTGTGTTTTGAAACGTGTTGAATTTCTGAGTAGTGACTTACCCACTCAGCTCCACTGGTTGCAGATCTGTCCCGCAGTATTGGGTAGTACTCTATGAGACGCTTCACCATTTACAGTGAAATCACAGGTCCCAGAAGAGGTGCCTGGTCTACACAGGTCTGATTCTTTACCCTGTATAAGACATACATTTATTCAATAGTAATTATAATAGCAAAGAACACCATACTGTAACAACCTAACAGCAAACACCAAAACAACTACATCTTTAGATACATGTATTGTAATGATGGCCAGGAAATGCTTCTTTGATAACAGGAAACACTGCCTACATGGTTAGATTAAATGTCTCCCAAATGTCAAAATCTAACATTACCTAATTTTCACCATGAGTAAGTCTCCAAATGGTTCTCCTTCTGAAGAAGTGCTCTGGCCCGGGAAAGAAATAACATAAATCCTCCTCAGAGAGGCTGGGCAGCATGTCTGCCCAGGCAGCTGTGTGTTATGTGTTAGGCTATTAGTTGGTTGTGTTGTACTTACCAGTACCCAGTGTTCGCGGGGTCCGACATGCCAATCAACCTGTTATCTGCCAATCACGGGAATGACTGGAATGTTCTGATCCTGGTGGTTGGCGAAGTGGGGTTGGGCAGGGGGATGGAGCATTGGAAGTTAAGACCAGGTTTAGCCATTAATCTCTCTCTTACATCTGGCCTTCACAAGAGAAGGTCACGGTTGGTTTGTGGGGTATATTTCGTTTATTTGGCGTGGGCTACGGCCAAACAGTAACCTGTGTGAAGTTAGGTTAATAAACCATAAATTCGTGAACTCAAACCTATATCTAGACAATTGTTCGTTTATGATCTAGTCAGGTCATTACATTATATTAGCTGCTGAAAAACACATTTAACCACATGGTAAATAGTTATGTAATTAGCAACTAATACATAGTTTATAGATGCAAAGTGTCCGGTTGATATAGGTTATGAGACATTAACATACCGTCTTCCCTTTCCAGTTAATGCAGGAATGATTTACCAAGCTAGCTAAAATTAGACTACCAGTATATCATTAACGTTGACGTCACTTACTTTAAACCAAAAGATAGTGCAAGCTAATGAAACTAACGTTAACGCTAAATTGTCACCCATATTGAAAATCTTAGTTACGTTAATCTTTGCCTGCCTAGCTAAAATTGTGTAGACAATGACTGACACAGTCGATAATTTAGCTTCGCCGTCTTTGGCGCCCTTTCTATTTATTTTCTATTGTCATTAGAAAGAGCCGGTGAAGCTAAATAATCGACGGTGTCAGTCATTAGGGGCACATTTACACCTTATTAACACAATTTCTGGCAATAAAGCACTATCAATCGAACCAAAGTTCGAGTGTTTTCAACGAATGGCCGTTCGTGCAGTTATTAACTGCTAACAGTCAACGTTACCTAGTTATTTATAGGCCTCCCTTATGTAGCTAGATAATGTGATGAACGTACGTCAGTTAAGCAATATCGCACGAGAGGGAGTGCTGAATATCAGCACGGCTGCGATTCGGTCGTAGGTACGAGGCCGCAAGCCGAGTGCCGAAGAGAATAATATTCAGTATAACAGCACGACCTCGAGTGTGATATTGATTTTATACAACAGTTCTACAAGCGCCATTTATTAGGTAACACTAATAAGCGACAAAAGAGTATGATTTGTTTATTTATTTAATAATTTATTTGTCTCCGCCAACACACATAGTTCCACAACTGGACTGGGACTGGACTGTTGCGAAGCACCACATAAACATTTTTCTGCACACTACCTTGCTACTTTGTGTAGGTCTACACGTTCTCGTCCTCTCCTGATGACCATTCATAATTTAAATCAAATGTTATTTGTGGAAATATGTTCATCTTTGCGGTGCGAAGTTTGTTACAATCTAAGATAGATAACGATCGTTAATGTAATTAACGGTTATTAGAACACCTGTAAAGCGGAGTGATACATGTATAGTTCCCAGTGCTGTTTTCAAAGTACTGGTCGTTTTATAAATACTTGCGAACATCATTTTCACTTCTTTCCGCCCTTTTCATCGAATGCAGTAGGAACGTTTTACTTGCGTTTGCTTTTAGTAACGTTCAAGATGCTTTGGCGGTGCGTTATCTTCTGCGTTTTTATTACTTTTTCATTGAAACTGTTATTGAGCCATATCAATAGATTGCACTGATTTCAAGGTATTGGTTTCTGATTTTCTGATCCTGATTTCTGGTTGCTCTGTGGTATTGATGGATGCACTGAGGAATAGAGTGTACAATTCCATCTATCATCATGTAGAGAGAAGACACCTTAAACACCTAGTTGAAGGCACCCGGTGAACAGCCATCGGAGGACAGCCAAGTACCACCGGAACAAGTAAGTAGCTTGCTAGGATTTGTTTTTTGTTTTCTGGATTTAAAAAAATAATTTAAGGAACGGACGATACACGGACCAAAGTCATACTGTCCATAGGCTGGCTATTCGATTATTTTAGCTATAATGACTATTGTGGCTAAAGCTGGGTTAATGTGAAAATAATCAATGATATATAGGAACAAAACACTTAAATAGCTATGTTGGTAAAACTAAATACAATTTCAAATAATAATCTGTTTCTTCGATATATGGTACACAGGACAACATTCAACCCGATCCGCTTCTAGCTAACTCCAGCATCACTGATCAGTAACTCTGTACACCTGACTCAGATGAAGGACAAAGGGGCATTGACCAATATTGAGCTGTCACAGTGCAACAAGTAAGTTACTCGGTTGGTGGTAATTACTGAAATGTACCATATTTTTTTAAGTACTTGGCTATACTAATAGCATTCATAGTCAGTCTTCACAACCACTTCTCCTGTCACAAACATTATACTTGTCATGACCTTGTAATGTCCAGCCTGCACTTGCATTCCATTTGGTCATTATCTGTCAGGATACTACATTCAATGTCAACTTTTTTTTAGGATCTGACGTGATAAATGCCAGAGCCAAGCATCGTCTCTCACAGGTAAGATGCTTTTTCTGAACAGAGCACAGCATTTGGTTAGTTACATTATGCAGAGCATTTTGTAGTGGTTCAGTGATGGTTGAGTTCATTCTTAGTGCTAGGTTGTCAGCCTTACTATTGTTGATCCCTTATGTCCTTATGTTAATGAATATGTCATAAGCAAAATCTGTATATCATAAGTATACATGATGGTGTGTTCCAACCTCCATGATTGATGACATCATCTCTCGCTCTCACTCGCTCTCTCGCTCTCTCTCATATATTTTCATAAAGGCGTGAAAGTCATTGTTGCTGGGGTACAGCAGTAACAATCATCACTATT
Source organism: Brachymystax lenok tsinlingensis (assembly GCA_030435695.1). Taxonomy (NCBI): domain Eukaryota; kingdom Metazoa; phylum Chordata; class Actinopteri; order Salmoniformes; family Salmonidae; genus Brachymystax; species Brachymystax lenok. The sequence goes on from CM059780.1 coordinate 29,373,035, forward strand.
GGACATAGGAAGCAGATGGAGGGTGTGCTAAAGAAGCATTCAAGAAGCACATCAGGTCAACTTGAAAAATATTTTTATCAATGACATATTATTTCATTATGTACCATTAGTCAAATGTCTAGAACAGTTCTTATCACACCCAAGGATTTTGTCTATGGTTGAAAAGGGACCCCAGATGTACAGGGAAAGTTTTTTTCATTACATTGTTGATGGTGCTCTTCTAAAATCACATCCCTTATTTTCAGAGAAACCAAATGCATTGCAGATTGTTCTGTACACGGATGAAATAGAGATCTGTAATCCACTAGGACCTTTGCATGAAAAAACAAGTTGTAAATGGTGTACTACACCTTAGGAAACATACATCCAAAATACAGGTCTAAACTGGCTGCTATCAGGCTACTTGCCGGCCATCCCCAATTTATGTTAGTACATTAACGTCAAGTGATGGTAAACTAAAATAGTCATCTGGGCAAATGCTTCTCCTGCTAAGGATATTGCCATTTGTTTTGGAGAGTTTGGAAGTCAATGCATATATACAACTGATAATTGAGCTAATAGAGATTGTACAGATAGTATTTGCACCTGTTCTTTCCATTGCAACTGTGTCTAGGTTGAAGTTACTCATTGAAAATCATTTGAAGCATTGGAAGGAGCTTTTTCCAGACCGTTACTCCTAAACAGCATTATATGATATATTTGCCATCACAGATAAAGTAATTGGGTCTAATGGTTAGGCATACAGTATGTGTATGCGGATCGAGTCGAACCATTGTTTCTTTAAACAATGGGCTTCCAAGCTCAATAAAAAAAATATTTGAAAGTCTTTGATCAATCAGAAACAAATATTTGAAAGCTGCCAAAATGTTGACAGTTTTTAAATGAAAGGGAGATGGGAAAGCTGTATCAGAGGTTAAAGATCTACAATATTTACATGGAAAATTGAAGGACTTCCTAAGTTTCAATGAAGTAAACCATGCTGTATCAGTCAAATGGCTTGTAATAAATTGTAATAAATAAAGAACTCAGAAGTCCATGATCTTTGCCAAAGTACTGAATGGTAATACAGTTTAAGTCGGAAGTTTACATACACCTTCGCCAAATACATTTAAACTCAGTTTTTCACAATTCCTGACATTTAATCCTAGTAAAAATTCCCTGTCTTAGGTTAGTTAGGATCACCCCTATTTTAAGATTGTGAAATGTCAGAATAATAGTAGAGAGAACGATTTATTTCAGCTTTTATTTCTTTCATCACATTTCCAGTGGGTCAGAAGTTTACATACACTCAATTAGTATTTGGTAGCATTGCCTTTAAATTGTTTAACTTGGGTCAAACGTTTCTGGTAGCCTTCCACAAGCTTCCCCCAATAAGTTGGGTGAATTTTGGCCCATTCTTCCTGACAGAGCTGGTGTAACTGAGTCAGGTTTGTAGGCCTCCTTGCTCGCACACACCTTTTCTGTTCTGCCCACATATTTTCTATAGGATTTAGGTCAGTGCTTTGTGATGGCCACTCCAATACCTTGACTTTGTTGTCCTCAATCCATTTTGCCACAACTTTGGAAGTATGCTTGGGGTCATTGTCCATTTGGAAGACCCATTTGCGACCAAGCTTTAACTTCCTGACTGATGTCTTGAGATGTTGCTTCAATATATCCAGATAATTTTCCTCCCTCATGATGCCATCTATTTTGTGAAGTGCACCAGTCCCTCCTGCAGCAAAGCACCCCCACAACATGATGCTGCCACCCCTGTTCTTCACGGTTGGGATGGTGTTCTTCGGCTTGCAAGCCTCCCCCTTTTTCCTCCAAACATAACGATGGTCATTATGGCCAAACAGTTCTATTTTTGTTTCATCAGACCAGAGGACATTTCTCCAAAAAGTATGATCTTTGTCCCCATGTGCCGTTGCAAACCGTAGTCTGGCTTTTTTATGGCGGTTTTTGAGCAGTGGCTTCTTCCTTGCTGAGCGGCCTTTCAGGTTATGTCGATATAGAACTCGTTTTACTGTGGATATAGATACTTTTGTACCTGTTTCCTCCAGCATCTTCACAATGTCCTTTGCTGTTGTTCTGGGATTGATTTGCACTATTCGCACCAAAGTACGTTCCTCTCTAGGAGACAGAACGCGTCTCCTTCCTGAGCGATATGACGGCTGCGTGGTCCCATGGTGTTTATACTTGCGTACTATTGTTTGTACAGATGAACGTGGTACCTTCAGGCGTTTGGAAATTGCTCCCAAGGATGAACCAGACTTGTGGAGGTCTACAATATTTTTTCTGAGGTCTTGGCTGATTTCTTTTGATTTTCCCATGATGTCAAGCGAAGAGGCACTGAGTTTGAAGGTAGGCCTTGAAATACAGCCACAGGTACAGAAGCTTCTAAAACCATGACATAATTTTCTGGAATTTTCTAAGCTTTTTAAAGGCACAGTCAACTTAGTGTATGTAAACGTCTGACCCACTGGAATTGTAATTTAGTGAATTATAAGTGAAATAATCTGTATGTGAACAATTGTTGGAAAAATTACTTGTGTCATGCACAAAGTAGATGTCCTAACCGACTTGCCAAAACTATAGATTTTTATCAAGAAATTTGTGGAGTGGTTGAAAAATGAGTTTTAATGTCTCCAACCTAAGTGTATGTAAACTTCCGACTTCAACTGTATGCCAGAATTTGGCCTGGTCAAAAACATATTTCTTGTTGATTCTAGGCTTTATTGTTTGGAATGTCAACCATTTCAAACTATTCGCTTTGATAGAAACGTCATGGCTTATCAAGATGAGGTCCCACACCTTACACAGGCCACTGAGTTAGTGGATGCTGAAAAGCTGGTTGATTTGACCTTTTATTACACAATTAGCAACAAGAGCGACATTTATGTACAAGTCAAATACCATCTTGGGAATGTAATAGAATTGTACAACAGTTCAAGTGACTCATAGTGTGTTCCCCAGATATGAAAAGTGTACTGTCTTTGTTCTGTACTCTAGTTGGTCTACATGATTACTGTCCTGTGTGTAAGATTGACAATAAAACAGTGAATTCCATTTGGTCATTATCTGTTCTTAATATGTGAAGAGATGAAAAGGATAAGAAGCTTGAAATAAGAAATTCTGACTTTGACAAAGCAGTTTTGTACTTGTCAGTGTTTACCCAACAGCTTTATAATTATGGTAATCCTAGTTTCAAGAACTAAGTTACTCAGAACCAGTAATGCAATCTCAGTAACAAGATATATTATCTTATTAAGATAATTAAGGACAAAAAAGCTTGAAAAAGTGAAATGCTCTAACAGAAAAACTGCCTGTTAAGAAGAAATATCTTGTCAGACAAAAAACAAACATATATTGCCTTGATTTAAGATATTTAATCTTACTTAGGTTTTTTTTTTTTCAGTGCATTGGAATCACTACAAAACTTATTGTATGACCTCTTATACACTATATTAGGCCCAGACTTTGGAACTTAGTTTTTCCTAGATATGGCTACTATTTTGTGATCACTACAGCCGATGGATTTGGATACTGCTTTCAAACAAATTTCTGCAGCATTAGTGAAGATATGATCGATACATGTTGATGATGTCATTCCTGTACTGTTTGTGACTACCCTGGTAGGTTGATTGATAACCCGAACCAGGTTGCAGGCACCAGTTACAGTTTGAAGCTTTCTGTTGTGAGTGTGCAGCCTGATGAAAGCCAGTCAATATTTAAATCACACAGAAAGTATACCTCTATTGATATCACATAAACTCAGCAAAAAAAGAAATGTCCATTGTAAAGGGTTTAAACACTGTTTCCCATGCTTGTTCAATAAACCATAAAGAATTAATGAACATGCACCTGTGGAACGGTCGTTAAGAAACCGCTTACAGACGGTAGGCAATTAAGGCCCCAGTTATGAAAACTCAGGACACTAAAGAGGCCTTTCTACTGACTCTGAAAAACCCCAAAAGAAGGATGCCCAGGGTCCCTGCTCATCTGCGTGAACTTAGGCATACTGCAAGGAGGCATGAGGACTGCAGATGTGGCCAGGGCAATAAATTGCAATGTCCGTACTGTGAGACACCTAAGACAGCGCTACAGGGAGACAGGATGGACAGCTGATTGTGGCAGACCACGTGTAACAACACCTGCACAGGATCGGTACATCCGAACATCACACCTGCGGGACAGGTACAGGATGCAACAAAAACTGCCCGAGTTACACCAGGAACGCATAATCCCTCCATCAGTGCTCAGACTGTCCGCAATAGGCTGAGAGAGGCTGGACTGAGGGCTTGTAGGCCTGTTGTAAAGCATGTCCTCACCAGACATCACCGGCAACAACGGAGCCTATGGGCACAAACCCACCGTTGCAGGACCAGACAGGACTGGCAAAAAGTGTGGTTTTGTCTCACCAGGGGTGATGGTCGGATTCACGTTTATCGTCGAAGGAATGAGCGTTACACCGAGGCCTGTACTCTGGAGCGGGATCGATTTGGAGGGTCCGTCATGATCTGGGGAGGTGTGTCACAGCATCATCGGACTGAGCTAATTGTATCTAATTCTTGTATAAAATGATTGAGTAAAGATTAAACTATTTGTGAAATTATGTAATGTGATGTTAAGAAAATTGGATGCCTGACGTATTCATTAGAACAGACACTATCAGGAGCCGCCGATAGACCTACAACCACTCTCTGATGAACTGACTCTCCAGCAGACGGACTGACGATTCCAACAGAGAAGATCACAACGATATTTGGGCGTAAATATATTGATTGCAATTATTCCCGAATGAGTGAGCGTTCATGTGCAAAGGATTAGCATTTCAATTATTATAATTATCAACTGTGTGTAGTGATCCCTTTTGTTGTCTTTCCTGCTCCTTTCTCAGTCCACACCCCCCTTCCCTTTGTCCACCAAGCCGTCATATCAGTTTAGCCCACTAGGGGGATCTTCCCTATCATTGTTAGTAACCAATATCTACTGTTTGTTATGCATTTCTGTGATTATTTAGTTAGTTAGTAAATAAATGATTAAGCCAATTGGTGTATGGATGATTCATAGTTTAGGCTGGGTTCGTGCAGATAAGCAAGAATTCTACAACGTTCAGATGAGACTGACGTGAGGTAAAGAATAATTCATTAATAGAAGACTTATTGAACTAATTGTTATATTCAGAAAATTATAACTTTGTAATCTGAAGATATTTTGACTCGCTCCTGCAGGTTCATGCTCTACAACCCTCAAACTCAAATCTAGACCTCAAAGCCAGTAGTTCCACTGCTTGCTTTCATTGTTTCCCTCTAATCAGGGACAGATTTAGGCCAGGCACCACCAGGTGTGTGCAATTAATTATCAGGTAGAACAGAAAACCAGCAGGCTCCAGACCTCGTAGGGCAAGAGTTGAATACATCTGCTCCACAACATCAATAGAGTACAACCTTTCCTCACACAGGAAGTGGTGCAGGTCCTAATCCAGGCACTTGTCAGCTCCCGTCTAGACTAGTGCACCTGTTGGCTGGGCCATCAAACCCCTGCAGCTTATCCAGAATGCCACAGTCCGCCTGGTGTTCAACCGTCCTATGTTCTCCCATGTCCACCCGCATCATCTTCAAGACCCTGGTGCTTGCCTACGGAGCAACAAAGGGAACTGCCCCTCCATACCTTCAGGCTATGCTCAAACTTTATATCCCTACCCGATCACTCCGTGTTTCAACAGGACAATGACCCAACACACCTCCAGGCTGTGTAAGGGCTATTTTACCAAGACGGAGAGTGATGGAGTGCTGCATCAGATGACCTGGCCTCCACAAATTGAGATGGTTTTGGATGAGTCGGACCGCAGAGTGAAGGATAAGCAGCCAAGAAGTGCTCAGCATATGTGGGAACTCCTTCAAGACTGTTGGAAAAGCATCCCAGGTGAAGCTGGTTGAGAGAATGCCAAGAGTGTGCAAAGGGTGGCTATTTGAAGAATCTCAAATATAAAATATATTTTGATTTGTTTAACACTTTTTTGGTTACTACATTATTCCATATGTGTTATTTCATAGTTTTGATGTCTTCACAAATATTCTACAATGTAGAAAAATAGTAAAAAGTTAAGAACAACCCTTGAATGAGTAGGTGTTCTAAAACCTTTGACCAGAAGTGTAGCTGAATAAAATAGAAATTATATTTTCTCCAAATGATTTCCAAGGAAGTGCGCACATGCGGCTATTCTGAGTTGAGCAGTTAACAAAGAAACAGGTCCTTCTATATGCTTAATTTAGAGTTCTTTATGCAACTTTAGTTGTGATAGAAACGTTGGGCTATTCTTCCAACGTATGAGGCGCTCACCTGCAGCTAAGAGTTAGAATGTCTCCCCCTAGTGGTAGTGCTAAGTATACATGTATATTAAAGCAAATATATCATATTTTTGTGAAAAAGCTTTGATTCCAATCTATAGCAGGACATTGTTGTTGTAAGGTTAATAATATAAGCCAGATAGGCCTATCACGTACATGACTATTCTGTATGACAGTCATAAGTCCCAAAGAGGGTGTTTTGCCCTGCTCCTGCATTCATCCCAATCATCAGTGACAGAGCATTGGGCTAGGCACATGTTTTAACATCAACGTCTGTACAATTACAACAGTAATAAAATGGCACATTTTCTATATGTTATATAACATACTATTAAGTAGAATGGAATGGTTTGCCTTGTGTTGTAGGATTTGTCGGCTTTGATGCTCTTATGTAGGTGTCATACCCAGCCATAAATTATTACAACATATGCCACAACATGTCTAAATATTTGTCATGACAGTGTTATAACAATGTTATGACAGGTTACATCAGCTGTTATGACAAATGACATGGTTATGACCGTGTCATAAAGTGTTACCCATATATTTTCCTTAGGGTATATTTTTTCACATCTTTGATGTACACACGTATTTTGGTGAGTTGATCCACTGTTGCAGGACCATCAATAACAGATCAGATGCATGTTTATTGTAACACATCGTTTTTGAACCGTGCATAGAACTGCTCCGTTTAAGCATTTACATTTGTTATTACTTGAGTAGATGCTGAGATAAAAAAAAAAAAAAAAATCTCAGTAAACGCATTCTGCTGTAATATTATCAAACGGTCTATGTCATAGTTATTGAACATAATCAGTAGGTCCGATATGAAGAGTTTAATTCCAAAATGCTATATATACATTTTCTGAAATTTCTGTAAATTAGCTTTAATTGATTAAATAACTTATGAAAGAGATTGGTGTGTTTTTCACCATCTAATCATGGCATGGGGTTGTTCAATGACAGACATGTATTTGTTTGAAATGTATCACTTCATAGTTTCATTTCAGAGAGACACATACTCATGTTTTGTTGCAAAACGCTATACAGGTAATTGTCAAAATAAAGGAAACAACAACATAAAGTGTTTTAATAGGGCATTGGGCCACCACGAGCCACAACAGATTCAACGCACCTTGGCATACATTCAGGGATGCAAGACCATTCCTCCACAATACATTTCATAATTTGGTGTTTTGTAGATGGTGGTGGAAAACTGTCTCATGCGCCACTCCAGAATCTCCCATAAGTGTTCAATTGGGTGGAAATCTGGTGACTGAGACAGCCATGGCATATGGTTTACATAGTTTTCATGCCCATCAAACCATTCAGTGACAACTCATGCCTCATGCCCAACTCATGCCCATAGAACGTATTTTGGTGAGTTGATCCACTGTTGCAGGACCATCAAGAACAGATCAGATCTTGTGTATATAGCCATGGTAAACCCAAAAATGCCTGACCAGCATTTTCATACATGGCCCTAAGCATGATGGGATGTTAACTGCTTAATTAACTCAGAAAACACACCTGTGTGAAAGCACCTGCTTTCAATATACTTTGTATTCCTCATTTACCCAAGTGTTTCCATTATTTTGGCAGTTTCCTGCCTCAATATCAGAGGAATAAATAGTACTGCTAGGTTTAACACAGTCAAATGTGAGAAATAACAACATTTTTAATGAAGAACTGTACAAATGCTACATTTGTGAGGTCAATATTTTAAAAAACGAATCTAAACAATGAATCAATAGAGTAATATGAGATCTGTATGTAAAATATTTACATTTGACATTTGTCAATTAGCAGATGCTCTTATCCAGAGAAACTTACAGTGAATGCATTCATCTTAACGATAGCTAGACGAGACAACCACATACCACAGTCAAATATACAGGATATGAATATTCCATTCCAGCTAAACAATGTATATCTAGCGTTTTGCAACAAAACCCATTTTAATAAACATCAAATCTATGAAATAAAAATCAGAACAGCAATATTTTACACACACCTGAAGGTACCCATAAGCAACCAGTTCTGATGAGAAAATGTGTGGATATAGCGTTTTGGAACGAAACTCTTCATATATACCCTTACATATTTATGTACCTTATAACAATAATCATTTGTGCCAAGGTTCAGTGGGTACTGAAGGAAAAACATAGGGTTGAGGAAACATAGGGCTGAGGGAACATAGAGCTGAGGGAACATAGGTTGATGGAATATAGGGCAGAACCCTGCTTGTGGATCCTGCTGTGGCTGAGCAGGTTGATCCTGGAGCCACAGACCGGTCCATAGACACTGCAAGAGGTTGGAGGGGAGGGGAGTGAGTTTATTGGTGAATTGGTCTTTGCGCTTCTGTCGTTTTTCATTGGCCAGAGTGATGCGGATGTGCTCGTAGTCTAATATAGCTTGTCGCCAGGTGCCTCTGTTTGTGGCGTGGAGTTTACAGTTTGTTGTGTTTATGTCGCATTTCTTGAGGTTGGTTGTAAATGTTGTCTTTGTGCCCTTTATTTTGTCCCACTTGCATTATTTTCCCCTCTGCCAGTTGTTTTTTGCAGCTTTGAGCCAGGCATGCAGACAGTGTTCTGTCCATTGAAGTTGGTGCCAGATGATTTGGGATTCTATGTTGGAGATGTTGGCCTGGGTCAGGATGCTGATGTTGGTCTGTCGATCCTCCGTCCTGATGTTCAGTATCTTCCTCAAGATCTTTTGCTGCTGACACCCAAGTTTTTGAAGGTGCCCTTCTGTATGTCACCCACGTCTCACAGCCGTTGAGATAGTTGGTATTATGACAGCCTTTTACACTATGAGTTTTGTGTTGGTCCTAAGGTCATATTTTTTTTAACACATGCGTTGTCAGTTTTCCAAAGGCTGTGCTGATGCAGCATCTCATGTGCTGTATTTCTTCCTCAATGGTGACTTGTTGTGAGAGATGGCTGCCGTGTTAAGCAAAGTGTTCCACATTGTCAAGTGGTTCACTTCCAGTCACATACTGTCAGATTTGATGGTTGTCCTGGGGCAGGCTGGTGGAGCACCTTTTTTCTGTATGTTCAGGAGTCCCAGACTCTTTGATGATTGTTTTGAGCTTGTCAGGGCACCCAAGGATTTATTTAGAGCACATCTCAACTGATTGAATCAAAGGCCTTGGTCAGCTCGATCAATGCCATGTACAGTTCCTGATGTATTTTTTTCTTCAATTAACAGACGCTTTTATCCAGAGCGACTTACAGGAGCAATTAGGGGTAAGTGCCTTGCTCAAGGGCTCATTGGCAGATGTTTCACCTAGTAGGCTCAGGGATTTGAACCAGCGACCATTCCGTTACTGGCCCAACGCTCTTAAGAGTTAGGCTAGCTGTTCTTCTCTCACAGCAAAGATAATTGTGCCTCGTGAAGGTTTGATAAAGATTAGCAAAAAAGACTGAAAAATAAATAATATAACTACTGAGCTACATTGTTTGCAACAACAACAAAAATTAAATTATATTTTTTTATTCTAATACAATTGCTTAGAGAAAGATATTTTGTGGTCAATTAACCATTTCTTTATGGATTATGATATGTGCTTGGGGTTATTGTATTGCTGGAAGATCCACTTGCAGCCAAGTTTCGGAAGAGGCAACCAGGTTTTTGGCTAAAATGTCCTGGTACTTGGTAAAGTTCATCATGCCGTTGACCTTAACAAAGGCCCCAGGACCAGTGGTCGCCATTGGACTCTGGAGCAGTGAAAACGCATTCTCTGGAGTGATGAATCACGCTTCACTATCTGGCAGTCCGACGGATGAATCTGAGTTTGGTAGGAGAAAGCTACCTTCTTGAATTCGTAGTATAAACTGTAAAGTTTGGTGGAGGAATAATAGTCTGGGGCTGTTTTTCATGGTTCGGGCTAGGCCCCTTAGTTCCAGTGAAGGGAAATCTTAACGCTACAGCATACAATGACATTCTAGATTATTCTGTGCTTCTAACTTTGTGGCAACAGTTTGGGGAAGGCCCTTTCCTGTTTCAGCATGACAATTCCCCCATGCACAAAGCAAGGTCCATATAGAAATGGTTCATCGAGATCGGTGTGGAAGAACTTGACTGGCTTGCACAGAGCACTGACGTCAACCCCATCGAACACTTTTGGGATGAATTGGAACGCCGACTGCGAGCCAGGCCTAATCGGCCAACATCAGTGCCCGTCCTCACTAATGCTCTTGTGGCTGAATGGAAGCAAGTCCACCCAGCAATGTAACAATATCTAGTGGAAAGCCTTCCCAGAAGAATGGAGGCTGTTGATTGATTTTGTAATGAGATGTTCAATGAGCAGGTGTCCACGTACTTTTGATCATGTAGTGTATCTGTGCTATCGCGGCAGTCTCGCAATTGCATTCAGCCAAGAGTCGTTCACAATCTAGTCAAGTTGCGGCCCAAACGAATCCTTCTTCAAAGATATCAAGAAATAATCATATTTGTATGCCTAGCAATCACACATGTACATTGTTTGAAGCACACTTGTTTACGTCTCAGTCACAATTGACAGCTCCAATAAGCCCCCTATGATGTACGAGAGGTTTGAAAAATCATGATTCTTTAGTTTATCATTCGCCTGTAGGGGGTCCTGCGTACTCTGGGCATTACTGAATCAAATGAAATAAATAAGTTGAAATATTTGTTATTTTGACTGAACAAGTAAAAGATGCACTATGCAGAAATCGCTATGCAATTTCCTGGTTGCTAAAATTCTAATAGTTGGCCTAAATACAGTTTATGTGGTGAAACAAGCAAGTCTAGTGTAGAGAGTCATTGTACCATCTAAATCACTGTGAACTAACTTTTCCATGGCAAAACTATTGGTGGTGTAAGCTGGTGTACAAAAACGAAAGTAGAAGACGCAAAATCAAAACCTGAGAATGTGAAGAAAATAAATAGCGCTGTCTACCGCTTCTTAGACTTGCAATGATGTCTAAAGTACTTGTTACATTTGGACATTAAAATGGTCCAATTCACAAACTTCTCAAGAAAACATCCCCGGTCATCCCTACTGCCTCTGATCTGGCGGACTCACTAAACACAAATGCTTCGGTTGTAAAGGATGTCTGAGTGTTGGAGTGTGCCCCTAGCTATCAGTCAATAAAAATGGTGCTGTCTGGTTTGCTTAATATAAAGAATTTGAAATGGTTTATGCTTTTACTTTTACTTCTGGTACATCTTAGCAATACCATTGACTTTTGATACTTAAGTATATTTAAAACCAAATACTTGTAGACTTTTACTCAAGTAGTATTTTACAGGGTGACTTTTACAAGGCATCTTTACTTTTACTCAAGCATGACAATTGAGTACTTTTTCCACCACTGTCTATAAGCTAAATATCTATGTGAATTTGGTCGCCCAAACAGTTACATATTGCAGTAAAAAGAGCCGCACTTCCCTTCACTAATTTCCACAGTGATTTTCACGTTGCTTCCAAACTTATTACAATGATGAAATGAAACATTTGTTCACAAAAAATATTGTCCTCACATATTAGCATTATTTTTTATATTGTAAATCATAGGAATTAGCCGATTTGAGTGTAGTATTCCTTTAATCAACTAAAGCTAGTAGCACTTTGTAAGATATCACATTTCATAAAATTCCATTTTTATTTTTTCAACAAAAAAAATATCTAAATTTTTCAAAATTCATTTTTATTTTTATCTTTAAATAATTGTTTTTTTCAGTATTGAAATGATGTGCTATGCTGCTATATAGATATTTTTGCACATCATATTAATGCCTCTAAAATGTATACAACTTTAATGACTAATACATAAAGTAAAGCATTCACCACCTTTTACTGTTGATTCATTTCATGAAATTACTGTAAATCTATGTATTCTTTTACTCAAAATGTGAACACGAAAACTGTCCTTAAAAATCACAAAATTATAGAGCTCATACAGTACAGATCAGGAGTAAATCAGGCTTACAAAATAGGTGTATCTTTAAATGACATTTATTACACATTGTCAATTGTTCCCTCTGCGTGGACGTGTGGGTGTGTTCTTTGTTTATCTCACGCCCATGTCTCATCTTGGGCCCAGGTTTAGGGGGACTTTAGCTGAGGAGAGGTTTTTCTTGCTGTCGTGGGACTGTGTCAGATTTGTGTCTTTTGGTGCCACTTTCAGGTAAAAGTGCAACTGTAATGGGTAAGAAAATAGAACATTGAGTTTGAGGGACAGAATTGTAAAACTGAATTAAATTAAAGACATCCTCTGGAACTTTGACAACTAGTACGTTTTTTCTTAAACCTCCCGCTTTGGTCTGGATGTGTCAATGTGTACATGCATAATCTATGAGCAGAATTACTGTTTTACCTCAATTAGCCACAAAATCCCTAGTTTGAAAGTTACTGTTCACTGGAAGCTGTGCAGCGCCATTTTCCCTAAGTTTTTCTCCACATGGGCCCGCCCCCTAGCAAATCAAGTTCTAGCCAATGAGCTTCAGCCCCCTGCCATTTGAGTGACAGCTAGCAAGATGTGACATAGTACACAATTTCCGGGGATCATTTTTGACTTGTGAGTTATACTTTCAGAACTACTGGATAAAAAGTGTTCAAAAGTACAGGTTAAACTTTTTTAAGGCTGATATCATGCTTAACATTTGAATAAACTCTCATTCTCCTCTCACACAGTCTCACCTGTATAGCCTCAGCAGGTCCCACTGTCACCGTCCTGGTAGAGGGCAAGTATCCTGACGTTGATGCTGTCACAGTGTAGGTGCCTGGTAACAGCAATCTGAAGTAGTCTCCATCCACACCTCAAAGACCACATACAAGTAACATAGGTTCAGTGTACACTCCTGAAAAATACAACAGCTTGTAGCTGCTATGACAGCTTGAACTAAGGGTATGGCCACATTGAGATTTTGTGTACAAAAATTGTGGATGGAACCAATGCTTTTTCAATGTCAATCATCTGTGCCAGAATGACAACGGAGATGATTGTCCGACAATGTCTGCAACTCGTCTGAAAACATTGAGATGAGCTGAACTTTTGACGGACAATGATGTACATCATATACTGTATACAATTTCATTGGTGTTCGTGAATCTCAGTATGGGACTCAGTACCCTAGTTAACAGGAGCAATTAAAAATAATTAGGTCCTACTTGAATTTGTCATCAAAAGATTGTGGTTATTATGGAGAATGCCCTGTTAGAACAAAAGTAGTGTATACACTGCAGGTTTACTCAAAATCTTTACTCTATATTCGGGTGTTAGCTCGCGTTCTCTTACGAAAGCCTGGGGAAGTTCATAATGGAAACATTTGAAAGGAGCGCATATTGCCAGCGGAAACTATTTTTCAAAAACAGCCACCCTGTCCATCCCTCGTCCTCCGCAAATGATCATTCTAGAGCTAGGATTGCTAGAATGCTTCTTATTCATTTTTACATTTGGAAATTGTTTTTAATTTTATATAATTCGGTTGTTATTACAGAACCCCACACTCTAAAACCTAACCCAGCACTAGATAAATATTGGACAGAACACACGCTGGGTTAGTTTGACCTAGCCAGTTGGGTTGTGTGAATAACCCAACATGTTGGGTTGTTGGGATTAAACAAACATGGGTTAATATAACCATCAGTTGTTTTTTTTCCACTTTCATGCTGGGTTAGCCCAGCAGCAGAGTTCTTTTGAATGTAATCCTACAATTATTTTCAGGAGGCGTGGCTTGTTATGGGTGTGGCTTTCAGGTAGTTCATTTTGGCCACCCGTGAGAGTAAATGCATTTTCATAATGTTAAGTTTGTGTGCTACTAATTCAGTTTTGCATAAAAATATATCATATGCAAAATGTTTTTTTAAACTTAATAAAGAAGGAAAACATATTTAAACAAATATTTAACCCTTTCATGTGTGAGTTCCAAATATCTCTAACGGTCGTGTGAGTTTTTTTATGCACGTGATGTTAGAAAGTTCTCTCCATTCTAGAATGTGATTGTTACACAACAGTGCATTTAATCCGCGCTGCCCTCAAACAAATGCCTGTTTTCAATTTGTCAATTTCAAATTATTTTCTAACAAGTTTTTTATTTTCTAAGAACAGTTTGAATTGAGGTGTGTTCCGCCTCATTCATTCACATAAAAATAGTAATTTTTACTTTTGCGGACCAATACATTTTTTTGACATTTCTGACCCGGACAAAATTTCCCAAACACTTCCCAATTGCTCATCTCCCGTCCTGCACATACGTGTTCACATTTTCCGTGTGTTGCCTGCATCGCAGTGTGTGTAGCCATGTTTGTTGACATATAATGCATTCTGGGTTTCACGCAATCGGGTTCACTCATTTTTTGAGGACTTCCGGAAATGAATGGTAGGATGTGAACGATGGTAGACGACACCCCCCTTGAACATGCACACTATAATCAGACCAAACCCATCTTGTCTCCTCTTATCATCTTTGGTTTCTGTGAGGAAAAAAAAGCATGGCAGCATCGTCGGATTACTTTCGATTTCTAGAGAGTGTTTTACTCAATTATTTCAATCAATGGTGAGCTCACCCGTGATGTGATTAATTATAAATAGTAATTTCTATTAGCTAATTCATTTTGTAGTTTGTCAGCAAGAGTTAGAATTATAAATAGTAATTTCTATTAGGTAATTCATATTGTAGTTTGTCAGCGAGAGTTATACAAATATGTCCGCTTGTGTTACGTAGCGCTAGGACAAATGTAGCCTACATTTTTCCGGTTTGGATGATTGTGTTATGCTGTAGATCCTTCTGTGAATGTCTGAACATTGCATCCAAAAATAAACTGCTCACATTCTGGACATAACTTTGTAAGGACAGTGTTTGTGCACAATGTTTCTGAAAAAAGTGTGGCCAGCTCAAATGCTGATTGTTGCATCATTCGAAACTGGCCGTTCTAAATAAGCGTTCATAATAAGCGTACTAATCACACCGGTTTGATCGTACGCTACAGGGACCACTGTAGAATGATCACAGGGACCACTAGAATGATTGCACCCGTGTGTTGGTATGTGTGAAAAGGTTAAACTAATATGTATATTTACAAAATAAAATATGGGGACTGGAAATCATCAGACCTAAGAACAGATTTCCACCGGTCTAATGTCCATTGCTTGTGTTTCTTGGCCCAAGCAAGTCTCTTATTATTATTATTGGTAGGGGTAGTTGGTAGTTTCTTTGCAGCAATTCGACCATAAAGGCCTGATTCACACAGTCTCATCGGAACAGTTGATGTTGAGTCTGTTACTTGAACTCTGTGGAGCATTTATTTGTGCTGCAATTTCTGAGACTGGTAACTCTAATGAGCTTATCCTCTGCAGCAGAGGTAACTCTGGGTCTTCCTTTCCTGTGGTGGTCCTCATGAGAGCCAGTTTCATCATAGAGCTTGATGGTTTTTGCGAATGCACTTGAAGAAACTTGAAAGGTTCTTGAAAGTTTCCGGATTGACTGACCTTCATGTCTTAAAGTAATGATGGACTGTCGTTTCTCTTTGCTTGTTTGAGCTTGCCATAATACGGACTTGTTTTTTTACCAAATAGGGCTATCTTCTGTATTCCACCCCTACACAACTGATTGGCTCAAACGCATTAAGAAGGAAAGAAAATACACAAATTGCCTTTTAACAAGGCCACACTGGTTAACTGAAATGCATTCCAGGTGACTACCTCATGAAGATGGTTGAGAGAATGCTAAGAGTGTGTAAAGCTGTCGTCAAGGCAAAGGGTGGCTACTTTGAAGAATCTCAAATATGAAATATATTTTGATTTGTTTAACACTTTTTTGGTTACTACATAATTCCATATGTGTTATTTCATAGTTTTGAGGTCTTCATTATTGTTCTACTATATATATACACAGTACCAGCCAAAAGTTTGGACACACCTACTCATTTCAGGGTTTTTCTACATAGTAGTTTACATACACCTTAGCCAAATACATTTAAAATCTATTTTTCACAATTCCTGACATTTAATCCTAGTAGAAATTCCCTGTCTTAGGTCAGTTAGGATCACCACTTTATTTTAAGAATGTGAAATGTCAGAATAATGGTAGAGAGAATGATTTATTTCAGCTTTACATACACTTAATTTGTATTTGGTAGCATTACCTTTAAATTGTTTAACTTGGGTCGAATGTTTTGGGTAGCCTTCCACAAGCTTCCCACAATAAGTTGGGTGAATTTCTGCCCATTCCTCCTGACAGAGCTGTTGTAACTGAGTCAGGTTTGTAGGCCTCCTTGCTCACTCACAAATGTTCTATAGGATTGAGGTCAGGGCTTTGTGATGGCCACTCCAATACCTTGACTTTGTTGTCCTTAAGCCATTTTGCCACAACTTTGGAAGTACGCTTGGGGTCATTGTCCATTTGGAAGACCCTTTTGCGACCAAGCTTTAACTTCCTGACTGATGTCTTGAGATGTTGCTTCAATATATCCACATACTTTTCCTTCCTCATGATGCCATCTAGTTTGTGAAGTACACCACTCCCTCCTGCAGAAAAGCACCCCTACAACATGATGCTGCCACCCCCGTGCTTCACGGTTGGGATGGTGTTCTTCGGATTGCAAGCCTCCCCCTTTTTCCTCCAAACATAACGATGGTCATTATGGCCAAACAGTTCTATTTTTGCTTCATCAGACCAGAGGACATTTCTCCAACAAGTACGATCTTTGTCCCCATGTGCAGTTGCAAACCGTAGTCTGGCTTTTTTATGGCGTTTTAGGAGCAGTGGCTTCTTCCTTGCTGAGCGCCTTTCAGGTTATGTTGATATAGGACTCGTTTTACTGTTGATGTAGATACTTTTGCACCTGTTTCCTCCAGCATCTTCACATGGTCCATTGCTGTTGTTCTGGGATTGATTTGCACTTTTCGCACCAAAGTACGTTAATCTCTAGGAGACAGAACACGTCTCCTTCCTGAGTGGTATGACGGCTGCGTGGTCCCATGGTATTTATTCTTGCGTACTATTGCTTGTACAGATGAACGTGATACCTTCAGGCATTTGGAAATTTCTCCCAAGGATGAACCAGGTCTACAATTTTTTTTCTGAGGTCTTGGCTGATTTCTTTTGATTTTCCCATGATGTCAAGCAAAGGTAGGCCTTGAAATACATCCACAGGTACACAATTGTTTATGTAAACTTCTAACCTACTGGAATTGTGATACAGTGAATTATAAGTAAAATAATCTGTCTGTAAACAATTGTTGGAAAAATTACTCATATCATGCACAAAGTAGACTTGCCAAAAATATAGTTTGTTAACAAGAAATCTGTGGTGTGGTTAAAAAACGAGTTTTAATGACTCCAGCCTAAGTGTATGTAAACTTCCGACATCAACTGTATAAGCCTCATGAAGCTTCAAAACGATCAGTGTTCAACAATAACGTGATAACTATACAGCAGAACAGATGAACAGGAATGACGTTTACTCTCAGGTGGCCAGAAAAACCTACCTGCAAGCCACGCCCCATTCTTCAAATCTGACCCGCTGGATCATATCTCATTAACTCAGCATCAATAACCCAACCTGGCTCTTTTTAAAGAAAACATCCCAACTAAGTGGCCCAATGCCTGCACGTGAGCAGCAGTTATTGGCTGTTACGTTTAGAATCTCTGCCTCTGCTTGAAGGTGCTTATTCCAGTTGTTGGGCGTGGCAAATGCATTTTTCTTTTTCATTTGCATGAATAGATGCACCTAACATAAATGGTATCATCGTCAAACTGTGGAATGTGACAACTAATCAGGAATTTTGTTCCGGGACGCTGATCTTTTGTCTCTGATCATTTGGACATATCACGATTTTGCTGGTGGTCGCATCTTTGGAATTTTGGAAGTGGTGGGGACATTTGGCCTATATACTTCCCCGAAACTTGCAGAGAGGCAGATCCTCGTTCTAGTATATCTCCCCCAGAACAAAATCGAGCATCTGACACAAATACGAGATTTTAATTCAGGGTTTTCAAATTTAACGTGTGTGTTATTTATTTATTTACCACAGTGCTGAACCTTGCCATACACTCTTAGAACAAAAATATAAATGCAACATATAACAATTTCAACGATTTTACTTAGTTACAGTTCATATAAGGAAATCAGTCAATTTAAATTAATTAATTAGGCCCTAATCTATGGATTTCACGAGACTGGGAATACAGATATGCATCTGTTGGTCACAGATACCTTAAAAAAAAGGCAGGGGTGTGGATCGGCAAACCAGTCAGTATCTGGTTTGACCACCATTTGCCTCGTGCAGCTCGACACATCTCCTTCTCATAGAAATGATCGGGCTGTTGATTGTGGCCTGTGGAATGTTGTCCCACTCCTCTTCAATGGCTTTGCGAAGTCACTGGATATTGGTGGGAACTGAAACACGCTGTCTTAAACGTCGATCCAGAGCATCGCAAACATGTTCAATGGGTGACATGTCTGGTGTTTGTATGCAGGCCATGGAAGAACTGGGACATTTTCAGCTTCCAGGAATTGTGTACAGATCCTTGCGACATGGGAACATGAATTATCATGCTGAAACATGAGGTGATGAATGGCACAACAAAGGGGCCTCAGGGTCTCGTCACGATATCTATATGCAATCAAATTGTGATAAAAAAAAAATGCAATTGTGTTCATTGTCCATAGATTATGCCTGCCCATGCCATAACCCCACCGCCAGCATGGGGCACTCTGTTCACAGTGTTGAAATCAGCAAACCATTCACCCACACGATGCCATAAACATTGTCTGCCATCTGCCCGGTACAGTTGAAACCGGGATTCATCCGTGAAGAGCACACTTCTCCAGCGTGCCAGTAGGCATCGAAGGTGAGCGTTTGCCCACTGAAGTCTGTTACGACACCGAACTACAGTCAAGTCAAGACCCTGGTGAGGATGACGAGCACGCAGAGGAGTTACCCTGAGACGGTTTCTGACTGTTTTTGCAAACATTCTTCTGTTGTGCAAACCCACAGTTTCATCAGCTGTCCAGGTGGCTGGTGTCAGACGACCCCCGCAGGTGAAGAAGCCAGATGTGGATATCCTGGGCTGGCGTGGTTACACATGGTTTGCGGTTGTGAGGCCGGTTGGGTGTATTGCCACATTCTCTAAAACGACGTTGGGGGTGGCTTATGGTAGAGAAATGAACATAAAATTATCTGGCAACAGCTCTGGTGAACATTCCTGCAGTCAGCAAGCCAATTGCATGCTGCTCAAAATTTGAGCCATCTGTGGCATTGTGTTGTGTGACAAAACTGCAAATTTTAGAGTGGCCTTTTATTGCCCCCAGCACAAGGTGCACCTGTGTAATGATCATGCTGTTTAATCAACTTCTTGATATGCCACACCTGTCAGGTGGATGGAATACCTTGGGAAATGAGAAATGCTCACTAACAGTGATGTAAACAAATTTGTGCAAAACATTTTAGAGAAATAAGCTTTTTGTGCATATGGAAAACTTATGGGATCATTTATTTCAGCTCATGAAACATGGGACCAACACTTTACATTGCGTTTATATTTTGTTCAGTATAGTTTACACATACAAACGTTATGAATGTTGACCCTGAGGACATGCATATCTGCGCTACAAATGGAGACCAAATTGGGCTTGTTTCTCAATATAAGTACCTGGATGTCTGGATTGATGACAAGTTGTCCTTCGTAACGCATATAGAAAATCTGACGAAGAAGCTAAGATCCAAGATTGTTTTTTTAACCAAAATAAATATTTTCTCAGTATTGAAAATAGGAGAAATATTGTTCAAACAATGGTTCTCCCTGCATTGGATTTTGGTGATATTGTTTACATGCATGCAGCAATCTCTGTTTTGAAACCCTTGGATGCAGTCTTCCATTCCGCAATATGTTTGATCACAGGGGACAATTTTAGGACTCATCATTGTAGTCTGTATAAAAATGTGGGATGGACCTCTCTGTCTGTAAGAAGAGAGCTGCATTCTCTTTTACATATTCACAAAGCAATCTTGCAGAAACTCCCTTCAAATGTAACTTCATTAATTAAGTTAATAAGAGTCATAAGTTACCAAACCCATTCTCAGGAATACATAACACTAGAGATCCCTTCAGTCTACAAAGATTTGGGAAAATCTGCGTTTAGTTTTTTTGCCCCTAATTTGTGGAACAATCTGCAGAGTTCACTGCAGTTACATGTGCTGGTGCCACTTGGGCAGTTGAAATTATTGATTGAGGAACTGTATGTAGTTGAACGTGATTGCTTTTATATAATATGTTTATTTTGTTATTGAGTGCTGAATTATATTGTTTTATACACGTGTATGTTTTATTATGCGGTTTTTATTGTAATGTACAGTATACAGGGCTCTCTTGTAAAATAGATTTTTAATCTCAATGTGACTCCCTGTTTAAATAAAGTAAAAAAGCTGTCATCAAGGCAAAGGATGGCTATATATTTTCAAATAAATATATTTAGACTTTTTTGGTCACTACATGAATCCATATGTGTTATTTCATTGTGTTGATGTCTTCACTATTGTTCTACAATGTAGAAAATAGTAAAAATAATGAAAAACCATTGAATGAGTCCAAACTTTTGACTGGTACTGTATATATATACACTATATATACAAAACTATGTGGACGCTCCTTCAAATGAGTGATTTCTGCTAGTTCAGCTACAACCGTTGCTGACAGGTGTATAAAATCTCTATAGACAAACATTGGCAGTAGAATGGCATTACTGAAGCGCTCTGTGACTTTCAACGTGGCACCGTCATAGGATGCCACCTTTCCAACAAGTCAGTTCATCAGATTTCTGCCCTGCTAGAGCTGCCCCGGTCAACTGTAAGTGCTGTTATTGTGAAGTTTAAACGTCTCGGAGCAACAATGGCTCAGCCTCAAAGTGGTAGGCCATACAAGCTCACAGAACGGGACTGCCGAGTGCTGAAGCCCGTAGTGAGTAAAAATCATCTGTCATGACTCTCTCTCCTTGGTGAGGATCAAAGGTGCCAGATCAGCTTGGCAATGGCTGACAGATAGCCAGAAACCCCCCTTCTCTCCCAAAGGAAAGGAGACGGTGGAGTTAGGCCGGTTTTATGACTTAACAGCCATTCATAAATAGTTTGCAGAAACTCTCCCTCTAGCTCTCTAGTATGGGAAGACTGAAATCTCTTTGTTACAGAAAGACTTTTGCCTCCAAAACCTTTTTCTCCAAAATATTGTTCTAACTGTTCTAACAACCAATCCACTACCAGAGAAGCTCTACAAAGAAGGACATTGTGACCTCTGGTGGACAACCAGAGCCTTACATCGAGCCACTACCCATAGTCGGATCGATTGGTTTCAACAGAGAGATGACAGAGAAAGACATCTACGCGTAAATATTTATATTGCATTTCTTATCCGAATGAGTGGTGGTTAAGGTGCTAAGAATTCTTGTTAATGTGAGCGTAGTTTCCAAATGTATATTCAATAAGTTGACACACTTTGTCTCTACCTCTCTTTATCTTTCCCCACCCCCTTTCTATTGTGTAACAATAGCTACCTGCCCGAATACATAGTGTCAACTGTAAAGTTTGGTGGAGGAGGAATAATGCTCTGGGGCTGTTTTTCATGGTTCGGGCTAGGACCCATAGTTCCAGTGAATGGAAATCTTACCGCTACAGCATACAATGACATTCTAGACGATTCCGTGCTTTCAAATGTGGCAACAGTTTGGGGAAGGCCCTTTCCTGTTTCAGCATGACAATTGCATCGGTTTGTGTCAAGAACTGAAATGCAGCTGGGTTTTTCACACTTTTTCTTCACACAGTTCCCATGTGTATGAAGAATGGTCTCGCACCCAAAGGACATCCAGCCAAATTGACACAACTGCGGGAAGCATTGGAGTCAAAATGGGCCAGCATCCCTGGGCTATACTCAGTGAATGTAGCCTTAGAAATGAGGTTCATTGTGACGTGTCACGTGTCATTGTGACGTGTCACATTGGCTTCCCTGTTTACAGGGAAGCCAATGGTCCAAAAACATTCCATAGTTCATAACTATAGCAGTTTGGTGACATGATGTAAAGGGTCACCAAACTGGCTGTGCACTTTGGTCTTTAAGGGAGTCCCCGTTCATTTTCTTCACCTGAACAGAAAAAGAGGCATGCAGGAATGTCGCATCTCCTTTTGGGTTAGAGCATGTCATGTGCAAATTAGTTTAATAGATCGCACACGTGAGAATTTAGGACATGCGTTATTGCACACATGAGATTTCACACTTAAGTTATTAAACACACAGCACTCATGAATAGGTTGGCACAGCAAAGGTATTTCAAAACGTTAACACAGCAAACGTGAGAGAAAATAAACGAAAACTCTGTCAGCAGGTTTGCTTGTGTAAATGCAGATCAGAGGTTGGCACAGTTGTATTCTTTTTAAGATTCTGCACATCACAGTCTTATGCAATTCATTATTGATTGATTCATTGTTAGTGTTATTGATGACTGCATTGAAATTAGCACCCTACTCGTGAAATATTAGTTTAATATTAGCCATAATCATATTAATGGTCACTTAGACAAACAAAATGAATAATTAAGTTTTCTTACAAGTGTATATGGTTAAGCATGTTTTTAATCTGCGAGAGAAGGGCTACCCCTGGTGGAAGGAGGCTGTACGGCACAACATGAGTAGTGGCACGTCACAATGTAACGTACCGCGTCAGAGGGGTCAGTTTTATAATCTTTTCTTGAATACTATTTGTGCATTACCATATCAATTAACGCTGAATCGAAACTTAGTTCACACCCCAGATTTTGATGCCAACACAGTCACTACAGTCCCATTAGATTTCATTGCAGCCTCGTTTGAATGCTGCGGTTGCGCAAATTTGTACGGAATGGGGTTACCGTTAAACACCTTGCTCTGCTTATGTTAATCGCCGTAAGGTTAAAATCAAATTAAGCATACGCTGATTAAAACATCTGGTTTTCTGAGTAATCTTTCAAATTATTAGGACATGTAAACACCTTATTCTGCATTCCAACAGTGTATTTGACCTGCACATGTGCTAGCACCATCCCAGTGAGACTCCCTCTTTAGTGAGAGTGAAGTGAGTTCGGAACAACTGAATTTATGCGTCTTAGAAGTAGTTTTCACATGTCCGAACTCAGAATCAAATATGCTTCCCAAAAATACCATGGTCGCAGTGGGATAACGTTTATTTTTATTGGACATTTTCTGCATTGATCAGAGTGCCATCAGTTAGCCTGATTTCAGATGTGTCCATGTAAACAAGATTATTAGGGAACTCCTTCTTGCAGAGCATGTACATTTTTTTATCAAACTATTACATTCACAATAATGGCATTATTGTGTGCATGTAACCATACTCACTGAGTCTCAGTTTGAAGGACCTATATGTAACATTTTAGCCATAAATTCGATTTCTTCATGGTGTTTTGAAGGACACTGCTTAGAAATGCCAAAAATGGCTTACTACTGCTTCGTACCTTTTCATAATATTATCAGTATCAAGGAAGAAGATACCTATTGATGACGTTTTTGCTATTGTTGTCTACCTTCTGAATGAGAACCAATCCTAATTCAGGAAGTTGTACACACAACAAAAGACAGTCCATATTTTTGCTAAATGCTAATTTGCTTTAAAAAAAAATGAATTAGCAGCATTGCGCAGCATTCTAAGTATGTTTTAATCACATGAATTTCTATTCCTTTGCAACTAGTGGTACAGCTGAAGTCAGAAGTTTACATACACTTAAGTTGGAGTCATTAAAACTTTTTTTCAACCACTCCACAAATTTCTTGTTAACAAAGTTTTGGCAAGTCGGTTAGGACATCTACTTTGTGCATGACACTGTCTCTTAGAGATGAATGTACTTTGGTGTGAAAAGTGCAAATCAATCCCAGAACAACAGCAAAGGATGTTGTGAAGATGCTGGAAGAGACAGGTAAAAATAAGTATCTATATCCACAGTAAAACGAGTCCTATATTGTACTTTTTGGAGAAATGTCCTCTGGTTTGATGAAACAAAAATAGAACTGTTTGGCCATAATGACCATTCTTATGTTTGGAGGAAAAAGGGGGAGGCTTGCAAGCCGAAGAACACCATCCCAACCGTGAAGCACAGGGGTGGCAGCATCATGCTGTGGGGTTGCTTTGCTGCAGGAGGGACTGGTGCACTTCACAAACTAGATGGCATCATGAGGTAGGAAAATGATGTGGATATATTGAAGCAACATCTCAAGACATAAGTCAAGATGTTAAAGCTTGGTCGCAAATGGGTCTTCCAAATGGACAATGACCCCAAGCATACTTCCAAAGTTGTGGCAAAATAGCTTAAGGACAACAAAGTCAAGGTACAAAGCCCTGACCTCAATCCTATAGAAAATTTGTAGGCAGAACTGAAAAAGTGTTTGCGAGCAAGGTTGCCAACAAACCTGACTCAGTTACACTAGCTCTGTCAGGAGAAATGGGCCAAAATTCCCCCAACTTATTGTGGGAAGCTTGTGGAAGGCTACCTGAAACGTTGACCCAAGTTAACCAATTTAAAGGCAATGCTAACAAATATTAAATGAGTGTATGTAAACTTCTGACTTCAACTGTATGTATCTGAAATGTGATGCTAGTTGCAGGTGGAAATGTTACATGTTACATGTAGAATACATAATGAAACACTACAATCTCATAAAACACGAAGGCTATTTAAGGTAAACATGAAGAATAAACACCCAGTTCAAAGCTTATTGACTAATATTATGTATTACCTAATGTCACCAAAGATTATTGTCCCCAATTAATTCAACGTGTCTTGTTGAATTCTATAGTTAAATTAATGGAAATTATATGTGTAGTTGACTAAGATCTGTGCAGACATACCTAGTAGTAAGCCTAAAAAACGTTGGCATTGCTCAGGGTTTTTAGCTGGTTGTACGTGTTTTTGTGAGAGGAAAATGCCTCCCCTGATGTAAAATGGTTTCTCTGCCCCTCTTACCAGTCGTCACATCGTGGTTGATACCAGCTACTGAAATCTCTGCGTTGCCGATTGGGTTGTTGTTGTTATCATACACCATTCCTTTGATCCCATGATGCACCTGGAGAGGGCAGAAAGACAGTTTACTGAACCCCCCCCCAATAGAGCAAGAAAACAAACCTTTGCTTTTAGAATACTACACCTTAGAGCTTGGCGAGTGCATCCGTAAAGTATTCAGACTCCTTCCCTTTTTCCACATTTTGTAACTTTACAGCCTTATTATAAAATGGATTAAATATTTTTTTTCCCTCATCAATCTACACACAATACCCAATAATTACACATTTTTTTATAATGTATTAAACATAAAACACAGAAATACCTTATTTACATAAGAATTCAGACCCTTTGCTATGAGACTCGAAATTGAGCTCAGGTGCATCCTGTTTCCATTGATCATCCTTGAAATGTTTTTACAACTTGATTGGAGTCCACCTGTGGTAAATTCAATTGATTGGACATGATTTGGAACAGCACACACCTGTCTATGTGAGGTCCCACAGTTGACAATGCATGTCAGACCAAAAACCAAGCCATGAGGTGGAAGGAATTGTCCATAGAGCTCAGAGACAGGATTGTGTCGAGGCATAGATCTAGGGAAAGGTACCAAAAAAATGTCTGCAGCATTGAAGGTCCCAAGAACACAGTGGCCTCCATAATTCTTAAATGGAAGAAGTTTGGAACCACCAACACTCTTCCTAGAGCTGGCCGCCCAGCCAAAGAGAGCAATCGGGGGAGAAGGGCCTTGGTCAGGGAGGTGACCAAGAACCTGATGTTCACTCTGATAGAGCTCTACAGTTCCTCTGTGGTGATAGGCGAACCTTCCAGAAGGACAACCATCTGTGCAGCACTCCACCAATCAGGCCTTTATGGTAGAGTGGCAAGACGGAAGCCATTCCTCAGTAAAAGGCACATGACAGCCTGCGTGGAGTTTGCCAAAAGGCACCTAAAGGACTCTCAGACCATGAGAAACAAGATTCTTTGGTCTGATGTAACCAAGGCTGAACTCTGGGGGAAACCTGGCACCATCCCTACGGTGAAGTATGGTGGTGGCAGCATTGTGCTGTGGGGATGTTTTTCAGCGCCAGGGACTGTGAGACTAGTCAGGATCGAGGGAAAGATGAGTACAGAGAGTTCCTTGATGAAAACCTGCTCCAGAGCGCTCAGGACGTGAGACTGGGGCGAAGGTTCACCTTCCATCAGGACAACGACCCTAAGCACACAGCCAAGGCAACGCAGGAGTGGCTTTGAGACAAGTCTCTGAATGTCCTTGAGTGGCCCAGCCAGAGCCCGGACTTGAACCCAATTGAACATCTCTGGAGAGACCTGGAAATAGCAGTGCAGCAACGCTCCCCATCCAACCTGACAGAGCTTGAGAGGAACTGCAAAGAAGAATGGGAGAAACGTCCCAAATACAGGTGTGCCAAGCTTGTAGCGTCATAACCAAGAAGACTTGAGGCTGTAATTGCTGCCAAAGGTGCTTCAACAAAGTACTGGATAAAGGGTCTGAATACTTATGTAAATGTAATATTTCAGTTTTTTGTTTTTATAAATTTACAAAAACTTATTTTTGCTTTGTCATTATGGTGTATTGTGTGTAGATTGATGAGGGAAAAAACTATTGAATACATTTTAGAATAAGTATCTGAATACTTTCTGAATGCACTGTATATCTTTTTTTATGCACAGATGCTTTCCATTAGCGTCAGGCCTCTAGACATTTTTTTCCAGAGGTAAGTAAGGAAACTGAGATGGTATGATTCAAGAAAAAAGTTGTCTATTTCATCTGACACAGGGCTAACCAACCCTCTTCCTGGAGATCTACCGTCCTGTGGGTTTTCAGTCCAACCCTAATTTAACACACCTAATTCTACTAATTAGCTGCTCAACAAGACCT
Organism: Brachymystax lenok tsinlingensis; assembly: GCA_030435695.1. Taxonomy (NCBI): domain Eukaryota; kingdom Metazoa; phylum Chordata; class Actinopteri; order Salmoniformes; family Salmonidae; genus Brachymystax; species Brachymystax lenok. Next base: position 29,400,279 of record CM059780.1, read on the forward strand.
TAACTAGCTGAATCAGATATGCTAAATTAGGGTTGGACTGAAAACCTACAGGACAGTAGATCTCCAGGAAGAGGGTTGGGCAGCCATGATCTAACATATCCACGGAATGCATGATTTATATTTTGATGTGCAACCTGTTGAAATAGGATCCAGAATTATCAGATTCATTTTTGGCTCTTTACAGATGAATTTGTCTACATTCTTTTGTGCAAATTGGCCTATGCTACTGAATTCACCACCTGAGTAAGTGGGAACTCAAAACACTTAACTAGAGAGCGAACTCTAAATAAGATCTTGTTGCTAGATAGCCATGTAATTGATTATATGTATCAGTAAATGTCCAACCAAGACCTTCCAGCGCTAGGCATAGGCTACCTGATGTATTCACTGAAAATGGGGCCCTTTGCTCTGTGGGCACAACAACACCATACTACATAGCCTACTCCAATTTTGAAATGTTTTTTCTCAATATTGAGAGTTGAGAAATAAATTAAATACCCACAGAAAGCTAATACTCTCCTCTTTTTAACAATATCAGTAGTTGCTTTAAAACAGTTTTTCAAGCAATTGCATTTTGAAATGTGCAACGATGATATGCTTGTGCTTATTCCTCCCGAGTGGCGCGGCGGTCTAAGGCACTGCATCGCAGTGCTAGAGGCATCACTACAGACCCGGGTTTGATCTCGGGCTGTATCACAACTGGCCGTGATCTTGTTAGGGGAGTGTTTGGCCAGGGTAGGTCGTGATTGTAACTAAGAATTTGTTCTGACTTGCCAAGTTAAATAAAGGTAAACATATTTTTTTGAAATAAAAAATACAAATCTGAATGCATCTCTGTTCTCTGAATGCATCTCTGTTCTTACAGGGACAGGACGTGAGAGTGGCTCGGTCACACGGCAGCCAGCAGCGAAAACAGGGACAGGAAGATACTTTCACAGCAGGAATCAATATAATGCACATTACTGTTGATCAAATAGCAGTTTTAGAACAAACAAATCTGCAGGAACGTTGTTTAGCATAATCACCGAAAATTACTGACCTACCCAAAATTGCTTAGGTAAAAGGAAGGTAATGTCGGCAATTTTCTGTTTATTACCACAGCTCCACTTTACCTCCACTACACAGTCCTCCTGTGATAAAACATGGTTTATGTTATGTTACGACATCATGTACTGTGCAGTATGCTGTTCCTTGTAACCCATATTTGAGTAGAGACACTAGCTTACAGCTCTAACATAGACAGGACAGAAGGGACCGTGAACAACTCTATGACCCTCTACTGATACTGTGCCACAGTAAGGATATCTGTGTGTGTGTGTGTGTGTGTGTGTGTGTGTGTGTGTGTGTGTGATAGAGTGTGTGGGAGAGAGAGATTAGAAAAGGTACCTGCTCCAGGAAGGAGATCAGGGCCTCTCTGTTGCCCAGCCATTCTCTTGACAGGGCTGATGCCGGGGGGAACTTGTCACAGCTGAGTTCCAGAGTGATCTCAAAGCAGTTGGTGTATAGGTAGTTAAAGTCCTGCATTCCTGTGGAGAGACGTAATACTGTTTAAGTGAAGGTACATTGAACTATGCTCTTTTTTCATCATACTCTTTAAACTATTTGGGAACAATGGGTACTTTAAGAAAGAGATTAATCAAAGATTAATGTTAACATGCACAGCACACCATTCCCCTCCATATGTATTTGGACAGTGAAGCTAAATTGTTTAATTTGACTCTATACTCTGACATTTTAGATTTGAGACATATTAGGTGACAGTACAGAATGTCAGCTTTTATTTGAGGGTATTTTCTTAATTTTCATCTATAAGTCTATATAACACACTGCTGTTGTTAGAATCTTAATATCACAAACAGAACTTGAGTTATAACCAGTTTTAGGAGGGCATGTAATTTTTTTTATTGGGTTTCCCCAGTTGTCCCTCCCACTCCGCTCCTTCAAAAATAGTTATTTTTTATTAGTCACCTACAGCCGTGGCCAAAAGTTTTAAGATTGACACAAATATTAATTTCCACAAAGTTTGCTGCTTCAGTGTCTTTAGATATTTTTGTCAGATGTTACTATGGAATGCTGAAGTATAATTACAAGCATTTCATAAGTGTCAAAGGCTTTTATTGATGCAGGGAGTCAATATTTGCAGTGTTGACCCTTCTTTTTCAAGACCTCTTCAATCTGCCCTGGCATGCTGTCAATTAACTTCTGGGCCACATCCTGACTGATGGCAGCCCAGTATTGCATAATCAATGCTTGGAGTTTGTCAGAATTTGTGGGTTTATGTTTGTCCACCCGCCTCTTGAGGATTGACCACAAGTTCTCAATGGGATAAAGGTCTGGGGAGTTTCCTGGCCATGGACCCAAAATATCGATGTTTTGTTCCCAGAGCCACTTAGTTATCATTTTTGCCTTATGGCAAGGTGCTCCATCATGCTGGAAAATGCATTGTTCGTCACCAAACGGTTCCTGGGTGAATGGGAGAAGTTGCTCTCTGAGGATGTGTTGGTACCATTCTTTATTCATGGCTGTGTTCTTAAGCAAAATTGTGAGTGAGCCCACTCCCTTGGCTGAGAAGCAACCCCACACATGAATGGTCTCAGGATGCTTTACTGTTGGCATGACACAGGACTGATGGTAGCGCTCACCTTGTCTTCTCCCGACAAGCTTTTTTTCTGGATGCCCCAAACAATCGGAAAGGGGATTAATCAGAGAAAATGACTTTACCCCAGTACTCAGCAGTCCAATCCCTGTACCTTTTGCAGAATATCAGTCTGTCCCTGATGTTTTTCCTGGAGAGAAGTGGATACTTTGCTGCCCTTCTTGACACCAGGCCATCCTCCAAAAGTCTTTGCCTCACTGTGTGTGCAGATGCACTCACACCTGCCTGCTGCCATTCCTGAGCAAGCTCTGTAATGGTGGTGCCCCGATCCCGCAGCTGAATCAACTTTAGGAGACTGTCCTGGCGCTTGCTGGACTTTCTTGGGTGCCCTGAAGCCGTCTTCACAACAATTTAACCGCTTTCCTTGAAGTTCTTGATTATCCGATAAATGGTTGAATAAGGTGCAATCTTACTGGCAGCAATATCCTTGCCTGTGAAGCCCTTTCTGTGCAAAGCAATGATGACGGCACATGTTTCCTTGCAGGTAACCATGTTTGACAGAGGAAGAACAATGATTCCAAGCACCACCCTCCTTTTGAAGCTTCCAGTCTGTTATTCGAACTCAATCAGCATGACAGAGTGATCTCCAGCCTTGTCCTCGTCAACACTCACACCTGTGTTAACGAGAGAATCACTGACATGATGTCAGCTGGTCCTTTTGGCAGGGCTGAAATGCAGTGGAAATGTTTTGTGGGGATTCAGTTAATTTGCATGGCAAAGAGGGACTTTGCAATTAATTGCAATTAATCTGATCACTCTTCATAACATTCTAGAGTATATGCAAATTGCCATCATACAAACTGAGGCAGCAGACTTTGTGAAAATTTATATTTGTGTCATTCTCAAAACTTTTGGCCACGACTGTACATGGAACTCTATTCCACATCAGGTAACTGATACAAGCAGTGGAATCAGATATAACAATGGATACAAATACTCCTTATGGAACAGTGAGTCTGTGAAGCAACACAGACATAGGCACAGACACATGCATACACACACGATAACATACGCACTATACACACACGTATACATGGATTTTGTGTTTTAGATATGTGGTAGTGGAGTATGGGCCTAAGGGCACAGACGTAGTGTGTTGTGAGTTCTGTAATGAATGTATTGCAATGTTTTTAAAATTGGATAACTGACTTAATTTTTCCGGACCCCAGGAAGAGTAGCTGCTGCCTTGGCCTGCACATTTCCCTGACCTCAACCTCATCTTTGGGAGGAATTAGAACGACGACTGCGAGCCAGGCCTAATCGCCTACCTCACTAATGCTCTTGTGGCTGAACGGAAGGAAGTCCCCGCAGCAACCTGTTAGGGAGCGGCATCAGTGTTCAGAGTTTTGGAGAGTCTGGCGTGCCCAAAGTAAAATGCCTGGTACTCAGGCCCAGAAACTAGGATATGCACATAATTAGTAGTATTGGTTAGAAAACACTCGGAAGTTTCTAAAACTGTTAAAATAATGTCTGTGAGTATAACAGAACTGATATGGCAGGCGAAAACCTGAGGGAAATCCATCCAAGAAAATGTAATTCTGTGAACTTGCTCATTTTCCAATGGGTTGCTATAGGATCTGCTTAAATCCAGCACCCAGGTTGCAGTACCTATGGCATCCACTAGATGTCAACCATCTTTAGACAAGGTTTGATGCATTTATCTTGAAAACTAGAGGAGTGGGGAAGTGGGGAAGGCACTTCCTCACCCCATATAAGTAGAGTGAGGAAGTGCCTTTTGGGTTTGGCGCGCAGGGACCTCGAGCACGTGCCACAGTTTTTTACTTTTCTATCGCTCAAGATATTATCTGTGTGAAATATAATCGTTAATAAACATAACAGTGTACCTAAGGATCGATTGGAAACGTGGTTTGATTTGTTTGGACAAAGTTTATAGGTATATCTTTACCGGTATCTGTGTCTTCTATATTGGGCGAGTGAACGGTGGATTTTCTGAACAGAACGCGCCAACCAAATGGAGCTTTATGGATATAAAGAGTGACTTTTTTGAACAAAAGGAACATTGAATGTCTTGCTTGGACACTTCGGATTACCATCAGCAGAAGATAATCAAAGGTAAGCGATTTATTTTAGCTCTTTTTATGTGTTTTGTGACACCCGCGCTGGTTTTATTATTATGCTAATGGTGGATGTACACTGGGCGCTGTCCTCAGACAATCAAATGTTATGCTTTCGCCATGAAGCCTTTTTGAAATCTGACAACGCTGTGAGATTGCCAAGACTCTAAGCTTTTGAAGAGTGTGCAACACTTGTATTTTTATGAATGTTTTATAATACTACATTTGCATTTTAAATGTGGCGCTCTACATTTTTCCGGATGTTGTCAAGGATGGAGCGCTAGTGCCCCACTGCTCCCTAAGAAGTTTATAACATGTAGTGAAAGCATTCCCAGAATAGTGGAGGCTGTTATAGCAGTAAAAGGGGGACCAACTCAATATTAATGCCCATGGTTTTGGAATGAGATTTTCTACGAACAGGTGTCCACATGCTATAGATCACGTAGTGTAGCAGGCATAAAAGTAGGAGGCATAAAAGGAGGTAGATGTAAATTTTACTCTGTTTGAGCGGATTGTCACATCCCTAAAATGGCCATGAGATATATGGTCACTGCTCCTCCAATGTGTTCTTGTGGGTTAAGCCCCGAAAGTGAATAGATTATGACACTTTTAAAGCTGCTCTCCTTCGGCTTACGAGTTGGTCCCAGAGGCATACAAAAAACAGTTCCGTTTTCTGTTACGGAAGACAGAATCACAAAGCCATGTTGATTTTGCAAGGGAACAAGCATGTCTTTATGAGTGGTGGTGTGGTTCTCTTAAGGACATTTAGGATTTAAACACTAATACTTCTCGAGCAGTTCAAGAATTGCCTTCCGAAAGGGTTGCTACCTACATTTATGAGCACAAGGATCTCACTCTTGAGAAAGCTGCAGTTACAAACTACCTTCTTAAACAAAGCACCAGGTAGTTATCCTACCGGAGAAAGCAATCAGTGGACATCCCCATGAGTGTATTTCAGAACCCCTCCTAAAACCCCACCTGTTTCGTTTTGGTTGTTGTCTGTGACTCTTTGTTAGTTCACCCTTATGTTTGAGCGACATTATTGGATTTTCTTGCTGGGGAACATAACAAAAAATATTACTAATGGAATTCAAATAATTGAACCGACATCAGTAAATTAGTTGTTTAATAACCGATCATTCTCAGGTGTTATACTTAATTACACCAATAGAAAATACACTTAGCTACAGAATTTGGATAATGAACAGAGTACATCTTCTGGCCCCGAAATGTATTAAATACGTAAACAGAAAAAATCTAAACCCAAGAAAAAAAAAAAAAAACATGTCTCCTAGGTGTATTCTGTCCTTCATGTCTGAGCCACAGTGACAAAACCATCGATGCTATTCTTTGTGATGAATCCTGCTTCTTTTAATGGTGTGATTGATAGGAGTGAGTACTTTGTGCCTGCCTTTAGCTTCAGGTGGCGATATTGGTTTAAGGTGCTTGATATGATGATATCGTGAACATTTACAAAGATGGTCCTTTCTGTCCGCAATACCAAAATTTAGCCTAATGACAAAAAGGTTGTGATATAATCAAAAGGAAAACAGCCAAAGCCAAGGAGGCTATGGAGAGCCTACATGCAAGAGTCTGATCCACCCACAGCTTGAAGACTGGGATTTGGAGACTGTTGGAGGTGGTTACAATAGGCCCAGGCCAAGGCGGAGCATGCTCATTCAACTTTTTTGTAAGACAAAGAAAACATATAAACCTTTTATTATATAGTAATGTGTAGTATTGTGTGACAATAATATGTATGATCTATATGACAGTTTAGTAATAAACATTAGTGTCATAGTTTAATATCTAATATTAATAGCAGCATAATAAACTTGAATATGTTTGTGTGTGTGTGTGTGTGTGTGTGTGTCTGTGCGTGTGTGTGTGTCTGTGCGTGTGTGTGTGTCTGTGCGTGTGTGTGGAGGGGGGGCTTGGTTGCAGGTTACAAGCAGATGAGGGCCATGCTCATTCAGATGTTTTACTACTATTAAGGCCTTCATGCATTCAATATTATGAACCTAGGGTGATTGACAGATTAAAGACCACCTAAAAAAGAGCATTGTGCTCTTTAAGGATGTGCCCTTTACTAATGACCTTAACAGATCATTTTTACCTTTTTAAAATAGTTCTCAGCTACACATGTCAGATTTAATGGTCAAGGGGTTATGAACCTAGGGGGCCCATGTGCACATGGTCACCATTTGTACACAACATGCTTAATGACTTGCACCCCCAAGTGTCTTTGAACACATTTAGACTACAAAACCTTAGACTACAAACTATGATTAGAAACTATGATTAGCAACTATGATTAGAAACTATGACCAACTATGATCAAACTATGAAGTCATCTCTGTGTGTGAGTGATGATCTATTAATAAGAAAATACTGTAATATTACTCTCTTTCTCTCTCTCTTTCTCTCTTGCTCTTGCTCTCTCTTTCTACGACCTATCAATGTATACCAATGTTTAAAATAGTTAACAATGTTTCAATGTTTTGTATTGCAACAGTTCTGAAAGACAATGACATGTAATTTTGGGGGAGAGTTATTAATATAATGTCTTTCATAGAGGGTTTGACATCTTTGATAAGTTTATGTAATAGATCATCTGTTATTATTTCAGTTTCCACAGGTAGTGCACAAGTCCTTGATTGATGAACAACCTGATGATGAATCATCCAACAATTCAAAATCACGATATGTCAGAGGTGAGTCACATTTAAATATATTAATTGATCCCTCTCTCTGTATTTATCTATTTCTCTCCCCCTCTCTCTATATATACTGTACCAGGCAAAAAAAAAGAAAGAAAAGACGAATGACATTGACTCCTGAGTGTTGAACTGTTGTCCACTCTATAGCCACGGTGGTTATTATCTGACCCTGCTGATCATCTATGACTGTTGGAACATCTTGAATAATGGTAAGGCTTCAAGGGGCACCCAGCACAGCCAAAAGAGGACTGGCCACCCCTCTGAACCTGGTTCCTCTCTAGGTTTAATCCTAGGTTTATGATTTCTAGGGAGTGCTTCCTAAATGCTGTGATTCTGCATATGCATACATTTTTATTTTTATTTATTTATTTAACCTTTATTTAACTAGGCAAGTTAAGAACACATTCTTATTTACAATGACGGCTTACCAAATGGCAAAAGGCCTCCTGCGGGGATAGGGGCTGGGATTAAAAATAAATTAAATAAAAATATAGGACAAAATGCACATCACGACAAGAGAGACAACACAACACTACATAAAGAGAGACCTAAGACAACAACATAGCATGGCAGCAACACATGACAGACAACACAGCATGGTAGCAACCAACATGAAAACAACATGGTAGCAACACAACCTGGCAGCAGCACAACATGGTAGAAGCACAAAACAGGGTAGCAGCACAAAACAGGGTACAGACATTGTTGGGCACAGACAACAGCACAAAGGGCAAGACGGTAGAGAGAACAATACATCACACAAAGCAGCCACAACTGTCAATAAGAGTGTCCCTGATTGAGTCTTTGAATGAAGAGATTGAGATAAAACTGTCCAGTTTGAGTGTTTGTTTTAGCTCGTTCCAGTCGCTAGCTGCAGCGAACTGAAAAGACGAGCGACCCAGGGATGTGTGTGCTTTGGGGACATTTAACAGAATGTGACTGGCAGAACGGGTGTTGTATGTTGGGGATGAGGGCTGCAGGAGATATCTCAGATAGGGGGGAGTGAGGCCTAAGTGTCACGTCCAGGCCTGAAAAGACAGGCTGGCGTGTTTTGTTTTGGTTTTGGTGTAGGGTTTTTTATGTTCTAGGTGTTATATATCTATGTTGGAGTAATGGTTCCCAATTAGAGGCAGCTGTGTGTCGTTGTCTCTAATTGGGAACCATATATATGTTTGGGGTTTTCGTATAGGTTTTGTGGGTTATTGTTTGGTCATAGCTGTGTGTTTTGTCAGTTATGGTTTCAACTTCATGGTCTTCGTTTACGTTTGTTTATTTTGCCCAGTTACGTGTGTTTCGTTTCATAAATAAACATGTATACTGGATGCCTCACTGCGCCTTGGTCTGTCTATCCGGAAGATCGTGACACTAAGAGGGTTTTAAGGTTTCGGTATTAGGGTTTTAGACTGGTTATCTGAAGAAGAAAAAAAAATATGCTAGTACAGCCCCAGTCTAACACACTGATGACACACTGCTTCCTATTTACTAAAGAACAATCATTCAGAAAAAACACAAAACGTTGTAATAATGTCATTCTATACTGAAAACAGATACATTCTGAAAGATTTTGTTGTTGATGTGATAACACAATTGTATTTGACTCAAATTGTATTATTTATGTTGTCCAATACCATGCTAATACAATAAGATTTGGAATTAACCCCAAAACAGTTGTGGGGCTTTTTTTTTTATAAAGAATTGATCAAGAATACCAATAGGCATGATCAAATTATCTTTCCTATTCAGGCATTATATAATGCACAGCCACATGCAGATCTATAAACTCTGCCAATAAAACATTGAGAAACTTAACATGACTACGGGCAATATCATTATCGTCACCATCCATCAATGCTTGAATTGCATTATTTTTCTTTGAACATGCACCAAGCTTCCTTTGGCTGGAGCCAATCATGAAAAAGATCCAAATAAAACAAATTCGTAAAGATGTGGTCAAACTAAGGCTTCGGTGGTAAAACAAATGTTACAACATAATGCGGAAGCGCAACATAAGCGATTACAGTGGACTGAGACACATCCAATTAAAAAAAACAGATATCTCTAGCTTAAACTGACAGATTTTTATGAGCATTTTTCGAATCATGCTAATTAGATTTCCACGGGGGAGCGGACATCAATCTTAAAGGTAAATAAAATTTTCTTTAAAACCTTTATTTTCACACACACACACACACACACACACACACACACACACACACTCACAAGGGGCGAGACAGACAGAAGGAGATATTTATTTAATTGAAGGTTAATTGCATTTTCTTTCAAACCTTTTATTTTCTTCAAAACAACTGCATACATATTACAATAATTGAAGTCTATTATGCAATATGAATATTAAATATTCAACTATGACAAAGGTTTATATAAAGGTTGTTATTACTAAACTTTTAGATGATACATATTGTTATTACACAATACTACACATAATAAATGTTTATATGTTTTATTTTGTTGGAAAGACTGTTTGTTATTCCTTTCTTAGTAAAAAGTAAAATGAGCATGTTCATGTTGTCCGGGACCTATTGGAACCCGACACCACCCCCATCAGTCTCCAAATCCCAAAGTTTTGTCTTGCAGACAGAAGGGACCATCTTTGTAAATGGTGGAAAAACTGTGGCACTTGTTTCATCATATCAAAAACGTTAAACCAATCACGCCACCTGCACCTAAAGACAGGCACAAAGTAGTGGACTTCTGTGCACACGTTTAAAATACATAGGAACTAACAGATTTGGTGGCATTTGCACTATTGAATTCAGAACAACCTAAAATTGTCACGTTGGAGTCTGTACTATACGCTACTGAAGAGATTCCTATGGCTTTCAAATCATCTCGCCTGCACACTTCAATGTGTACCCAGACAGGGATGTTCCACTCAGCACCTGTTTGATCTGACATAGAGCAAATCTTATCTCATGTGAAATGCAGGAGGAAAACTCCCAGTTTTGGTCTGAAAAGGGGTGTTCTACTGGGGGGAGGGGGAAAGACTATTGTCTCAATTTACGATAAGCTGGTCTTGGGCATCACTGTATGTAGCCTTGTGTGCTTATCTATTTTTTCCGCTTCTGCCTCTCAGGAAACTGGGCTCTCTTTCAACTGGAAAGGTTTCCTGCATTCTGTTCAGGGCTTCATCAGCGCTTGCGAACTCCATTCTCTGTTCCCTTCCATACTCACAGCACTGCCGGGATTCGGAGCTGAGACTTGATTCCTTTCACCGACTGTTTGATCTAAATAAAATGCTTGCGTTTTTTCCTCAGCTTAACAGACAGGTCCTGGACAAATCAAATGGACTGGCCATGGATTTTGATTTCCTTTCCCCCCTGTGCCTTCAGAATGTTGACTTTTGTCTGATAGTTTCACAGCTTAAAGATTACCATGCAAGGGTATTTAGTGATCTTCTGTTTCCCGCCAATCCGAAGGCATCACTGCAGATCATCTGGTGATACATCCACGCCAAGCTCCTCTGATAACAGCTTGATTACGTAGCTGGAAAGGTCTCCTTTTCCCTCGTCATCTGGTAGGAATAGTCTCATATTGTTTTGTCTCATTCTTTTTACTTGCTGGTCCAGTTGCCATCTGCTAAAGTTCGCACCTTTGTTTCCAGAAAGCCAATTTTGTTGTCTTGTTCATCCACACGCCCGCCCTGTATATACTCTGTAATGTAAATTTGTAAGAAAAATTCTAACTTTTTGCATTTATTAACTACTCTAATGTCAATCGAATAAAAAGCATGAGCTGGCGCACATCCCCAAAAATTGGTAGAGGTGCTGACTAAAGAGAAAACTGTATGCTATTCAAAATGTATAAAGAGAGTTGCACACTCTATATACAAGCTCCCAGTCATTTTTTGGGTTAACCAGCAATAGATTACTGGGAGCTTGTATATAGACAAGGGGTTTGAATACTTTCTGAAGGCACTGTAACTCTGAGCCCCTCCAAACAAAAATGTGTCATTAGGACGTTCTTGGAATGTCATGAAATGGTCACCTAAAGTCATCAGGACGTTGTGTCACCGTCCTGTGGAGGTTTTGTCTAGTTCACTGGAACGACCCTAAGGATGAATTAAGAATGTTCTCGGGACGTTCTGTCACGGTCCCCTAGATTTTTTTGTCTTGTATATGGTTTGTTCCGGGGACGTCCCTAAGAACATTTAAAAGATGCTCTTAGAAAATTCTGTCAAGGTCACCTGGAGGTTTTTGTCTAGTTCCTGATGGTCTCAAAAAGATTGTACCCAGGGCACGCACACCTCAGTATCATTACACAGCACCCCTTGTTACTGTTGCCAAGCCCATTAAGGTCCTGATTGGTGAACCACTGATCCATTCACATCTCTTTGTCTGTTGGCAATGTTATGGACACACACAAACAAACAGTGCTTTTAATAACATATTGGGCCCATACTTGTGAACATTAGAAAAATGTTGAACTCAAAGCTTTCCCTGTCTCAAGACCAGTTGGACATGATTATTTCCTGTAACAAATTCTGCATCAGCCAATTACAAATATTGACGTAGTTGGACATCAAACACTTTTTCATGAAAGCGTCCTTAACAGAAGTCAAACTGCACAATCTGCTAATCAAAGTTACTAAAACAAATGTTGTCATATATTTGAAAACATGCCTTTAGAATGCCAGCTGTTCAGGTTAGCAGAGGGCTCCAGGTTCCAAAGTGTTCCAGGTTATCTGTGAAAAGCTAACATGTAGCGCTTTATCATGTGCAACTACATTGTGGTCCTGTGTGAGTCAGTTGGTAGAGCATGGCACTTGTAACACCAGGGTTGTGGGTTGAATTTTTTGGGAGGGTTGTATCATTTGATTTACACAACATGCTTACCACTTTGAAGATGCAAAATATTTTTTGGGGTGAAACAAACAAGAAATAAGACAAAAAATAGAAAACTTGAGCGTGCAGAAATATTCACACCCCCAAAGTCAATACTTTGTAGATTTTTGCCCGTTCTTCAAGGCAAACTGCTCCAGCTCCTTCAAGTTGGATGTGTTCCGCTGGGGTACAGCAATCTTTAAGTCATACCACAGATTCTGAACTGGATTGTGGTATGGGCTTTGACTAGGCCATTCCAGGACATTTAAATGTTTCCCCTTAAACCACTCGAGTGTTGCTTTAGCAGTATGCTTAGGGTCATTGTCCTGCTGGAAGGTGAACCTCCGTCCCAGTCTTAAATCTCTGGAAGATTGAAACAGGTTTCCCTCAAGAATTTCCCTGGATTTAGCACCATCCATCATTCCTTCAATTCTTACCAGTTTCCCAGTCCCTGCCGATGAAAAACATCCCCACAGCATGATGCTGCCACCACCATGCTTCACTGTGGGGATGGTGTTTTCGGGGTGATGAGAGGTGTTGGGTATGCGCCAGACATGGTCAAAAACTCAATTTTAGTCTCATCTGACCAGAGCACCTTCTTTCATATGTTTGGGGAGTCTCCCACATGCCTTTTGGCGAACACCGAACATGTTTGCTTCTTTTTTTCTTTAAGCAATGGATTTTTTTCTGGCCACTCTTCCGTAAAGCCCAGCTCTATGGAGTGTACGGCTTAAAGTGGTTCTATGGACAAATACCCCTATCTCCAATTCAGGGTTATCTTTGGTATCTTTGTTGCCTCTCTGATTAATACCCTCCTTGCCTGGTCCATGAGTTTTGGTGGGCGGCCCTCTCTTGGCAGGTTTGTTGTGGTGCCATATTCTTTCCATTTTTTTATAATAGATTTAACGGTGCTCTGTGGGATGTTCAAAGTTTCTGATATTTTTTTATAACCCAACCCTGATCTGTACTTCTCCACAACTCTGTCCCTGGTCTGTTTGGAGAGCTCCTTGGTCTTCATAGTGCCGCTTGCTTGGTGGTGCCCCCTTGCTTAGTGGTGTTGCAGATTCTGGGGCCTTTCAGGACAGGTGTATATGTACTGAGATCATGTGACAGATCATGTGACACTTAAATAAAGTCCATCTGTGTGCAATCTAACTAACTATGTGACTTCTGAAGGTAATTGTTCTTTGCACCAGATCTTTGCACCAGATCTTATTTAGGGGCTTCATAGCAAAGGCGGTGAATACATATGCATGCACCACGCTTCCGTTTTTTATTTTTTTGAATTTTTTGAAACAAGCAATTTTTTTTTTCATTTCACTTCACCAATTTGGACTATTTTCTAATGTCCATTTCATGAAATGCAAATAAAAATCCATTTAAATTGCAGGTTGTAATGCAACAAAATAGGAAAAACACCAAGGGGCCATGCAAGGCACTGTAAATATATGATTGTAATGGGCTTATGTGGATTTTGAGATGGAGAAACATTTTGTTTAAACATTTTCTAATGTTCGCAAGTATGGACGCACAGTGTTATAAAACGTACATATTTGACATGCATGATTATATTGTGGATGTTTATTTATACATTAATTATTATTATTATGTCCTCACATGGTATTTGATCTCACAATCTCTTGTTTCATGACACTCAGTTTTGCACTGTTAAAACTGTGATTATATGTAGAAGCTAGACAACATAGTTTCAATTAAGGCTTTAAAATCGGTAAAGTTCAATATATACCCAAGCTACCGGGAGAGAGTGAGCGGTCAGTTATATACAACAACGAACCAACCTGTGGGTAAAGCGACACTGACTCGAACCCAACAAGCCATGGCTTCCCTAAGAGGAAAAGACAAAGGACAATTTGAGAGCAATGGACAGCTGAAGGATATCCAAGAAAACATAGCTAATGCTCACCAAAACAAACAAACCGTTACAATCATCCTGAATTAAAAATGTATTAAATTGAGTTGTGTCACTGATCTAGACGCAATACCCATAATATCAAAGTGGAATTATGTTTTTTGTAATGTTTACAAATTAATAAAAAATGGAAAGCTTAGTATTAAACCCCTGTATTATGGCAAGCCTAAATAAGTTCAGGAGCAAAACTGTGCTTAAGAAGTCACATAATATCAATCAATCAATCAAATGTATTTATAAAGCCCTTCTTACATCAGCTGATGTCAAAGTGCTGTACAGAAACCCAGCCTAAAACCCCAAACAGAAAGCAATGCAGATGAATGGACTCAATCTGTGTGCAATAATAGTGTTAAACATGATTTTTAAACGACTACCCCATCTCTGTACCCCACACTTCTCTGTACCCCACACATCTCTGTACCCCACACACTGTATGGTCCCTCAGTTGAGCAGTGAAATTCAAACACAGATTCAACAGGGAGGCCAGGAAGGTTTCCCAATGCCTTGCAAAGAAGGGCACCTACTGGTAGATGGGTAATAAAAAAAACTGTAATTGAACAACCCTTTGAGCATGGTGAAGATATTAACTACACAGTCACTACAAAGATACAGGCGTCCTTCCTAACTCAGTTGCCGGAGAGGATGGGATTTCACCATGAGGCCAATAGTAACTTTAAAACAGTTACAGAGTTGAATGGCTGTGAAAGGAGAAAACTGAGGATGGATCAACAACATTGTAATTACTCAACAATAATAACCTAAATGACAGACTAAAAAGAATGAAGACAAAACATACATACTGTTTGCAACAAGGCACAAAAAAAGTACTGCAAAACATGTGTCAAATCAATTAACTTTTTTGTTGTGAATACAAAGTGTTATGTTTGGGACAAATCCAATACACATTACTGAGTACCACTCTCCATATTTTCAAGCATAGTAGTGAATGCATCATGTTATCGGTTGCTTGTATTTGTTATGGACTGGGGAGTTTATCAAGATAAAAAAAATTAATGGAATGGAGCTAAGCACAGGCAAAATCCTAGAGGAAAATCTGGTTCAGTCTGCTTTCCACTAGACACCGGGGGATTAATTCACCTTTCAGCAGGACAATAACCTATAACACAAGGCCAAATCTACATTGGAGTTGCTTATCAAGAAGACAGTCAATGTTCCTGAGTGGACAAGTTACAGTTTTGACTTAAATCTCAGATTAAATCTCAGATCTCAGATTATTACCAATCCCACAAGGTATGACTCCAAACATCCAGAAAAGGCTACTCTCCTCAATGTTATCCTCACAAATAATCTTGATAGGTATCAGTCTGGTGTTTTCTGTAATGACCTTAGTGATCACTGTTTTACAGCCTGTGTTGATTTGTCATAGACGCTTGCTAAAAAACTTTATTGAGCAAGCCTTCCTTCATGACCTGGCCTCTGTAAATAGGTATAGAATCAGCTTGAGCCCCCTCTGTCGAAGACGCTTGGACCTTCTTTCTTGATATTTTCAGTGATATTGTTAACAAAAACGCCCACATAAAGAAAATGAGAATTAAAAACAGGTTCAGCCCCTGGTTCGACCATGATCTTGCAGAGTTACTCCACCTCAAGAATTGCATTTGGCGAAAGGCTCGGCAAACGCATACTCAGGCTGATTGGCTCTTGTTCAGGAACATTAGAAATACGTGCACTCAGGCTATCTGGAAGGCCAAACAAAGTGAGTTACTTTAAGCAGCAGTTCTCTCTCTGTGGGTCTAACCCCAAGAAGTTCTGGAAAACGGACCTGGAGAATAAACCCTCCTGCTCACAGCTGCCTATGTCCCTTAAAACTACTTAGGGAGCAGTGGGACGCTAGCATTTCACTCCCCGGTGAAATGCAAGGCGCCAAATTCAAAATCCAAAAGTTGAATTATTAAACATTCATCAATATACAAGTGTTGCATAGTCATCAAAAGCTCTGCTTCTTGGCAATATCACAGCGTTGTCAGATTTCAAAAAGGCTTTACGTGCGAAAGCACAACATTTGATTGTTTGAGGATAGCACCTTTAAGTCTGTTTATAGCCTCCTCGTGCATTTCCGTTGGTAGACCAGCCGTGATGGGTTAGTGGGGTTCTGTGTGGTGAAGGGAACAGGCCAATTGGCAAAATAGGTATAGTGGCCCAAGAAATTGTCCGATGGACCTGTTTAGCTAGCAGCTAAACAGCTATATGCTCTAGACAGCAAAACGTTAGCAGGCCGCAGTTAGCTGATGGGCGTTCAGGTGACGTTGCGATGGAGGGCCGGTTGAATAACCCCCTCGGGCAGATAACGTTGGTAGTCCAGTCGTGAAGGCCCGGTGAGGCTCTGCACCGGCAGTAAAAAACGAGTCCGGATAGGTGTTGTAGCCCAGGAGTGGCTGATGGGACTCTTCAGCTACCCGGAAGATGGGCCAAGCACGGGCTAGCTTTAGGCTAATTGGTGCTTGCTCCGGGACCAACGTTAGCCAATAGTCACTTGGATAGCAGCTAGCCGGCAGCAAGATCCAGGTGGAAATATCCAGAGCTTGCGGTAGGATTCAGGGGATATGGAGAGAAAATAGGTCCGGAATGCTCTGGTTTGAGTCGCGTTATATGAACGGCGAGAGCTTTTCAGAGCTTAAGGTTAGCTGCTGCAATGGTAAGCTAAATACTAACGTTAGCTAGTGAGCTAACTTCTGTTAGGGAATTACGGATTCGAGGTGGATAATACTTGAAAAAAAACCCAGATCCGTACCACATTGGGTGAGGCGGGTTGCAGGCGAGTGTTTTGAAGTTGAGTTTTAGAAAAAATATATAAAATAATATGCGAAGAAAATATATAAAAAGATATATACACTGGACACGACAGGACGAGGACAAAAGACGTCTGACTGCTACGCTATCTTGGATTAATTGATGTCTTAAAGTAATGATGGACTGTCGTTTCTCTTTGCTTATTTGAGCTGTTCTTGCCATAATTTGAACCAAATAGGGCTACCTTCTGTATACCACCCCTACCTTGTCACAACACAACTGATTGTCTCCAACACATTAAGAAGGAAAAAAATTCCACAAGTTAACTTTTAATAAGGCACACCTGTTAATTTAAATGCATTCCAGGTGACTACCTCATGAAGCTGGTAACTGTTAAGGATACAGCATGTTCTGGTTGTAAATGCTAATAAAAATTAAAAAAAATATTGTGAGTGGTTGACGCTTGCTACAGATGTGCAGTGGAGAGAGCAGTCTGTACACAGTCCACGAAAGATAATCACAGAATTTACATTAAGTTCCTGTGTAGAAACATTGTAATTACAATACTTTTCTTTATAAGAACATTGTAATAACTGAAATTGTGATATACCCTGCCAAATATTTAATAATATTGAAAGTACATAGTAGTTACACTTTAAGGTGCTGTAACATCATTGTTCCTAGAATGAGATGGATTCCCATTGACCACAACTACATGTACTGTATTGGGTGTCTGTGTCTGCCATCGTTGTAACATAGTAACTACATAGTAATTACATGAGTAATTCATGATGTGTTTCACTTCACATTAAGTTGCTTGTTCCTGTGTAGAAACATTGTAGTTATGACACTTTTCTTTATAACAACATAGTAAGAACTGACATTTTGATACATCCTGTGAAATATAATATTACGTAGTAATTACTGTACATGTAACTACTATAAGCCATGCATTTAATTTTACAAGCCATGCATTTAAACTTTTCATATAACCCCCTATTCCACCCATTATACAACATCTTGGGTTGAAACACTCTACATTGGTCATACAACTGTTTTAGATGCATATTTTGCATATAATTTAAATGTTTATAAGGAGTCTTGGAGATGTTTTCAAAATAAGTGGTCTAATATTGAGCTATTATTCAGCACTTTGATTGAATGGTATACCGATACACCTTTTTGTTGAGAATTGCCAATATGATAACTAACATACCTTTTATTCTTGTTACAGGATCTCTTTCTTTATACAATAGAAATGCTTGCCAGACTGCGGGTCATGGAGAACCCTGATATTCGGAAGCTTGTATTGCCCTCTGGAATACTTGCTACCGTCGCTGAACTTAGCTCAATTGTGCCAGTGACATTTCAGCTTCAAAGGGATTTTAGTCTACAGTACATGGAGAGTGAATTTGGAGATCAGTGTTTTTCCTTGACGGACACTGATGACATTAAGGACAAAGACCCCATTGAAGTGGCTTACCTTGAACACCCCCCTCCAAGTATTGGACACCAGCTCTACCATGCTATCGGATGACACCTGCTCCTCTGGGTCCCGTGACACTGTGATAGTGTCCTCTCCACTTTGTTTCCTCCAATACTCACTTCGTCAACAGTGTGTCACTACATCAGAGTGCGCAGCTAAACACTGTATGCTGGAAACACTTGGTTTGTTATTATAACTTAAACATAACCAATCTTTGTTTAACACAAATACCAAACTTGTTTTTGCATGGATTCTGTGACACGGTTAGCTTTTAACAACCAGGGCCGCTATTTCTTGTCCCAGAGTCCCGCTTAACTGACAGGTTAAAGTCTGCTTGAAAGAGCCGCTAACCTAGCTAAGCTGCTAACGAAGTTGGTCCCAGATGAGTTTTCCAATGGAGCCCTCTTTGTCTAAAGAAGAAAAATGAACAGTTCCATACGCTGTAGGAGATGTATCTACTCCGCTTTGTTTCGGGACAAACTGGATCAGAGTTCCAATGCCACAACTGTTTGCTTGCCGAAGATTATAGGCTTAAGGTTGCTTCCTTGATCACACAGGTCGCCAGCCTACATAAGAAACTGGGGAATGTTTACCTTATCTGCGCCGGTGGCTGGACGGCATTCGCGCATGCTGGATACAACTCCGTAATTCCGACTAACCTGTGTTGCCCGGAGTCCGTTCGCCAGGGAAGCCATCTCGTGCCTCTCCTCCCCCATCTGATAGTGGAGACGAAGGAGCACAGCAAGAGGAGCATGGCAATAAACGATGGTCGTATGTCACGAGCCGTGGAATCCCGAAGACAGTGGTCTCCCGCAAAGCAGAGAGAGGCCCGGAGCGTATACAAACAATGAAAAGTTTCGCCGCCATGGAGCTTGATCTTCCTGCACCTTCGTCGCAGGGGATACTTGTGTCTGCGGACGCTGTGCCTACTCCTACTCCTTCCCCTACGATTCGAAATCGACAACCTTCTGTTCCTGCTCTGGATCGAGCGGGGCTTCTCCATCTATCGGAGGCCTGCATCATCCTGTGAAGCGTTGGAATGTGTGGATTTCCTCGTCCTTCTCGCCAGCCGTGTTTTTGGGCAACTCCATGGTAAGAAATATTACTGTTCCTGGTGCAAAAACAATGTCCTATCCATGTGCCTATGAACCAGGGTTATGCTGTTATCACTGAGGCGGTGTGTAGGAAGTCCACTGTGTGCAGCTCATCCTGCACCTAACATAAATAACATGAGAATATCTACTTCTGCCAAGCGTCCCAAAAAGCTATGAAAATAAGCAAGCATCCCATAAAAGTTCTCAAAATAACCCACATTAACATAGGTAGCTTAAGAAACAAGGTTCATGAATTTAATAACTTGCTAGTAAGAGATGACGTTCATATTCCTGAAACTCACTCAGACCAGTGGTTCCCAAACTTTTTATAGTCCTGTACCCCTTCAAACATTCAACGTCCAGCTGCATACCCCCTCAAGCACCAGTGTCAGAGCACTCTCAAATGTTTTTTTTGCCATCATTGTATTCCTGCGACACACACACTATACAATACATTTATTAAACATAAGAATGAGTGTGAGTTTTTGTCACAACCCGGCTCGTGAGAAGTGACAAAGAGCTCTTATAGGACCAGGGCAAAATAATAATAATAATAATAATAATAAATAACTTTGCTCTTCATTTAACCATCTTACATATAAAACCTTATTTGTTCAAAATTGTGAATAACAGGTTAATGAGAAGGGTGTGCTTGAAAGGATGCACATAACTCTGCAATGTGTATTGGATTGCCCTGAACCTTTTTTCACCTGGGTCATCGCAGCTAGCTAGCTGCTACCCGGGTGGCCACTCTTGGCTAACGTCTTTGTCCCGAAGCAAGAACCAATTAGCCTGGAGCCAGCCTGCTAGGCCAATCTGCTAGGCCCATCTCCCGGCTAGCCGTAGAGGTCCATCAGCCACTTCTTGGGCTTCAATACCTATTTTGCCAACTGGCCTGGACCCCCGCCGACCCATCACGACTGGACCACCGACGTGATTCGCCCGAGGGGCTCCGCCGTCACAACGTCCCCCAAATGCCCACCTGCTAGCATGCTAGCCGCGGCCCGCTAGCTGTCCAGAGCACATTGGACTGTTAGCTTAAGAGGCCCATCGGACAAATTCTTTGGCCACTATACCTATTTTGCCAATTGGCCTGGTTTACCACATGGAGCCCCTGCTCTCCGTATGCCGACGAAACAACACGAGGGGGCCACAACAGACTTTCTCCGGTCACGACGTCCCTCCAAGGCCCTTCTGTTAGCTTATTAGCCCCAGCCCGCTAGCTGCCTGAAGCCACTCACTGGACTCCTATTACCTTCCGGCTACGCATGCCTCTCGATAACGTCAATATTCCTTGTCCATTGCCGTTTTGGTTAGTAATTATTGCCTTATTTCACTGTAGAGCCTCTAGCCCTGCTCAATATGCCTTAGTTAACACTTTAGTCCTCTGGTGATGTGTAGGTTAATCCAGGCCATGCAGTGCCTAGCCCCACTCCCATTCCCCAGGCGCTATCATTTGTTGACTTCTGTAACCGTAAAGGCCTTGGTTTCATGCATGTTAACATTAGAAGCCTCCTCCCTAAGTTTGTTTTATTCACTGCCCTAGCACACTCTGCCAACCCGGATGTACTAGCCGTGTCTGAATCCTGGCTTAGGAAGGCCACCAAAAACCCTGAAATTTCCATCCCTAACTATAACATTTTCCGACAAGATAGAACTGCCAAAGGGGACGATGTTGCAATCTACTGCAGAGATAGCCTGCAGAGTTCTGTCTTACTATCCAGGTCTGTACCAAAACAATTTGAGCTTCTACTCTTAAAAATCCACCTTTCCAGAAACAAGCCTCTCACAATTGCCGCTCGCTATAGACCACCCTCTGCCCCCAGCTATGCCCTTGACACCATATGTGAACTGATCGCCCCCCATCTATCTTCAGAGCTCGTGCTGCTAGGTGACCTAAACTGGGACATGCTTAACACCCCGCCCATCCTACAATCTAAGCTTGATGCCCTCAATCTCACACAAATTATCAATGAACCCACCAGGTACAACCACAAATCAGTAAACACCGGCACTCTCATAGATATCATCCTAACCAACTTGCCCTCTAAATACACCTCTGCTGTTTTCAACCAAGATCTCAGCGATCACTGCCTCATTGCTTGCATCCATAATGGGTCTGTGGTCAAACGACCACCCCTCATCACTGTCAAACGCTCCCTAAAACACTTCAGCGAGCAGTCCTTTCTAAACGACCTGGCCCGGGTATCCTGGAAGGATATTGACCTCATCCCACCAGTAGAGGATGCCTGGTCATTCTTTAAGAGTGCCTTCCTCACCATCTTAAATAAGCATGCCCCTTTCAAAAAATGTAGAACTAAGAAGAGATATAGACCTTGGTTCACTCCAGACTTGACTGCCCTTGACCAGCACAAAAACATGCTGTGGCGTTCTGCATTAGCATCAAATAGCCCCCCGCGATATGCAACTTTTCAGGGAAGTCAGGAACAGGTAGTTAGGAAAGCTAATGCTAGCTTTTTCAAGCAGAAATTTGCATCCTGTAGCACAAACTCAAAAAAGTTCAGGGACACTGTAAAGTCCATGGAGAATAAGAGCACCTCCTCCCAGCTTCCCACTGCACTGTGGCTAGGAAATACTGTCACCACTGACAAATCCACTATAATTGAGAACTTCAATAAGCATTTTTCTACGGCTGGCCATGCTTTCCACCTGGCTACCCTTACCCCGGTCAACAGCGCTGCACTCCCCACAGCATCTCGCCCAAGCCTCCCCCATTTCTCCTTCACCCAAATCCAGATAGCTGATGTTCTGAAAGAGCTGCAAAATCTGGACCCCCACAAATCAGCTGGGCTAGACAATCTGGACCCTCTCTTTCTAAAATTAACTGCCAAAATTGTTGCAACCCCTATTACTAGCCTGTTCAACCTCTCTTTCATATCGTCTGAGATTCCCAAAGATTGGGAAAGCTGCCGCGATCATCTCCCTCTTCAAAGGGGGTGACACTCTAGACCCAAACTGCTACATACCTATATCTATCCTACCCTGCCTTTCTAAAGGTCTTCGAAAGCCAAGTTAACAAACAGATTACCGACCATTTCGAATCCCACCGTACCTCCTCCGCTATGCAATCTTGTTTCAGAGCTGGTCATGGGTGCACCTCAGCCACACTTAAGGTCCTAAACGATATCATAACCGCTATCGATAAGAGACATTACTGTGTAGCCGTATTCATTGACTTGGCCAAGGCTTTCGACTCTGTCAATCACCACATTCTTATTGGCAGACTCAACAGCCTTGGTTTCTCAAATGATTGCCTCCCCTGGTTCACAAATTACTTCTTTGATAGAGTTCAGTGTGCCAAATCGGAGGGCCTGTTGTCCGGACCTCTAGGAGTGGTGAGTCACAAATGTACATTGTTTGAAGCACACTTTTATAAGTCTCAGTCATAAATGACAGCTCCAATAAGCCCCCCATTGTGAACAAGAGGCTTGTAGAATCATGATTCTTTCAAGTTTTTAGATAATCATTCACCGGTAGGGGGTGGTCCTGCGTGCTCTCTGCATTACTGAATCTAAAGAACGAAATTAGTCAAAAGATCCGAACATCCCATCACTAAAAGCCAGTAACTTTATGGTCAAACGTTATCAATGTACCAGCAACCATAATTTTTCATACTTTGGTCATCACACTTTGATCTGAGTTCATCAAATATCCAATTTGAAAAACATAAAAACATGAAAAACATAATTATGACTGTGTAGGATCTTTAAACTCACCTTTGGACAGAGAGTACCAGCTGGCTCCATTGGTGATCCCTTCATCAAAAAAATCTCCACAGTTCCACCCCTTATGCATCCAACTGTGAGCATACGAATACGTCCTGGCCAACTGTAAGTACACAAAGACACATGTTTCAACATGTGCTATAATGTGACTGATCTTTTTTGAATGCACCTGTACCTTTTTGAATATCTTGTCATCTGGGGTTGCGGCGTATGTGGTCTTGCCTCTGATGCGGGGGTCTCTTGACTTGTCAAAGGGATAGTTGGCCACCACTGCCCCACCATGCAGGTTAGCAGAGAGAACAAAGTTATAGTTCTGCATCCACTTTATCACTGACAGTGTCTCCAGTTCAACCTGTAGGAGGCCAATGAGAGAGTATAATATTTTTTTTTTATTATACTCAGCTTATATCAGACAATTTAATACTCAAACAAGGTATTGAAAAAGAACTTGGTTAGGGTAAGATTATTTTATTTTTAGTTGTATTTACTTTATTACAAGGTGTGCTTGCTAAAATCAAGAGCAACTTTAGAAATTGTTCATACTTATTATTATTATTATTATTATTCACTTTCCACTGGAAACTGTAGAGCCCAAACCGTAAAACTAACAACAAAAACTCAAAAACGTCTAGATTGCCACTGGTCAATGTACTTGAAAAAAACGTTTTGCTAGTATTTATATTTTTCACGCTAAAACCATAATGCAGTAATCCCAATGCATTTCAATGGCCATAGAGTTAGCCTTCAACCGTTTAAGCTAGAAATGTCATTCAAACTTTAAAATGTGCAGACCGGTGTTGAATAGGCTGTTTGTATACAGCTTTTTGATACTATTTATATTTTTTCAACTTTAACCATTTTAAGTTAGCATAAAAGCTCCATAGACTTCAAAGCCAATTTTTGATTCGCCACTGCTTTTGAAGCATTTCACTACAAACACCAACACAATGTCGACATGTGCAGACTGACTCAACTTTAATTGCCATTCAAAAGATTGTTGATACTATTTGTACTTTTTAAACTACAACCATTTTACATTTTCATAAAAGCTCCATAGACTTCAAAGGCAAACTTTAAAGGAGATGTTTGCTTTTTTAACCACCTAGAGTTGATGTCCACGCCCCCTGTGGTAATCTAATTAGCATAATAAAAAAATCCACATAAAAATTGGTCAGTTTAAGCTAGAGGTATCAGATTTTTTGCATTTTTGTTCTTCCGTATCTGTGGTGAAAGGTGGCAGAGCTAGATCGGTGTTTGTCAGAACATGAGACATCCTGAAAATCGGTCTTCACACAAAAACATCTGTAGCGTCTGAACAGTTTGGCCTACACACTAATATGACACACTAAAGTGAGACTCTCACGAACACGTACATGTCGGTTGTTTTGCTCTAGGACGCCCACCAGCCTCACAAGACTAGTCTGAAGGTAGCCAGGTACCATTTTAAGAAGTGAATGGAAGTATTGTATATATGGAGATAGTTTAGTGCCCAAAATAAGGGATTAAATACATGTAAAAAAAAAAACATTAAAATAGTTCCATGATCTTTCTTATATCTCTCAGATATAGGACAGCCACTTCAGAACAAATTTCCTTTAGATTTTTTTTTTTTTTTACTATCTGTCTATCCATGTATGAAGCTGGTATTCAATGTGTTTCTATTGGCTAATAACAGTAAGGCCAAATTCAATGTTTCATGATGTCATTTTTTGATATTCTTTTTTGATACCTTAAGGGGTCCTAAAATTCTAAATCAAATAGCTAAATGATCCTTGGTATGACCGTCTTAAAACAATTCAATATGTTAGCTTAGTAGAACCCAAAGAGTCTAGCCTAGCTGGTTAGCTGCCTGCTGTCTGACAAAATCTCTATTTCAGTAGTTCTTCAAAGTAGATAAGGCATACTTTTAAGACTGCTAACAACTATAAATCAATTAGATGTATTGTCAGGTAAAGATACCTAAGCAACTGTTCTCTATCTCTCTCGTGTCTCTCTATCGCTTTTCCTGTCTGTGTCTGTCTGCCAGCCCCACAGGCTTGCCCAGGTAAGAACCAACAAGAATAGATCATTGTAGTTAATTTCCATGTTTTCTGCGCTTAAAGGGTGACTGCACTTCCTGATTTGGCCTCATTTCATATTTGCTAGTGGCCATGGCTGAATTCAAACGTGAGTTGGTTTTGGAGAGTGGGTGTCTCTTCTGTGTGTTTGCAGGTGGAAAGAGTTAGAAAAATTATTTCGACAATTAGCTTCAGCCAGCTGGTGGGCGACCGTGGAAAAATTGGGTTGACTTTCGATATCCTATCTTTGGGGCTAGTTAGGGACCGTCAATAAATTACACAATATAAATGAGACAATATTTTCATTTTGCACACCTTCCATTAAGTACTCCCTTGGTGACAGGCAGTGGCTGAGACAGCAGATGTTCTGACTTTATACACTGCACTCTTTGAGAGAGGTAGTTAGCAAACGAGGCCAAAGAACCCTCAGAGACAGCAATACTCCTTAGTATTGGAATGGTCTACTGTATCAAAAGCTTTGGCCAAGTCAATAAAAATAACAGCACAACATTGCTTAGAATCAAGGGCAATGGTGACATCATTCAGGACCTTTAAGGTTGCAGTGACACATCCATAACCTGAGAAGAAACCAGATTGCATGCCAGAGAGAATACTATAGACATCAAGAAAGCCAGTCAGTTGATTATTGACTAGTTTTTCCAACACTTTTGATAAACAGGGCAAAATAGAAATTGGCTTATAACAGTTAGAATCAGCTGGATCTGCCCCTTTAAATAAAGAATGCAGAGTAGCAGCAGTGTAAAAGAAGGTGGGGGGCAACGCAAATAGTCTGGGTAGCCATTTGATTACATGTTCAGGAGTCTTATGGCTTGGGGGTAGAAGTTGTTTAGAAGCCTCTTGGGGCTAGACTTGGCGTTCCAGGTACCGCTTTCCGTGAGGTAGCGGAAAGAACAGGTTATGACTAGGGTGGCTGGAGTCTTTGACAATTTTTAGGGCCTTCCTCTGACACGTTCTGGTATAGAGTTCCTGGATGGCAGGAAGCTTGGCCCCAGACTAGCACCTCAGACTCAGTGTCTGCCTGCAGGGAGAAACTTTGTAGCGAGGCAGGGGAAAAATAAGGAGGCGCATCGGGCTAGTTGCATTAGAAAGGGTTGGAGATGAGGAAATGTTTGATGGGCAATGAGGCATAGCTGAGTCAAATAGGAATCCTAACTTAATGAAGTGGTGATTAAATTTCTCAGTCATGTGCTCCTTGTCAGTAACAACCATATTATCACCATTAAGGGACATGGGCAGCTGTGAGGAGAAGGGTTTATTCTCCAGGTCTTTAACCGTTTTCCAGAACTTCTTGGGGTTAGACCCACAGAGAGAGAACTGCTCCTTAAAGTAACTAACTCAGGCCAGTCAGTCTGAGTCTACGTGTGCCGAGCCTTTCGACAAATGGAATTCTTGAGGTGGAGTAACTCTGCCAGATCACTGTCGAACCAGGGGCTGAACCTGTTTTTATTCACCTTTTCTTTAATACCACTGAAAATATCATCAGAGGGGATCAAGCTGATTCTATACCAATTTATAGAGGCTAGGTCATAAAGGAAGGCTTGCTCATTAAATTTTTTTAGTAAGTGTCTATAACAAATCAGGCCAGGTCATTTCACTGAGCAGCTATTACGAACACAGGCTGTAAAATAGTGATCACTAAGGTCATTACAGAAAACACCAGACTGATACCTATCAGGATTATTTGTAAGGATAACATCAAGGAGAGTAGCCTTTTCTAGATGTTTGGAGTCATACCTTGTGGGAATGGTATTAATCCGAAAAAGATTTGGGGAATTCCATTGCTTTAGGACTTGGTCAGGTGATTTAAGCATGTCCCAGTTTACGTCATCTAGCTAGCAGGACAAATCAGATTTAGTGTAAGGGGCCAGGAGAGAGTTTACGGCATTTAGGGTACAGGCCGGTGCTAATGGTGGACGATAACACCCAGCAACAGTCAACAAAGATTAATTTGAAAGTTTAATGCTTAAGAAGTTAAAACCAGCAAATCAAATTGTTTGGAGACAGATTTTCACGTGCAAAAGGAGGTCGTTAGCTAGCTATATCTCTTCAGTTTCAGCCAATAGTCCTTTACGCTGTTCAAACAAAGTTGTCCTGTGGCTGTTGTATTTTGGAGATTGCAGGGAGGATATCTTATGCGCCAAATGAGTGCATAGCATTTGTCCTTTCACAGAATAAAACATAAGCCAACTTGCTGCTCTGTAGTGGTGGGCCACTGATTGAGGGTTTATCTGATTATAAGTGTTCAGTTTCCACTCACAGCAGGTTCTGATCAGTAATCATCACAGACCTAGTAGTGGGATCTTGGACAATTCGACCCAAACATCGATGTTATGTTCTTGCACGGTCCACGTTCAGTCCTCCATTTTCATTTAGTGTTGGTTGGCTCCGCAGCTAGAGGCTGCATGCTCCTCAAACAGTGGTTGATATGTGGAGTGAAATAACCGGAGTAGCCTACCCCGCATGAGTGAAACAAACCTGAATGAGTGAAACAAACCTGCTATTTGAGCGCATATGGATAACATGTCTGTTTTCTCTTGCCCCTGTTCCTGCCCATTTGATAATGGGCCATTCTAAATGTAA
Organism: Brachymystax lenok tsinlingensis; assembly: GCA_030435695.1. Taxonomy (NCBI): domain Eukaryota; kingdom Metazoa; phylum Chordata; class Actinopteri; order Salmoniformes; family Salmonidae; genus Brachymystax; species Brachymystax lenok. Next base: position 29,428,236 of record CM059780.1, read on the forward strand.
ACAAATGTTACATATTAGTAAAGACAAGATTACATTGATAATAGTCTGATAGGTGAAAATATGATCACTTGATGAAAGAAAAGCAAGCTTATTTGCGACTTTAAATCATCAAATCATTGGGGGTGGGGTAGCGAAGTGGTTAGAGCTTTGGGCCAGAAACCGAAAGGCTGCTGGATCAAATCCCTGAGCTGACAAGGTAAAAACCTGTCATTCTGCCCCTGAACAAGGCAGTTAACCCACTGTTCCCTGGTAGGCCGTCATTGTAAATAATAATTTGTTCTTAACTGACTTGCCTAGTTAAATAAAGGTTACACATCAATAAACTATAGTTGCATCATGCCGCCCATATTTCTATGGTTTGAATCATTCACAACTAAAGTTTCCAAATAACTCTAAATCTAGCATATAGGACCTGTTTCAAATGATCGCTTTTACACTCAACATAGCCACTTCATATGTGCACTCTCGCTCCGGAATGGTAAAAAAACCTTTCTATTTTATTAAACTAAGTTCAATTATATTCTTCTTACTATAAAATCATATAACATAAAATAATGGCACGGGACTTATAAGCATATCTTCTCTGCAAGAATAACAAGCCTACAGACTATAGCATGATTTATTAGACTTTTTTAAATGTAAATGTTCCAAAGGTGCACAACAGCAGCTTGTACTGTATTTTATGACCGCCACAGGCCTAGCCAGGCGCACCAGTTTGTTTCAAGAACTGCAACGCTGCTTTTTCACTCTCAACATTTTCTCATGTGTATCATGAATGGTCCAGCACCCAAAGGACATCTAGCCAACTTGACACAACTGTGTGAAGCATTGGAGTCAACATGGGCCAGCGTCTCTGGGGAACGCTTTCGACATCTTGTAGAGTCCATGCTCTGACAGATTGAGGGTGCAACTTAATATTAAGGTGTTGCTAATGTTTGGTATACTCAGTTTATATGTTGCAAGTAAAAGCCCTGGGTGGCGAGTTGATTCAATTCCATGTCTGGAAGGTTAAATCCACTCTGATTTAGAAAGATGTAAAACTCTCCTTTTGAATCTATGAATTGTATTTGCCCATATAAAGTATATTATTTTTAACCTTTATTTAACTAGGCAAGTCAGTTAAGAACAAATTCTTATTTTACAATAACGACCTACCCCAGCCAAACCCGTACCTAACCCGGACGACGCTGGGCCAATTGGGACTCCCAATCACCTAATCATTTACTTATTTAATACATTTTGGGTCTGTTCATTCTATATATTCTGTCACTTAATGTATTTTCTGTTGGAGTAATTAAGCAGGATACCGGAGAATGATCCGATATCACTATGTCATAGATTTTTGAGCGCAGTAAATTGTACTGAGAATTTTTGGATAGCTTTTCTTACTTTGATAAAAAAAAGAGTAGTATTTTGTAGTTGGGAATAATAATCTCAAGGTTAATTATTTGTGGAGATTACCTCTTTGGAGGTTCCTTGAATTTGCCTTTTTTTATTGCTACAATATGTGTGTGTGCGTTTGTATATATAAATGGGAGTGTGATTGAAGAGTGAGGGATGGTGAATATGAATATGTGTAGGAAATATGTTGGGCGGGAATGAATGAGAATGGATGAGTAAATCGATGGATATAACACATTAGATCTGGTAAAAGATAATACAAAGGAAAAAAACATGCATTTAAATTAAAAAAAAAAAAAAATTCTCTTACAACCTCATGCTAATCACATTAGCGCACGTTAGCTCAACCGGCCCGTGGGGTGGGTGTGGGGGTGAGGGGGTCACCAATCCCGTAGAGGTTAAAAGAAGCTGTTATGGGACTATAACTCTACTACTACTAATCACATTTATTGTAAGGGAACATGAAAACATGCTATGTGTTGTAATAGGCATTTAGAATACATGTAATGGCAAACATATACATGACTCCATTTGAGTTGATGAGGAATGAATGACAAATGGAGGAATAGGCGAAAGTTGTGCATATTACTTCACAACTGAATTTAAATTAGGCCTAAGTTAATGATAAGGAGGGTGAATAAATTGATTTTAATTTAGAATAACAATAGTGTAGTGAGTTTGTTATGCCTATTTATCAGCGTTGGCTCTCATGTTAATCATTTGACAGCGCGCCTTGCGGGTTGATATCATTCTTCTTTTACATTTTACTTTGCAAAAATAAGCCGTTATGCGCATGTTTTATTTACTGTAACTCTTACTTTGTGATGGACTTTTGTTTTTACTTGTAGCCTAAAATAAAGTAATGTAAATGTTATTATGCTCTTAGAAATAATAGTTTTTTAGTATTTTAATGTTACCTAAAACCTTTATGAACACAACAACATTATTATTCTTCAGAAAGCATATGTTAAATGTATTTATTAGACTGTTAGATTGTTGATGGGTCTTTGGCTGGAAGTGTCGAAAATTGGCTTTTGGACCACATTTTTCACTTGGACTAAACAAATAACTAAACAAATAACTATTGTTGTTATATTTTTACATGTATATATTTCCACAAATATATATTCATGCAATTCATGCTTTACATACAGAAGGGCACTATTTGACATTTCCTCATGATTGATGAGGATCTCCATATTGCAAATGTACAGTCCCTTACTAGACGTCCACGAGTGTTATTAAAATAGGCCGACGGACTCGGGTCGTGCCCCAGAGCCAGATCTTCCGGGAAGTAATCGAAGTCTCTCAGACATTTGGTTTCTATATGTCATTTTTTTGTAATTTTTCCGCTGTTCCGGAAAATACTTATTGCAAATGGACAAAACATCACCAAAGTGAGATGGCCATTTCTCCTAAATGGAAAAGACTTTGAAGACGGAACTCGATAAGCACGGGTTTTGCCAAATGGGCTTTTAGCCCAGACACAAGATGGCATCGAGGCCTCAACTCTTTTTTAGTTAAGGCCCATTTTCTGGGATTAAATGTCAATAAAGGTATTAGAGCACTTCACTAGGGTATTAGACCACTTCACGTCAAAGTACATGAACCTACGGTGTAAGAAAAAAAGAACCAACCATTTATCTATCATAATTTACGAGAAATTGTACAATGTACAATTGGTGATGGTTAAATAAATGTTTTTTTATTTTTTATTTAAGTTACAGATCCAGTTGCGGCGTATTCAGACAAATCCGTTAAGGCGGGTTTTGGAGCTCTACATGATTTCTGTGATTTTCTGAACTCACACACACACACACACACAGTCAATGGGGAGTGAGGCTTGCAGACTCACAGTGAGGCTTACAGACACACAGAGCCTGTAATACTTACCTGCGTTCAAACTATCAAAGAACCGTCAGACCTAGAGCTCTGAAACTTTAAATACATGTTCTAGAGCTTAAATACATGTTCTAGAGCGATAGTGCACGGTGAGTTATGTGGCTCTAGAAGGTTCTCAGGCCGAGAAACAACCTCGTACATTTGCAATGACTTCAATTCATTTTGACCATTGCGAAAATGACGACATTTAGAAAAGTCGCAGAGTCACAAGACTAGGTGCATTGAAACCGCCTCGGCCCATAGAGACGAACCCTACCGTTTCTGTCAAGTAGCTCTTTCAAGGACCTCAGCATTAATTAAGGTCGTTGCTCGGGCTCCAAATGACCTATCGAGCTGAAACTCGGGATTCGGGGTCGCCTCAGCTAGGCCTAAACATAATGTCGGAACTGTACCCACAACTACACGTAACTACGTGTTTTACGTTTTTATTATGGTTTAACTACTTAGGGAGCAGTGGGGCGCTAGGTTTTTAATGCCTTTAAGGGGGTGCAAGGGGTCCTATGATCTTCCTATGATCAAACATGACAAATAGACCTTCTAGGTTGATTCAGGGCTTAACATAGTGATATACATCATTTGGTCAGTATAAATGCCATTTGGACATTTCTTATCCCATTTGGACACTAAAGTCAGTAAAAAAAGAAACGTCCCTTTTTCAGGACCCTGTCTTTCAAAGACAATTCGTAAAAATCCAAGTAACTTCACAGATCTTCATTGTAAAGGGTTGAAACACTGTTTCCCATGCTTGTTCAATGAACCATAAACAAATAATGAACATGCAACGGTCATTGAGACACTAACAGCTTACAGACGGTAGGCAATTAAGGTCACAGTTATGAAAACTTAGGACACTAAAGAGGCCTTTCTACTGACTCTGAAAAACATCAAAAGAAAGATGCCCAGGGCCCCTGCTCATCTGTGTGAGCGTGGCTTAGGCATGCTGCAAGGAGGCATGAGGACTGCAGATGTGGCCAGGGAAATAAATTGCATGTCCGTACTGTAAGACGCCTAATATAGCACTACAGGGAGACAGGACGGACAGCTGATCGTCCTCGCAGTGGCAGATCACGTGTAACAACACCTGCACAGGATCGGTACATCTGCGGGACAGGTGCGTTTATCGTCGAAGGAATGAGCATTACACCGAGGCCTGTACTCTGGAGCGGGATCAATTTGGAAGTGGAGGGTCCGTCATGGTCTGGGGCGGTGTGTCACAGCATCATCGAACTGAGCTTGTTGTCATTGCAGGCAATCTCAACGCTGTGCGTTACAGGGAAGACATCCTCCATCCTCATGTGGTACACTTCCTGCAGGCTCATCCTGACATGACCCTCCAGCATGACAATGCCACCAGCCATACTGCTTGTTCTGTGCGTGATTTCCTGCAAGACAGGAATGTCAGTGTTTTGCCATGTCCAGCGAAGAGCCCGGATCTCAATCCCATTGAGCACGTCTGGGACCTGTTGGATCGGAGGGTGAGGGCTAGGGCCATTCCCTCCAGAAATGTCTGGGAACTTGCAGGTGCCTCGTTGGAAGAGTGGGGTAACATCTCTCAGCAATAACTGGTAAATCTGGTGCAGTCCATGAGGAGGAGATGGACTGCAGTACTTAACTTCTTAGGGAGGGGCTACATAGGTGACGGTTTTGGAGAGTCTGGCGTGCCCAAAGTAAATGAGCATCTTCTCCATTGTGCCTATTGCATACAACTTTATGTAGGACTGAGACTGCAGTACCTATGGCTTCCACTAGATGTCAACAGTCAAAGACTGGGAATTCTAGCAGTGACAAGAACGGATAGGGACAGGAAATTGTCAGGCGACCACTTTTGTAAACAAGGTTTGACGCGCACGAGATTGTGAACGCGCATCACTTTATTTTTCTTTCCTATCGTTCACGTTATCGTCCGGTTGAAATATTACAGCAAATATAACCAAAAGGATACCTAAGGATACATTAAAAATTATGTTTGATTTGTTTGTAGAAAGTGTATAGGAATAATGTGAACGTGTTCTCTTCACGGTTCAATGGGCGACTCAACGGTGGATTTTATGATCATTACGCGCCAACCAAACGGAGATTTATGGATATAATAAATTACTTTTTCTAACAAAAGAAGCATGGATTGTCTTCGTTGGACACTTGGGAAGCCCTCAGCGGAAGTTCTTTGAAAGGTAAGGGATTTTATATTAGCGATTTTATGCGCCCCACTGCTCCCTAAGTAGTTAATGCAGCTGGTGGCCACACCAGATACTGACTGTTACTTTTTGACCCTTTTGTTCTGGGACACATAATTCAATTTCTGTTAGTCACATGTCTGTGGAACTTGTTCAGTTTATGTCTCAGTTGTTGAATCTTGTTATGTTTGTACAAATATTTACACATGTTAAGTTTGCTCAAAATAAACGCAGTTGACAGTGAGAGGACGTTTCTTTTTTTGCTGAGTTTATATAAACCGGGACATTGTTGGGGTTCAAACCGGTTCAGAACTTTCTTTTGCTGGTCGGAACAGTGGAAAGAAAGTAAAAACAATAGTGGTTCTATTCAGAAAGAAACTGTTGGAAAAAATGTTGGGTTCCAAACCCTGGTCTAAAACCCATGTATTATATTATGTTAGACCACCCTCTGCCCCGAAATGTGCCCTTGACACCATATGTGAACTGAACGCCCCCCATCTATCTTCAGAGCTTGTGCTGCTAGGTGACCTAAACTGGGACATGCTTAACACCCCGCCCATCCTACAATCTAAGCTTGATGCCCTCAATCTCACACAAATTAACAATGAACCCACCAGGTACAACCGCAAATCAGTAAACACAGGCACCCTCATAGATATCATCCTAACTAACTTGCCGTCTACATACACCTCTGCTGTTTTCAACCAACATCTCAGCAATCACTGCCTCATTGCCTGCATCCGTAATGGGTCTGCGGTCATCACCTCAGCGAGCAGGCCTTTCTAATCGACCTGGCCCGGGTATCCTGGAAGGATATTTACCTCATCCCGTCAGTAGAGGATGCCCTTGACCAGCACAAAAACATCCTGTGGCGTTCTGCATTAGCATCGAATAGCCCCGCGATATGCAACTTTTCAGAGAAGTCAGGAACCAATATACTCAGGCAGTTAGGAAAGCTAAGGCTAGCTTTTTCAAGCAGAAATTTGCATCCTGTAGCACAAACTCAAAAAAGTCCTGGGACACTGTAAAGTCCATGGAGAATAAGAGCACCTCCTCCCAGCTGCCCACTGCACTGTGGCTAGGAAATACTGTCACCACCGACAAATCCACTATAATTGAGAACCTCAATAAGCATTTTTCTACGGCTGGCCATGCTTTCCACCTGGCTACCCTTACCCCGGTCAACAGCACTGCACTCCCCACAGCATCTCGCCCAAGCCTCCCCCATTTCTCCTTCACCCAAATCCAGATAGCTGATGTTCTGAAAGAGCTGTAAAATCTGGACCCCTACAAATCAGCCGGGATAGACAATCTGGACCCTCTCTTTCTAAAATTAACTGCCGAAATTGTTGCAAACCCTATTACTAGCCTGTTACAAGCCTCTCTTTCATATCATCTGTAATTCCCAAAGATTGGAAAGCTGCCGCGGTCATCCCCCTCTTCAAAGGGGGTGACACTCTAGACCCAAACTGATACAGACCTATATCTATCCTACCCTGCCTTTCTAAGGTCTTCAAAAGACAAGTTAACAAACAGATTACCGACAATTTCGAATCCCACCGTACCTTTTCCGCTATGCAATCTGGTTTCAGAGCTGGTCATGGGTGCACCTCAGCCACACTCAAGGTCCTAAATGATATCATAACCGCTATTGATAAGAGACATTACTGTGCAGCCGTATTCATTGACCTGGCCAAGGCTTTCGACTCTGTCAATCACCACATTCTTATTGGCAGACTCAACAGCCTTGGTTTCTCAAATGATTGCCACGCCTGGTTCACCAACTACTTCTCTGATAGAGTTCAGTGTGTCAAATCGGAGGGCCTGTTGTCCGGACCTCTGGCAGTCTCTATGGGGGTGCCACAGGTTTCAATTCTCGGGCCCAATTCTCTTCTCTGTATACATCAATGTTGTCGCTCTTGCTGCCGGTGATTCTCTGATCCACCTCTACGCAGACGACACCATTCGGTATACTTCTGGCCCTTCTTTGGACACTGTGTTAACTAACCTCCAGACGAGCTTCAATGCCATACAACTCTCCTTCCGTGGCCTCCAACTGCTCTTAAACTAAATGCATGCTCTTCAACCGATCACTGCCCGCACCTGCCTGCCCGTCCAGCATCACTACTCTGGACGGTTCTGACTTAGATTATGTGGACAACTACAAATACCTAGGTGTCTGGCTAGACTGTAAACTCTCCTTCCAGACTATGTCTCCAATCCAAAATGAAATCTAGAATCGGCTTCCTATTTCGCAACAAAGCATCCTTCACTCATGCTGCCAAACGTACCCTTGTAAAACTGACCATCCTACTGATCCTCGACTTTGGCGATGTCATTTATAAAATAGCCTCCAACACTCTACTCAACAAATTGGATGCAGTCTATCACAGTGCCATCCACTTTGTCACCAAATCCCCATATACTACCCACCACTGCGACCTGTACACTCTCGTTGGCTGGCCCTCGCTTCATACTCGTCGCCAACCCTACTGGCTCCAGGTCATCTACAAGTCTTTGCTAGGTAAAGCCACGCCTTATCTCAGCTCACTGGTCACCATAGCAGCACCCACCCGTAGCACGCGCTCCAGACGGTATATCTCACTGTCACCCCCAAAGCCAATTCCTCTTTTGGCCGCCTTTCCTTCCAGTTCTCTGCTGCCAATGACTGGAACGAACTACAAAAAAATCACTGAAGCTGGAGACTCATATCTCCCTCACTAGCTTTAAGCACCAGCTGTCAGTGCAGCTCACAGATCACTGCACCTGCACATCGCCCATCTGTAAACAGCCCATCCTACTACCTCATCCCCATACTGTATTTATTTATTTATCTTGCTCACCCCAGTAACTTGCACATTTATCTTCTGCACATCTACCATTCCAGTGTTTAATTGCTATATTGTAATTACCTTGCCATCATGGCCTATTTATTGCCCATCCTCCCTTATCTTACCTTAGTTGTAAATGAGAACTTGTTCTCAACTAGTCTACCTGGTTAAATAAAGGTAAAATATTTTTTTTATGAATAAATAAATAAATGTATTATTTTTGTACTCGGTCTTGTGGTTGATCTGCAGGGCTGTCTGGTACATACCTGATGCTCCCAGTTATCAGGCAGGGGCAGGTGATGGTTCCGACCATTAGTCTTCTCGTAGTAGTACATGAGAGCGTTCAGGTCAGGAAAATTCCGGTTCAGGTCCACCTCCCTGGAGTTGCCTCGCCCAACTAGGTAGCCATTGAACTCAGGACCCTGATGGACAAACAGATGAAAAATCCTATAAGGTTACACTATATCTTCAAGTCCTATTTCAACTGATGTTCCTCTGGTAAGAGTGATTAAACAATGGGTACTTTATGGTTTTACTTTGAATAATTTAACACAATCAGTAATTACCAGTACTATGGTCAGTGGTGTAGTGCTCTTTTTTTTAGGTGCCTAAGCACTAAGTCAGCATTTAGAACATACATGTTTTAGGCCATACACACCAGAAAAGCTGGTGAAACCCTATTGTATTTGTTGGCGTACACTATTAGCAACAAAGCTGCTGAAACCCTAATTGTATTTATGGGATTCTGTAAATTGATGCACAAATACAACTCGGTCAAATGCTATAAACAGACCTTGACTTCAAAAGGTCAGCCCGACTCCTCGTTCAACCTAGAGTCTTGGAATTTGGTACATATGTTTACCGAAAGGAACAAATTTGCCTCTTGGACCAATGATTGAGTGAGTTTGGGCCTGACAATTCAAGTCACTCTTGGAGGGAATAGAGCCCCTGCTGGACATGCATCTCTACAGTGTTTCCTGAAGTGTGCACAGGTCCACAACCCACATGGATTGAAAAGTATAAAATTTGTGTGAGTACCAGAGATGAGGTCAAGACCGTACCCCTACAGATCTAGACCAGGACTAGATTTTCTCAGACCAAGGACAAGTGGATAGAGACCATGACCAGACCAAGACTAGTTTAAATGGCTAGAAATAAGATCCAGTAGAGTAATTTTTATTTTACTTTATTTAACTAGGCCAGTCAGTTAAGACAAAATCTTATTTCACAATGATAGCCTAGGAACAGTGGGTTAACTGCCTTGTTCAGGGGCAAAATTACAGATTTTTACCTTGTCAGCTCGGGTATTCGATTTAGCAATCTTTCGGTTACTGGCCCAATGCTCTAACCACTAGGCTACCTGCCGCCCCTCAAGTAAACTTGAGTAAAGCGTAGCTCTGTACAGTACAGTTCAGTACAATATAGTTCAGTTCAGTAAACTATAATTCAGTAAAGTACAGTACAATAATGTACAGTACAGTTCATTACAGTATAGTTCAGTAGAGTATAGTTCAGAACAGCACATTACAGTATAGTTCCTAACAGTACATTACAGATCAGTAAAGGACATTACAGTACAGAGCACATTATAGTAGAGTACAGTTCATTATAGAGGTCTATGTTTGAGCCAAATATACATCTATGTTTGTGCTCTTCGAGGGTTGGAGCCACTTGCAGGCTCTGCATGTCAATAACCTACACTTTTTCCTGAAGTGTCCACCACCTACATGGTGGTCCTCTGTGGCTCAGTTGGTAGAGCATGGCGCTTGCAGCGCCAGAATAGTGGGTCTGAATCTCACGACCACCCGAATGTATCCACGCATGACTGTAAGTTGCATTGGATAAAATACAATATACAGTTGAGGTCAGAAGTTTACATACACTTAGGTTGGAGTCATTAAAACTCAACCACCCCACTAATTTCTTGTTAACAAACTATAGTTTTGGCAAGTCGGTTAGGACATCTACTTTGTGCATGACACAAGTCATTTTTTAAACAATTGTTTACAGACAGATTATTTCACTTATAACTCACTGTATAAGAATTCCAGTGGGTCAGAAGTTTACATACACTAAGTTGACTGTGCCTTTAAACAGCTTGGAAAATTCCCGCGAAAATTATGTCATGGCTTTGGAAGCTGCTGATAGGCTAATTGACATCATTTGAGTCAATTGGAGGTGTACCTGTGGATGTATTTCAAGGCCTACCTTTCAACTTAGTGCCTCTTTGCTTGACATCATGGGAAAATCAAAAGAAATCAGCCAAGACTTCAGAAAATAAATTATAGACCTCCACAAGTCTGGTTCATCCTTGGGAGCAATTTCCAAACGCCTGAAGGTACCACGTTAATTTGTACAAACAATAGTACACAAGTATAAACACCATGGGACCACGCAGCCGTCATACTGCTCAGGAAGGAGACGCGTTCTGTCTCCTATAGATGAACGTACTTTGGGGCGAAAAGTGCAAATCAATCCCAAAACAACAGCAAAGGACCATGGGAAGATGCTGGAGGAAACAGTTACAAAAGTATCTATATCCACAGTAAAACGAGTCCTATATCAACATAACCTGAAAGTCCGCTAAGCAAGGAAGAAGCCACAGCTCCAAAACCGCCATAAAAAAAGCCAGACAATGATTTGCAACTGCACATGGGGACCCAGATTGTACTTTTTGGAGAAATGTCCTCTGGTCTGATGAAACAAAAATAGAACTGTTTGGCCATAATGACCATTGTTATGTTTGGAAGAAAAAGGGAAGTCAAAGCTTGGTCGCAAATGGGTCTTCCAAATGGACAATGACCCCAAGCATACTTCCAAAGTTGTGGCAAAATGGCTTAAGGACAAAAAAAGTCAAGGTATTGGAGTGGCCATCACAAAGCCCTGACCTCAATCCTATAGAAAATTTGTGGGCAGAACTGAAAAAGCTTGTGCGAGCAAGGAGGCAAACCTGACTCGGTTACACCAGCTCTGTCAGGAGGAATGAGAAAAAATTCACCCAACTTATTGTGGGAAGCTTGTGGAAGGCTACCCGAAACGTTTGACCCAAGTTAAACAATTTAAAGGCAATGCTACCAAATACTAATTGAGTGTATGTCAACTTCTGACCCACTGGGAATGTGATGAAAGAAATAAAAGCTGAAATAAATCATTCTCTCTATTATTCTGACATTTCACATTCTTAAAATAAAGTGGTGATCCTAACTGACCTAAGACAGGACATCTTTACTAGTATTAAATGTCAGGAATTGTGAAAAACAGTTTTAATGTATTTGGCTAAGGTGTATGTAAACCTTCGACTTCAACTGTACATATTATAAGATTTGTGCAAGAAATGCAGTCAAGACTGGAACCAGCATTTCATACATGCTTGCTCTTCCATAGTGTTCAACCCTGATTTTTGCCATGGCTAAAGTGGTTTGTGACTTTGTCTTGAAATACATGCCATCCTATGGTGGCCTGGGTTCAAATCAGGTTCAAAGACCTACTGCCTCTTTCAGATAGACATCCCTAAACAGTGAGGGATTGTTGTTGTACTTGAACCAAATTGTATGACTTGTAAAGTAAGGCATAATGTTTGAGAAACTATAAAGCACAAAATGGGCAAAAAAGCCCCGAACCAAGACCCAGACCAAGGACCAGTGTATAGAGACCATGACCAGACCAAGACCAGTTTAAATGGGTAAAATGCAGCATGCAGCAACTACTCTTCCTGGGGTCCACATAAAACGTACAAATACATGACAAAGTACAGAACAGTAATAGACAAGAACAACATAAGATATTACATTAAATTAACATTTAAATAAGAGTTACACACTGAGTGTACAAAACATTAGTAACACCTTTCCTAATATTGAGTTGCACCCCCTTTTGCCCTCAGAACAGCCTCAATTCGTTGGAGCATGGAGTCTACAAGGTATTGAAAGCATTCCACAGGGATGCTGGCCCATGATGACTCCAATGCTTCCCACAGTTGTGTCAAGTTGTCTGGATGTCCTTTGGGTGGTGGACCATTCTTGATGCACACAGCAAACTGTTGAATGTGAAAAAAAAACAGCAACATTGCAGTTATTGACACACAATCCGGTGTGCCTTGCACCTACTACACGTTCCCTGTTCAAAGGCACTTAAATGTTTTGTCTTGCCCATTCACCCTCTGAAATGCACACATACACAATCCATGTCTCAATTGTCTTAAAAATCCTTCTTTAATCTGTCTTCTCCCTTTCATCTACATGGACTGAAGTGGATTTAAGTGCCATCAATAAGGGATAATAGCTTTCACCTGGATCCTAATGTGTTCCTAATGTTTCATACACTCAATAGGAAACACCATGAGACAACAAAAATGCTATTTACACACTATTCACATATGCATATTCTTATATACAGTACAGTTAAATTAGATATTTAGAAAAGGAGATGCGCTGTGATACAACATGTTTTTTATCTGTTTTTTAAAGCTAAACTTACTTTTCGCCTGAGTAATCTCTGCCGCCAGAGCAATCCACGATGACATGGCTCTATACATAACTGAGTGATGCATTAAATCTGTTTTTGGTTTGGTACCATGTAGAACCCAAAATAGTGGCGTGTCTGGTGGGATATGTACAGTATGTCTGTTTTGAAGTGTATGCAAATAGATTCTACAAGTCGTTAGGCATTTTCAACACAATTTCTTTTTTTTTAAAGACTAGACAAGAAGTAGTCAAATTCTCCTCAACCATCAAACATGAAAGACTATCATGCATGTTGTTGATGTTAGTTCTGTGTGCGCAGTTATGGGCAAGGTGGGCTGCTTTGTTTTGAGCAAGCTGCAGCTTTGCTGCCCCTGACCATATTACCGGATAGTAATCAAGATGGGACAAGATCAGCACCTGAACAAATAGTACAGTTGATTTTTGTGTCAAAAACGCAGAACAAATTTTTATAGCATACATACCTCCCCCCATTTTTACAACAACTTTGTCAATATGACTTGACCATGGTAACTGACCATCCAATGCTACTCCTAGGAGTTCAGTTTCTTCAACTTGTTAAGTAGTCACACCCTTTATGCACATCTCCGGTTTAGGACTAAGAGAATGCTTTGAAACAAGTACAATGCTTTTGGTTTTTGATCTATTTAAGACCAGTTTACTTTTAATTACCCATTCGTCACTGACTAACTCCTTGCTAAGTGTCTCAATGAGCTCACTGGCTGTAGGTGCTGATGTGTAGAGTGTGCAATCATCAGAATACATAGTCATTTTAGCTTCTTGTAAGACAAGTGGAAAATGATTTGTAAAAATAGAGAAGAGAAACGGCCTAAGGCAAGGGATACCGTACTGAGGGACACCATACTGTACATATCTGATGTTAGAGAAGCTTCCATTGAAGAATACTCTGAGTTCTATTGGATAAGTTCTGTTCTGTTATAATATGCACCCGGCACAGCCAGAAGAAGACTGGCCACCCCTCACAGCCTGGTTCCTCTCTAGGTTTCTTCCTAGGTTCTGGCCTTTCTAGGGAGTTTTTCCTAACCACCGTGCTTTTACACCTGCATTGCTTGCTGTTTGGGGGTTTAAGCTGGGTTTCTGTACAGCACTCTGTGACATCAGCTGATGTAAGAAGGGCTTTATAAATACATTTGATTTGAAATTTGATTTGATAAGTAACTCTCCAACCATTTGATGGCAGGTGATGTAAAATCAAATCAAATACATTTTTATTTGTCACATGCGCCGAATACAACAGGTGTAGACCTTATTGTGAAATGCTTACTTACAAGCCCTTAACCAACAATGCAGTTTTAAGAAAATAGAGTTAAGAAAATATTTACTAAATAATCTAAAGTAAAGAAATATTTAAAAAAATATATTTTAAAAAATAAAGTAACACAATAAAATAACAATAATGAGGCTATATATAGGGAGTACCGGTACCGAGTCAATGTGCGGAGGAACAGGTTAGTCGAGGTCATTTGTACATAGGGGTACAAATAGGGGTAAAGTGACTGCATAGATAATAGAATAGAATAAAACTTTATTGTCCGTTCTGGATGGACATTTTTCGTTGGCATCACCTTCCATTAAAACAATGTGGTATCCCGGGAGGTCTACTGGGGATTGGTGATAGAGGGGAGGTACGTGCCGCAATGTTGGCTCCCTCTGCTGGGAGTACACGGGCTGGGCACCCCGACATGCATGGCTCCAAGTAGAGGTAATTAGGGGAAAGTGCCAACCAGCAGTGGAGGCCACATAAAAGGAGCACTGTGGCACACCGTGGGAGAGAACAGAGAGACCGACACAGAGCAGAACCTGAGAAGAAGGGCCGAGCAAAATCTAGGTGATTTCGTTGTTAGTACAGTCGTGTTTGCTGACTAGAACCTCCCTGTCTCTGTGTTAATCTCTGCACACTCAACCCAACACCCCATGGTTTACCACAATAATCACATACACATACATTCTCACATCATACACATTTAAACCAGTCAGTCCATCATGTTGCATACACTAACAACATAGAGGGCATTAATACATTCACTCACAAATGACCACTGTCCCAACTGCACTAGATAGATAAGGTACATATACCAATACAATTTACTTTGCATTTAGTAGTCCAACAGCACAAGGAACAAATTAATGTTTGAACATGTTCTTCTTGGCCATGGGCATTCTGAAGCGCCGGCCAGAGGGAAGCCTCTCGAACTGAGGGTGTAGAGGGTGGGAGGGGTCGCCAACGACAAGCAGTGCCTTCTTTTTGGTTGCCTTTTGGAACAGAATGTTCAAATGTGCCTGTGGTCAACCAATTACTTTGCTGGCTGTGTTTACTATTCTGGTCAGTTAGCTTTTTCTCCTCACGCTCAGATTACCATACCAGACTGTCATATTGAAACGTGAGGATGCTCTCCACCAAGCTACTGTACACCATCTCCAGAACATCCTGGCTGACCCCAAACCCCTTTAATTTCCTGATTAAGAACAGGCATTGGCTTGCTTTTTTATACAGTCTACATTCTCTGTAAAACTCAGCTTGTTATCAATTTGTGTCCCTAGGTATTTCAAACACTCAACCACCTCCACTGGTTGGTCGTTCAGAGTGGTTGGGACATTGGTAAGTTGTTGCCATTGATGATCAGCTCCTTTGCCTTTTCCACATTGATGTGGATATTGGTCTGTTTAAAATAGCTGTCCCCATCTGACGTGGCTTCTTTTAAAAAAGAGTCTTACCAGAGCCATGTCATCCGCGTACTTAAAAAGGCTCACATTGTTTCCTCTGATTTTCATCTCGTTAGTGTAGATAGAGAACAACAACGGTGATAGGACACACTCCTGGGGCGCCCCTGTGTTCAGGGTAAGTTCATTAGAGAGGGCCCCATTCACGAGGACCCTCTGTGGGTGGTCAGTTAATAAGTCCTTGATCCAACCTGCGAGTCCTCCGTTGACGTTCAGGTCCAGTAGTCGTTTCAGCAGTGTGTGTATTTGCATTGTAATGAAAACTAAAATCAATAAATAGAATGTGTGCATATGATTTTGCATGTTGAACGTGACTAGCCTACATGTTCACCAAGGTCAGGGTAGCATCCTCACTCCCTCTCTGGGCCTTATAGGCAAACTGTGACGGGCGCAGTTGATTTGCTATGGAAAGGGTAAGGTGCTTACTAACAACCCTTTCCATGCATTTGGCCAAAAGAGGCGTGAGGGCCACAGATCGAAAGTCATTTGGTGATTGGCCTCTGACTTCTTAGGCACCGGTACAATGATCGACACCTTCCAGGATTTTGGCACTGTGAAGGTGGTCGGCAGGAGTTGAAACAGTCGTGTGAGAACTCCCTTGAGCTGGTCGGTACAGACCTTCAGTACTTTGCCCCCGTAGTCTGTCTGGGCCCAGTGCTTTGTGTGGCTTAATATTTAACAAGCATGAGGCCACCTCGTTCTCTGTTATCTGTACAGGAGAGGATTTGGCAATACTTTCACACATTTGTTTACATTTGTCTTTAAAATCGACGGTATCAAATCTTCCATAAAAACAGTTTAGGTTGTTTACAAAGGATGAACAGTTTGCCATATTATTGTTCTCTCTTTTCCTTTCTCTTCCCATCATTGCATTAAGCCCTTCCCATGCTTGTCTTGGATTGCCAGTACAGAACCTCTGCTCCACTTTATCCTTGAAGTCCTTTTTTGCGTTCCATATTTTTTACTTCCTTTCATTGAGGCATGCTTTCAAGTCCTTAGACACCCAGGGCTTGTTGTTGGGAAATACTCTGACAGTTCTTGTGTTAATATCAGTATCCTCACTGAACTGGATATATGAAGTAATGCTGTCTGTCAACTCGTGGGGATCCCTGCACGAGTCAAAGAACACTAATCTGTTCCTGATACCACCTCTTGAGCCTCGCGTCTTCTTAGTTCCCCTTTTTGACTTTGTAGAACATTAGGCAAGGCAAGGCAATGCTGTTTCGGATTGTGTGAGCTTCGGAAAGAGAGCAGAAATTTACGGGAGTAAGTGTGGGTGGTTGATTTACTCACTGAATCCATACAACCTCCGGTAGTGATTGTAAAGTTTTTTGCATATTACTGTGGTTAGATAAGGTCGTCACACACGCCACAAACAATACACTTTTAAAACTAGGGGGGCAGTGTTCGGAAGTTCGGAGAGTCTGGTGTGCCCAAAGTAAAAGTCCTGTTACTCAGGCCCAGAAACTAGGATATGCACATAATTATTAGCATTGGATAGAAAACACTCTGAAGTTTCTAAAACGGTAAAAATAATGTCTGTGAGTATAACAGAACTGATATGGCAGGCGAAAACCCGAGAAATATCCATCCGGAAAATGGGATTTTTTAAATGTTTTTCCATTGACTTGCTATTCAATACAGAAGGATTTAGCTCCAAGATTGCAGTTCCTATGGCTTCCACTCGATGCCAACAGTCTTTAGACATGGTTTCAGGCTTGCTTTTGGAAAAACCAACGAGTAATAGCAGTTATTCCTGGTGTCTCAAAGTGTCCTGTACTGGGATTTAGGGATTTTGTTTGTCTGCATGGTGGATTACTGAACGAAACGCGCCAACCAAACAGAGTTTTGGGGATATAAAGAAGGAATTTATCGACCAAAAGGACAATTTATTGTGTAGCTGGGAACCCTTGGGATTGCCATCAGAGGAAGATCTTCAAAGGTAAGCAATTTATTTTATCGCTATTTTTGAGTTTTGTGACACCTGTGCTGGTTATGAAATTATGTTAATTGAGGAAGTATACGGGGCGCTGTCCTCAGACAATCAAATGCTATGCTTTCGCCGTAAAGCCTTTTTGAAATTTGACAATGCTGTTAGATTAACAAGATTCTAAGCTAAATAATGGTGTACAACACTTGTATTTTCATGAATGTTTAATATTACTATTCTTGTAATTTGAATTTGGCGCTCTGCATGTTGTCGTAGGTGGGTCACAGGCACCCCACTGATCCCTAAGAAGTTGCGACGCACTTAGATTTAGACAAGTGCGACAAAACGAACCAAAATTGAACGATATAACTAAAAACAAAAAAACTATTCACGCAGGTGAGCTCACGGTCTGGCAGCAGTGCCGCAAGTAGAAGCAGTGCAAAAACAAAGGGGGAGCGGGGGGTCAATGCAAATAGTCCGGGTGGCAATTTGATTAATTGCTCAGCAGTCTTATGGCTTGGGGGTAGAAGTTGTTATGGACCTAGACTAGGCTCCGGTACCGCTTGCTGTGTGGTAGCAGAGGGAACAGTCTATGACTTGGGTGACTGAAGTCTTTGAAAAAATGTTGGGCCGCCTAGTATATAGGTCCTGGATGGCAGGAAGCCTGGCCCCAGTGCTGTACTGGGCTGTACGCATTAACCTCTGTAGAGACTTAGTCGGATGCCGAGAAGTTGTGTTGATGCAACCGGTCAGGATGCTCTCGATGTTGCAGCTGTAGAACCTTTTGAGGATCTGGGGACCCATGACACATCTTTTCAGTCTCCTGAGGGGGAAAAGGCGTTGTCTAGCCCTCTTCACAACTTGTTGTGTTTGGACCATGATAGTTTGTTGGTGATGTGGACACCAAGGAACTTGAAACTCTCAACCTGCTCAACTACAGCCCAGTCGATGTGAATGGGGGCGTGTTCGGCCCGCCTTTTCCTGTAATCCACGATCATCTCCTTTGTCTTGCTCACTTTGAGGGAGAGGTTGTTCTCCTGAAACCACACTGCCATGTCTCTGACCTCCTCTTTATAGGCTATCTAATCGTTGTCGGTGATCAGGCCTAGCATCGTTGTGTCGTCAGCAAACTTAATGATGGTGTTGGAGTCGTGCTTGGCCACACACTCATGGGTGAACAGGGAGTACAGGAGGGGAATAAGCACGCACCTCTGAGGGGCCCACATGTTTAGAATCAGCGTGGCAGATGTGTTGTTGCCAACCCTAACCATCTGGGGGTGGCCCGTCAGGATGTCCAGGATCCAGTTGCAGAGGGAGGCGTTTAGTCCCAGGATCCTTAGCTTAGTGATGAGCTTTGTGGGCACTATGATGTTGAATGCTGAGCTATAGTCAATGAACAGCATTCTCACATAGGTGTTCCTTTTGTCCAGGTGGGAAAGAGCAGTGTGGAGTGCGATTGAGATTGCGTCATCTGTGGATTTGTTGGGGCGGTATGCGAATTGGAGTGGGTCTAATGTTTCTTGGATGATGGTGTTGATGTGAGCCATGACCAGCCTTTCAAAGCACTTCATGGCTACCGACGTGAGTGCTACGGGGCGGTAGTCATTTAGGCTGGTTACCTTCACTTTCTTAGGCACAGGGACTATGATGGTCTGCTTGAAACATGTAGGTATTACAGACTCGGTCAGGGAGAGGTTGAAAATATCAGTGAAGACACTTCTCAGTTGGTCCGCGCATGCTCTGAGTACACGTCCTGGTAATCCGTCTGGCCCTTGTGAATGTTGACCTGTTTAAAGGTCTTGCTCACAACAGCTATGGGGAGTGTGATCACACAGTCGCAAAAAAGGCATTTAGCCCATCTAGTAGGCTCGTGTCACTGGGCAGCTCGCGGCTGGGTTTCTCTTTGTAGTCTATAATAGTTTGCAAGCCCTGCCACATCGACGAGCGTCAAAGCCGGTGTAGTAGAATTCAATCTTAGTACTAAATTTACGCTTTGCCTGTTTGGCGGTTCGTCTGAGGGCATAAGCATCCGGATTAGTGTCCCGCTCCTTGAAAGTGGCAGCTCTAGCCTTTAGCTTGGTGCAGATGTTGCATGTAATCCATGGCTTCTGGTTATGTTCTTACGGTCACTGTGGGGACGGCGTCATCAATGCACTTATTGATGAAGCCAGTGACTAACGTGGTATCCTCCTCAATGCCATTGGATAAATCCCAGAACTTATTCAAGTCTGTGCTAGAAAAACAGTCCTGTAGCATAGCATCCGCATCATCTGACCACTTCCGTATTGAGCGAGTCACTGGTGCTTCCTGCTTCAGATTTTGCTTGTAAGCAGGAATCAGGAGGATAGAATTATGGTCAGATTTTCCAAATGGAGGGCGAGAGAGAGTTTTGTACGAGTCTGCGTGTGGACTAAAGGTGGTCTAGATGTTTTTTTCCTCTGGTTGCACATGTGACATGCTGGTAGAAATTAGGTAAAACGAATTTAAGTTTGCCTGCATTGATGTCCCCGGCCACTAGGCCACGCTTCTGGATGAGCATTTTCTTGTTTCCTTATGGCCTTATACAGCTTGTTAAGTGTGGTCTTAGTGCCAGCATCGGTTTGTGGTGGTAAATATAAAATAAGAAAAGTTATAGATATGGAAGAAAAGTCTATTGGTAGATAGTGTGGTCTACAGCTTAACATGAGGTACTCTACCTCAGGAGAGCAATACCTCAAGACAACCTTAATATTATACAATGTTCACCAGCAGTTATTGACAAATAGACAAACACCCCCACCCCTCATCTTACCGGACGTAGCTGTTATGTCCTGCCGATGCACGGAAAACCCAGCCAACTGTGTATTATCCGTGTCGTCGTTCAGCCACGACTCTGTGAAACACAGTTGTTAATGTCCCGTTGGTAGGATAGTCTCGAACGGAGCTCATCCAGTTTATTCTCCAGTGATTGCATGTTGGCTAATGGAATGGCAACCTGATCTCCACCCCCTGATCTCCACCCCCTGTATTTCCTTATTTTCTTCATGCGAATGACAGGAATTTGGGCCTTGTCTGGGAGCAACATTATATCCTTCGCGTCCAGGTTGAGGTGAAAAGCCATAACAAGTGAATTTTTCTATATCAAATTTTTATCAATAACATCAAAGGCTGCACTGAAATCTAACATTACAGCACCTACTATCATCTTATTATCCAAATGCATTTTAGCCAATCAGTCATCTGAGTCAGTGAGGTACAAGTTGATTGCCCTTCCCTATATGCATGCTGAAAGTCAGTTGTTCTTTAAAAAATAGCATTGTATTTGTTCAAACACAATTTTCTCCATCAGTTTACTAAGAACAGGCAGCAAACTGATTGGGCAGCTGTTAGAGCCAGGAGAGAGTGCTTTACTATTTTTAGGCAGCAAAATTACTATAGCTTCCTACCACACCTATGGACACAAACACTCTTTTAGGCAATGGTTAAAGACATGGAAAATGGGGGTGGCAACACAGTCTGCTACCATTCTCAATATTTTCCCATCTATGTTGTCCATAACTGGAGGCTTATCATTATTGATGGATAACAACTGTTTTTTCACATCTTCATTATTAGATATTCAATACACACATATGAGGGTTCACTGTTCAATGTTGTCATTTCACTTCTCAGTTTGTCAACTTTACCAGTGAAATAGTTTTTGAAAAAATGTGCTATATCAAAAAGTTTTGTTATAAATGACCCATCAACTTCAATGAATGATGTAGATGAATTGGGTTTTCTGCCCATAATATAATTTGAGGTGCTCCAAAGTATTTTCCCATAGTTGTTTTTGTAATTTATCTTAATTTGGTAAGATCATTTCATATTTTTTCTTGTTAGTATCAAGTTTTGTACATATTGGTAATTTGGTGCCAGATGAGTAGCGTTTTGAATGTTTTTCACAAAATCGATCGTGGCGGACTTTATGGGCTTTTGAAG
Organism: Brachymystax lenok tsinlingensis; assembly: GCA_030435695.1. Classification (NCBI taxonomy): domain Eukaryota; kingdom Metazoa; phylum Chordata; class Actinopteri; order Salmoniformes; family Salmonidae; genus Brachymystax; species Brachymystax lenok. The sequence continues at coordinate 29,449,657 of CM059780.1, forward strand.
CAAATTTGTTCCTTGTGAAGAGAGGGACCTATGTACCAATTTCTAGGACTCTAGCTCACACGAGGTGAGGGGCATGAGCTTTTCAATTTTACATTTTCAATCGCTTATTATAGTACCACCATGTTGCTAATTCAGATGTCATCTGAAGCAGAGAATAACTAAACTCAAACATGTTGAGCCATATTTTCTCAATTTACAATGATACCAGTAGACCATGTATATCAGGCAAGCCATGAACCAGATTTTGTCTTTTACGTGCTGACATAAAACTGTTAAGTGCAAATCTAACCCTTTTAGGTACTGTATGAAAATAAGGAGATTAGGCTGAAGGAGATGAGCATTACAGGAAAGATTTTATTAGGCTCATTTGATTTTATTTCATTCATTTTACCAATGTTGCTTGATAAATCATTGCAGTTGTACATGGTTGCTCTATGTATCACTGACCCTGGATAAGCTATCGACTGGGCTAACATGGCTAACCTTTTAGGTCAATAATATGTGACCAACCGGCTCAAATCGGTCTTATGTAGCAAAATTAGAAATGTCGTTTTATACATTTAATAAAAGTAGAGACTAAGAGCTACCAAATGGTATATCATACAGTGCATTATTGAGGAGTAATGGGAAAGTAATTCTGCTTTGAAAGTTGATAAACTTGTAAACTCACTTTTGAGAAAATGGCTTTTGCATTTTTGGTACAGAGTGGAGTGCTCTCCTTTGTCTACACCCATTCAGCATTGTTCACACCCTCTTAAGCCAGCCCCACCCATCTCTTTAAGGATTCACATGTGAGGTCATGGGCTAAACAGTGAGAAGTGTAGTAAAGATTAAGACTAAAAGTGGTAAAAGTAGTAGCCTACAATAAGGAAAAATTCCAGGTAAACAGAAAGTGTCCAGATAAAATAATTTAATAAATATTAGATGACGCTTACCCAGACACTCTTGTCTAAATTGATGAGTCATCTGAAAGAAATGCTATAACCCCCAGCCACAATTCTGCCAAGTGTATGGGTCTCTACAGAAGGTGTAAATGGTGCAGCCAAATGGTTACTTGCATAGTAGCAATATCAGAAATAGATAGTGTCAATATAAATAAAATAATACAAAGTATGTAAAATAACAATATCAATAACAATATCAGTGATAGATGAGGTAGTTATATGCATACAATCAGGGGTAAAGTGGCTGAGCAGCAGGATTAAAAAAAGTAGTAGCAGCAACGTATGACATGTGTGCGTTAGGAGAGAGTCATTTGAATAGAGTCACTGCAGATAGTGCTGATGACTGGTCCGAACCACGCATGAACAAGGGAATCTATATTCGGAAAGCCTGTTTTTCGGTCCTGCCCTTGACTTTGGTGCAGGGCATGTGATGTCGTCGCAAAACTTCCTGATCTTCTCATAAACATATGTTTGTCTAGCTGTGTCCAGTCCAGGTGGTGCATGTACAGGCAGACGATCTATGGGAGGGACGATGTCAGCGTTGCGCAGCAGCTGAAACCTGGTCACGACTGAGTCCAAATGCTCCTTGGCGACAGCAACAACCAGGCTCCAGAACATCGAAGCTGTAAAACAGGAAATAACAACAATTATTTAGAAGACATTACAACATTGCACAACATCAAGTTTAGATAAGAAGAATAACCTCATACAATGCAATGAAAATTATATTCACCTGAAGTGCTGGTACTGCTTGAACTGTGGCAACGGCCTGAAGTACGGAGTCAGGTATTGTTGCCAGCCATAGCTTTCCACCAGCACCGTACCATCCTTTTTTTCCCGAATCCAATATGACGTGGGTTTTGTCTTGTCCCGTCTTCTCCCATGTAAATATTCGATCTCATCGTTTTTTTCCGTATATATTTTAATCTCACTTTCCACCTACGATCTAAATATACTTTCCTGCAACCCGCCCCACCCAATGTGGTACGGATCTGCTATTTTTATACGTTAGAACTGGAACCTCCATCAGAAGCTACCCAGCTAAATAGCTACTAGCTAGTAGTCACTGTTTGTCACGGCTAGCGGTCTTCACCTTTAGCTCGGTCACCGGCCAGCTTTAGCTCGGTCAATACCTGCCAGTCTGCTCAGCGCAATATTGGACTGCTTTTCTCCACTACATCACCGGATTCCTGCTGCAAGCTCTGGGCCATTACACCGGGATCATCGCAGCTAGCTAGCTGCAATCGAGTGGCTACCGCTGGCTAACGCCTTTGTCCTGAAGCAAGCACCAGTTAGCCTTGAGCTAGCCTCGAGCTAGGTCCATCTCCCGGCTAGCCGAAGAGGTATACCTGCTAATTCGTGGGCTACAATACCTATTTTGCCAATTGGCCTGGACCCTTTATTGCCGACACGGAGCCCCGCCGATCCATCACAACTGGTCTGCAGACATGAACGTCCGATGTGGTTTAAACGGGCTTTTCCGTTGTGTTGTCATCGAAGACCCATCTGCTAGCCCCGGCCCGCTAGCTTTCTGAACGCCGTGCCTCCCGCTCGCCTAGCATAGCAGCGACTACCGAACGGCTCCCGGACCTATTGCTGCTCATTGGACTCTATGATCACTCGGCTACACATGCCTCTCTCTAATGTCAATATGCCTTGTCTTCTGCTGTTTCGGTTAGTTACTGTTTTATTTCACTGTAGAGCCCCTAGTCCAGCTCAACATGCCTTAATTAGCTCTTTTGTCACACACCCCACACATGGGGAGACCTCACCTGGCTTAGCTGGTGTCTCCAGAGATGCAAGCTCTCTCACCATCACTCTATGCCAAGGTTTACCCCCACTGTACTCACATCCTACCATACCCTTGTCTGTACATTATGCCCTGAATCTATTCTACCATATCCAGAAATCTGTCCCTTTTATTCTCTGTTCCCAGCGCACTAGACAAACAGTTCTTATAGCCTTTAGCCATACCCTTATCCTACTCCTCCTCTGTTCCTCTGGTGATGTATAAGTTAACCCAGGCCCTGTAGTCCCCAGCATCACACCTATTCCCCAAGCACTCTCATTTGTTGACTTCTGTAACTGTAAAAGCCTTGGTTTCATGCATGTTAACATCAGAATCATTCAAACCTAAATTTGTTTTATTCACTGTTTTAGCACACTCCGCCAACCCTAATGTCCTAGCAGTGTCTGAAACTTAGCTAGGAAGGCTACCAAAAATCCTGAAATTTCCATCCCCAACTACAACATTTTCCGTCAAGATAGAACTGCCAAATGGGGCGGAGTTGCAATCTACTGCAGAGTTCTGTCATACTATACAGTTAGAGCTTCTACTTTTAAAAATCCACCTTTCAAGAAATAAGTATCTCACTGTTGCCACTTCTTATAGACTCCCCTCAGCCCCCAGCTGTGACTTGGACACCATATGTGAATTGATTGCCCCCCATCTATCTTCAGAGCTCGAACTGTTAGGTGACAAACTGGGATATGTTTAGCATCCCGGCCGTCCTACAATCTAAGCTAGATGCCCTCAATCTCACACAAATTACCAAGGAACCTACCAGGTACAACCCTAAATCCGTAAACATGGGCACCCTCATAGATATCATCCTTACCAACTTGCCCTCTCAATACACCTCTGATGTCTTCAACCAGGCCTTTCTAATCGACCTGGCCCGGGATGAAAGGATATAGACCTCATCCCGTCAGTAGAGGATGCCTGGTTGTTCTTTTAAAGTGCTTTCCTCACCATCTTAAATAAGCATGCCCCAATCAAAAAATGTAGAACTAAGAACTGATATAGCCCTTGGTTCACTCCAGACTTGACTGCCCTTGACCAGCACAAAAACATCCTGTGGCGTACTGCATTAGCATCAAATAGCCCCCGCGATATGCAACTTTCCAGGGAAGTAAGGAACCAATATACACAGTCAGTTAGGAAAGCTAATGCTAGCTTTTTCAAACAGAAATTTGCATCCTGTAGCACTAATTCCAAAAAGCTTTGGAACACCGTAAAGTCCATAGAGAATAAGAGCACATCCTCCCAGCTGCCCACTGCACTGTGGCTAGGAAATACTGTCACCACCAATAAATCGATGATAATCAAGATTTTCAATAAGCATTTTTCTACGGCTGGCCATGCTTTCCACCTGGCTACCCCTACCCCGGCCAACAGCCCTGCACCCCCTGCAGCAACTTGCCCAAGCCCCCCCTGCTTCTCCTTCAGCCAAATCCAGACAGCTGATGTTCTGAAAGAGCTGCAGAATCTGATTCCCTACAAATCAGCTGGGCTAGACAATCTGGACCCTCTCTTTCTAAAATTATCAGCCAAAATTGTTGCAACCCCTCGTACTAGCTTGTTCAACCTCTCTTTCGTATCGTCTGAGATCCCTAAAGATTGGAAAGCTGCCATGGTCATCCCCCTTTTCAAAGGGGGAGGCACTCTAAACTCAAACTGTTACAGACCTTTATCCATCCTGCCCTGCCTTTCTAAAGTCTTCGAAAGCCAAGTTAACAAACAGATCACCGACCATTTCAAATCCCACCGTACCTTCTCCGCTATGCAATCTTTTTTCCGAGCTGGTAATTGGTGCACCTCAGCCACGCTCAAGGTCCTAAACGATATCATAACCGCCATAGATAAAAGACAGTACTGTGCAGCCATTTTCACCGACCTGGCCAAGGCTTTTCACTCTGTCAATCACCGCATTCTTATTGGCAGACTACTTCTCAGATAGAGTTCAGTGTGTCAAATCATAGGGCCTGTTGCCCGGACCTCTGACCTCTATGGGGTGCCACAGGGTTCCATTCTCGGGCCTACTCTTTTCTCTGTATATATCAATGATATCACTCTTGCTGCTGGTGATTCGCTGATCCACCTCTACGCAGACGACACCCTTCTGTATACATCTGGCCCTTCTTTGGACGCTGTGTTAACAAACATCCAAACGAGCTTCAATGCCATACAACACTCCTTTCGTGGCCTCTAACTGCTCCTAAATGCTAGTAAAACTAAATGCATGCTCTTCAACCGATTGCAGCCCACACCTACCCGCCCGCATAGCATCACTACTCTGGACGGTTCTGACTTAGAATATGTGGACAACTACAAATACCTAGTTGTCTGGTTAGACTGTATACTCTCCTTCCAGACTAACATTAAGCATCTGCAATCCAAAATTAAATCTAGAATCAGCTTCCTATTCCACAACAAAGCTTCCTTCACTCATGCTGCCAAACATACCCTCGTAAAACGAACTCTTCTACCGATCCCTGACTTCAGCGATGTCATTTACAAAATAGCCTCCAACACTCTATTCAGAAAATTGCATGTAGTCTATCACAGTGCCATCCATATTGCCAACAAAGCCCCACATTCTACCCACCACTCCGATCTGTATGCCCTCGTTGGCTGGCCCTCGCTACATATTTGTCGCCAAACCCACTGGCTCCAGGTCATCTATAAATCTTTGCTAGGTAAAGCCCCACCATAGCTCACTGGTCTCCATAGCAACACCCACCCATAGCATGTGCTCCAGCAGGTATATTTCACTGGTCATCCCCAAAGCCAACACCTGCTTTGGCAGCCTTTCCTTCCAGTTATCTGCTGCCAATGACTGGAACGAATTTCAAAAATCACTGAAGCTGGAGACTTATATCTCCCTCACTAACTTTAAGCATCAGCTGTCTGAGCAGCTTACCAATCACTGTACTTGTACACAGCCCATCTGTAAATAGCACACCCAACTACCTCATCCCCATATTGATTGTTTTTTTTGTTGCTATTTTGCACCCCAGTATCTGCACATCCATCACTCCAGTGTTAATGCTAAATTGTAATTATTTCACCACTATGGCATATTTATTGCCTTACCTCCCTAACCTTACTATATTTGCACACACTGTACATAGATTTTTCTATTGTGTTTTTGACTGTACGTTTGTTTATCCCATGGGTAACTCTGTGTTGTTGTTTTTGTCGTACTGCTTTGCTTTATCTTGGCAAATAAAATTGTATTTTATTTTATTTGGCCAGGTTGCAGTTGTAAATGAGAACTTGTTCTCGACTGGCCTACCTGGTTAAGTAAAGGTGAAATAAATAACAAATAAAAAAATCCTCCAGTCCAACCAGCTGTGGGATGTTGACCCCTGTCACAGCAATCTCAGACAAAGTGTTCAATCTGGTCTTTCTGAAGTGCTGCTTGATGAGGCCGAAGCACCAGTCGGAAGTGAATGAGCTTGTGGTGGAGTTTGTTCATGGTCCGTCAGGCACAATACCAGAGCACAAACTTATTCTTGTTTTGGCCACTGCAGTTATCACAATTCAGGTCCACATGTGTTTTCCCAACTCCATAGTTGGTGAAGAAATGGTGCATGTAGTTGATGACCGCCTGTGCATGGTCCGTGCTGGATGACATGCCTTCATCAATCAAGTAGTTGACTTGTTGTGGTATTTCCTTCACAGCAGACACCAAACAAGTAGATGGGACCTGGCTACATAGAGTCAGAAGAATAGTGCACCTGCAAACAATAAAATAACATAAATTAAAATGAATTGTCACACCCCTGTCAGTCTGTCTTTACACAGCTCGAAAAAAAGCATTTGCCTGCTTCCCATATATACATATTTTTTGTGTGTGTATCTATCCATCTATGTCCTTAATCAGTATAAAGGAGGACATATTGCTTACTTGTTGAGCAAAATCAAAGCTGTAAAGCATTCCTGATGTCTTTGCTTGCTGGTTCAGTAGTGCCCCCAGAGACAACTACAGGGCTTGACAGGTGGTCTTGCAGTCAGCAACCATCCTCTGGTCGACAGACCGCTCACTCTGAGCAAGTGCTTGCTTGGGCCAGCTCTCTTTTTGATGGGAGGCATTAGACCCTTCTCCTTGTATTACTCGTGGAGGAGAGTCCGGCGTGTTCTACTGATGCTGAAAGACAAATTCCAGATACAGATATTTTTGCATTATTATACAATAGATAGCTGTAATCACCATTAGACACACCTGGCTAACTTGAAAGGTCATGTAATCATCTGGCAAAGTGGAGTCTTTTGTTTAGACTTGTAGCTAGCTAGCTAAACAATGAACCATAATCCCAATCCATAGAGTACTACCAAAACAAACCGATTGTCATAGCTAGGTTCAATGTTAGCTAGTTAGCTAGCTAAAATTAGGCTATAACTAGCAATGCAAATGGCTTTCTGAGATAATATTACTCCACAGATCATACACGTAATGTTAGCTAGCAAGCCAGCCATCTTACCTCAGCTAGCTAACAGTACACTTTAACTTGGGGTCTTTTGTTTAGACATGGAGCTAGCTAGCTAGCTAGCTAAACAATGAAATACAAACCAATTGTCATAGCTAGCTAAAGTTAACCAAATAGGTTCAATGTTAGCTAGCTAACATTAGGCTATAACTGGCAATGTAATTGGATTTCTGAGATAACATTATTCCACAGATCATACACGTAATATTAGCTAGTGAGCCAGCCACATAACATCAGCTACCTAGCTAACAGTAAGCTTTAACTTGCAATGAAAACAACTTTCTGACAAAATTAGAAACGTATAATATCAGAAACTGTAGCTAGACTCTTACCCATGTACATGGATGAACGCTTCACGGCAGACTGCAACCCCTTTCATTAATTAAGACGTCCTGTGTCGTTTCCGTTGTGTCACTCTGGTTCACATCATCTGATTCATTTTCAGAATCAGAGAGAGCCAGCATGGTACGATCGTCCTCCTGATAGTAGTCCATCACAACTTTTTCCCACCGATAGCGCCTGATAAATTCATGGCAGCAATGTTATTAAGAGCAGTAGCAACACATTTGCAGTTCTCCATGGCTAACGTTATATCTTTAGAAATATCTGCAGTAGAAAGGATTATCTACTCATAACAAGCAGTTTATTTTATAGACGCTAAGATGCTACACGCAGACCAATCCGAAACTCATCTCTCGGCATGTCCAGCCCATTCATATCTCAGTCAATCATGGCTAGTAGGAAGGTTACTGGCTTTTTCTGTGGCTAAACCAACCAGGCTTGTAATTTAACAACTTTATTTGTATTTACAGATGGCATACAAGTTTGTTATTAAGGCACATTAAGTTATTAAGGCATTTTGATAAAATAAACTGTAAATAAATGTTCAAACGCCTCTCCTGTGAAGTCGTGACTTGCGATTTCTGAAACGAGTCAAATTTGGTTGTGGTGAGTAATTGCGGTCAGTGGTTTTAATTAATAGTTGTGGTCATTAGTTGTGGTCATTAGTTGTGCTGTTGTAGTCAGGTATCGTGTTGTTGTGGTCAGTAGTTGTGTGAATGTGGTCAGTAGTTGTGGTCATTAGTTGTAGTCAGTAGTTGTGGTCATTACTTGTAGTCAGTAGTTGTGTGGTTATTGTCAGTAGTTATGTGGTTGTGGTCAATAGTTGTGTGGTTATGGTCAGTACTTGTGGTTATTAGTTGTGGTCAATAGTTGTGTGGTTGTGGCCAGTAGTTGTGGTAAGTAGATGTATGGTTGTAGTGATTAGTTGTAGTCAGTAGTTGTGTGGTTGTGGTTCGTAGGTGTGGTCAGTAGGTATGGTTGTGTGGTTGTGGTCAGTAGTTGTAGTCAGGGATTGTGATTATTTGTTGTGACCAGTAGTTGTGTGGTTGTGGTCAGTTGTTGTTGTCAGTAGATATGTGGTTGTGGTGATTAGTTGTGATCAGGACTTGTGGTCAGTAGATGTGTGGTTGTAGTCAGTAGTTCTATGGTTATGGTCAGTAGTTGTGTGGACATGGTCAGTAGATGTGGTTGTAAGTTGTGGTCAGTAGTTGTGTGGTTCTGGTTAGTAGTTGTGGTCAGGAGTTGTGGTCAGTATTTCTGGTCAGTAGTTGTGTAATTGTGTGGTTGTGGTCATTAATTGTGGTCAGTAGTTGTGTGGTCAGTCGTTGTGTGGTTGTGGTAAGTATTTGTGGTCAGTAGCAGTGTGGATTTGGTCAGGAGTTCTATGGTTGTGGTCAGTAGTTGTGTGGATTTAGTCAGTAGTTAGTTATATGATTGTGGTCAGTAGTTGTGTGGATGTGGTCAGTAATTGTGGTTGTTAGTTGTTTTCAGTAGTTGTGTGGTTGTGGTTAGTAGTTGTGGCCAGGAGTTGTGGTCAGTAGTTGTGTAGTTGCGTTGATTAGCTGTGGTCACTAGTTGTGTGGTAGTGGTTAGTAGTTTTGGTCAGGAACTGTGGTAAGTATTATTTAAGGTAAAAAGTTGTTGCTTTGTTTGTTGAAACTTTTGCTGGGCAGTGACATTAACATTAGCTAGCTAACGTTAGTTAAAATAGACCAAATGGGGTTAGCTAGTTCGCTAATAGACATTGGTTCAAAGTCTCCTCGTGTGCCTTTTTCTGCAGATCATGCGATCTAACATCAGATAGCTAGCTAGGTAGGTAACGTCTGAACATTGATAGCTAGTGTCATGACGTGGCCCTTTCTGGGTGTAGATCGTGGCTTCTCACTCTCTCCCACACCCAGGTTCTGTTATCTCAGGTCAGCGGAGACTCTCTCCCCCTTTTCATGCAGCGAGAGAGAGACGACAGAGTGAACAAGGGATTTCACAAGGCCAAACTCCTAAATCCCCAAAATGGGAGATTTAAACAATATGTCCACTTTTGAGTGTGGGAATGGTCCGTGGACACTAAAGGAACAGTTATGTTGAGTGTGTTTCTTTTTGTGACCTCATGAAGGACAAGAAACACATAACTATATCTCTGAATGTGTACATTTCTCAATTATGGGGTTTGCATCTATTTCTTGTATAAAATGAATGAGTAAATATGAAACTATTTGTGAAATTATGTAATGTTTAATTTTGAGACAATTGTATTCCCTGTAAAGTTTAACTAGTCAGCGGCCAATGCCCCATTAACACAGACATGATCTGGCGTCATGGAACTGCCTTTTCTATTGTTACGAATAAAACCCCCTCCTCAGGAAATCCTCTTCAGACCACGCATACCTCGGTGTAAACTGAGGTGGCACAGGTTTGAGTACCAAGATTAGAAAACCATACCACTTGGAGCATTGTCTACACAGCTGGAAATGGTTAAACTCTGAAACAATCGATCCCTACAGAATAAGAGCAAATCTTAGATACAAAGTACTAGTCTGCAGTTAGAAATGACGTAAATCGAGGACGAGAATAACGACAACAGCCGAAACATATATTCTATGAGAACATTTCTGAATGGTACTCTGAAGTATACATTCTAACCACGAAAGACTTTGATCTTCAGGGAAACAGAGAGAGACTCGAATGAACTCTCCAGCAGACGGACCGGATTCCAACAGAGAAGACAACAATGACATACACTGTAAATATGTACTTGTGCGAAGGATTAGCATTTCAATGCATATAATTAGACTGTGTAATAAATCCATTTTGTCTTTCTCAGTCCACACCCCCTTCCCTTTGTCCACCAAGCCGTCCTATCGGTTTAGCCCACTAAGGAATCTTCCCTATCATTGTTAGTAACCAATATCTACTGTTTGTTTGTTTTATGCATTTCTCTGATTACTTAGTTGGTAAATAAATTATTAAGCCAATTTGTGTCTTGATGATTTATAGTAAAGGCTGGGTTCGTGCAGACAATTTACAACATTCAGATAAAGAATAATTCATTAATAGACAAATCGATCAAATATGAAAATATCTGAAGAATCATATTCGGAAAATTATAACTTTGTAATCTGAAGATTTTCCGTGGTGCCCCAACTTCCTAGTTAATTCAACTTACATGATTAGTCATGTAATAATAATACTGAGAATTGATTTGATAAAATAAGTCTTCACCTTTAATGATGCCACGACACTAGCTAACTATTTCATAAGATATATATATATTATATATATTACCCCACATTCCATAAGATACACAGCTAGCTAGTTTGGTAGGGCCTTCAGTCATTGTTACCAAATAAGTAATTGTATTCCCTTCTTATCTACATTAACGTTGTAGCTAGATAATCTTAGTGAAGTTAGTGAACGGTGCCATTGCATTGTATCGCCGATATTAGCGGACACTACCATTAACTAGCAAATTATCTAATTATCTAGCTAGCTAACCTTATCTTACTTGGCTAGGTAGTTGTCTGTGATGTATCTAGCTGGCTAACCACAGACTTGCGACTTTTGGCAACACAATGCCCTTAACAACTAGCTACAGGCTTGCAAGTTAGCATTACATTCCTTCTGCTAGTGGCCTCTTTGCTCTGGGAGACTTGTAGACATACTCCTGGAGAGAAGGGGCTAACCTGTTAGCTGACGTTACCAATAATATTTTTTTCCATGTCAACGAAAACGTGTAGGTTACAAAATATATGACGTTAGCTACCTAGACAGTTATTTAGCTGGCTAACTATTTATTACTATGTCAGAAATACTAATATCTGGCTTCACATTGTCTTGACCTAGCTAGTTAACATTATCAACCAGAGACATTCAGGTCTAACTACGATTCCTCGCTAGCTGTAAACAGCCGAGGGGACATGCTATTTTGAAAGGCCTTGATGAGTAGAATAACTAGCTAGCTAGCTAGCTAATTAGTGTTAGTATTTGAAACCATCCAGTCCTATGATTAAATGTCTATAATTTACAAAGCGTTATTTGTTTCTGGCAGTGTCGATCTGATATGACATTAAAAATGTATTTAGATCAAGGATATCCACTTGTAATCCGCCAACATTTTACCAGATAAATTAACAGAGAACACATTCTCATTCACAGCAAAAGCCTGGGAAATAGTTACATTGGGTAGGACGGGGATAAATGAGCCAATTGGAAGTTGGGGATCATTAGGTGAGCATGAGGGTATCTCGGACAGATTGGGAATTTAGCCAGGACACCGGGGTTAACACCCCTACTCGTATGATAAGTGCCATGGGATCTTTAGTGAACACAGAGAGTTAGGACACCCTTTTAATGTCCCTTCCGAAAGACGGCACCCTAATGAAGACCTTGGTTTAAAAGCTGACAGTGTTTTTATATACGGTTATTTTATTTTAAATCCTGCGGCTCTGTTGGGCTAAATTGCTGTGAGTGCTGCTGTCTGTCCCGGGATCCTGACAGATTCCGCATAGGGCACGAAAGCCCAGCTTGCTTAGCTGGCTCGGCGGTCTCAATGGAGGCCGCTATTGAACATTTCCAGCGCTGCAGGAGCTGTGTTTACTTTGACTTTCAATGTAGCAACTGCTTGCTTGTGGAGGACTACAGGAGCGAAGTAGCTACTCTTAGCATGCAAGTAGCAAACCTCCACAAGCTACTGGGGAACCCACTCCCGCCTACTTTGTCATTTTCTTCCACCACAGTAGCTGTACGCCACTCTGATCTGGTGGAAGTTTCACCGCCGTGTCGGTTCTCCACAGCTAACTGTCCGGTGCTCGGCAGAGTTCCATCCCTGAAGAGGTCTCCCCCTTCCCAGGAGAACAGAGCTGTTCTCGACCCAATCAACCAGCCATGGAGGTACGTCACTCGCTGTGGAAGTGTCCTCTGGCAATGGGGGTCTCCTTGGAGATTTTGTGCCCGGAACTGACACAGACCAGAAACAGCTTAGCCGCCCTGGATCCAGAGGTTCCGGCGCCTTCTTCATTGGGGGCTTCCCATTCAAGATCGGATCCGGAGGTACCTGCGTCTTTGTCCTCGGTTCTGTCTCCCTCTCCGGTGGCTTCTACCTTGGGTTCAGATCCTTGGAGCTTCCACCCTCATCAGACCGTGAGGCTGCCTTAGAGACCGTCCCATCACCAGCTGTCATCATAGGCAGCTCTATGGTGAGAAACATATCGGTTCCCAAGGAAAAGATCCTGTGCTACCCAGGAGCATGAGTACAGGACATAAGGCTGCTTCCGACTGTTCTATCACAGATGCCGGGAACTGACACTGTCATAGTCCATGTGGGGTCAAACGACCTCAGGAGGGCTAGCTTGGAACATTTGAAAATGGATTTTAAAGAACTGATTTTGGCCGTTTTTTGGACTTTAAAGAAATCTGCTAATCATTTCAAGTCCAGTACCATCGTTGGTGTAAAAGATTCAGCAGACTGCTCGCATTACAAGTCTGGCTAAAAGACTACTGTAGCTCTGCTGGAGTCACATTTATAGATAACTTTGACAACTTCTGGAAACAGAACATACTCTACAGGAATGACGGAGTCCATCCAAATCATCTTGGCTCCTGGACTCTGTCCACGCATTTCAAGGCTGCGTTGAAACAATGACTGGTCAATGATCCAACACCAGCTCAGTTAATCCCTACCATTGTGGCAATGAGTCATCATAATGCTGCATCAAATGTAAATTATCCTAGGGGCATTGGCAAACACAATATAAGTAATTTAATTTATGTACCCATAATTGCATTGACTACTTATGTTTATCATACAGCTATTGTATGCAGTCATCATGAGCCTATGAACCAGAGTTACACTGTGCAAGTGTGCCCTAGTAGAAAACCAGAGTTACACTGAGGTGGTGTGCCCTAGTAGGAAAACCACTTAGTGCAGGGTGAGCTGCACATTCAGCTCCAATGTAAATACCATGAGTAAGTCTACTTCTGATAAGCTGCAGTAAAGCATTAAAAAAAAGCATTAAAAACAATCAAGCAACCCAGAAAAGCGTTAAAAATAGCCCATATTAAAATATGTAGCCGAAGTTAAATAAAATAAAAAGTCCATGAAGTCAATAACTTGCTTGTAACAGATGACATTCATATTCTGACGATCTCTGAAACTCACTTAGATAATACCTTTGATACAGTGGAAGCAATACATGGTTATAGCATCTACCGAAAAGACAGAAATGCCAACGGGCGGTGTTGCGGCCTATATTCAGAACCACATTCCTGTAAAGCTTAGAGACGATCTAACGTTAAATACTGTTGAAGTAATATGGCTACAGGTTCACCTGCCTCACCTAAAGCCCATTCTTGTGGGAAGCTGTTATAGACCACCAAGTGCTAGCAGTCAGTATCTGGATAATATGTGTGAAATGCTTGATGATGTATGTGATATCAACAGAGACATATATTTTCTGGGTGATTTAAATATTGACTGGTTATCATCAAACTGCCCACTCAAGAAAAAAATGTAAACTGTAACCAGTGCCTGCAACCTGGTTCAGGTTGTCAGTCAACCTACCAGGGTAGTTACAATCACCACAGGAATTAAATCATCAACATGTATTGATCACATCTTTACTACTGCTGCAGAAATGTGCTTTAAACAGTATCCAAATTCATAGGATGTAGTGATCACAATATAATAGCCATATCTAGGAGAAGAGAAAAATCCACAGGCTGGGCCTAATATAGTGTATAAGAGGTCATACAATAGGTTTTGTAGTGATTCATATGTTGATGATGTAAACCATATTTGTTGGTCAGTGGTGTGTAATGAGGAGCAACCAGAAGCTGCACTTGACACATTTAGGAAATTGCTTATTCCAGTTACTAATAAGCAAATTCCCATTAAGAAAATGACTGTAAAAATGGTTAAATCTCTTTGGATTGATGAGGAATTTAAAAATGTATGGTTGAGAGGGATGAAGCAAAAGGTATGCCAAATAAGTCTGGCAGCCCAACTGATTGGCAAACGTACTGCAAATTTAATAAATCATGTGACTAAACTAAATAAAAATAAACTGTACTATAAAACAACGATCAATTAAATAAAGAATAATAGTAAAAAGCTTTGGGACACCTTAAATGACATTTTGGGGAAAAAAGCCAACTCGGCTTCATCATTCATTGAATCAGATGGCTCATTCATCACAAAGCCCACTGATATTGCCAACTACTTTAACTTCTTAGGGAGCGGCAGCAGAGGTGACGGTTTTGGAGAGTCTGGCGTGCCCAAAGTAAAATGCCTGCCACTCAGGCCCAGAAAATAGGATATGCACATAATTAGTACTATTGGATAGGAAACACTCTGAAGTTTCTAAAAGTGTTAAAATAATGTATGTGAAAATAACAGAACTGATATAGCATGCAAAAATCCGAGGATAATCCATCTGGATTTGCAGTTTTTTTTGTACATGACCTTCTTCTCCAGGCTGCCTATTCATTTCTATTTTAACTAGGACTGAGATTGCAGTACCTATGGCTTCCACTAGATGTCAGTCTTTATACAGAGGCTGGAAGCTCTAGCACTAAGCAGAACAGATTGGAAGAGGAAGTAGTGAAGGGACCACTTTTGTCAACAACGTTTGACGGGCTCTAGATTATGAGCGCGACCCACTTTATTTTCCTTTCCTATTGTTCACATTATCGACCAGATGAAATATTACAGTAAATATACATAAAAGGATACCTAAGGATACATTAAAAATGATGTTTGATTTGTTTGTAGAAAGTTTATAGGTATAATTTGAACGTGTTCTCTTCACGGTTCAATGGGCGACTCAACGGTGGATTTTCTGATCATAACGCGCCAACCAAACAGAGATTTATGGATATAATATGACTTTTTCAAACAACCATTGGATGTCTTCGCTGGACACTTGGGAGCCCTCAGCAGAAGTTCTTCGAAAGGTAAGTGATATTTTTTAGCTCTTATATGGGTTTTGTGTGACCCGCGCTGGATATGAATTCATGCTAATGCTATCCTCAAACAATCAAATGTTGTGCTTTCGCCGTAAAACCTTTTTGAAATCTAACAACGCTGTGATATTGCCAAGCAGAGCCTTTGATGACTATGCAACACTTGTATATTGATGAATGTTTAATAATTCAACTTTTGGATTTTGAATTTGGCACGTTACATTTCACCGGGTAGTGTCGGGAGCGGCCGGCAAGCGCACCGCTACTCCCTAATTATTGCTTGTCGGGAGCGCGCATTCCCTTGTGTTGACATAAATGAGACACTTCCTGGTTTCCTCTTCTTCTCTGGTCTAATTCATCCAAAATGAAAATTAATACTGTCTTGAGACTGTTGACATCCAAAGGAAGCGATGGGTACTGCATTCATATGCCCTTATATGGTCATTTTCATGAGGGAGGGGTTCCAAATGAGCAATGTGTCAAAACCACTTTTTCCAGGACAGAAATTCCTCGGGGTTTCGCCTGCCATATGCGTTCTGTTTTACTCACAGACAAATGGTTAACACTTTTGGGAAATTCAGAGTGTTTCCTATCCAATGGTACTCAATATGTGCATATCCTATTTTCTGGGGCTGAATGGGAGGCATTTTACTTTGGGCACGCCAGGCTCTCCAAAACGGTCACCTCGTGCGCCGATCCCCAAGAAGTTAATGACTTTTTCATTGGCAAGATAAGCAAATTTAGGAATGACATGCCAGCAACAAACACTGACACTACACATCCAAGTATATCGGACCAATTTATGAAAGACAAGGATTGTACTTTTGAATACTGTAAAGTCAGTGTGGAAGAGGTGAGAAAATTATTGTTGTCAATTATTGTTGTTATCAACAATGACAAGCCACCGGCGTCTGACAATCTGGATGGAAAATTACTGAGGATAATAGTAGACGATATTGCCTCTCATATTTGCCACATATTTAATTTAAGCCTACTAGAAAGTGTGTGCCTTCAGGCCTGGACGGAAGCTAAAGTCATTATTTTAAAATGTTTACTAACAACATGCCACTGACTTTGAGTAAAGCCAAAGTGTCTATGTATGCGGATGACTCAACACTATACACGTCAGCTACAACAGCGATTGAAATGACTGCAACACTTAACAAAGAGCTGCAGTTAGTTTCAGAGTGAGTGGCAACAAATAAGTTAGCCCTAAATATTTCTAAAATACAAGCATTGTATTTGGGACAAAACATTCCCTAAATCCTAAACCTTAACTAAATCGTGTAATAAATAATGTGGAAATTTAGCAAGTTGAGATGGCTAAACTGCTTAGAGTAACCCAAGGACCAACCCTGCTTAGCTTCAGAGGCAAGCCAGCAGTGGGATGCAGGGTGGAATGCCCTTTTTTTTTATCTTCCTCTCGCCCCCTTTTACCCCTCTACTTCTCTCTCCCAGTGTGAAGGCTGTGTATAATGAGCTTCACAACACTCTCATGGCCATCAATGAACAGGACAAACTGTGCTGGTGGAAGAACACCGACAGACAGGGCATGCTTACTGACTGGCCTCAGTTCCAGGTGCAAGGCACACACACACACACACACACAGCGGGCTAATGGAAGTTGATGTGGCCTAATGGAGTGTACTGTAATATGGGATTATGCAGATTTCAAACCCTTCGTTGTCAGAGTTAGTCTAATGTAGTGAACAGTGTTACAAGATAATGTAGCAGACTGTTTAACTTCTTAGGAAGCGGCAGCTGAGGTGTCAGTTTTGGAGAGTCTGGCGTGCCCAAAGTAAAAGGCCTGCCACTCAGGCCCAGAAACTAGGATATGCACATAATTAGTACTATTGGATAGGAAACCCTCTGAAGTTTCTAAGAGTGTTAAAATATTGTCTGTGAGTATAACAGAACTGATATAGCAAGCGAAAACCCGAGGAATTTCTGTCCTGGAAAAAGTGTTTTTGACACATTGCCTCATTTTGAACCCCTCCCTATTGAATACAGCTATATATGGGAGTAAGATTGCAGTACTTATTGTTTCCACTGGATGTCAACAGTCTCTAGACAGTGTTTGGTGATGTTAGGTTGCTCTGGATGGTAATAGAAGAAGAATTTCGAACTAGTCACCAGATGTAAACAGAAGAGGATGCGCGCATTCACGGGCTCGCGCGCGCTGTGGTTTTTTCCTTTCCCATCTTCCAGTTTATAATCTGGTAGAAATATTATAGTAAATATACATACAAGTGTTCCTAAGGATACATTATCAATGATGTCTGATTGTTCTTGAATAAGTGTATAGGTATAGGTTGAACGTGTTCTCTTCACGGTTCAATGGGCGAGTGGACGCTGTATTTTATGAACATAACGCGACAACCAAATGGAGATTTATGGATATAATAAATGACTTTTTCTAACAATAGAACCATTGGATGTCTTCGTTGGACGCTTGGGAAGCCCTCAGCAGAAGTTCTTCAAAAGGTAAGGGATTTGTTTTCGCTGTGAAATGGGTTTTGTGTGAACCGCGATGGTTTATGAATTTATGCTAATGGGTAAATATTGTAGGTGCTATCCTCAAACAATCAAATGCTAAACATGTATATTTTTTTTTTAAGCAATGAGTAGGATGCAACCGATAAGAACGTTTAGCTTAAAATATTGAGAAACTATTATTTCTTCACATTATAAGTGTAGCAATGCACACAAGGCAGTTGGCTACGCGCAAAGGTTTGTTCCATAATGCGTTTAGCGGGAAAACACCTTTGTCAAAAGGGCACTGCACTTGCAAGCGGTTTCATGTGAAAGAGATGCTTTTTTTGCTTTTTGCCCTAGCACTACACAGCTGATTCAAATAATCAACTAATCATCAAGCTTTGAATTTTGAATTGGCTGTGTAGTGTTAGAGCAAGGTAAGACATGCCTCATAATATGTATTAAAACGTTCAGGTTTTGAAGTATATGTTTTCAAAATGCATACTGCCTTCAGCTCATTGCAAAGTGCTGTGTGACGCGCCGATGAAGCTTGCCTTCCGTTGCCGTTTGATGCCATGTTCAAAACAACTGGGAAGTCGGAAAACCTAACCAGCTCTGCTAGAGCAAGTAAAATGATCAGAGTGAGGTGTTCTCTCATTTATGTCTGGATGTAGCTAGCAAGCTAGCTAACTTTAGCCAGTTGGCTTGGGTGGTTGACTGCTGTTGTGAGGTCAGAACACTTGGATCAACCCTACTCCTCGGCCAGAGCGTCCAATATGCGCTCTAAACGCTCCTAGAGCGAAACGCTCTGAATTTACGAAGGACAATCTGACAACGCTCTGAATTTACGAATGCCCAGAGCGCACTGACATTTTTCTCCTTCCCATCTATCCCCCTCTTCCCCCTCTGTGTTCCTCTGGAGAGACAGCGAGGGCAGCCCCCCAATACCACCACCTCATCTCACTGAAGACTGATGAAGGCAAGACTGAGGAGTACAAGTACAGTACCATTGTCTAAGAGAGAGATAGGGGACATGAATGAGTAGGGTCACGAGAGGAATCACAGACATACACTAATACATGATCACATACAGTACAAACGTGTAACAGAGTGGCGGAGGCTCATTCCACAGCTAGCTTGAAATGTCGCGGATGAAGCCATCCAATTGGTACCTTTTTGGGTGGCTCAAACCGTTGGTAAATTGTCAATAGTGCAGTTAGCAAACGATTTTAGTTATTTTAGAACTACTCTTTTTACTGACTTGAGAGTCATGATGAATTTTTCTGAGTGACTTTTTATTTTAGTTCTTCATTTTACCTGCTAGTGCTGGCTGCAATGAGTCCTAAAGCAGGATAATACATGCTCCTCCGGCGGCTCCAGAGACGTGCTCCGACCACTAACTGCCTTCAGAAAATATTGACACCCTTTGACTTTTTCCACATTTTGTCTTACAAAGTGGGATTAAAATGGATTTAATTGTCATTTTTTACAATGGTCTACACAAAATACTCAGGCATGTAAATGTAACCTCTCTCCCTCTACAAAGTGGAAAATTCTAACATTTGTGGAAAAAAAAACATATATATAAAAAATAAAACGCTAATACATTATATCTTGATTACATAAGTATTCAAACCCATGCGTCAATACATGTTAGAATCACCTTTGGCTACGATTACAGCTGTGAGTCTTTCTGGGTAAGTCTCTAAGAGCTTTCCACACCTGGATTGTGCAATATTCTTCAAGATCTGTCAAATTCATTTTTGATCATTGCTAGACAACCATAGATTTTCAAACAGATTTAAATCAAAACTGTAACTCGACCACTCAGGAACATTCACTATCTTCTTGGTAAGCAAGTCCAATGTAGATTTGGCCTTGTATTTTATGTTACTGTCCTTCTGAAAGGTGTATTCATTTCCCAGTATCTGATAGAAAGCAGACTGAACCAGGTTTCCCTCTAGGATTTTGCCTGTGCTTAGCTCCATTCCGTTTATTTTTTATCCTGAAAAAGTCCCCAGTCCTTAATGATTACAAGCATATATGACATGATGCAGCCACCACTATGTTTGCAAATATGAAGAGTGGTACTCAGTAATGTGTTGTATTGGATTTGCCCCAAACAGAACACTTTGTAATCACTTTGTTAAACACTATTATTGCACAGTCCATGCAATTTATTATGTGACTTCTTAAGAAAATGTTTACTGACAGCATGCAGTATTGTGTATAGCTCTCTCTCTCTCAAGGGGTGTGAATACTTAAGATCATGGACATAGAGACACAAAATACATGTTTAGAACTGATAATTGATCGCATGGTGCAAGAATGAATGCAATTAATTGATAATTGAATGTTATGGACACAGCTTTATAGAACTAAAACATACACAGCCTCTGCACAACAAACTCAACAACTAATAATTTGGGGGGCTGCAGTTTACGAATGACATTGTCCTTATCACCATCATGGCAGTCAAGTAATGCATTCCGCCAAGAGTCGGTCATAATAATTTCAAATGTATCAAGAAGTAATCGTATTTGTATGCCTAGCAATTAACAAATGTACACTGTATTAAAGCACACGTTTACAAGTCTGAGTCAGAAATGACAGCTCCAATAAGCCCCATATGGTGAACGACATGTGAACAAGAGGCTGGTAGAATCGCCAGTAGGGGGTGTTGCTATCTCTGGGCATTACTGACTCAAATGAATGAAAAATGTCTAAATATTTGTTATTTTGACTGAACGTGTCGTAAAGAGCTGAACTTCCCATCACTAGTTGTCAAGGAGGACGGTCACGTGTGTTTGCGATCAGAGGATCACTGGTTTGAGCCCAGTGTGGGACAGGGACAGTGGAAGAAGATATACTGTTTTTGCATTAGCGTGTGGCTACTCTAACAATGAAAAGCTAGTCGGAAGGAGGCAAGATCAGTTGGGACCATTCTAGCCAATGAGAAGGCAGGTGTGTGTGTGTGTGTGTGTGTGTGTGTGTGTGTGTGTGTGTGTGTGTGTGTGTGTGTGTGTGTGTGTGTGTGTGAACAACAGGCACAACGGTTTCCACTAGTTACCGCATCCAACAAAGTCAAAATTGGCTTAATCAGGCCTCGGAGGGCTGGAGTACCACGATGAAGATGACCAGATCAAGATGGAATCTACAGACTCGAGGCAAGATCCAGCATGATCAGTTCTACCCCCAAGCCATAAGATTCCTGAACAGCTAATCAAATGGCTACCCAGACTATTTGCATTGCCCCCCTCCTCTTTTACGCTGCTGCTATTCTCTTATCTATGCATAGTCACTTTAACTTTACCTACATGTACATATTACCTCAATTACCTCGACTAACTGGTGCCCCCACTCATTGACTCTGTACCGGTACCACCTGTTTATAGCCTCGTAATTGTTATTTTACTGCTGCTCTTGAATTTATTTTTTACTTTTATTTATTATTTTTACTTATCTATTTTTTTACTTAACATGTATTTTTCTTAACTGCATTGTTGGTTAATGGCTTGTAAGTAAGCGTTTCACTGTAAGGTATACACACCTGTTGTATTCAGGGTGCGTGACAAATAAAATGTGATTTGATAAGCTAGAGGAGGGTAACTCCCCAGGAGAACTGAACCCCCACCCTTTCTCTTGTAACCTCTCTCCCTCTACTATAGCCATCTTTGGTGACTGGACTGAGAGGGACAGCTTGCAGCAACCACATTTAACAGTCATTCAATGTGTGATTCATTCACCATTACATCATTTAAAATTAAGTGAATAATCTTTGTTTTATATTCTTGTTTTTTTGTTTGTGAGGAGGTCCAGTAGGTTAATATGAATAGTACTGATGACTGTATTCCAATCATGTTGGTAAGGTTGAATTGTGAAATATTATTACATTTGTTTTGATATTGTAATACTTTCTGTAACTGGTCTCTTCACCCGCTGCATGCATTTAAATAGCTAAGTTGATTATGAATTGCACAATTGCCAGAAAGTGAGGATACCTCAGGCTATGATGCTGTCAGTCAACAGCCATCTTAGTCCAGAACATTGCCTGGACACTTATACAGTGCATTTGTTAAGTATTCAGACCACTTGACTTTTTCCACATTTTGTTACGTCATAGCCTTATTCTAGTGGTTAGAGCGTTGGGCCAGTAACCTAAAGGTTGCTAGATCGAATCCCCGACCTGACAAGGTAAAGATCTGTTCTGCCCCTGAACAAGGCAGTTAACCCATTGTTCCTAGGCCGTCATTGTAAATAAGAATTTGTTCTTAACTGACTTGCCTAGTTAAATAAGGTTAAATAAAAAATAATAATAATTCTACATTAAATCATTTTTCCCCTAATCAATCTACACACAATACCCAATAATGACAAAACCAAAAACGTATTTTTGACATTTTTGTTAATTTTTCCTTTGTCATTATGGGGTATTGTGTGTAGATTGATGAGGGGGGAAAAACAATTTAATACATTTTAGAATAAGGTTGCAATGTAACAAAATGGGGAAAAAGTCAAGGGGTCTTGACTTTCCGAATGCACTGACTTTGAGACTGCGAATAATATTGGAGATATGGCCAAAGACTAACTAATACTGACAGTTAAGATAAGAATAGATATAGCTATAATGTTGTACTTCTGTTTGATGAAACTGTCACAGAATTATGCTATTGTATGTACATATAGAGCATTGGTTTGAATAGCTAGCTACGGTCGAGAGGTTGGTTTGATGCGCTGATGAATGTTTGTAGCTGATCTGACCTCATGCCTGATAGATAGTTAATCTCACTTGAATTTAACGTTACATTTCAAGAACATGTCCCCCACACACCCATAGAAGGGGTGTTATGTGCTTCACTGTTTTCCGTAGATGTTGCTAATGTTAGTTTCAAGTGCTAGTGTGGCCAATAGTCTGCGATTTATATTTATTGAAAGTGGATTACGCTGGTAAAGTCAAACGTCACAACATGTTCTAAACCGCTCTGGTGACAAATATACTTGTTTCCTTGTCTCCATTCGTCCACATGGCCATTCAGCTGAACTACAGAGGGTTGTCAAGCATGTGGATTAGGCGGAAGGAAGAATTGCTACTGTGGAAACTTCAACTAAGATAAAGGCACTTGAGAAACAGGTGCGCGAAATGGCGGAGCACATTGACGACTTGGATAATCGAGGACGCAGATGCAATATCCGTGTTGTGAGACTCACGGAAAATTGTGAAGGGACACAGTCAGTAACATTTTTTGAGGAATGGATCCCTGGCTACCTACAAATGGACACTAAGGCTGGTCGTGTGAAGCTGGACAGAGCCCATTGCTCTCAAGCACCGATCCCCGGTCCCAACCAGCGCCCACGGCCAGTGGTTATAAAGTTCCACAACTTCACCTACAAGCAGTGCATCATGGATGCGGCCAGAAGCATCGGTTATGACGGTAGTCATGGTCCAAGGGTCTCATTCTTCAATGATTGTTCCACAGCGGTTGTACGAATACGTAAAGCGTTTGATGAGGTGAAGGCTCGACTCAAGATAATTAAGTTGGTCTACGCACTGCTGTACCCGGCCACATGGTCAACGGATCACCTAAAAAACTCTACACACTTGAAGAGGCTGCTGCGTTTATCAACTCTCTCTCGTGTAAATCGTGTAAATAACTTTTAAGTTGCACCTCCGCAGAATTGGACACCTTTTTTTATTATCTGATCATGAAGCATTGGTGTGAGTTCTCACATGCTCCTGTTCAGTAATATTTGAATCTTTATTATTTTTCTTGCTAAAGTAACTGCCACTATAGCTCAGACTGGGATATGTGTGAATCTATATTGGTACCCAGGCTTGGTTTAAGGTGGAAGAGCTTCAATCTTCTTCTATTGATTTTCATTTCCATATATATATACCCCCTTTTGGATCTTTACATGTTTAATTTTCGGGTTTAGTATGGTTCAGGTTCAGTGTTCATATCGTTTGTTTATGCTCATTGAGATTGAGGAGAGTTCAGCACATGGGAAAAGGTACCACTCCATCTTTACAGTAGGATTCAGTATGGATATTTGTTGGTCAAAGTGCAATGGCAGGTAACAGACTGCGTGCTTGCACATGGAACATTAGAGGAAGCCAAAACTCCTTAAAAGGAAGAAAATACTGTCTTTTTGGAAAAAAGAAAATATTGATATTGCTCTGTTGCAAGAAACTCATTTGGATGATAAGGAGCATCTGAAATTGCAACATGGGGGGTTTGGTCAAGTGTTTTTCTCATCATTTACATCCAGAAGTAAAGGTGTAGCAATTATTGTGAAAAAGAACCTACCACTTAAGGTGTTGAATTGTGTAAAAGATACATTTGTTTGTTTTGTTATAATTAATGGTACTTTACAAGGGCAGAACATTTCCATAATGAATATTTACTTCCCCCCCTGCCCACCCCCCTGATTTCCTCACTAAGGTATTTCTAGACTTTTCAGAATTAAACTCAGACACTGCAGTGGTTGGAGGAGATTTTAATTGTTTGTTGAACCCCCTTATTGACAGTTTTCCCAGAGGTATAGCTTCACTCTCTCCTCAAGATAGGTTACTTAAAGATATTTGTGATGATCTGGGGTATGCTGATGTTTGGAGAACCTTTCATCCCTCCAACAGAGTTCACTTTTCTTCTCTGCGCCTCATGGATGTCAGACTAGAATTTATTACTTTTTTATGCCCAGGACGTCTTTGCAGTCTGTTTTATCTGCTAGGATAGGAAGCATAGTCATATCTGATCATGCGGAATTGATCCTGGACATAAAACTCAACGGGGCATCCAATCTGTCAAGACATTGGAGGTTGAATACAACCGTTCTTAAAGACCATACATTTACATCATATTTTATTACAGAGTTTAAAGCATTTTTCTCTATTATCTCTCAATCAACAGATAACCACTCGCTCCTTTGGGAAACCTGTAAAGTGTACGCCAGGGGTCTGATTATGTCATACACAGCCACGAAGAGGTAGAAAAAGCGTGAAAAGCAAAAAATGTTTGAGGGGGAATTAGGAACTAAATAGAAGGACTACATTAAAACTCCCACTCTTGCCCTATTAAAGGAAATATCAGTCCTTAGATCAACGTTGGACTCACTCCTAACACAGGACGCTGAAAAGAAAATGAGATTTGTCAGGCAAAAGCTTTATGAACATGGGGATAAACCAGGAAAGTCCTTGGTGTACTTAGCTAAAAAGAGAGCTGACTCACAGTCAATTGCTGCTATTACTGATTCTGATGGTAATTTATATGAAAATAATTTGATAAATGACTCATTTAAGAATTTTTATGCAAATCTTTATGCATCAGAACTGACAAATGACGCACCCAATTTAATGGAGGACATATTTTCTAAGATTGAGTTCCCCGAAGAACAGAGGTCTCTCCTTAATGCCCCTAATACTGAGGAAGAGATAATGTTCGCAATTAAGAATCTGCAAAATGGTAGGGCCCCAGGATCAGATGGGTTTTGTAGTGAGTTCTATAAGGAGTTCCATGGCCTGATCCTTGAGCCATTGCTTGATATGTTTAACTTCTTAGGGAGCAGCTCCCGAGGTGACGGTTTTGGAGAGCCTGGCGTGCCCACTCAGGCCCATAAAATAGGATATGCACATAATTAGTACCATTGGATAGGAAACACTGACGTTTCTAAGAGTGTTAGAATATTGTCTGTGAGTATAACATAACGGATATGGCAGGCAAAAACCCGAGGGATTTCTGTACTGGAAAAAAGTGATTTTGATACATTGCCTCATTTTGAACCCCTCCCTTATGAAAATGCCCATATAAGGGAGTAAGATTTCAGTACCTATTGCTTCCACTGGATGTCAACAGTCTCTAGACAGTGTTTTGATTCTGTTTAGTTGCTCTAGGTGGTAATAGAAGAATTAGGAAGTGGTCACAGAGAAGTAAACAGAAGAGAATGCACGTTCACCGGCTTGCGCGGGCTGTGCTTTTTTCCTTTCTTATCGCCCAGTTTATAATCCGGTTAAAATATTATACTAAATATACATAAAATTGTTCCTAAGGATACATTATCAATGATGATTGTTCTTGGACAAGTTTATAGGTATAGGTTGAACGAGTTCTCTTCACGTTTCAATGGGCGAGTGGACGCTGTATTTTCTCATCATAACGCACCAACCAAACAGAGATTTATGGATATAATACATGACTTTTTCTAACAAAAGAACCATGGATTGTCTTCGTTGGACACTTGGGAAGCCCTCAGCAGAAGTTCTTCAAACGGTAATTGATTTGTTTTCGCTGTGAAATGTGTTTTGTGTGAACCGCATGGTTTATGAATTTATGGTAATGGAAAAATATTGGAGGTGCTACCCTCAAACAATCAAATGTAGTGCTTTCGCCGTAAAGCCTTTTTGAAATCTGACAACGTTGTGATATTGCCAAGAAGCAGAGCTTTTGATGACTATGCAACACTTGTATATTGATGAATGTTTAATAATCCAACTTTTGGATTTTGAATTTGGCGCCTTGCATTTCACCGGGTAGTGTCAGGAGTGGAGTAGCACCCCACCACTCCCTAAGTAGTTAACCACTCATTTTCAAATGACCACCTCCCTCAAACGCTGAGAGAAGCCAACATATCACTTATTCTCAAAAAGGGGAAATGCCTAGAGTCTTGTTCCTCATACAGACCCATTTCCCTTCTGAATGTGGATAGAAATTTGCTTTCTAAAATTCTAGCCACAAGATTAGAGGACTCACTGCCACTAATTGTGAACTAGACCAAACTGGCTTCATTAGGGGCCGTAAGTAATGTAACAATGTCAGGCGGCTTCTTAATGTAATTCAAGCCTACCAACGAAGTGCTATGGATGGCCTTGTGCTCTCCCTAGATGCTGAGAAAGCATTTGACCATGTGGAGTGGTCTTACCTATTCTTTGCTCTGACTAAATTTGGTCTAGGGGACAAATGTATAAAATGGGTGAAGGTGTTATATGATGATCCTCAGGCTGCTGTCCTTACTAATGGGCTAAGGTCAAATAGCTTCGCTATACATAGAGGTACCAGACAGGGCTGTCCTTTGTCCCCTCTCCTATTTGCATTTGCTATGGAACCACTGGCTGTGGCCATCAGAGTAACGCTTGCTATACAAGGGCTGCTCATTGGTGATGTTCACAATAAAATAAGCTTGTACGCTAATGATGTCCTGATGTTCATCCCTAGTCCCAAGACTTCAATTACATTTCTTGTTAATATAATTTAATTATTCAGCGAATTCTCAGGCTTAAAGGTTAACTTAACTAAATCAGAGGCTATCCCACTTGGTAACCTTCATTCTGTACCTAATACTCCTCCCCCCTTTTCTTTTTAAATCTCCCTCAGGTTTTACATATCTTGGTATATTTGTAACTTCTAAATTCCAGCAAATGTACAAAGCCAATTTTGTTCCCTTGTTTGATACAATAAGACACTGGAGCACTGGAACTCTCTTCCGATTTCATGGTTGGGTAGAATATCCCTCTTGAAAATGAACATTTTACCTAGACTACTTTACCCAATCCAAATGATCCCAGTATTACTCTCCAATACGGTAATAAAGGATGTAAATGGATGGCTAAGTTCCTTTTATATGGAGTAAACGCAAGCCAAGACTTAAGATGGCAATATTGCAGCTGCAAAGTTTTATGGGCGGCTTGGATCTGCCCAATATTAGGTTCTATCAATGGTGTGCCCACCTATGTTATATTTCTGACTATATCAAAAATGATGTCTCATCTATTTGGTTAGACATTGAGACTTCTTTTTCAAAATACCCCTCACAGGATCTTTTATTTTTCAGAAGTTTCAAATCTGTAAAAGATCACTGCAATAATCCCATCACACTTAGCACACTATAAGTATGGAGGTCAGTTCAACGTTTTTTGGGAAGGTCCAAACTAACCTTTGCTCTTACCCCAATTCTTAACAACCCAGATTTTGGTCCAGGATTGCTGGATGCTGGCTTTAACTTTTGGCTTAATAAGGGCATAGGCAGACTAAATTATTTATTTGCTGATAAGATTTTATTGTCATTTGAGCAGATGGTTAAGATGGCTACTCTTTCTACAAGTAAGACATAATATTGAAGAGCCCCAACTTAATTGGCAACCCTGATGTGTCTGCCATTGAAATAATGTTTTTTTCCCACAAAGGAAAATGTCTAAGTTTGTTTTACGATGCTTTAAGGTCCTTTTCTGCTGTTGACACACAGAGGGTGAAACAAGCGTGGGAGAAAGAATTGTTTGTTACTATTGACGAAGAGATGTGGGAGGACATTTGGAGATATGCAAAAACAATATCTATATGTAATTGTACTAGAGATATCCAGTTAAGAATAATACACAGATTGCATATATCCCCAAATCGCAAACATGCCTTTATCCCCTCTTCCTCTTCTCCTCAGTGTCTTAAATGTAAAACTGATACAGGCACCCTAACATATTGTTTATGGTCATGTTCCAAATACAAAGATACTGGTCTGGTGTTCTGCAAGAAATTGAAAAGATCCTAGGGGTCGATCTAGAATTGGACCCAGTTTCTTTACTGTTAGTTCTCCCTAGCAGACATGCTACTTCTGTTGGTAAGAGGAGGCTTTACAACATCCTTACTTTCGCAGTGACGAAAAACATCCTCGTACAGTGGATTAGTGATAAGATTCCTTCTATCAAAGATTGGCATAAGATACTATTTGAATGGGTGCCACTGGAATATCTGACATGCACATTGCATTCTAAAACAGATCAGTTCTACAAAGTATGGGAACCTTATCTAAATGATCTAGAACCTGGGGTATCAGATATTATGCTGCAAGGATTCTCTTAGAATGGTGGGGATCTACAGTGAGGGAAAAAAGTATTTGATCCCTGATGATTTTGTACGTTTGCCCACTGACAAAGAAATCATCAGTCTATAATTTTAATGGTAGGTTGATTTGAACAGTGAGAGACAGAATAACAACAAAAGAATCCAGGAAAAAAGTGAAATGTTATAAATTAAATTGCATTTTAATGAGGGAAATAAGTATTTGACCCCCTCTCAATCAGAAAGATTTCTGGCTCCCAGGTGTCTTTTATACAAGTAACGAGCTGAGATTAGGAGCACACTCTTAAAGGGAGTGCTCCTAATCTCAGTTTGTTACCTGTATAAAAGACACCTGTCCACAGAAGCAATCAATCAATCAGATTTCCAACTCTCCACCATGGCCAAGACCAAAGAGCTCTCCAAGGATGTCAGGGACAAGATTGTAGATCTACACAAGGCTGGAATTAACACACATCTCAGGAGGGATAAAATTATCACTTAAAAACTGCATTTTGTGTTTACTTGGGTTATTTTTGTGTAATGTTAAAATTTGTTTGTTGATCTGAATCATTTAAGTGTGACAAATGTGCAGAAAAATAAGAAATCAGAAAGGGAAATACTTTTTCACAGCACTGTATAAAATAGTTTGGTGTGAATCCAACCCTTGCAATTTAGGTACAGTATGAAAAGAGGCAGTCAATTATGCTACAGGAGATGAGCATTACAGGTAACATTGTATGAGGTAAATTTTATTTCATTCAT
Organism: Brachymystax lenok tsinlingensis; assembly: GCA_030435695.1. Classification (NCBI taxonomy): domain Eukaryota; kingdom Metazoa; phylum Chordata; class Actinopteri; order Salmoniformes; family Salmonidae; genus Brachymystax; species Brachymystax lenok. The sequence continues at coordinate 29,479,232 of CM059780.1, forward strand.
TTTAGCAATGTTACTTGCAAAAAATACTGCAGTTATTCCCTTAGATAGACAGTACGTTGTTGCTCTATGTTTCACTGACCCTGGATAAGCTAGCGACTGGTCTAACACAGCTAACCTTTCAGGTCAACAATATGCTGATTTTATTAAAATGTTGGTGGCTTTATAATCGTGAGGGACATTGAACTAGCTAGTAGTTTGTTAGTTATACCTAGGTAGCTTACAAGGTTATCTGACTTCTCAAAATGAACCTCATTGTGGCTAGCTACTGTACTTCTTGTCTTTACAGCCAAATATCACTTCAGAAATATATTGATATGGCCAACATTGTACACCATTTGTGACCCGTTTCAGAAAGCTAGGCATATGTCGCACGTCACTGCTTCACAGGAGAGGCATTTGAACGTAAACATTCTCTTTTTTAATAGAATATAGGTTTCATTTTCAGAAATACCTTCTGGAACATGTGAACTGTCATGTGCCTTAATAACAAACTTGTATGCCTGAAAATCTGTAAATATGAATACAAAATTTTAATTACGAGCCTAGTTGTTTAGCCATGGAAAAAGTCAGGAACCTTCCCGCTAGCCATGATTTGGCAGAGATAATGGATGGACTGGACATGCCGAGAGATGTGATCGGATTAGTCTGCCATGTAGCATGCTTCTGTCTATAACATGAGCTGCTCAGTACGCTGCTCAGTACGTGTAAATAATCCTTGCTACCGCAGCTTTTTTTTTTTAAGATATCATGGAGAACTGCAAAAGTGTTGCTACTGCTCTCAACAACATTGCTGCCCTGAATTTAGCAGGAGCTATCGAACAAAGATCAGTGGGAAAAGGTTGTGATGGACTACTTTCTGGAGGACAATCGTGCCATGCTGACTCTCTCGGACTCTGAAAATTCATTAGACAATGGGTAAATCCCTGATTTGAAGTAAAAACATTTTCATTGAACCAGACATTGTAGAGTCTTCTGACATTGTAGAGTCTTCTGATGACATTCATGGGGAAGAAAGGTTGATCAACAGTGTTGTTTTGAAACCTGTGGAATTTTCAAATTTAGTCAGGAAGACATTTTCATTGGAAGGTTAAGCGTACTGTTAGCTAGCTAGCTAATGTTAGCTGGCTGGCTTGCTAGCTAATGTTACGTGTATGATCTGTGTAGTAATATTATACTTATCTCAAAAAGCCATTTGCATTGCTAACATTGAACCTAGTTGGTTAGCTTTAGCTACCTGCAGATTCATACTATAGCATTTCCTGCATGGTGCTAGATATGAGCATCGGTTTGCATTGCTAGTACTGCAAATTGTATCTGTTTCATTTGTTGACATTGTAACGCTATTTGCTAGCTATCTAGCTTGCTAGCCAGACTCCCGGGTTCACGTCTCGTCCGAGCAGCCCAGCTATGGTGCAAGTTGGTTAGCTGGCTAGCTAACTCACGTACCTTGACAACACTAACCCTCAACTAGCCTTGTCGCTAGTTGAAAAAATAAACGGGAAGCCTGGGAAAGTTCTGTGGCAGAAATCCGCTAAAGAGGGTTCGGAGTGAGGGGTCTGTCTATCAGAAGATGGTTGCTGACTGCTAGACCACCTGTCAAGACCTGCAGTTGTCGCTGGGGGGGGCCTACTGAACCAGCAAGCAAAGACATCAGGATGCATTAAAGCCTTGATTTTGTTCAACAGGTAAGCAACATTTCGTCCTTTACATTGATTGAGGATCTCATTACTGATGAATGTGTTTGTTTTTTGGTCTCAGTATGACTTCCAGATAAAAAAAACATAAAATATATATATGTCAATGGGATGCAGGCACGTGTCTTTCACTGACCTATGTAAAGATAGACTGACAGGGATGTAACAATTAATTTTTATTTCTCTAATGTTATTTTGCTGTTGTTTGCAGGGGCACTATACTTCTGACCCTATGCAGCCAGGTCCCATCTAACTTTTAGTGTGGCTTGTTTGGTGTCTGCTGTGAAGGACTACCACAAAATGTCAACTACATGTCATCCAGCAGCGCAGCCATCAACTACATGCAGATTCACTTGTTCATGCGTGGTGCGGATGGACCAGTTCATCACTCGGGGCAAGTTCCTAGTCATCTGGACTATCTGCAGTGACTCTATGCACATTCACATGATTCTCTTAACACACACATACCTGCTAAGTTGCTGCTACAATTTTTTTTTAATCCTTTTGCTCGGCCACTTTACCCCTTACTGTATGCATATAACTAACTAATCTATCACCAGTATCACTGATATCATTATTGATACTGTTCTTGTAAATACCTTATTATTTTCTTCTTTCTTTACTGGTATTGACACTTTCACATTTTTGTATTGCTACTATACAAATATGCAAGTAACCATTTCACTGTACTGTTTACACCTTCTGTAGATACCTATCCACTTAGCTAGATGTGGCTGTGGGGTGGTTATAGCCTCTCTTTCACATGACCCATCAAGTTAGCCTGGTGTGTCTGGGGGTGAGTACGGCCATCTATTTTATTTCATGAACATGTCTACATGTCTAGACAATAGTGGCCCATCCACTTAGCTAGATGTGGCTGGGGGGTGGTTCTAGCACTCTTTCACATGACCCATCAATTTAGACAAGTGTGTCTGGGTAAGAATCATCTAATAATTATAAAATATTTACAAAATATTTTTATCTGGACACTTACTATTTTTGATATTTCTGCTATGCAAATATGCAAGTAACCATTTCACCACACTATTTACATCTTCTGTATCCTGTGCGTGTGACACATTTGCTATGATGTGTGTTTACCAAAGATGGTAATGTGAATAACAACATGACCTGTACCAAAGTCAGATTAGGATATAGGCCAAGGAGTAGATAACGTGTATTTTTACCTGGGGGTTTTCCTTATTGTAGGCTACTATTTTCACCACTTTTAGTCTTGAAATCTTTGGTTGTTTACTATACTACCTTACTCACTCTGTTTAGCACATGGCCCCACATGTGAATCCTTAAAGCGATGGGAGGGGGGGTTGAACGATGCTGAATGGGTTTAGACAAAGAACCGCTATCCTGTAGGTGTACCAAAACATTCAAGGGCCATTTTCTCAAAAGTGGGGTTACAAGTTTTTGAACATGGTTTAGATATGGCTGAGAACTAAAACATATTCAGCGTCAATGTTGTTGGGATATAATGTTAGCTAGCTAGCTAAAAACCTGTGTAACTAGCTAGCTACTGTAGCTAAGAGATGAGCGAGTGACTAGGTTTCAGTTTTGCGTCACAGCTCGAAACAGATAGATCTCAAATGAGGACATGCTGCATTTATCACTTTGATTGAGACTGTATGTTCTGTAATCCCAATACTGTCCATCTTTTTCTGTTTCTTATTAAACAAAAATGAAATATTAGCCCGTTAGTCCCCGTGTAATTATTTATTTTGTAATTATTGTTTGCTGTAAAAGACAGCAGGGAAAATATTGTTTTGAATTAAATCACCTTTCTCGAATATTCAAACAGAAGGAAGTGGTCATAATTTATCATTCTCTGTGATTCGAGTGTTACTGTTGAAACTTTGGAATTTCTTGGAGGTCATTTAAAAAAGTGCCAATGGGATAATGCTAATATTTCAAACAACCTTTTTGCAGGAAAACTGGCGAACTGATCACGGCACCATCTGGAGACCATTTAGGGAATGGAGTTCTCAGCTAAGGTCCCAAATGTTGTTCAGGAATATGGAGTATTGACAGAGAAAAGAGGAGGGGAAAAACTCACTTTAACATGCATTGGCCAATCAAAACCTAATCTAGACGCGTCTTTAATATTGTGATATGTATGCATTGTACTGTACTTTCTACTGTAGGCTACATCGTCATTGGGCTAGCATGGCTAATCATGTCCCCTTTCATTATGATTTGTACTTTGCAGAGGAGTTGGCGTATAAGGTCAGCACAACATTTGTTTATGGAAGTTTTTCCTGTAATTATTAAAGAAAAGATCAACACTGATCCTTTGGTCATATGTAAACTGATCAAAACATAATGCAGAGAGAGGCAGTAAATCAATCTACACCGGTCGCACTTGATGCAGTGTCCATCTACAAGATCGTTGCTCGCATGATCGCTGGGTTTCTCCCTCCCCACATGACTCCCTCCTCTCTATGCTCCTCTGCCATCTGCTGATCCTGTTCTCTGCTGTGTGTGTGAGTCTATGCACGAGAGGTACCGCGCATTTAGCGCATTCTCACCAGATTAGTGCCGTAGGAGCTACAGTGCGCAAGGATAAAAATGTTAACTAAATAAGCAGTGGTGACAAAACAATTCAGATCGTTTACTCCCACTCCTCTTTCTATTCTGGTTAGAGCCAGTTTGCGCTGTTCTGTGAAGGGATTAGTATACAGCGTTGTACCAGATCTTCAGTTTCTTGGCAATTTCTCGCATGGGATAGCCTACATTTCTTAGAACAAGAATAGACTGACAAGTTTCAGAAGAAAGTGCTTTGTTTCTGGCCATTTTGAGTCTGTAATCGAACCCACAAATGCTGATGCTCCAGATACTCAACTAGTCTAAAGGGCTATTATGAGCTATTAGCAGGACAATAGACTCTTGCCAAGAAGGAGGGTAGGGGTAGAATTGTATAACCAAATGTATTTCTTAGTTAGGTTGGCTGCATCACAACCGGCCGTGATTGGGAGTCCCATAGGGCGGCGCACAGGTTTGGCTGGTGTCGGCCATCATTGTAAATAAGATTTCTTTCATAACTAACTTGCCTAGTTAAATAAAGATCACATTGTACAGCGCCATATTTTCCTAACCGAAACCCTGAGGGTTTCGTTTTTCTTGGAACAGAAACACAATAATATTAATCAAATTAATTAAGCTACATTTCTTAAAATCAATCCCATACACTATCTTCTTACAAAAGAAGGTTTTATGAGGTGACGGTGGGCTTTTGGTTTCTCTCCCTCTAAAATCATAAATAAATAATTCTAAATAACACACTGGCTTTATCTACAAATTACTAAGAATGTCTCTGACCTCATGTCCAAGAAGGGCCTTCTTCTCGTTCACTTTCGGTTATTTGGAAACAAAATCATCAACAAAATATTGTTCTTTTTTAAACAAGCCATAAAAAGTTTAGTTTAATCAGTTTAATCCACCAGAAAAGGCAGAACAAATAATACAACAAATATTGTGGTTAAACTCAAATATACTAATTGATTTAAAAAAAAAATCTATTGGAACCTTTAACAAGTGGAACGGGGTAAAAGTATTATTATTATTAATCCTGTTTTTCACAAGCGTAGCAGGCTGTGATTTCTGCAACAACAACAAAATCTAGGATGGGCTATTAGCAGGACAATATATATTGGTCATGGCTCCTGAGTGGCGCAGTGGTCTAAGGCACTGCATCTCAGTGCAAGAGGCATCACTACAGTCCCTGGTTTGAATCCAGGCTGTATCACATCTGACCGTAATTGGGAGTCCCATAGGGCGCCGCACAATTGGCCCAGCGTCGTCCTTGTCCAAAAAATAGGCTTGTGGGCTTTTGGTTTCTCTCCATCTAAAAACATAAATAAATATTTTGGCCTTTATTCAGATTACAATCCATTAATTTAGGTTATTTGAAGACTAGATAATCTCCAAAATATTGTTATTTTTTAAACAAAGCAATTGTTATTATTATTAATTAATTTTGATTTATAAAAAAAAAGTTGATATTCTCACAGATCAGATTTGCCCTAATGAAAAATTACCCTTAGATATTAATTTAGAATCCTTCAATGCTCTAAATGTAATTATTGGCGGAGAGTCACGTCATTGAAAAAAATATTTGTATATTATTCTCATTAGTCTTATTGATTTAAAAAGGATATTGAACTTAGAAGCAATATGATTTGAAGTAACTATTTCAGCACTGTTTCGCGCTGCTCTGAGACAAGCATGGGGACTAGTCTTCATAAATCAATGAGATTTTTATTTTCTCTGAATCTCCGTTTGGTTATTGGTTAGACTACAATTAGGGAATGGAAATGTTATGCTCTTAGTTATGCTCTTAGTACTGTAGCCTACTCTCTACCGCCACGTTGTACAGCATCAGGGTTTCGTTTTTTCTTGGAATAGAAACACCATAAAATGTATCAAATTAATTAAACTACATTTCTTAGTCAATGTCATATACTATGTTCTTACAAAAAATATTTAAAATTATCTAGTACAGACTATCAAATGCTTCTCAAATATGCCCTCTGGTGGTCAAACTAACACTAACTAGCATTAATGGTAAAAATTGTTGACAATTAAATAATGTGCCATAGAATTCTGCAGCAGCCCACATGGTGTGCTGCAGTATGATGCAACTTTTACAGGAAGAACCACTGTAGGGCTGGTATCTACGAAGTCATTATAAATATTTTATTTTTCTTTACATACTCTCCAGATGTTTACGTGTTTCTTGGAGGGTGAGTGTAATTTCATGTTGTATAATTACGCAAAATCTGAATAGTTCCATGATTGATATTACTGTACATTCATTTTTATTGTTGTGAGTGCCCTTTTCAATGGTGCACACTTCCTTCTCCCCCTGTATTCCCCCTTATAAACATCCCCTATCCCTCATAAACATCCCCTGCCCCCCTTACCTCTTCCCGTCTACAGTACCGATGTGGAAGAGGTAGCTTACTGTACAATTTTCCCATGAAAATCAATCAATGTATGTTAAAACACTTGAGGTAATATGGTTACTGACAGTGTATTATAATGGTATCCCTTCATTATATTGTGATATGTATGCATTTCAGTCATTTATGAACGTTTTGTCTTGTAACGTGTGCCTAGCTACTTTATTTTCTACTGTACGCTACATTGTCATTGGGCTAGCATGGCTATTGATGTCCACTTTCGATGTGAATTCATACTTTGCAGAGGATTTGGCATATAAGAGCACCACAGCATTTGTTTATGGATGTTTTTCCTGTCGTTATCGAAGAAGAAAAGATCAACACCAATCTTTTTACTTTTGGTCATATGTAAGCCGATCCAAACACAATGCAGAGGCAATCACTGTATGCCACTGTATTGAAGCCAATGGATGCAGTTTATCATAGTGCATTTTGTATCAGAATGTAGGCTGGCCCTCATTGAAGTCTCGTAGATCGTTGCATTGCGCTCTTTTTGTCTATAAAGCCCACTTGCATAAACTTCTGCCATACCTTACCTCATTGTTAACCTATAGATGTACGGCCTACCGGACCTGGGCTAAGGGATGGCTAACTCTGGAGATCTACGGAGTTGGGGAATCTTGCTTTTAGTTTTTTTGCACCTACAATGATCTACAATACACTTAAACATTTGAATAATTGGTGCCTCTAGGGCAGGGCCCTCCAACTAACCTGATTCAACTTATCAACCAGCTAATTACGGGAATCATCATCATTTCACTTGATTAAAAGCCCTCAGTAGGCTACCCTTACCTGTCACGCCCTGACCTGTATGAGCCTGTTTATGTCTCATTTTGGTTTGGTCAGGGTGTGAGTTGGGGTGGGCATTCTATGTTCCTTTTTTGTATTTCTTTGTTTTTGGCCGGGTATGGCTATCGTTGTCTCTGATTGAGAACCATACTTAAGTAGCCCTTTTTCCCTCCTGTGTTTGTGGGAAGTTGACTTTGTTTTGTGTGTATGTGCTGTTGGTGCTACACCGTATCATTGTTTTTGTTTTGGTGAGTTAGACGAATAAACATGTTTTTCTCAACCCGGCACGCTGCACCTTGGTCCGTCATTGAAGATCGTGACATTACCCTACTGGTTCAACAGCAATATGTTGTCGGGTGTCTTTTATTTCCTGGCCTTGCAGCCAAGTAGCCTTTCCAAAAAATGTGTTTAAATTGTCCATTCGTGAGAGAGCCCTGAATTTAAAATATACTGCACATCCTAAAATATATACACATATGCCTACCTGCATACTTAATTTAGCTTGTTTAAGTATCCATTTCCAAATAGAGGTTATCAAAGATGCAGTATCAATGGTAGGCCTAGGCTATATCTTGTTTATTGAGAACGTGCCTCACACATAAAGTAACATTTACTGGAGCCTAGTATTTTTATTTATTTTAGGAGCAGTGCATGTAGGACATACTCATTGAAGCCAATTACAATGTTGACTGCCATCACTTCAAACATATTGAGTAAACACTGGATATTTTTTTTACTGTTGCTCTTACTTGTTACTGCAGCCTATACTATTACATAAACTGTAGTATCAATCCACAATGGACTAAGACGAGAATATTATGTGCCCCAGCCGAATTGGAGTAGATGACAACGCAAAGACCGTCAATAACCTACAGAACTTGAGACAACCACATGCAATATTAAGCCTTGGAACACTTTGATTGGCCAGTGAGTAACCAGCCCTCATCACATCTACAACTAATTTATTCATCAAAACCTAGCCTTTTTGTGCCACCACCAGCTATTGCACTCATAATATGAAGAACAAAAACAGTTCTGACACACCCCTGGACACATAGCGCTACCACCAGCACTAAGATTTACCATTGTTAAAAGAGGCCTCAGAGCAGGCGAATACACAGATTCTACCGGTGAAATTAAAGTGCGCTCGTTCTAGCTTGTGGTGGGGAGATTTTGGATGTTCATGACAAAATGTATTGTTATATAGTAATAACTATATACAGTGGCAGAGCTAAGTGAATTGCCCGCTAAAATATGTGTGTATGTACAGGCACAGAACAGCAATGTCTTCACTTATAACTTTGGTTGTCATGCCCAAAAAATGCAGAATGAATGCACCCAGTGAGAGACAGCAGGACAGGTGTACAGTTGCAGTCAAATATATTGGCACTCTTGCACCTTACAATGAGTGCAATGGAGCAGAATGTTCTGTTTTTTCTTTTCAAAATGTGTTGAATGGCTATTTTTACCCTGTATGCACCTACAACTCGCCACAGGCGAGATAAATTACGCAGTAAACGATAATCAGTTGCCTCCAACCAAATTACAGTATTTTGAATTAAATAATTTTGTCCAGGTCATTGTTTGACTTTGAAGTGGAACAATGACAATGTTTCCACTTTAGTGATAGACGTTAGCAACAGATGAAGGGGTGTGCTAATTCAAACAATTTAAGTTGTTATAGCAAGTGGCAAATAAATGCTAGTGTCACTCAAAACTGAGAAGGTGGTAATGAATAAAAGTATAGGGATAGGTTTTCACACAGACAACATTTCCTAACACACTTCTATGGAAGGACCACCTCTGCAAAATCATGATTAGTCTAAATAAACCGTGACGCTGTCCAGTGCATCATAAAAACAAATCTCAAAATACCAGACAGATTTAACATAGCAATTTAGTTTCCCAGACACAGATTAAGCCTAGTCCTGCATTTAATTGCTAAGCCTCTCTCATGGACAAACTATGTAAACATAAATGGTACTGTAGAATCTGTCAAGAGACTATGGGATACATTGAATATTGAGCAGCAGTTGTTCCGGTGCTTGGGCTTTATGTCAATAGTTATTTGGAAGTATCAGGATAGTGCGACGGTGTTGCTTAAACTGGGGACAGGGATACGCTGCAAGGCTATTTCTCCCACAGCAGACACTTTAAATATCAAACTTAGCCACCCTTGAAATATATAACATTGCCGTAGCCAGTTGGCAAGCATGCAAAAACGTCTCCTTTGCCAGTCATTTTTAAAGAGCAACTGTCCCTAAAAACCAACTTCTCATTTAGAAAACAGCGAATGTGGCATCAATATGAGTCAGAAACATTTATTTTACTGTCAAAATTGACTACAAAGTGTAAATAGGATAATTTGGGTTAAAAAGACCTCTAACACGTCTCCTCCTAGAACTTAATCGAACATCTGACCAAATTATGCAACATTTTTGTTCTGATTTAATCATGAGAGTCATGAGAGACTAGTGTGTTCACAACATCAATACAACTGAGATGAACATCACAGTCAGTACCTGCTTGGCAGCCACTTCATAACCATCTGGGTTCATGGTAGGCAGGATGTGGATGCGCGTGTCATGGATGAGGCGTGTGATCCTCTGGTTTCCGGCCCGGTATTCCTCACACAGGAACTGGGAGAGCTGGATCAGCAGCTCCCGACCCAGCACCTCGTTCCCGTGCATGTTCCCTACATACTTGAACTCGGGCTCCACTGAAAAACAAGAGTCAAGTTGGCTGGAGGTCAGGAGGGCAAATGGATGAAAAGGTCATAGATGCTCACATCTGCTTAAAGTGCTGTGTATGTAGAAAACTAAAACAAGCAACCCCTCACCCCCACACTACCCACTAACGCTCCCCGGCTACTCAGGCTGCCACTCCATTTCTGCAGTTTTGTTTTTGTCAGAACACTGTAGAGCAAGGGCAAATGTTATGCTAAGCACCCGTTGACCCTGTTAGATGTTTAGAGAGCTGGTGTGTGTGTTAAGCCACAATTTTTGTCATGTTCTAACACCATTCTTCAGTAGAATCCATCCCTTAGGCCTTTCACTTTGACACAGCACCATTTGATCAAGTGAGTTGTTGAACTGACAACACAATATCTCTTGTATGTAATATTGATTCAATAGAAACACAAACAGTACAGCATCAGGCAACAAAAGACAAAGAACAAGTGACATGATTGGGTTATTTAGCTAGTGCCACCTGTTTCATGTAGGTAAAATACAAACTTATTAGGTTAGCCACTTACAGGATAGATGTTTACTCCAAATAGGTATTGGATTACGTGATTACTTCATTCATGCTAATAGGGTGGACAATTCCCAGTACTCCTTATGGGAATTGAGCCCTAACTTTTCCGACAGATATGCTGCTCAAAAGTAGCTTTTTACCCCCCATTGTTATGCTGGACGATGTTGGAGACTGGAGAGAACTTGCAGCAAACACAATTGCAACTTTGATTTGTCTTCTAACATTGCAAGACAGTCAAGTGAGTTTTAATATTGTGAGATTTTAATATAATACTGCTAAATGGCTAAATTGTAATGTGAATGTAGTGCTATGTATGTATATTTATATCTGTTATGTATTTTTTATTTTGTTACATTTTTGGACCCCAGGAAGAGTAGCTGCTGCCTCGGCAGAAGCTTATTGGGGATCCTAATAAATACTAAATATTTAAGTCTCAAAATGTTAGGAATTTACAGTACAATATCAAGTATTTCTATAGCTGCACCATTGAAAGCATCTTGACTGGCTGCATTACTGCTTGGTATGGAAACAGCACTGCCCTTGATCGCATGCCGCTACAGAGGGCTGATGTACAGCCCAGTACATCACTGGGGCAGAGCTCCCTGCCATCCAGAACCTTTATATCAGGCAGTGTGAAAGGAAAGCCCGGAAAATCATTAAAGACTCCCACCCAAGCCATAGACTGTTCTCTCCGATTCCTCACGGCAAGCGGTACCAATGTATCAAGTCTAACACCCACAGGCTCCTGAACATTATTATTATTTTTGCACTGTCTCTATGCACAATCACAGGACTCTACACACTCATGCTCACTGACACTCCAGCACACACATAACATGCACTACAGCCCAGTACATCACTGGGGCCAAGCTTCCTGCCATCCTGGACTTATATACTAGGCAGTGTCAGAGGAAGGCCCAAAAGATTGTCAAAGACTCAAGTCACCCAAGTCATAGACTGTTCTCTCTGCTACCGCACGGCAAGCGGTACCGAAGTCTAGGCTCCTTAACAGCTTCTATCCCCAAGCCATAACACTGCTGAACAATTAATCAAATGGCCACCCGGACTATTTACGTTGACCCTGTTTTTACACTGCTGCTACTCGCTGTTTATTATCTATGCATAGTCACTCTACCCCTACCTACATGCACAAATTACCTCGACTAACCTGTACCCCCGCACATTGACTTGGTACCGGTACCCCCTGTATATAGCCTCATTATTGTTATTTTATTGTGTTACTTTTATTTTGTTTATTGAGTAAATATTTTCTTAACTCTATTTTAAAAAACTGCATTGTTGGTTAAACAAGTCAATGCCCCATAATTTAGCCCCATAATTTCTTCTCTGTCCACAGTTCCTGTTTTTCAGTTCTTTCGCCGTGTCATGGAACACTCACACAACCCTCAATTCTACTAAAGGAGCCCTTTCAGCAAAAAAAATGCAAGCTCAGCCCTGGTCAAAAGGGTTACCACAGGAACTCCCAGCTGTCAAGCTTTTGACACAGTGGCGGGTGGTGTTAAAAACAGGTATATCACTACATTTGTCAAACTGCATCCATTTTGGATAGTAATTGTTTATTTTTAACCTATTTTACTTAAATTCAGTGTATAGAAAATAAACAAACAGGCAAACATGCTCACAATAAATGCTTATTCAGTTGTGGTCCACAACAAGCCTACTAGCAAAACGAAGTACAGTGGACTCTTTCTCCTATACTAAGCACAAAATGTAGAAATCACTCCATCATTGCCTGTTTACTACATTTCTGTTTATATGACAAAACAAGCAATGTATAGTGTAGAGAATCATTGTACCATCTAAACCACTGAAAATCATATTTCCATTAGACCTATTCCATGGACTATCATTTTTCCAAAACACTAAATCACAGCACAAAAAAAACTGCTTCAAATTAGAGTCAAATAATGAGTTTACATTTCATCTCACCAGGAAAACCCACCACCCCCTACAGATAACAGCAATATATGCCATTTAAAAAATATTCTCACTCTTCTTTTACGATATACAAAGAAACTAAACTAACTAATAAATATACCTTGAGTTTGAAAAACATGAATTTAGAACAAGAGATTAGTACAATTATCTTGCAATATCATACCCACAAAACTAAGGACCTGATACTCAATTGTTTATGCATTTTCTGTAATTAAAGACTTGGTAAACAAATTATGTAGACTTGAAATCATGTTTAAAACATTTGTTACTCTCATAGATTAATTGTTCCTTGAGCACTACATGATATAAATCATTCTCGTGAAAATGGCATGGTATGCATTTGCTTCATTGATTACATTTTTATTGTTGGCCCACTCTTTGATATTCACTCCTTACAAAGTGTGATTTATTTTTTAACAGAAAAGGAATAATGGTACAGCCAATAACTAAAAGTGCTCTACATATTACATACTATCAAGAATAGCACAATCTTATCCTTTAGGCAAAAATTTGCAGGAATTGCAAAATACTTCATAAGAAGTGTTACAAATTCAATACAGTTACATATTTAACAATAACGGTAGGACCTCAGTGAAAATAACACATCAGGAATAGAGTTTTGGGAATATTAAAATCCTTAACTTTGAATATAAATTAACTTAAAACTTGCATCAAACCTTTGTGGAAAATACAGTGCAATAACATTCATTTTGTAACAATTAAGCCAGATACTAAACTCAGCAAAAAAAGAAACGTCCCTTTTTCAGGACCCTCTCTTTCAAAGATAATTTGTAAAAATCACAATAACTTCACAGATCTTCATTGTAAAGGGTTTAAACACTGTTTCTCATGCTTGTTCAATGAACCATAAACAATTAATGAACATGCACCTCTGGAACGGTCGCTAAGACACTAACAGCTTACAGACGGTAGGCAATTAAGGTCACAGTTATGAAAACTTAGGACACTAAAGAGGCCTTTCTACTGACTCTGAAAAACACCAAAGGAAAGATGCCCAGGGTCCCTGCTCATCTGCGTGAACGTGCCTTACGCATGCTGCAAGGAGGCATGAGGACGGCAGATGTGTCCAGGGCAATAAATTGCAATGTCCGTGCTGTGAGACGCCTAAGACCACGCTACAGGGAGACAGGACGGACAGCTGATCGTCCTCGCAGTGGCAGACTACGTGTAACAACACCTGCACAGGATCGGTACATTCGAACATCACACATGCGGGACAGGTACAGGATGGCAACAAAAACTGCCCGAGTTACACCAGGAACGCATAATCCCTCCATCAGTGCTCAGACTGTCCGCAATAGGCTGAGAGAGCATGGACTAAGGGCTTGTAGGCCTGTTGCAGGTCCTCACCAGACATCACCAGCAACAACGCAAAAGTGCTCTTCACTGACGAGTCGCGGTTTTGTCTCACAAGGGGTGATGGTCGGATTCGCGTTTATCGTCAAAGGAATGAGCGTTACACCAAGGCCTGTACTCTGGAGCGGGATTGATTTGGAGGTGGAGTTTTCTTTTTTTAACCTTTTATTTTACTAGGCAAGTCAGTTAAACACAAATTCTTATTTACAATGACAACCTAGGAACAGTGGGTTAACTGCCTATTCAGGGGCAGAACGACAGATTGGATTGGAGGGTGAAGGCTAGGGCCATTCCCCACAGAAAGTCTGGTGCAGTCCTTGAGGAGGAGATGCACTGCAGTACTTAATGCAGCTGGTGGCCACAACAAATACTGACTGGTACTTTAGATTTTGACCCGGCCCCCCTCTTTTTTCATGTCTGTGGAACTTGTTCAGTTTATGTCTCAGTTGTTGAATCTTGTTATGTTCATACAAATATTTACATATGTTAAGTTTGCTGAAAATAAATGACAGTTGACAGTGAGAGGACGTTTCATTTTTTGTTGAGTTTATATGCAGATCCAAAGATCGCCATTTTTCTTGGACCCAACGACCAGGTTTGAGACCCATGGCGAGGCATTAATGGTCTCGATGAGGTCACCCTCCAGGAGGTTGTCAAGTCCCTTGTCAATGGGCTCCCGAAGGGTCAGCGGAACCCTCCGCAATGCCTGGATAACTGGCTTGACCTCTTTGTTGACTGTAAGCCGATGGACGAAACCTCTAAGGTAACGTAGCCCCTCAAACAGTTGTGAGTACTCCATAGGCACTGTTGTAGGCAAGTGCTGTATATGTGCACCAGTTGAATCTGACAGCTTGAACCCTAGGGCATGAAATAAGTCAATTTCGAGGATGTTAGCGCCATGTAGAACTGGGTGGCTGGTGTGGTTTTGTTGTTGTAACAGACTGGCAGTGAGACAGTCCCAATGATTGGGATCAGTGTGTGGTTGTAACTGTGGAGGGATACTGCTGGAATGAATGGCTTTGTTCAAAAGTTACACTTTTGCTCCAGTGTCAATCACCAGTGAGGTTTTAACACCCTCAATGTAGCAGTCACATTGCTTGAACACAACTGAGCCATCATTTACAGAGTTAATGGAGACTGGTGAACTTCGACCTGCATCTACTCGATGCTGTCCTGTCGCTGCTGAACAACAGCAACGGGCAAAATTATTGTATTTGTAGCAGTTCTTGCAGTGTTGCCTCTTTGCTGGACATGTAGATGGTTTTGTAGCATGCCCACTGGAGCCACAATTTGAACACCCCCAGGGTTTCCCTGAGATACGCTTAGTAGTTTATGTAAGTCAGCGTCAGCAACTTCCATTTGTTTTCCAATATTAAGTGCTTTCTTCAGTGTTAGATTTATTGATGTGGCTGTAAATGCTTAATCATCATACTCCATCTGCCAGTGTACTTCAATAAGACAAAGTGCAAATGTTTACTCTTATGTCAAGCAGTCACATAGAAAAGGTGATCTTGTACAATGTTGCATGGGGAGAAAATGGCATAATCACATTGTGCTCCACCAATATCTTTTGACAGTAGGCTACTGCTTAACAATACATTCTAACCCTATATCTCATTATGTACAGTATGTAATACTTTTTATAAACTGTATGTAAAACAGTATTTATTATATATAATTCCATCTATTCAGCAATTCAAGAATAACTGTTCTAAAAATTGTGTAATGTATCTTTTACCATTGGCTAAAAATGTGGGGTGTATCATTATCTCATGTATTTGTGACTAAACCAAATGTTCTCATGTTATTTAATGAAAAACAATTTTACATGAATGACTCGGGGGAATATGTGTTCAACTCCAATGAATGCACAATAAAACGTTCTGAACATACAGTAAGATAGGGAGCATTACAATTGTTATCAGTTTAGAGTTTTGTACTTTGTTTGCGTTTTCACAGGAAGACCAATTTCAGATCGTTTGACAATTATTTGAAATATCTGATACCTATCTGATACAATTCCCTCCTCAGCCTGGACGTTTACACCGTCACCCAATTCTGATATTTTGCCCAATTATTGGTCAAATTATATTTTCGTTCTGAAGTGTTTTTTTTACCACTACAACTACCCCAACGTTTAAAGGAACAGTGTCAGGAAATGAGCATTGCATATGTGTGTTGCTTTAGAGGGTACATCAGTGTGAATGCTCAAATCTGATCTGGGTCACATAGCAAACTGAATGTCAGCAAAAAAGATTGAATAAACACAGGCTTAGTGTTTTGAAAATATACCACTTGCATCTGAAAAATGCACTAAACTGATTGAAAAAAACTTTAAATCAATCCAGGCCAGGACTTTTTAAGAAAGTTAGAAACTTGCTTATGGCATCTCAAAAGCATTTCTAAGAATAGATGACATAACACGTCAAAAAGTAAACATTGTGACGCGCATCCATGCGTATCCATTTTTTTGAATATGACAATTTTATTGATGAATTGTATATACAGTGTGTGTATATACAGTTGAAGTCGGAAGTTTACATACACTTAGGTTGGAGTCAGTAAAACTAGTTTTTCAACCACTCCACAAATTCCATGTTAACCCTTTCATGCTTGAGTTCCAAATATCTCTAACGGTCGCCCCAGCGTGAGTTTTTTATGCATGTGATGATGTTAGAATGTTCTCTCCATTCCAGAATGTGATTGTTATTCAACAGTACATTTAATCCGCGCTGCCCTCAAACTAAGGAATTTAGCCTGTTTTTATTTATAGGCTGTTTCAACTTTAAATGATTTTATAACAAGTTTTTATTTTCTAAGAACAGTTTGAATTGAGGTGTGTTCCGCCTCCTCATTCATTAACATTAACATGTGGATTGCTTTTCAAGGTACACAGACAGATCATTCAAAACAAACTGGGGCCATTGTCTGTCGTAAAGGTTTTGGGCAACCCCCACTGACAGAACAGCTTATTCAGTGTTTGGATGATCATCTGTGAGGTGGTAGGGGACAACGGCACGGTATCTGCCCATTTAAAATGCAAGTCAAGAATGACCAGTACGCTGGGGCCCAATTCAACTCTCCACAGATATCCACCTCCAGGCGGAGGAAACCGCTTAGGGATTTCACCATGAGGCCAAAGGTGACTTTAAAACAGTTAGAGAGTTTATTGGCTGTGATAGGAGAAAATTTAAGATGGATTAACAACATTGTAGTTACTCGACAATACTAACCTAAATGGGAGAGGGAAAAATAGGAAACCTGTACAAAATAACAATATTCCAAAACATGCATCCTGTTTGCAATAAGGCACTAACGTAAAACTGAAAGAAATGTGGCAAGGAATACAAAGTGTTATCTTTGGGACAAATCCAACACAACACATCACTGAGTTCCACTCTTCATATTTTCAAGCATGGCGGTGGCTGCATCATGTTATGGGTATGCTTGTCAACTAGGGAATTTTTTGGGATAAAAATAAATGGAATATAACTACACACAGGAAAAATCTTAGAGGAAAACCTGGTTTAGTCTGCTTTCCAGCAGACACTGGGAGACAAATTCACCTTTCAGCAGGACAATAACCTATAACACAAGGCCAAATATACACTGGAGTTGCTTACCAAGACAACATTAAATGTTCCTGAGTGGCCTAGTTACAGTTTTGACTTAAATTGTTTTGAAAATCTATGGCTGTCTAGCAATTATCAACAACCAACTTGACAGAGCGTGAAGAATTTTAAAAACAATTATGTGCAAATATTATACAATCCAAGAGTGCAAAGCTCTTAAAGACTTGCCCAGAAAGGTGATTCTAACATGGGTTGACACAGGAGTGTGAATACTTATGTAAATGAGATATTTATGTATTTCATTTTCAGAAAGAAATTTAAGAAATCTAAAAGCATTTTTCACTTTGTCATTATGGGGTATTTTGTGTCGATGGGTGAGAAAAAAAATAATCCATTTTGAATTCAGGCTGTAACAAAACACAATGTGGAATAAGTCGAGGAGTATGAATACTTTCTGAAAGCACCGCACTTAAATGACCCACTGGGCACACCACGTCATTTCAACGTGGATAATTAGGTCATATTTGGTCCAAAAAGACAGAAAAAGGCATATTGAATTTCCAATGTGTTATCACTGTGTTGTTTTCAACCACTTAAAAGCACATCAAAGTTAAAATGGGAATACAATGTCAGATATTTCATTTGTTTTTACAACAGATTAATGTGTTATCACTGTGCTTCATCTATTAGCAGAATTAAATGACACCCTGATCTGTTTCACTTGTCTTTGTGATTGTCTTTAAATGCACTTAAATAACGTTTTATTTTATTTAGTCCTATTCTTCACCTTTGATTAAAAAAAAGGTCCCAAAAGGTTTCCTAAAGGGTTCCAAAAGACTTTGCGGAGGGATAGGGTTCTTCCAAGAACTGTTTTCATTTGAATAACCCTTTTTGGAAGACAAGATGTTCTATAAGGTTCTATCTGACATTTTGGTTCAAAAAATTGTTATTCACATAGCTGCTCTTTAGGTGGTGAGATACAGTACATGGCCTAAAGTATGTGGACACCGTGTCGTCAAACTTCTCATTCTAAAATCATAGGCATTAGAATGGAGTTTGGCTTGTGTGTGGCTGCTTGGCAATGAAAACCGATTTCATTAACCTACTGACGAACAGTTCTTGTGCTGACGTTGCTTCCAGAGGCAGTTTGGAACTCGTTAGTGAGTGTTGCAACCGAGGACAGACGATTTTATGGCACTTCAGCACTCGGCGGTCCTGTTCTGTGAGCTTGTGTGGCCTACCGCGGCTGAGCCGTTGTTGCTTCTAGACGTTTCCACTTCACAATAACAGCACTTGACCGGGACAGCTGTAGGAGGGCAGAAATGTGCCACTGTTTGTCTATGGAGGTTGCATGCCATTGTGCCCAATTTTATACACCTGTCAGCAACGGGTGTGGCTGAAATAGCAGAATCCACTAATTTGAAGGGGTGTCCACATAAAAAAAAGTACATTTACGATTAACATTTTTAAAATCATAAAGTTAAATCTGCACAAACACCTTTTAACTTGGTGCTACAAGGTTCCATCTGCATTCAAGTCAAACAATGATGGATTGACAATCAAGTCATTTATTCATATCATAGGTTCTGGTCCTCTTTTTAAATAACCTTTAAAAAAATCACTTATTTTTAAGAAGAATTGCAAAACATAAGCTCTTTATGGTAAAAACAAATAAATAAAGGTGCCTTAGAGCATGTTTAAGGCACTTAGGAGAGGCATTGGTGTTTTTGTCTTGGTTTTTATCGATTTACGAAAACCTCTGTGGAAGGGTTTTTTCACTGAAATTACAAACTTAACACATTTTATTGATGACAAGCAAGTACTGTAGTTTACTGACTTTGGGTGTCAGAGACCAGAAAATATATCAGTTTACTCATCCAGAGCTAAGCTTTTAAACTTCAATCAATAGGATATAGTGTATTTGTCATTTCAGGGAACTATCGCTTCAACAAATGTAAGGTGCACATTAATTAATATATTTAATGATATGATTAGAAAGTAGGAAGGGTATTCTCTATATTTGTGACTCGTTTCAGGAAACTAGGCATATGTTGTGCGTCACTACTTCACAGCAGCGCCATTTTGAACGTTAAAAGAAATTTATCAAAATGCGTATTTTCTTCTGGAACATATGAACTTTCATGTGCCTTAATAACAAACGTGTATGCCATCTGTAACTATGAATAACCTTGTTAAATTACGAGCCTAGTTGGTTTAGGCGCGGAAAAAGCCAGTAACCTTTCCGCTAGCCATGTTTGGCTGAGATAATGAGTGTCCTGGACATGCCAAGAGATGAATTCGGATTGGTCTGCCATGTAACACGCTTCTGTCTACAACATGAGCTGGTCAGTATGTGTAGGTAATCCTTTCTAACGCGGCTTTTATGAAAGATATCACGTAGTAGACCTGCATAAGTGTTGCTCTCCACTTCCTGGAGGACCTAGTTTTGAAATCAGTGGAATCAGAGTATGATAGCTAAGGAGATGGAAAAGAATCGGGCATTTGATTGCAAATATGCGGACGGAGTTGAAAAGAGAACTCAGAAGGTTGTTGTATAAAACACCTGTCTCCAGATTACATCTTCAAACTACATCTTCAAATCTGACACAGAACGGGAGAAGTGTCCATCCATGTATATGGGTAAGATAGTCTAGCTAGCTACATTTAAAAAAATTACACATTTATCATTTTGTCAGAAAGTTGTTTCAATTTCAAGTTAATATGTACTGTTAGCTAGCTAGCTAACGTTACATGTATGATCTGTGTAGTAATATTATTCGTATCTCAGAGCCATTTGCATTGTTAGTTATAGCCTAATGTTAGCTAACTAACATTGAACCTGGTTGGTTAGATACCTGCAGATTTATGCAGTGTAGTAACGTTATGAGTTGGAATTATGGTTCCTTGTTTAGCTAGATAGCTACATGTCTTAACAAAAGACTCCACTATGCAAGTAACTATTTCAATAGAATGTTTATCATGTCACTGCGACAATTGGCTTTCTAGGCAGAGTTGCAAAGAAAAAGCCATGTCTCTGCCTAGAAGGCCTGCATCCCGGAGTTGCCTCTTCAATGTTGACATTGAGATTGGTGTTTTGCGGGTACTATTTAATGAAGCTGCCAGCTGAGGTATTGTGAGGCTTCTGTTTCTCAAACTAGACACTCTAATGTACTTGTCCTTTTGCTCAGTTGTGCACTGAGGCCTCCCACTCCTCTTTCTATTCTGGTTAGAGCCAGTTTGCGCTGTTCTGTGAAGGGAGTAGTACACAGCGTTGTACAAGATCTTCAGTTTATTGGCAATTTCTCGCATGGAATAGCCTTCATTTCTCAGAACAAGAATAGACTGACGAGTTTCAGAAGAAAGGTCTTTGTTTCTGGCCATTTTGAGCCTGTAATCGAACCCACAAATGCTGATGCTCCAGATATTCAACTAGTCTAAAAAAAAGGCCAGTTTTAATGAGCACAACAGTTTTCAGCTGTGCTAACATAATTGGAAAAGGGTTTTTTTAATGATCAATTAGCATTTTAAATGATAAACTTGGATTAGCTAACACAACGTGCCATTGGAACACAGGAGTGATGGTTGCTGATAATGGGCCTCTGTCTATATAGATATTCAATTAAAAATCTGTAGTTTTCAGCTACAATAGTCATTTACAACATTAACAATGTCTACACTTCATTTCTGATCAACTTGATGTTATTTTAATGGACAGAAAATATGCTTTTCTTTTAAAAACAAGGATATTTATAAGTGACCCCAAACCTTTAAATGGTAGTTTAATGTGACATTATTTTTAACTGTACCTATATGGGAATATTTGTACACAGCAAATTGGCCAATGTTACCTAGTGCTGATCTTTCTATGTTACATTTCTAGAGTTGGTTCAGGAGTTAAATTAACTCTGTACATTAACGCTCAGTGGTGTAACCCAAATGTTGGTGTTAATAACCAGAGTTATGTGTGATTGATAGAGAAATAAACATTCTATTCATTCTATTCTCTGGCAACAGCTCAGTTGGACATTTCTGCATTCAGCATGCCAATTGCATGCTCCCTAAAACTTGAGACATCTGTGGCATTGTGTTTTGTGACATAAACTGCACATTTTAGAGTGGTCTTTTATTGTCCCCAGCATAATGTGCACCTGTCAAATCAAATCGAATCAATTTGTTTTGGTCAATTACACATATTTAGCAGATGTTATTGCTGGTGTGGCGAAACGCTTGTGTTCCTAGCTCCTCAATAATACACACAAATCTAAAAGTAAAAGAATGGAATTAAGAAATATATAAATATTAGGACGAGCAATGTCGGAGTGGCATTGACTAAAATACAGTAGAATAGAATATAGTATATACATATGAAATTATTAAAGCAGTATGTAAACGTTATTAAAGTGACTAGTGTTCCATTATTATGTCTATGTATATGGGGAAGCAGCCTCTAAGGTGCAGGGTTGAGTAACAGGGTGGAAGCCGACATCTAAAACGAATCAATTTAAGAATTTAAGATTTAAGAATGCATATACATTTGGACGAGCAATGTCGGAGAGGCATAGACTAAAATACAGTAGAATAGAATAGAATATAGTATATACATATGAGATGAGTAATGCAACATATGGGGTGGCAGGGTAGCCTAGTGGTTAGAGCATTGGACTAGTTAACCGAAAGGTTGCAAGTTCAAATCCCTGAGCTGACAAGGTACCAATCTGTTGTTCTGTCCCTGAACAAGGTAGTTAACCCACTGTTCCTAGGCCATCATTGAAAATAAGAATTTGTTCTTAACTGACTTGCCTAGTTAAATAAATAAAATGACTAGTGTTCCATTATTAAAGTGTCCAGTGATTTCAAGTCTATGTATATAGGGCAGCAGCCTCTAAGATGGCTATTTAACAGTCTGATGGCCTTGAGATAGTGGCTCGGATGGTGATTGTCCTTGATGATCTTTTTGGCCTTCCTGTGACATCGGGTGCTGTAGGTGTCATGGAGGGCAGGTAGTGGTGCAGTTGCCATACCAGGCTGTGATACAGCCTGACAGGATGCTCTCGATTGTGCATATGTAAAAGTTTGCCAGGGTTTTGGGTGACAAGCCAAATTTCTTCAGCCTCCTGAGGTTGAAGAAGCGCTATTGCGCCCTCTTCACCAACCTGTCTGTGTGGGTGGACCATTTCAGTTTGTCTGTGATGTGTACGCCAAGGAACTTAAAACTTTCCACCTTCTCCACTGCTGTCCATTCGATGTGGATAGGGGGGTGCTCCCTCTGCTGTTTCCTGAAGTCCACGATCATCTTTTGTTTTGTTGACGTTGAGTGAGATGTTGTTTTCCTGACACCACACTCCGAGTGCCCTCATCTCCTCCCTGTAGGCTGTCTCGTCGTTGTATGTAATCAAGCCCACTACTGTTGTGTCGTCTGCAAACTTGATGATAGAGTTGGAGGCGTGCATGGCCACGCAGTCGTGGGTGAACAGGGAGTGCAGGAGGGGGCTGAGCACGCACCCTTGTGGGGCCCCAGTGTTGAGGGTCAGTGAAGTGGAGATGTTGTTTCCTACCTTCCCCACCTGGGGGCGGCCCGTCAGAAAGTCCAGGACCCAATTGCACAGGGCAGGGTTGAGACCCAGGGCCTCCAGCTTGATGATGAGCTTGGAGGGTACTATGGTGGGGAATGCTGAGCTGTAGTCAATGAACATAATTCTTACATAGGTATTCCTTTTGTCCAGATGGCATAGGGCAGTGTGCAGTGTAATGGCGATTTTGTCATCTGTGGACCTGTTGGGGCGATATGCAAACTGAAAGTGGGCTAGGGTGGCCGGTAAGGTGGAGGTGATATAATCCTTGACTAGTCCCTCAAAGCACTTCATGATGACAGAAGTGAGTGCTACGGGGCGGTAGTCATCTTTGCCTTTTTGCGTACAGGAACAATGGTAGCCATCTATAAGCATGTGGGGACAACAGACTGGGATAGGGAGCATTGGAATAATCCCATAAACACACCAGCCAGCTGGTCTGCGCATGCATTGTGGACGCGGCTAGGGATGCCATCTGGGCCAGCAACCTTGCGAGGGTTAACACGTTTAAATGTTTTACGCTCGTCAGCCACAGAGAAGGAGGGGGGTGAAGTCCTTCTTAGCGGGCCGCGACGGTGGCACTGTATATCCTTAAAGCGGGAAATAAGTTGTTTCGTTTGTCTGGAAGCGTGACGTCGGTGTCCGTGACATGGCTTGATTTATTTTTGTAGTCCATGATTTCCTGTAGACCCTGCCACATACGTCGCATGTCTGAGCCATTGAATTGCGACTTCACCTTGTCCATGTACAAGCATTTGCTTGTTTGATTGCCTTGCGGAGGGAATAGCTACACTGTTTATATTCAGACATATTCCCAGACCTCTTTCCATGGTTAAATGCGGTGGATCGCGTTTTCAGTTTCGCGCGAATGCCGCCATCCATCCACGGTTTCTGGTTAGGGTAGGTTTTAATAGTCACAGCGGGTACCACATCTCCAATGCACATCTTTATAAACGTACTCACCGAGTCAGCGTATAGGTAGATGTTGTTCTCTGAGGCTGACCGTAAACATATTCCAGTCCGCGCGTGATCAAAACAATCTTGAAGCGTGGCTTCCGATTGGTCGGACCAGCGTTGAATGGTTCTCATCACTGGTACATCCTGTTTGAGTTTCTGCCTATAAGACGGAAGGAGCAAGATGGCTTCGTGGTTGGATTTGCTGAAGGGAGGGCGGGGGAGGGTGGGGTATGCATTGCGGAACTTAGAGTAGCAGTGGCAGAGGTTATTGCGCATGCTCGTAGCTCAGTCAATGTGCTGGAGGAATTTAGGAAGACCTTTCTCAAATTTGCTTTGTTAAAATCCCCAGCTACAATAAATGCAGCCTCAGGATGTATGAAGTTCCTTAATGGCCCTTCTTGATGTCTGCTTGAGGGGGAATGTACACAGCTGTGACTATAACTGACTAGAATTCTCTTGGTAGGTAAAATGCCCGGCACTTGATTCTAAGGAATTCTAGATTAGGCGAGCAGAAGGACTTGAGTTCCTGTATGTTGTTATGATTACACCTTGAGTCAATCGGTTTCTCATCCACTGGATGGTTGAGCTAATGTAGGCTAATGCGATTAGCATGAGGTTGTAAGTAACAAGAACATTTCCCAGGACATAGACATATCTGATATAAAGCTTAAATTCTTGTTAATCTAACTGCACTGTCCAATTTACAGTAGCTATTACAGTGAAAGAATACCATGCTATTGTTTGAGGAGAGTGCACAATTTTGAGCATGAAAAGTTAGGCACATTTGGCCAGTCTTGATAAAACATTTTGAACAGAAATGCAATGGTTCATTGGATCAGTCTAAAACTGTGCACATACAATGTTGCCATCTAGTGTCCAAAATCTAAATTGCAACTGGGCTGGAATAATACATTATGGCCTTTCTCTTGCATTTCAAAGATGATGGTACAAAAAAACACAAAAGAACAGTTGGTTTTTTCTTTGTATTATCTTTTACCATATCTATTGTGTTATATTCTCCCACAATCCTTTCACATTTCCACAACCTTCAAAGTGTTTCCTTTAAAATGATACAAAGAATATGCATATCCTTGCTTCAGGGCCTGAGCAACAGGCAGCTAGGTTTGGGTATGTCATTTTAGGGGCGGATCCTTAAGAGAGGTGTTTATCTTTTTCGGCGCAACAAATGGAGAAGCCCGGTGGCTGAACCGATTCCGACAACATATCCCGAGAGAGCCACGTTTCCGTGAAACAGAGAATGTTACAATCTCTGATGTCTCTCTGGAAGGCAACCCTTGCTCACATTTCAGCTACCTTGTTTTCAAGAGACTGGACATTGGTTGGTAGTATATTCGAGAGCGGTGTGCGATGTGCACGTCTATGGAGCCTGCCAGGTGGCCGCTTCGTCTGCCCCTTCTGTGGCGTCGTTGTTTTGGATCGCCTACTGGAATTAGCTGCATTGTCCTGGGTGGTGGTCCAAACAGAGGATCCGCCTCAAGAAAATTGTATTCCTGGTCAAAATGTTGGTAAGTTGATGTTGCTCTTATATCCAATAGTTCTTCCCGGCTGTATGTAATAAGACTTAAGATTTACTGTGGTAACAATGTAAGAAATAATACATTAAAAAAAGAAAATACTGCAAAGTTTCCTAAGGACTAGAAGCGAGACGGCCCTCTCTGTTGGCGCCATCTTGTACATGGCACCGGTGGTCAGTAGTTTTTGTCAGTGTTCAGTCGTTTTTGTAAGCTGGTGTGTAGTTCAGTAGTTGTGGTTAGTACTTGTGTGGTTGTGGTCAGTAGTTGTGTTCAGTAGTTTTGTTGTTGTGGTCAGTAGCCCTGGCCAGTAGTTGTATGGTGAGTAGTTGTGGTCAGTAGTTGTGTAGTTGTGTGGTTCTGTTGCAGGTTCTTTGGGCCCTACTGTATGGACTTGATCAGTAGTTGTGGTAAGTAGTTGTGTGGTCAGTAGTTGTGTTCAGTAGTTGTGGTCAGGAGTTCTGGTCAGTAGTTGTGTTGTTGTGGTCAGTAGCTCTGGCCAGTAGTTGTATGGTGAGTAGTTGTGGTCAGTAGTTGTGTAGTTGTGTGGTTCTGTTGCAGGTTCTTTGGGCCCTACTGTATGGACTTGGTCAGTAGTTGTGGTAAGTAGTTGTGTGGTCAGTATTTGTGGTCAGTAGTTGTGTTGTTGTGGTCATTTGTTGTGTAATTCAGTAGTTTTATGGTCAGTAATTGTGGTCAGTAGTTGTGGTCCACAGTTTTGGTCAGTCGTTGTGGTCAGTAGTTTTTGTAAGTAGTTGTGTGGTTCATTAGTTGTGGTCAGTAGTTGTGTTGTTGTGGTCAGTAGTTGTGTTCAGTAGCTATGGTCAGTATTTTTGTGATTGTGGTTAGTAGTAGTGGTTTAGTAGTTGTGGTCAGTAGTTTTCGTTATGGTCTGTAGTTGTCAATAGTTGTGTGGTTGTGGCCATTAGTTATGTGGTTCCGTAGTTGTGTGGTCAGTAGTTGTGTGTTGTTGTGGTCAGTAGTTATAGTGAGTAGTTGTGGTCAGTGGTGGTCAATGTGTTAAAAGTTGTCTTGTATTTACAGTGAATGGAACGTTAGAAGTTACGATGTCACAATGGAAATATTTCCGAATGTTGAGGAAATCCTGTTCAAGGAGATGGAGGACAAAAAAAAGGACAGAAGTTTAATATTTTAAACAGTATAAAATTTGTCCAAAGTTATATACAAGCAACCAGTTTGCATGTTTGAAAATGTTAACAGTGTTTCTAGCTTAAATGGTGTAAGAGGAGTAGTGTGCTGAAGAATAATAATAATAAGAAGAAGTATGTCAAAGTTTTAAGTGGGGGCTTTTTCTTCGCAAGCCCCACAATATTGAAATCCAAGAAATACAACAGGATTTCACAAGCTTCACTGCTTGAACCCCTAATGAAGGCCAACAAATACAATAGGGTTTCACCAGCTTCAATGTTTGAACCCCTAATAATGAATCAGAAGAAACACAATAATGTTTTACCAGCTTCACTGCTGAATCCCTAATAATTGTGAACCAGAAGAAGCACAAAAAGACGTGGACCCAGGTTTTGAATTTTTTTTTAAGTCATAAAGTTTTGGTTCAGGCACAACACCAAAAATCCCTCACTGTGTAGGGCTGTCTATCTGAAAGTGGCAGGATTTGAACCCGAGTTGACATGGGTTGGTATGAACTCAGAGAAATTATAGTCAAAGCTTTTATGCTCCATCTGATATGAGCTCTCGAAATAGTGGCCTAGGAATTATTCATTTGAATGCTAGAAGCTTGATTCAAAATGTTATTGAAATACTGGTCTCACAATCACATGCTGACATATTGATTATATCTGAAACCTGTCTCTGTGTCTCTGTTCCATACTCAGATGTTCTGTTAGCTGGGTATAATGTCTACAGATCAGACAGAGTGGGTAGAGGAGGAGGTATTGCCATATATGTCGATTAAGGCAGCCCCCCCGCACCTCTCTGATTCAGAGGGGTTGGGTTAAATGCGGAAGACACATTTCGGTTGAAGGCATTTGGTTGTACAACTGACTAATAATGGTGACTTTGACTTTGACTTTGACTTTGAAATGTTAAATGCAACCTAGATGTCACTATGTCTATTTCAACTTCTGTTCTGAAACAGTATGAATGCTTAGTTCTAAATGTGATCCTTGTTCGTAATGCACTATTAACGCTAGCGGGAGTTTATCGCCCACCCTGAGCTCCGATATCTGCTCTACGAAAATTGTTTGAGTTAATGTCTAATTATGCAAACTCTGAATTGTTGATTATCGGTATACTGGACTGGCTGACGCCAGCATCGTTTAAATTAACAGACATTTGTAACGAACTAAATCTTACTCAACTAATATGTATTACCTACCCGTCCTAATCCAAAAGACCCCAAAAAGTCTACATTAATATACCTTATCTTAACAAATACACCTCACAAATATATAGCTAGTGGGTTATTTGCAAATGACATCAGTGACCACTGCCCTATTGCATGTATCAGAGATACTAGGCAAAAAAAAACTGATCCCCGTATAATTCTAAAGAGAAACTATTAACACTTCTCAGAGCAACCCTTTATCCATGACCTTTATTATTCAGAGCTTTTATCCGTAAACTGCATAATGGACCCAGTTTTAGCGTTCTCTTTCTTTTCATACATTTTTACCTTTATATAAGGCTGATAAACACGCCCCGTTAAAGTGACTTAGGGTAAAAAAATCGAACTAATCCTTGGTTCTCTTGTGATTTGAAAATCCTTTTTCTGCAAAATAATTAAGCATGGGCCTTGGTGAGGAAAACTGGTGAAACAGCTAATTGGCTGCTTTTTAGGCAATTGAGAAATAAATGGGCCGGAGGAATAAAAAAGGCAAAATATAGGTATTTTCTTGATGCTATGACAGAATCTGCTGGTGATCCCGCTAAATTCTGGAAAACTGTTAACTCACTTAAATGAGGAAACTCCTTGACTTCCCTGCCGAAGCAAATTAAATCGGAATCTGGGATCACCAGTGACCGAACTGAAATTTGTGATGTTTTTAATAAGCATTTTATTTCTGCTGGTTTTCTTTTTGAAAGAAAAAATGGCCAACATGATCTTGACCGGTGTATTGTTTCAGTCCCTCGGCCTTCAGCTGATGTGGAAAACAGTAAGCCGGTTTTTAATTTTCAAAAAGTCACAGAAGATGAGGTCTTATCTGCATTATCTGCTATAGATACTAAGAAATCATTAGGCGCTGACAATCTGGATCCATTTTTACTCAAGTGTGTGGCACCTATTATTGCTAGCGCACTGACGCATATCTTTAATCAAACATTTGTCGTAGGAAAGATTCCTAAAGCTTGGAAAACAGCTTTTGTTTTACCACTCCTCAAGGGAGGTGATGGTAGTAAATTGGATAATTATCGGCCCATCTCTAAGCTCTCCTGTTTGGCTAAAATTCTAGAGTCATTGGTGAATAGGCAACTACAATCTTTTTTAACTGTTAACAATACTCTTTCTAGTAATCAATCAGGCTTCAGACCTAAACACAGTACTACTACAGCCACTGTACGTGTTGTAAATGATATTACTAATGCCCTAGATCATATAAAGTACTGTGCTGCCTTGTTCATAGATTTGTCTAAAGCTTTTGACACTGTAGACCATGCAATACTTTTGGGTAAGCTGTCGTCAATAGGACTGGGATTGGATGCCTGTCGTTGGTTTCATGACTATCTAAAAGAGTCAGGCTGTTAGAGTCGATGGCTGTCACGTTCAGGCCTGATATTTATAGGCTGGCGTGTTTAGTTTCGTTTTGGTGTAGGTTTTTTTTGTTCTAGGTGTTGTGTTTCTATGTTGGGGTAATGGTTCCCAATTAGAGGCAGCTGAGTGTCGTTACCTCTAATTGGGAACCATATATATGTTTGTAGTTTTCAGAGGGGTTTTGTGGGTTATTGTTTGTGCATAGCTTTGTTGGTTTTTACTTGTTACGGTCAACGCTACGATCTTCGTTCGTTTTGTTTTGCCAGTTACGTTATCTAATAAAGAATGTATACTGGATACCTCGCTGCGCCTTGGTCCGTCACTCAGGAAGATCGTGACAGAATAACCCACCATAAAAAGACCAAGCAGCGAGAGACCCGGCAGTTCTGGACTTGGGAGGAGATATTGGCTGGTAAGGGACCTTGGGAGAAGACTGCAGAGCATCGTCATCCCAGGGAGAAAAGTGGAGCAGCGAAGGCGGAGCGGGGGAGTTATGAGGAATTATACGGAGCTTGGAATCCAGAGAGAGAAAAGTTTGTTTTAATTCGCCTGGCTAGGAAGCCCGAAAGGCAGCGGGGCACACGGGGAGTTTGGCGGTTCAGGATGGACTCCTGAGCCAACTCCTCGTGCTCTCTGGAGGAAGCGTCACACTGGAAAGACGCCGAGCTATGCAGTTTTGCGCACGGTGTCTCCAGTGCGCATTCATAGGCCGGTGCGCGAGATTCCATCTCCACTCATCTGTCAGGGGAGGGTGAGTGTGCAGCCTGGAGGAGTGGTGCCGGTTCTATGCGCTAGGTCTCCAGTACACCTTCTGGGACCGAGATATCCTGCACCGGTTCTGCGTGTGGGGTCTCCGGTTCGCATCCACAGCCCAGTATGTGACATTCCAGCTCCCATCATCCGTGAGGCAAGGGTGAGTGAACACCAGGCCCCCTGTGCGCTTAGAGAGTCCAGCACGTCCTGTTCCGGCTCCGCGCACCAGGCCCCCTGTGCGCTAGAGAGTCCAGCACGTCCAGCCGGCCCGCGCACCAGGCCCCCTGTGCGCTTAGAGAGTCCAGCACGTCCTGTTCCGGCTCCACACACCAGGCCCTGTGCGCAGAGAGTCCAGCACGTCCTGTTCCGGCTCCGCGCACCAGGCCCCCTGTGCGCTTAGAGAATCCAGCACGTCCTGTCCCTGTTCCACGCTCCAGGATTCCTGTGCGCGTCGTGAACCCAGCACGACCCGTTCCTGCTCCCCGCACCAGAGTCCCAGTGCGCGTCATGAGCCCAGTACGGCCCGTTCCTGCTCCCCGCACCAGAGTCCCAGTGCGCGTCGACAGTCCGGAACCTCTAGAGAAGGTCCCCAGTCCGGAACCTCTAGAGAAGGACCCCAGTCCGGAACCTCCAGAGAAGGTCCCCAGTCCGGAACCTCCAGAGAAGGTCCCCAGTCCAAAACAAACTGTTCCGGCAAATAGCCCAGGGCCTCCGGTGTGGGACCCCGAGCCAGCACGGCCGGCACCGGAGCCGCCACCTGGGACAAGGAGGCCCACCTGAAGACCCCTTTTGGACTTCTGGCTGGTTGGAGTCTGCGCCTTTGGGGGTACTGTCACGTTCAGGCCTGATATTTATAGGCTGGCGTGTTTAGTTTCGTTTTGGTGTAGGTTTTTTTTGTTCTAGGTGTTGTGTTTCTATGTTGGGGTAATGGTTCCCAATTAGAGGCAGCTGAGTGTCGTTACCTCTAATTGGGAACCATATATATGTTTGTAGTTTTCAGAGGGGTTTTGTGGGTTATTGTTTGTGCATAGCTTTGTTGGTTTTTACTTATGTTCAACGTTACGATCTTCGTTCGTTTTGTTTTTGTTTTGCCAGTTACGTTATCTAATAAAGAATGTATACTGGATACCTCGCTGCGCCTTGGTCCGTCACTCAGGAATATCGTGACACCGGCATCCAGTCGGAGCCATTGGATTTGGTTAAAGGGGTCCCACAAGGTTCTATACTTGGTCCATTACTGTTCACTCTCTACATAAACAATATCGGTGATGAGATAAGAAAGTGTCAAATTAATTTATATGCTGATGACACTGTCATGTACTCTATTGCTTCAACGGCTGCCGAAGCATTATCATTATTGGAGACAGATTTTAAGATATTGCAAGGGTCTTTTATACAGCTGAAACTTGTTTTAAATGCAAAGAAAACACATTTTATGATTTTTAAAAAGTTGGTTGAAAATACACTTGCACTTACGAGCTTAGATGGTTCTCAAATTAATCAGATCTCTGCATATAAATACTTAGGGATATGGTTGGATGATAAACTGTCTTTTAAAATGCATATTGACGAACTTTGTAAACGGCTAAGAATCAAGCTAGGCTTCCTCTATAGAAACAGGACATATTTGTCCTCTACACATAGAAGAGAAATTGTGCAAGCTACTTTTATGTCTGTTATAGATTATGGGGATATTATCTACATGCGTGCTACGGCATCAACACTTAAATCGCTGGATGCTACTTATCATTAAGCAATTAGGTTTATTATGGGTGCTAGCTACAGAACTCACCACTGTGTTTTATATCAAAATGTGGGTTGGACTTCGCTGTCCATGAGATGAGAACAACAAGCTCTCGTGTTTGTCTGTAAAGCACTTCTGAATAAACTACCTTCTTATTTATCATCACTCATCAACATTAGAATTATAATTCCTGAAACCAGGTCTCAAGCATGGATTACACTTGAGGACCCTGCATTCTCCACAGAGTTGGGTATGGCTGCCTTTTCCTGTTGTGCTCCTTGCTTTTGGAATAGCCTGCAGACTAAACTTAAACTTGAGACTCTTGTCCCCCCTTCCCCATTTTAAACATTTATTGGAGGATTTTTATTTTTGTAGTGCTTGTAACTGCTTCGGGTAATGCAAGTTCTTGTGCTGTTAGAGGAATAACCTATGTGTAAATGTAATAATCTGCTGCTATATTTTTTGTGTTATCTGTGATTGTTTGTGTTTGTCTTGTGTACAGTCATGGCCAAAAGTTTTGAGAATGACACAAATATACATTTTCACGAAGGCTGCTGCCTCAGTTTGTATGATGGCAATTTGGATATACTCAAGAAAGTCATGAAGAGTGATAAGATGAATTTGTATTAATTAATTGCAAAGAACTGAATCCCAAAAAACATTTCCACTGCATTTCAGCCCTGCCACAAAAGGGCCAGCTGACATCATGTCAGTGATTCTCTCGTTAAAACAGGTGTAAGTGTTGCCGAGGGCAAGGCTGGAGATCATGCTGATTGAGTTCGAAAAACAGACTGGAAGCTTCAAAAGGAGGGTGGTGCTTGAAAGCATTGTTCTTCCTCTGTCAACCATGGTTACCTGCAAGGAAACATGTGCTGTCATCATTGTTTTGCACAAAAAGGGCTTCACAGGCAAGGACATTGCTGCCAGTAAGATTGCACCTAAATCAACCATTTATCGGATCATCAAGAACTTCAAGGAGATCGGTTCAATTGTTGTGAAGAAGGCTTCAGGGCACCCAAGAAAGTTCAGCAAGCGCCAGGACCATCTCTTAAAGTTGATTCAGCTGCGGGATCGAGGCACCACCAGTTCAGAGCTTTCTCAGGAATGGCAGCAGGCAGGTGTGAGTGCATCTGCATGCAGAGTGAGGCGAAGACTTTTGGAGGATGGCCTGGTGTCAAGAAGGGCAGCAAAGAAGCCACTTCTCTCCAGGAAAAACATTAGGGACAGACTGATATTCTGCAAAAGGTACAGGGATTTGACTGCTGAGGACTGGGATAAAATCATTTTCTCTGATGAATCCCCTTTCTGATTGTTTGGGGCATCCGGAAAAAAGCTTGTCCGGAGAAGACAAGGTGAGCGCTACCATCAGTCCTGTGTCATGCCAACAGTAAAGCATCCTGAGATCATTCATGTGTGGGGTTGATTCTCAGCAAAGGGAGTGGGCTCACTCACAATTTTGCCTAAGAACACAGCCATGAATAAAGAATGGTACCAACACATCCTCAGAGAGCAACTTCTCCCAACCATCCAGGAACAGTTTGGTGACGAACAATGCCTTTTCCAGCATGATGGAGCACCTTGCCATAAGGCGAAAGTGATAACTAAGTGGCTCAGGGAACAAAACATCGATATTTTGGGTCCATGGCCAGGAAACTCCCCAGACCTTATTCCCATTGAGAACTTGTGGTCAATACTCAAGAGGTAGGTGGACAAACAAAAACCCACAAATTCTGATCAACTCCAAGCATTGATTATGCAAGAATGGGCTGCCATCAGTCAGGATGTGGCCCAGAAGTTAATTGACAGCATGCCTCTACGGATTGCAGAGGTCTTGAAAAAGAAGGGTCAACACTGCAAGTTTTGACTCTTTGCATCAACTTCATGTAATTGTCAATAAAAGCCTTTGACACTCATGAAATTTTTGTAATTATACTTCAGTATTCCATAGTAACATCTGACAAAAATATCTAAAGACACTGAAGCAGCAAACTTTGTGGACATTAATATTTGTGTCATTCTCAAAACTTTTGTCCACGACTGTAGTTTCTTAATCATTGTACCTAAACTGTTTATGTAAACACATATATGCAGGGCCCAGCTGTAAAAGAGACCTTGGTCTCAGTCTGTGTTCCTTGTTGAAATAAAGGTATAATAATAATTTCAGGCTATTTACAGAAAAATAAGTCCTGGATACTTTGCTAGCAGTAGACAACAAGAAATCCACATGGGCCGACCAATTGGATTAAGATCTGTGCAGCACCCATCATTGTTGGCGCAATTACCTTCATTTTTTATTTAACAATTGTTATCAGGAAATATTCCAAAAGTATGGAAATAATTTCAAGGCTTGAAATCAGTGGAACGCCTGGCGGAAGAGGAGTATGATAAGGAGATTAATACAATTCTGGAGTTTGACTGCAAATGCGGAGGGAGTCGAAAAGAGAATACAGAAGGCTGTTGTATAAAACACCTGTCTCCAGATTACATCTTCAAACTAAGGGGAACCATGACCTCCATGACAGAGACAGAGAAATATCTGATGATTCTTATGGTATTGCATGGTTAGTGTAAGAGTCTAGCTACATTTTCAGATATTATACATTTCAAATTTTGTCAGACATGTGTAAAGACAGAATGACAAGGATGTGACAATTCATTTTTATTTCTCTAATGCTCCTTTGTTGTTGTTTGCAGGTGCACTATCCCATCTACTTTTTAACAAGAACAAGATTGTGCTCTGTGACCTACTTTTTGACAAGAACAAGTATGTGTTCTGGTATTGTACCTGGCGGTAGAGACTGGTATATCATACAAAATGGTATATCATACACTACAGTTAAGGAACAATGGGAAAGTAATTTTGCTTTGAAAGTTGATAAACTTGTAAACTCACTTTTGAGAAAATGGCCTTTGAATGTTTTGGTACTACTATTGGAGAGCCCTTCTTTGTCTACACCCATTCAACGTTGTTCACACCCTCTTAAGCTTTAGCCCCACCCATCTCTTTAAGGCTTGATCCGAATGTACTAACAACAGCAGTCAAGCACCCAAGCTTACTTGCTACTTACTTCATGTACCGACTTGGAGAAGATCTGCAAAGAGGAGTGGGACAAAATCCCTCCTGAGCTGTGTGCAAACCTGGTGGCCAACTACAAGAAATGTCTGATCTCTGTGATTGCCAACAAGGGTTTTGCCACCAAGTACTAAATCATGTTTTGCAGAGGGGTCAAATACTTATTTCCCTCATTAAAATGCAAATCAATTTATAACATTTTTCACATGCGTTTTTCTGGATTTTTTGTTGTTGTTATTCTGTCTCTCACTGTTCAAATAAATCTACCAATAAAATTATAGACTGATAATTTCTTTGTCAGTGGGCAAACGTACAAAATCAGCAGGGGATCAAATATTTTTTTCCCCTCACTGTAGCTAGGTAAACAATGAACCATAATCACTACTCATGATGTTACTACCCTGTATGAATCTGCAGGTAGCTAATCAACCAGGTTCAATGTTAGCTAGCTAACATTAGGCTATAGCTAGCCAAGAAAATGTATCTTTCCGGCAAAATTAGAAACATGTAATATCTGAAAATGTAGCTAGATAGACAATCTTACCCATATACATCATTCATGGTTGGATGCGGCACCTATAGGATGCCATGGTTTCCTTTAGTTTGAAGATGTAATCCGGAGACAGGTATTTTCTCCATCACCTTAGCTATCATACTCGAATTCCACTGATTTCAAAACTCAGTCCTCCAGAAAGTGGAGAGTAACACTTTTGCAGTTTTAATACCCAAAACATTTTTTACCTAGACATACTGACCAGCTCAAATACACAGAAGCGTGCTATATGGCACACTAATCCAAACTCATCTCTCTGTATGTCCAGCCCACTCATTATCTCTGCCAATCATGGGTAGCTGGAAGGTAGCTGACTTTTTTGGGGGCGAAACTAACTAGGCTCATAATTTAACAACTGTATCCATATTTACAGATGGCATACAAGTTTGTTATTAAGGCACATGAAAGTTCACATGTTCAAGAAGGCATTTCTGCCAAAAAACACATCTTTATTCAGAAAAACTGTACTGTACTGTACTGAACTATGCTGTACTGAACTATACTGAACTGTACAGAACTATACTGTACTGTACACTATTGTACTGTACCTTCCTGTACTGAACTATGCTGTACTGGACTGTACTGTACTGGCCGGTGTGCCCTAGGAGGAAGTCCACTGTGAGCAGCTCACGCTGCACTAACATAAAGACATCAACTAACATCAACTTCCCAGTAAAGCAATGAAAGCAACTAAGCATCCCAGAAGAAAAGTGCTCAAAATAACCCACGTTAATATATGTAGCTTAAGAAACAAGGTTAATGAAATAAATCATTTGCTAGTACCAGATGACATTCATATCTCTGAAACTCACTTAGATAATACCTTTGACGATACAGTGGTAGCAATACAAGGTTATAACATTTATAGGAAATATAGAAATGCCAATGGTGGAGGTGTTGCTGTTTATATTCAGAACCACATTCCTGTAAAGATTAGAGAGGATCTCATGTCAAATACTGTTGAAGTAATACGGCTACAGGTTCATCTGCCTCACCTAAAGCCCATTCTGGTGGGAAGCTGCTATAGACCACCAGGTGCTAACAGTCAGTATCTGGATAACATGTGTGAAATGCTTGATAATGTATGTGATATCATTAGAGAGGTATATATTTTGGGTGATTTAAATATTGACTGGCTTTCATCAAGCTGCCCACTCAAGAAAAAGCTTCAAACTGTAACCAGTGCCTGCAACCTGGTTAAGGTTATCAGTCAACCTACCAGGGTAGTTACAAACAGCACAAGAATGAATTAATCAACATGTATTGATCACATCTTTACTAATGCTGCAGAAATTGAAAGCAGTATGCAGATCCATTGGATGTAGTGATCACAATATAGTAGCCTTATCTCGGAAAACCAAAGTTCCAAAGGCTGGGCCGAATATAGTCATTAAGGGGTCATACAATAAGTTTTGTAGTGATTTCTATGTTATTGATGTAAAGAATATCTGTTAGTCCATGGTGTGTAATGAGGAGCAAACAGACACTGCACTTGACACATTTATGAAATAGCTTTTTCCAGTTGCTAATAATCATGCACCCATTAAGAAAATGACTGTAAAAAAATTAAATCCCTGTGAAAAAATTGTATGGTTGAGAGGGATGAGGCAAAAGGAATGTAAAATAAGTCTGGCTGCACAACCGATTGGCAAACATATTGCAAATTGAGAAATCATGTGACTAAACTGAATAAAAATAAGAATAAACTACACTATTAAACCAAGATAAATTAATTAAAGAATGATTGTAAAAAATCTTTGCAGCACCTTAAATGAAATTCAGGGGGAAAAGGCAAACTCAGCTCCATCATTAATTGAAACATATGGCTCGTTCATCACAAAACCAACTGATATCGCCAACCACTAATTACTTTTTCATTGGCAAGATTAGCACATTTTCGCATGACAAGCCAGCAACAAATGCTGATACTACACATACAAGTATATCTGACCAAATATATCTGACCAAATTATGAAAGACAAGCACTGTCATTTTAAATTACGTAAAGTTCGTGTGGAAGAGGTGAATTTTTTTTTCTTTTCTTTCAACAATGACCAGCCACTGGGGTCTGACAACTTGGATGGAAAATTACTGAGGATAATAGCGAACAACATTGCCACTCCTATTTGCCACATCTTCAATTTAAGCCTACTAGTAAGTGTGTGCCCTCAGGCTTAGAGGGAAGCAAAGGTCATTACGCTACCTAAGAATAGTAAAGCCCCCTTTACTGGCTCAAATAGCCGACCAATCAGCCTGTTACCAACCCTTGGTAAACTTTTGGAAGAAATGGTGTTTGAACAGATCCAAAGCTATTTTACAGTAAACAAATTGACAACAAACTTTCAGCATGCTTATCGGGAAGAAATTCAACAAGCACAGCACTTACACAAATGACTGATGATTGGCTGAGAGAAATTGATGATAAAAAGATTGTGGGCGCTGTTTTGTTAGACTTCAGTGCGGCCTTTGACATTATCGATCATATTCTGCTGCTGGCTAAACGTATTTGTTATGGCTTTACACCCTCTGCTATATTGTGGATAAAGAGTTACTTATCTAACAGAAGACAGAGGGTGTTCTTTAAATGGGTAAAAAATAAGATCCAGTAGAGTAAACTTAAGTAGAGTATGTGTGTGTATTTGTATTTATTATAGATCCCCATTAGCTGGTGCCAAGGCAGCACCTACTCTTCCTGGGGTCCAGCCAAATTAAGGCAGTTTATACAATTTTAAAACCATTACAATACATTCCGACTGTGTGCCCTCAGGCCCCTACTCCACCACTACCACATACAGTGGGGCAAAAAAAGTATTTAGTCAGCCACCAATTGTGCAAGTTCTCCAACTTAAAAAGATGAGAGAGGCCTGTAATTTTCATCATAGGTACACTTCAACTATGACAGACGAAATGAGAAAAAGAAATCCAGAAAATCACATTGTAGGATTTTTAATTTATTTATTTGCAAATTATGGTGGAAAATAAGTATTTGGTCAATAACAAAAGTTTATCTCAATACTTTGTTATATACCCTTTGTTGGCAATGACAGAGGTCAAAAGTTTTCTGTAAGTCTTCACAAGGTTTTCGCACACTGTTGCTGGTATTTTGGCCCATTCCTCCATGCAGATCTCCTCCTAGAGCAGTGATGTTTTGGGGCTGTCGCTGGGCAACACGGACTTTCAACTCCCTCCAAAGATTTTCTATGGGGTTGAGATCTGGAGACTGGCTAGGCCACTCCAGGACCTTGAAATGCTTCTTACGAAGCCACTCCTTCGTTACCCGGGCGGTGTGTTTGGGATCATTGTCATGCTGAAAGACCCAGCCACGTTTCATCTTCAATGCCCTTGCTGATGGAAGGAGGTTTTCACTCAAAATCTCACGATACATGGCCCCATTCATTCTTTCCTTTACACGGATCAGTCGTCCTGGTCCCTTTGCAGAAAAACAGCCCCAAAGCATGATGTTTCCACCCCCATGCTTCACAGTAGGTATGGTGTTCTTTGGATGCAACTCAGCATTCTTTGTCCTCCAAACACGACGAGTTGAGTTTTTACCAAAAAGTTATATTTTGGTTTCATCTGACCATATGACATTCTCCCAATCCTCATCTGGATCATCCAAATGCTCTCTAGCAAACTTCAGACGGGCCTGAACATGTACTGGCTTAAGCAGGGGGACACGTCTGGCACTGCAGGATTTGAGTCCTGGCGGCGTAGTGTGTTACTGATGGTAGGCTTTGTTACTTTGGTCCCAGCTCTCTGCAGGTCATTCACTAGGTCCCCGTGTGGTTCTGGGATTTTTGCTCACCGTTCTTGTGATCATTTTGACCCCACGGGTGAGATCTTTGCGTGGAGCCCCAGATCGAGGAAGATTATCAGTGGTCTTGTATGTCTTCCATTTCCTAATAATTGCTCCCACAGTTGATTTCTTCAAACCAAGCTGCTTACCTATTGCAGATTCAGTCTTCCCAACCTGGTGCAGGTCTACAATTTGGTTTCTGGTGTCCTTTGACAGCTCTTTGGTCTTGGCCATAGTGGAGTTTGGAGTGTGACTGTTTGAGGTTGTGGACAGGTGTCTTTTATACTGATAACAAGTTCAAACAGGTGCCATTAATACAGGTAACGAGTGGAGGACAGAGGAGCCTCTTAAAGAAGAAGTTACAGGTCTGTGAGAGCCAGAAATCTTGCTTGTTTGTATGTGACCAAATACTTATTTTCCACCATAATTTGCAAATAAATTCATTAAAAATCCTACAATGTGATTTTCTGGATTTTGAAAATTACAGGCCTCTCTCATCTTTTTAAGTGAGAGAACTTGCACAATTGGTGGCTGACTAAATACTTTTTTGCCCCACTGTATATACAGTACAAAATCAATGTGTACGTGTGTGTATAGTGCGTATGCTATCGTGTGTGTGTATGCGCCTATGTTTGTGTTGCTTCACAGTCCCTGCTGTTCCATAAGGTGTTTTTTTAATCTGTTTTTAAATAAAATGTTACTGCTTGCCTGAGTTACTTGATGTGGAACAGAGTTCCATGTACTCATGGCTCTATTTAGTACTGTGCACCTTCCATAGTCTGTTCTGGACTTGGGGACTGTGAAGAGACCTCTTGTGGCATGTCTTGTGGGGTATGCATGGGTGACTGAGCTGTGCGCCAGTAGTTCAAAAAGACAGCTCGGTGCATTCAACATGTCAATACCTC
The DNA here is from genome assembly GCA_030435695.1 of Brachymystax lenok tsinlingensis. Classification (NCBI taxonomy): domain Eukaryota; kingdom Metazoa; phylum Chordata; class Actinopteri; order Salmoniformes; family Salmonidae; genus Brachymystax; species Brachymystax lenok. The sequence goes on from CM059780.1 coordinate 29,519,464, forward strand.
TCATAAATACAAACAGTGATGAAGTTAATCTCTCCTATACTCTGAGCCAGGAGAGATTGACATGCATATTATTAATATTAGCTCTCTGTGTACATCCAAGGGCCAGCCATACTGCCCTGTTCTGAACCAACTGCAATTTTTCGAAGTCCTTTTTTGTGGCATCTGACCACACGACTGAACAGAGGTACAGGTGCGACAAAACTAGGGCATGTAGGACCTGCCGTGTTGACAGTGCTGTCAAGAAGGTAGAGCAGTGCCTTATCATGGACATACTTCTCCCCATCTTAGTTATTGTTGTATCAATATGTTTTGACCATGACAGTTGACCATGACCTCAACCTGCTCAATTTCCACATTATTTATTACAAGATTTAGTTGAGGTTTAGGGTTTAGTGAATGATTTGTCCCAAATACAATGCTTTTAGTTTTAGAAATATTTAGGACTAACTTATTCCTTGCCACCCAGTCTGAAACTAACTGCACTTAACTCTTTGTTGTTGCAGTGATTTCAGTCGCTGTAGTAGCTGACATGTTTAGTGTTGAGTCATCCGCATACATAGACACTGGCTTTCCTCAAAGCCAGTGGAAATTCATTAGTAAAGATTGCAAAAAAAGTAATGGGCCTAGACAGCTGCCTTGGGGAATTCCTGATTCTACCTGGATTATGTTGGAGAGGCTTCCATTAACCTGTTACAGATCCAATCCCGTGAACGGGATCGATTTTGACAACATCCGGTGAAATGCAGAGCGCCAAATTCAAATTACGAAAATACTAATTTCAAACATTCATGAAAATACAAATGCTGCCCACCCTTCAAAAGCTTAGACTCTTGTTAGTCTAACAGCATTGTCAGATTTCAAAAAGGCTTTACGGTGAAAGCAGAACATTTGATTGTCTGCGCCCCACTCAAAAACTAAATTAGCATAATAACATAACCAGCAGAGGTGTCACAAAACTCAAAAATAACATAAAATAAATCGCTTACTTTTGATGATCTTCCTCTGATGGCATATCAAAGCGTCCAGGTTACACAATAAAAGGTCCTTTTGTTCGATAAAGTTCTTCTTTATATCCATATAGCTTCGTTTGGTTGGCGCGTTTTTTTCAGTAATCCACCTGCCCAAAGGCTTTCATCCATGCAGACAAACCATATCCCAAAAGTACCCGTAAAGTTTGTGGAAAAAAGTCAAAACAGCATTTGTAATCAATACTCAGATACCCTACAATGAATATACACTATAATATTTCAGACGGAATATAACCTGCTGAATAGAAGAGAAAAAGAACTGAGCGCGCGTTCCCTGTTACGCGCAAAATCCAAAACAGGACACTTGACGTGAACTCAGGAACAAGTGGTCTTACTCCCTTGATTTTCATGATTGAAGCTTCCAACCTTTTTCTAAAAACTGTTGACATCTAGTGGAAGCCATAGGAACTGCAATCTGGGGGTTAAACAATGAGGTTTTGAATAGCTGGCCTATTGAAAACAGTGTGACATGACTGATTCAAACATCCCGTATGGATTTTGCTCGGGTTTCTGCCTGCCATATCAGTTCTGTTATACTCACATTATTTTAACAGTTTTAGAACCTTCAGAGTGTTTTTTATCCAAAGCTACTAATTATATGCATATCCAAACTTCTGGCCCTGAGTAACAGGTAGTTTACTTCGTGCACGTTTTTCATCCAAACTTCAAAATACTGCCCCCAAGCCCTAAGAAGTTAAATTGTTCTTAGTCTTGTCATAGTATCGATCCACTGGCCCTTGATCTGGGTCTTAAAAAGTCTTGGTCTGGGTCTGGATCTAAAGGGTGACTTCATCTCTGGTACTCACACCACTTTTATAGTTATGAATCAATGTGGGTAGTGGACCAGTGTTCACTTCCTTGAACATTGTATTAAGTATTGAGAGGCATGGCCAGAAGGAGGTGCCATTCTCTCCAAGAACGACTTGAATTGTCAGGGCCAAACTCCCTCAACTTCATTGGCTCACAGCAGTTATGACGTTTAAGATATCAACTTCATTTATAATGCATTTAAATATATTGGTCTATGGTCTATATATTGGTCTATTGGTCTGCTCTACAGCAGGTTTCGGAGAGATTGGTTGAGTGGTTTCTGAGGATATGTTGTTTACAAATGCTAAAAAAGCTCACAATTTTCAAAATGGATGATGATCCACTTTGGGCACACCAGACTCTCCAAACCTCCAACCACTGCCGCCGCTCACTTACACCATCCCACCAAGTTTGGTCTCTGTAGATCTTACCATTCAAGAGCTATAGCTCTCTAAAGATAATTATTTTCCAATCTTAACAATTATAACAGGGTTCCTACGGGGATGGACCACTAATGAACCAAAATTTCCCAGCATGCTCTATTGCAGGTAGATTTTTTGAATTGTTTGTTTCAATATATTGGGTTTTGCATGTGCATTCATTGATTGATTGATCTTATGCTACACAAAGATAAATAACATACATATTTCTAAACTAATCCAATCTGTTAGTAGTTGTACTTATTGCAGCCGTTACTGAGATGGTTTAGGTAGTCTGATTTATCAGCCTTCCCTACCTTGGCAGCGATTCTAAATACAGATTGCGGATTACTTAGTTCCAATTGTTGGATATCCTCACTCTGGCTGGATTCCAATAGGAATTACACATCAATTTGCAAGCCAGCATAATGTCACGTACATGCCTGATGTGGCCTGCGAACCATGAGTTTCAGACCACTGCATTAGGGTAAAACTAGGCTGTCAAAGTAAGGCCTTTTGATATATGTGATGTACTGTCATAAAGTGTTACATTTTAATGGTACCATATTCACTTAGGCACTCACTTGGTGAAGGCCACAGGACAGAAAGCCATCGAATGTCACAACAACAAAAAACATTAATGGGTGGTACAGTAACTCTACAATTGACTCGAAAGACACATTGGGAAATATACAAATAAAGCTTTACACCCTTCATAGAGGGTTCTATGAAGAACATTTAGAACACTGCAGACACTAGGCACTCCATGGAATGAGTTTGACACCCCTGCTTTGGTGGATGAAAGGGTTCCTTTGCAGAGGGTTCAAGGAAGACCTTCATAGAGGAGGCAGAGACATTTACAGAGCGTTCTATGAAGAGCCCTTCAAACGGTTCTACCTAGTACCAAAAAGGTTTTCCCTATGGGGACAAGCTGAAGAACCCTATATGGTTCTGTTAATAAGCAAATGTTTTTCTGTACGTAATTACCAGTTTTAAGCAGTTAAGTAATAGTTCAAATTACAAAACAATATCAAAAGCTATGTAAATATTGCATTGTGAAAAGCAGATACTAAGATTGAATATGTATGCAAATTGAAAGAGCGATTTCATACAGATTTTTTAATCCTATGTAGCAACATTTGAAATTATGTTTTTTACATTAGATAAAAGTAGAGACTCTGAGCTAGAACATGATATATCATACACTGCAGTTGAGGAACAATGAGAAAGTAATTCTGCTTTGAAAGTTGATTAACTTGTAACCCCACTTTTGAGAAGATGGCCCGTGAATGTTTTGGTAAGCCTACTGGAGAGCTCTTCCTTGTCTACACCCACTCAACATCGTTCACACCCTCTTAAGTCTTAGCTTCAGCAATCTCTATAAAGATTCAAAGTGTAGTAAACAACCAAAGATTTCAAGACTAAAAGTGGTGAAAGTAGTAGCAAAAAGTAGTAGTCAAAATGTATATCCTAATCTGATTTAGGTGCAGGTCTTGTTGTTCTTCACATTACCATCTCTGGTAAACATACACACAATATCAATATAAAATCAATATAAAATCAAAGTTTATTTGTCACATGCACAGGATACTGAAGGTGCATTGTTAGGTACAATGTTTTCCCACTGAGCTTTGTCAATAGCGCTATTAACTTCAGGGCAGCAATGTTGAGAGCAGTAGCAAAACTTTTTCAGTTCTTTGTGAAATATTTCCAAAAAAGCTGCGGTAGACAGGATTACCCACACATACTTAGCAACTCGTGTTATAGACAGAAGCATGCTACATATCAGACCAATTTGAACTCATCTCTCGCCATGTCCAGCCAATGCATTATCTCAGCCAATCATGGCTAGCGGGAAGATTCTGTATTTTTCCGTGGCTAAACCGACTATGCTCGTTATTTAACGATTGAATTCATATTTACAGATGGCATACAAGTTTTTTATGAAGGCACCAAATTCCTATCTTGTGAAGTAGTGACGTGCGACATACGCCTAGTTTCTTAAAACGGGTCACATATATTTCGGAATGTATTTATGAATGTATATGACAATATTTTAAATGCATCAGAATATGTATTTCATGTATTTCAAAATACATTCTGAATTACATTATTGAAATGTATTTAAAGATATATTTTGTCAATATATACAGTATATACATACCAGTGAAATGTTTGGACATGCCTACTCATTCAAGTTGTTTTCTTTATTTTGACTATTTTCTAAATTGTAGAATAATAGTGAAGACATCAAAACTATGAAATAACACATATGGAATCAGTCTTGAAGGAGTTCCCACATATGCTGAGCACTTGTTGGCTGCTTTTCCTTCACTCTGTGATCTAACTCATCCCAAACCACCTCAATTGGGTTGAGGTTGGGTGGTTATGGAGGCCAGGTCATCTGATGCAGCACCATCACTCTCATTCTTGGTCAAATAGCCCTTACACAGCATGGAGGTGTGTTTTGGGTCATTGTCCTGTTGAAAAACAAATGATAGTCCCACTAAGCACAAACCAGATGGGATGGCATATCGCTGCAGAATGCTGTGGTAGCCATGCTGGTTAAGTGTGCCTTGAATTCTAAATATATCCCTGCAGTGTCAACAGCTAAGCACCATCACACCATCAGACCTCCTCCTCCACGCTTCACGGTGGGAACCACACATGCAGAGATCATCCGTTCACCTACTCTGTGTCTCACAAAGACACGGCAGTTGGAACCAAAAATCTCAAATTTGGACTCATCAGACCACACACAGATTTCCACTGGTCTAATGCCCATTGCTCATGTTTCTTGGCCCAAGCAAGTCTCTTCTTATTATTGGTGTCCTTCAGTAGTGGTTTCTTTGCAACATTTCGACCATGAAAACCTGATTCACGCAGTCTCCTCCGAACAGTTGATGTTGAGATGTGTCTGTTACTTGAACTCCTTGAAGCATTTATTTGGGATTCAATTTCTGAGGCTGGTAAACTCTAATGAACTTATCCACTGCAGCAAAGGGAACACTGGGTCTTCCTTTCCTGTGGTGGTCCGCATGAGAGACAGTTTCATCAAAGCGGTTGATGGTTTTTGCGACTGCACTTGAAGAAACTTTCAAAGTTCTTGAAATTTTCCGAATTGACTGTCCTTCATGTCTTAAAGGAAATGATGGACTGTCGTTTCTCTTTGCTTATTTAAGCTGTTCCTGCCATAATATGGACTTGGTCTTTTACCAAATAGGGCTATCTTTTGTATACCGCCCCTACCTATCACAACACAACTGATTGTCTCAAACGCATTAAGAAGGAAAGCAATTCCACAAAATTAAGTTAACAAGGCACACCTGTTAATTGAAATGCATTCCAGAAGCTACTTGAGAGAATGCCAAGAGTGTGCAAAGCTGTCGTCAAGGCAGAATCTCAAATATAAAAAATATTTTGATTTGTTTAAAACTTTTCTGGTTACTACATGATTCCAAAAGTGTTATTTCATTGTTTTGATGTCTTCACTATTATTCTACAATGCAGAAAATAGTAAAAAAAGGAAAAACCCTTGAATGAGTAGGTGTGTCCAAACTTTTGACTGGTACTGTATACAATTGAATTCGGAAGTTTACATACACCTCAGCCAAATACATTTAAACTTAGTTTTTCAGAATTCCTGACATTTAATCCTAGTAAAAATATCCTGTCTTAGATCAGTTAGGATCACCACTTTATTTTAAGAAGGTGAAATGTCAGAATAATAGTAGAGAGAATGATTTATTTCAGCTTTAATTTCTTTCATCACATTCCCAGTGGGTCAGAAGTTTACATACACTTAATTAGTATTTGGTAGCATTGCCTTTAAATTGTTTAACTTCGGTCAAATGTTTCGGGTAGCCTTCTACAAGCTGCTCACAATAAGTTTGAATTTTAGCCCATTCTTCCTGACAGAGCTGGTGTAACTGAGTCAGGTTTGTAGGCCTCCTTGCTCGCACACGCTTTTTCAGTTCTGCCCACAAATGTTCTATGGGATCGAGGTCAGGGCTTTGTGATGGCCACTCCAAAACCTTGACTTTGTTGTCCTTAAGCCATTTTGCCACAACTTTGGAAGTGTGCTTGGGGTCATTGTTCATTTGGAAGACCCATTTGCGACCAAGCTTTAACTTCCTGACTGATGTCTTGAGATGTTGCTTCAATATATCCACATAATTTTCCTCCCTCATGATGCCATCTATTTTGTGAAGTACACCAGTCCCTGCTGCAGCAAAGCACCCCCACAACATGATGCTGCCACCCCCATGCTTTACGGTTGGGATGGTGTTCTTCAGCTGGCAAGCCTCCCACTTTTGCCTCCAAACATAACGGTGGTCATTGTGGCCAAAAAGTTATATTTTTGTTTCATCAGACCAGAGGACATTTCTCCAAAAAGTACGATCATTGTCCCCATGTGCAGTTGCAAACCGTAGTCTGTCTTTTTTATGGCGGTTTTGGAGCAGTGGCTTCTTCCTTGCTGAGTGGCCTTTCAGGTTATGTCGATATAGGACTTGTTTTACTGTGGATATAGATACTTTTGAAACCTGTTTTCTCCAGCATCTTTGCATGGTCCTATGCTGTTGTTCTGGGATTGATTTGCACTTTTCACACCAAAATACGTTAATCTCTAGGAGACAGAAAGCGTTTCCTTCCTGAGCGGAATGTCGGCTGCGTGGTCCCATGGTGTTTATACTTGCGTATTATTGTTTGTACAGATGAAATTGGTACCTTCAGGCAATTGGAAATTGCTCCCAAGGACGAACCAGACTTGTGGAGGACTACAATTTTTTTCTGAGGTCTTGGCTGATTTCTTTTGATTTTCCCATGATGTCAAGCAAAAAGACACTGAGTTTGAAGGTAGGCCTTGAAATACCTCCACAGGTACACCTCCAATTGACTCAAATGATGTCAATTAGCCTATCAGAAGCTTCTAAAGCCATGACATAATCTTCTTGAATTTTCCAAGCTGTTTAAAGGCACAGCCAACTTAGTGAATGTAAACTTCTGACCCACTGCAATTGTGATACATTGAATTTTAAGTGAAATAATCTGTCTGTAAATAATTGTTGGAAAAATTACTTGTGTCATGCACAAAGTAGATGTCCTAACCAACTTGCCAAAACTATAGTTTGTTAACAAGAAATTTGAGGAGTGGTTGAAAAACTAGTTTTAATGACTCCAACGTAAGTGTATGTAAACTTCCGACTTCAACTGTATATATTTTTTGTTGCTGTAATTTCACTGCCTTTTTCTCCCCAATTTTGTGATTACGAACTTGTCTCATCGCTGAAACTCCCCAACGTGCTCGGGAGAGGCAAAGGTCGGGTCATGTGTCCTCCGAAACATGACCCGCCAAGCCGCACTTCTTAACACCCACTCGCTTAAGGAGTCGCTAGAGCACGATGAGCCAAGTAAAGCCACCCTCCCCTATCTCAGACGACGCTGGGCCAATTGTACGCCGCCATTTGGGACTACCGGTCTCCTGGGATCAAACCCCAGGCTGTGGTGTTGCCGCAAAACTACGATGCAGTGCGTTAGACCGCTGTGCCACTCGGGAGGCCTAGGTCAATACATTTTAAAATGTGTTTGAAAATATTTTGTAAAACATATTCCAATGGCATTTAAATGTATTTGTAAGAAATATATATATTTGTAAAAACATTTGGTACTTTTTACCCCTTTCTCTCCCCAATTTCATGTCGTCCATTTGGTAGTTACAGTCTTGTCCCATTGCTGCAACTCCTGTACGGACTCGGGAGAGGCGAAGGTTGAGAGTCTTTAGAAAACATGACCCCGCCAAGCCGCACTGCTCTTGACACACTGCTCGCTTAACCTGGTAGCCAGCCTCACCAATGTGTCGGAGGAAACACTGTACAGCTGGCGACCGAAGTCAGCCTGCATGTGCCCGGCCGCCACAAGGAGTCGCTAGAGCGTGATGGGACAAGGACATCCCAGCCGGCCAAACCCTCCCCTAACCCGGACGATGCTGGGCCAATTGTGCGCTGCCTCATGGGTCTCCCAGTCTTTGCCAGAAATATATATTGTTATTCCAATTTGTTATGTAACAAAATGGTGACTATATTAACAATTAACCTTTAGTAGACGCTTTGGTATCACATGCAATTATGTCAATCTTATTAAGACTGCAGAACTGTCAGTGTACAACTTAACCTTTAAACACAGAACACACCATAACACATGCATACACACACACACACAAGATAACATATGCACTATACATACACATGTATTTAGTACTGTAGATACAGTGGGGCAAAAAAGTATTTAGTCAGCCACCAATTGTGCAAGTTCTCCAACTTAAAAAGATGAGAGAGGCCTGTAATTTTCATCATAGGTACACTTCAACTATGACAGACGAAATGAGAAAAAGAAATCCAGAAAATCACATTGTAGGATTTATAATTTATTTATTTGCAAATTATGGTGGAAAATAAGTATTTGGTCACATAAAAACAAGCAAGATTTCTGGCTTTCACAGACCTGTAACTTCTTCTTTAAGAGGCTCCTCTGTCCTCCACTCGTTACCTGTATTAATGGCACCTGTTTGAACTTGTTATCAGTATAAAAGACACCTGTCCACAACCTCAAACAGTCACACTCCAAACTCCACTATGGCCAAGACCAAAGAGCTGTCAAAGGACACCAGAAACAAAATTGTAGACCTGCACCAGGTTGGGAAGACTGAATCTGCAATAGGTAAGCAGCTTGGTTTGAAGAAATCAACTGTGGGAGCAATTATTAGGAAATGGAAGACATACAAGACCACTGATAATCTTCCTCGATCTGGGGCTCCACGCAAGATCTCACCCGTGGGGTCAAAATGATCACAAGAACGGTGAGCAAAAATCCCAGAACCACACGGGGACTTAGTGAATGACCTGCAGAGAGCTGGGACCAAAGTAACAAAGCCTACCATCAGTAACACACTACGCCGCCAGGGACTCAAATCCTGCAGTGCCAGACGTGTCCCCTGCTTAAGCCAGTACATGTTCAGGCCCGTCTGAAGTTTGCTAGAGAGCATTTGGATGATCCAGATGAAGATTGGGAGAATGTCATATGGTCAGATGAAACCCAAATATAACTTTTTGGTAAAAACTCAACTCGTCGTGTTTGGAGGACAAAGAATGCTGAGTTGCATCCAAAGAACACCATACCTACTGTGAAGCATGGGGATGGAAACATCATGCTTTGGGGCTGTTTTTCTGCAAAGGGACCAGGACGACTGATCCGTGTAAAGGAAACAATGAATGGGGCCATGTATCGTGAGATTTTGAGTGAAAACCTCCTTCCATCAGCAAGGGCATTGAAGATGAAACGTGGCTGGGTCTTTCAGCATGACAATGATCCCAAACACACCGCCTGGCAACGAAGGAGTGGCTTCAGAAGAAGCATTTCAAGATCCTGGAGTGGCCTAGCCAGTCTCCAGATCTCAACTCCATAGAAAATCTTTGGAGGGAGTTGAAAGTCCGTGTTGCCCAGCGACAGCCCCAAAACATCACTGCTCTAGAGGAGATCTGCATGGAGGAATGGGCCAAAACAGTGTGTGAAAACCTTGTGAAGACTTACAGAAAACTTTTGACCTCTGTCATTGCCAACAAAGGGTATATAACAAAGTATTGAGATAAACTTTTGTTATTGACCAAATACTTATTTTCCACCATAATTTGCAAATAAATAAATTAAAAATCCTACAATGTGATTTTCTGGATTTCTTTTTCTCATTTCGTCTGTCATAGTTGAAGTGTACCTATGATGAAAATTACAGGCCTCTCATCTTTTTAAGTTGGAGAACTTGCACAATTGGTGGCTGACTAAATACTTTTTTGCCCCACTGTATATGAAATTATGTGCCCTTTAATATAGACCACATGGTGAATTCAATAAATCTGATTTTCAATATGAATAAAACTTGCTAAAGTGTGAAAATTCTGCACCCTCTGTGACTTCTAGGAATAATTTATCCCACTAACCCCCCAAAATACTTCCAAGTTTTCAACATCAAATTCCCACTTCCCACCTGGTTAAGAAAGCACCATAACACCATTTACCATCCACTGTAGAGCCGTATAATACCACTCCTTATACAACGGGTCGGTCTAATCCTGAATGTTGATTGGTTAAAACCGTATTCCAGCTGATGTCTATTCCACAAGTTACCACCAGCTAAATGCCTATTAACTCTGTTCAATCTGACTGCGCAATCCACTGTCTCATCAGCCAAGCCAAGCAATTTATAAACTTGATTTTCACTATAAAAAGCATCTAGACATTATCTCACATTTCTTTTAGACAAACATTTTGTTTTTAACAGCGGAGATTTGTATAAACCTTGCTGTCTGTCACTCCGACATTTGCAACATTGCTTCAATATTCAAAATCTTCAGCTGTCCCATAGTAATGAACATGTCGGGAGTCGGAATGAGAAAGACATATACAATGGATATATACAATGAAATGTCAATTGATAAAAGGCAAAACAAAAGTGCAGAAGTGCAGCTAGTTTGCAGTCTTACAAGCTTCAGTTTGAAGTGAATGTGTTATCTGTGTTGTTGGCTAGTGTCCTGACGAGTGAGCAAATGTTCTATGCCAGGCGAAATCGCGCATCATTAGCTCATTGTTATGGATGTATCCAAATAAATGTCACTAGAAAACAGCTTAAACAAATGCAATGCAGCTACTTTGCTGTTATTCTGGCTGTACTTTTTGAAGTACTGTAAATTAGCTGTAGTTAGCTAGCTAGCAAGCAAACTGGCTTACCCTGCTATGGCAACGATTAATATGCCTGTTATTTTGTTAGCTAGATAATAAACCAAGGGAAGAAATATAATTTGCATAATACAACTAGCTAGCTACTGTTTGTGTAAAACAGCTACATTTCAGTTGTGTCACCTAGTCTTTAGCTAACATTAGCTAGCTAGCTATGTTGCTAACGGCAGACTAGGACCGAGAACGAGATGGTCCCACAAAAGGTGCCTCATTTGCACTGAGATATCACTTGAAATCCAACGATTATCAAGACAAATTCAATTCTACATTTTAACTACATTAATATCTTACTACTAATTTACCTTGGTTCTCCTTGGTCAACATTGACTGTCACTGCATATTTTTTTTTTTGCTGAGTAACATTACTACAAATTCATGCACGTGGGTATTTAATGACAATTTCTACAATTTCCAGCTGGATACAAATTTTTACTTTTAAAGTTCGCACCCAAATCCAATACTGTTTTTACCCGACCCAAGGATTTTGAATTGAACATGGCTTGTGTGCTAAGGGATATTATCAGAAAAAAACTGCAGAAAAACAAAACAAATGTTGTCAAATACCTCCAGAAGAATAGCATACTCAAACTCAGTTATTTTGTTACGACTTCCATTAAAGTGTATTTCCAAATGAGACAGGAACATTGTAAACTCAAGACGATTTGGGACCCTAAGTGAGATTTGATTTCGGTGTCCCTCCCATAGAAGTTGAGGGTCATGCTTCCTTGGGACACTCAAGTCTTATGTCACTAACATTTGTCTTACCTTTCATTATTGAAAGTCTGCAACAAAGCCCTGAGGAGGTTCAAGAGGAGGAACGGTTTCCAAATTGGGTCAAGTTATCTAGTAACATTCATTATCTGGGCTTGGGAACTGAGAGAGAATTTGTTATCTTATGGTAATCAGTTACCATTTTCAAGTACTCCTCAGTAGGTATACTGATATGGGAAAAAAATAGATGGCTTGCCCATTTTATATACCGAAATATTTGATAAATACAACTTTCAGTGCTCTTGGACACATCATCAGTGATGTTTCCTAGGATCATGTTTTGAAACTTTCAACATTATACGGCTTCACCATCAGATCTTAGCTTGTGTCATAAGTGACATTATGCTAGTTTCCATGGATTTACCCCACCATTTCAAGGCGTGACTAACCACTGTCACAAAACAACGATATGCACTTGTTCCTATTTTAAGTACAATCGTGGAAGGATGGAGAAGACAGGGTTGGGTGTTTGGGATGATGGAGGTCAAACACAATAGACGGTGCCCAGTTCTTAAAATGGTGGATTACCGCTCACAGGCAACCTTAATTCCTATCATCAGACGACATGTGCGAAGAGGTTCCAACATTCTGAGTGACTGCTGGAGAGCGTATGTCAGGTCTCTGAATAGGCTGGGTTACAATCACCAGACAGTCAACCACACAAACAACTTTGTGGATCCTCACACAGGATGTCACACACTACACACTGAAAGGGTGTTGCAGACAATAAAGGGGCAGGTCTGGAGGCTAATGGTTTATAATTTAAAGAAGCATCTCAGTTTTATTGAGTGGATGTACTGGTTGGGTAAAGAAAATAAGAAAGGAGTGCTCTCTCAACACTTCAAAGACATTGGATTAGTACAGTTGTGGCCAAAGGTTTTGAGAATGACACATTAATTTCCACAAAGTTTGCTGCTTCAGTGTCTTTAGATATTTTTGTCAGATGTTACTATGGAATACTGAAGTATAATTACAAGCATTTCATAAGTGTCAAAGGCTTTTATTGACAAGTACATGAAGTTGTTGCAAAGAGTCAATATTTGCAGTGTTGACCCTTCTTTTTCAAGACCTCTGCAATCCGAGCTGGCATGCTGTCAATTTACTTCTGGGCCACATCCTGACTGATTGCAGCCCATTCTTGCATAATCAATGCTTGGAGTTTGTCAGAATTAGTGAGTTTTTGTTTGTCCACCTGCATCTTGAGGATTGACCACAAGTTCTCAATGGGATTAAGGTCTGGGGAGTTTCCTGGCCATGGATGCAAAATATTGATGTTTAGTTCCCCGAGCCACTTAGTTATCACTTTTGCCTTATGGCAAGGTGCTCCATCATGCTGGAAAAGGCATTGTTCGTCACCAAACTGTTCCTGGATGGTTGGGAGAAGTTGCTCTCTGAGGATGTGTTGGTACCATTCTTTATTCATGGCTGTGTTCTTAGGCAAAATTATGAGTGAGCCCACTCCCTTGGCTGAGAAGCAACCGCACAGATGAATGGTCTCAGGATGCTTTACTGTTGGCATGACACAGGACTGATGGTAGCGCTCACCTCGTCTTCTCCGGACAAGCTTTTTTCCGGATGCCCCAAACAATCGAAAAGGGGATTCATCAGAGAAAATGACTTTACCCCAGTACTCAGCAGTCCAATCCTTGTAACTTTTGCAGGAAATCAGTCTGTCCCTGATGTTCTTCCTGGAGAGAAGTGGCTTCTTTGCTGCCCTTCTTGACACCAGGCCATCCTCCAAAAGTCTTCGCCTCACTCTGCGTGCAGATGCACTCACACCTGCCTGCTGCCATTCCTGAGCAAGCTCTGTACTGGTGGTGCCCCGATCCCGCAGCTGAATCAACTTTAGGAGGCGGTCCTGGCGCTTGCTGGACTTTCTTGGGCACCCTGGAGCCTTCTTCACAACAATTGAACCGCTCTCCTTGAAGTTCTTGATGATCCGATAAATGGTAGATTTAGGTGCAATCTTACTGGCAGCAATGTCCTTGCCTGTGAAGCCCTTTTTGTGCAAAGCAATGATGACGGCACGTGTTTCCTTGCAGGTAACCATGTTTGACAGAGGAAGAACAATGATTCCAAGCACCACCCTCCGTGTGAAGCTTCCAGTCTGTTATTCAAAATCAATCAGCATGACAGAGTGTTCTCCAGCATTGTCCTCGTCAACACTCACACCTGTTTTAATGAGAGAATCACTGACATGATGTCAACTGGTCCTTTTGTGGCAGGGATGAAATGCAGTGGAAATGTTTTTGGGGGATTCAGTTCATTTGCATGGCAAAGAGGGACTTTGCAATTAATTGCAATTCATCTGATCACTCTTCATGACATTCTTGAGTATATGCATATTGCAAATTATATCAAAATGTGTTTCACTTTACATTAAGTTGCTTGTTCCTGTGTAGAAACATTGTAATTATGATACTATTCTTTAAAATGACATTGTAAGGACACATTTTGATAAACCTGCAAAACGTTTACTCATATTAAAAGTACATAGTAATTACTCTTAAATGTGCTGTAACAAAATTTTTCCAAGATTGAGATGTATTCCCATTGATCACAACTACTAGTCCTGTATTGGGTGTCTGCCATCGTTGTAACATAGTAACTACATGAGTAATTCACAGTACGTTTCACTTTACATTAAATTGCTTGTTCCTGTTAAGAAACGTTGTAATTACAATACTTTTCTTTATAACGACATTGTAATTACTGAAATGTTGATATATACCTCAATATATTTAATAACAATGAAAGTACATAGTAATTACACTTAAAGGTGCTGTAACAACATTCTTCCTAGATTGAGATAGATTCCCGTTGATCACAACTATAAGTAATGTATTGGGTGGCTGCCATCATTGTAACATAGTAACTACATAGTACTGTAATTACATGAGTAAGTCATAATGTGTTTAACTTTACATTAAGTTGCTTGTTCCTGTGTAGAAACATTGTAGTTATGATACTTTTCTTTATAACAACATTGTATTAACTGACATTTTGATATATCCTGTAAAATATTATAATTGCATTGAAAGTACATTGTAATTACACTTACAGGTGCTGTAACGACGTTCATCCTACATTGAAGTGTATTTTCCCAGTGATTGTAATAAAAAGGTTTACCCTACTGTGTTTCACTTTACTTGAAGCTGATTGCTCATGAGTACCTACATTAACATTTTACAGTACATTATATTATTTTGAACAACATTTCACTTACATTACACCTTTTAAGCCAGAGAAATAAACCCAAAGTCCCTTTTCAAAGGCAGGTACATAGTATTTACGAAGGTTATACCATTATGTGTTTCACTTTACATTAAGTTGCTTGCTCCTGGGTAAGTACATTATAGTTGCATATCCATTGTAAATACATTGCTCTTACATTTAATTCAGTACATACTTTAAGCCAAATAATATGGAAATAAGATAACTGAAGCAGTAGTTAACAGCGGACGGATTCCTAGCCTAGCTTATTTTGGTGGTAGTGACTTATGTAGTTACATGTAACAAGGTTACATAATAGGATGCATTGTTAACATGGTGCTACACAGGAGACTGCAAAAGTGTAATTACAAAACATGTTAGTTACATTTGGAACAAGACATGTACATATATCATGAGTAATTACACATGTGGAATAACCTCCGACAAGCTGATTTGTAATTACATGTCCTTGTTCCACTAATAACCTATACCGCTTAACCCTTATTACACTGTAATTACATAGTATTTACATAGTAATTACATGTAACTACTACGTTATAAAAACATGTATTACTATTTAGTTACATATTCACTATTGTACGCTTAAGGTAAAGTGTTATCAAGTGGGTATATCAGAAGAACTTTTAAACGTAAACTAATCAATAACAATGTTTCCAAACAACCATTTTATGTGAGTAAAGTACCTGATGGATAAAAAAACTAGGCCTGAAACAGTATAATTGTCGATAAACTTTCAAATGTCGACAAAAAAAAAGATATTTTTTTGGTCTGTGAAACAGATCATATTGCAAATGTCAGTGGAAACGCTAGGTTGTGCATTTGTTGATAGAATAACCATCAAGCTTGCAGTCACGCGATGCTATGTTGTGTGGTCCTCCCACTACTAATTGGAAAAGCATACAGTTTATAAGGCTACAGATTCAGTCATTTATGATGAACTTCACAGGGTGGTGAAAGTGCACAAATAAATATCGAAGGTCTTCATTTTATGCTGGAGATATAATGATCTGTGCTTGGCTGCCAAATGACAAATAAAAAATGATCTCGCTCTTATCCATCATCTCATCATGTAGCATACCTTGAAGGAGGTGAGTTGCCATAAGTTAACCAAACATCACAAGCCCTCTCTAAAGCCTTAAGGGTAAGAATGGACCACTCACTTGCTTCGTGGATGCCTGGGTTATCACTGAACTCCAGTACATAGAGGTGGCGTCCCTCCACACTGCGCCCAATGCTGTAGATCCGTGTGATGTATGGGCACTCGCTCTGCACTACGAACAGGGCCCGCACTAACTCCTCATAACGGTGGTGCTGGATGTCAGATGCCCAGGCTACAGTCCCATTTAGGACCATGAGAAGGGCCCCGAGCCAGACAATATTCCACCCCAGCCACATGGTCACTCACTGTAGCAGGGGATTGGAGATGAGATGAGCTTCCCTTGACTGCCAACCCCTCTCTTCGTCTGACTGCCTTAGTGCCTATGTCTCTCACTTATTCTCTCTGTTCCTCTAACTTTGTCTCTCTCTCTGTTTTCTGCCTCCTCCCACGAGCGCCCTACACCCCCACACTGAAGAGCAAATAAGGACAGCCCCCTCTTTCTTTGTCTTGTTCCCTTACTCTCTCAACTGCCTCTTTCCTTTGGTCCCTTGTCAAGTACGTGCTAGTTGCTTCACTGGCATTAAGTGTACATAAGAGGCTGTCTGGTTTTACTATGTCAGTACCCCCCTCCTCCCTCTCTCTTCTCTTCATTATTCCTCTCTTGCCAAATGTGGGGGTTTAGATTGACAATAACTCCTGGCAGGGGTTTGTTCTCTCTGCCACTGACTACAGTAAAACAACAAACATATGTAGTAGGAAAGGGAGACAGAGTGGGAGTGTGTGAGAGAGAGAATGATACTAACTCACATATGCTACAAATATTATTGGGAAATATTTATGGTCCCCTTTCAAACAGTCAAATTTTTACCACATTCTTGTCAGCATTCACCTTTTATAACGCCATTGCTTTCCGCAACTGAGTAAGAGTAATTCAACTTTGACCTTCTTGTTGCAATCGTTGTCATGGTAACCTGACATGAGAGCAAGCCCTAAAAATAACAGAAATGAACTGCTTTCCTTTCTTCACATTCACAACAGTAAGTTAGCAGCTCGCCATACTTATAAATAATTTGTAAATAATTACCTTGTAATGTTCCTGTTATGGTGAATAAAAAGTTGGCTACAGTTAAATTCAAACTTTGTCAGATATGTTCTGATAATTATATGAGCTGGTTAGCCAGCTAGATAGCTAACAATAAACCAAAACATTGTCTAGAGTCTAGAGAAAGCTGCTTTTAGTTGCCTGGCTTGCTAGACTGACATAGTGAGAGCTTGGAACTACAAAGTTCTATCTTTATTTTTGTCAAAATTAAGTTATTGACATAGCCTTGTTCTGTTCAATGTTCTCTACCTATATAGTACTCTAAATACCCAAATTCGTGTTGTTAAATTCAAAATAATACAAGATAAAAATTGCTGATGTCAGACTGATGTTTTTGTGTTTATACTTTTTCATAATGACGAGGACAAGTTTGGTCATGATTTAATGCGTGCCAAAGACGGTAAGATGTAAGGTGACGTTTACTGAGGGGTTGGCAGGATTTTTAAAGACATTACCGCGATCATGACTAGGTCGGTTGCAGGAAGTAAAAGTACAGGATTTGTCTCCGGCAAAACCTTTCAGATATAAAGAATAGTCAAATCAAAGTTTGTTTGTCACGTGCGCCGAATACAACAGGTGTAGACCTTACAGTGAAATGCTTAGTCTATAGAAAGTTTGCGAAAAAACATCTAGATGTATGAGAGGGAAAGGGAGAGAGATGAGACACAGGTCATGTGCCCTACTCCCTCTCTTTGTAGGGGGTTGGTCACGAGAGACCTTTAGAAAATATGCCGTTTCTCTAACAGTAAACATACAAATATGTATTTTACAGATATAAGGAAGGTGAAATCTTATTAGTCGTTTTATAATTTGATTATACTATATTTAGAAAGCATAAAAGTCATTTCAAGCCTTATTCATACAGTTTTGTTGAATAGGAAATAAATCATATAAAATATTTCATATTTTCAAATTTTATAATTTTTGTACTGTGTCCTTGAGCTTGTGTCCTCAAAAGAGACTACACTTCAGCAATTTATAGCTATTTTACCAGAACGGTGAGATTTTAAGCTTTTTTGGAGTATACAGCATTACTAGATATTGTTTATGGCCCTCTCATGATAGATAATTACTTTTGGGAATTACATAGATACATTTTCGATTACATTTAGTTACATTTAACTTTCATTTCAATGACAATGACATTTGTATTTAGATTTACCAAATTATTAACGCAATCCCAAAATTTGTGACATACTAAAAGGGTGTGATTACTCTAAAAAAAGAATCAATAAAGACCCCTCCCCAATAACTGTTTGCCCTGGAGGGTATTCTCATGGTCCTTGCAAACTTTGTAATAAGTTATTTTCAAGGCGGTAAAACCATGCAATATATTAAATACTTTCTTTCTACTATTCAAAATAATAGATAGATGTCTCTAAATCTTCCCAAAATATCTCTACAACTCTATTGATTACTATTGGGACATGCCAGTTTGATTGTCCAAAGAACTTTCAACAATGCATACAAATTAAGTTTTGCAATATAACTGACTTACATTATGTTTATTAATTAATCAACTTTTCAATATAAACAAAAACATGTATGATGTGTGACTATATGCCATTTAAAGTTTTTTTCATGGTTGCAAAGGTGAGGGACACAAAATCCCCCGCAATTGAAGAATGACCAGGGTTGTTTTAGCAATACCACCCCCTTCTCTTCAAAATACATTGATGCCACCATCATTCATTAACTCTGGTGTGACTACAAACAGTGGCTTTTGTGTCAACCCCCACTTCTGGGAAAAACAGCTTCACTGATCCAAAGGTTCAAAGAGATCAGTGCCAATTCCCAACAGAGGTGTGCACACACACACGCACACACTCGCACACGCGCACACACACACACACACACACAGGGGTTTCTGTCAATCACCCAAGAGCCTATAAAGCTGGAACTGTCTGTCAATGCCTTCAGTCACTCATCCACCAAATGGGTCATTCTTTATCAACCGTGTGTACATTTCTCGGTTCTTCAGAGACTCCCCCACTACCTCAGCTCACGTATTAATTGGAGATCCAGCAATTTTCAGACCAGCTCTTTGGACTGGCTGGTTCTGGAAGTCGCGCAGGTCTCCTATTGACCTGGGGGGGGATGCTTTTAGTTTTTATGCCACCAGCAAATGAAATAGCCTTCAGGCTACTGTCGTGTCTTTGGCATCATTAACTACTTAGGGAGTAGCGGAGCGCTAGCCCGACACTACCCGGTGAAATGTAAGGCGCCAAATTCAAAATCCAAAAGTTGAATTATTAAACATTCATCAATTTACAAGTTTTGCATAGTCATCAAAAGCTCTGATTCTTGGCAATATCACAGCGTTGTCAGATTTCAAAAAGGCTTTACGGCGAAAGCACAACATTTAATTGTTTGAGAATAGCACCTCATATATTTTCCACATTAGCATAAATTAATATCCAGCGCGGGTCACACAAAACCCATATAAGAGCTAATAAATATCACTTACCTTTCGAAGAACTTCTGCTGAGGGCTTCCCAAGTGTCCAACGAAGACATCCAATGGTTCTTTTGTTAGAAAAAGTAATTTATTATATCCATAAATCTCCGTTTGGTTGGCGCGTTATGATCAGAAAATCCACCGTTGAGTCGCCCATTGAACCGTGAAGAGAACACGTTCAAATTATACCTATAAGCTTTCTACAAACAAATCAAACATTTAATGTATCCTTTTATGTATATTTACTGTAATATTTAATCCGGACGATAACGTGAACAATAGGAAAGGAAAATAAAGTGGGGCGCGCTCACAATCTCGCGCCCGTCAAACGTTGTTGACAAAAGTGGTCCCTTCACTACTTCCTCTTCCTATCTGTGCTGCTTATTGCTAGAGCTTCCAAACACTGTATAAAGACTGTTGACATCTAGTGGAATCCATAGGTACTGCAGTCTCAGTCCTAGTTAAAATAGAAATGTATAGGCAGCCTGGAGAAGAAGATCATGTACAAAAACAACTGCAAATCTGGATGGATTTTCCTCTGTTTGTTGCCTGCTATATCAGTTCTGTTATACTCACATACATTATTTTAACACTTTTAGAAACTTCAGAGTGTTTCCTATCCAATAGTACTAATTATGTGCATATCCTATTTTCTGGGCCTGAGTGGCAGGCATTTTACTTTGGGCACGCCAGACTCTCCAAAACCGTCACCTCTGCTGCCGCTCCCTAAGAAGTTAAGTGTTGCAGTAATTTCAGTCGCTGTAGTAGCTGACATGTTTAGTGTTGAGTCATCCGCATACATAGACACTCTGGCTTTCCTCAAAGCCAGTGGAAATTCATTAGTAAAGATTGCAAAAATGTAATGGGCCTAGACAGCTGCCTTGGGGAATTCCTGATTCTACCTGGATTATCTTGCTCACTTTCTCCAAAATATCGTTCTTTTTTAATTAAACAAGCCATAGAAAGTTGGTTGCAATTTCAGTTTAATCCACCAGAAAAGACAGAACAAATAATACAACAAATATTGTGTTTAAACTCAAATATTCTAATTGCTTAAAAAAAAATTGAACCTTTAGCATGTGGAAGGTATTATTATTATTAACCCTGTTTTTCACAAGCGTAGCAGGCTGTGAATTCTGCAAACAACATTTTTAGGATTGGCTATTAGCAGGACAATACATATTGGTCATGGCTTGTGAGTGGCGCAGTGGTCTTCGGCACTGCATCTCAGTGCAAGATGCATCACTACAGTCTCCGGTGCACAATTGGCCCAGCATCGTCCGGGTTAGGGGAGGGTTTGGATGTCCTTATCCAGGATGTCCTTATCCAAAAAAATAAGCGCATTGGGCTTAGGGTTTCTCTCACTCTAAAGACAGAAATAACTATTTTGGACTTTACTCAGATTACAATCGCTCACTTTAGGTTATTTGAAAACAAAATAATCTCCAAAATATTGTTATTTTTTTAAACAAAGCGATTATTATTAATTAATTTAGAATTATATAAAAGCCCATTAGACATTAATTTAGAATCCCCAATCCTCTAAATCTAATTATTAGCGGAGAGTCACGTCATTGAAAAGAAATATGCGATATACTGTAGGCCAACCGTAGGCAACATGAGTCTCACTAGTGTTGGGTAATGTGCTGTTAAAAGTGGTGTAGATCTTGTTTATTTAAAAACATATTGATGGCAGAAGCAATAGGATTTGAAGCAATAGCCTGCCAGCATGTGGTCAACTATTTCAGCACTGTTTCACGCTGCTCTGAGACAAGCATGGGGTCTGGTCTTGATAGATCAATGAGATTTCCATTTTCACTGAATCTCTGTTTGGGTATTGGTTAGACTACAATTAGGGTGTGGAAATGTTATCAAATCAAATGTATTCATAAAGCCCTTCTTACATCAGCTGATGTCACAGAGTGCTGTACAGAAACCCAGCCTAAAACCCCAAACAGCAAGCAATGCAGGTGTAGAAGCACGGTGGCTAGGAAAAACTCCCTAGAAAGGCCAGAACCTAGGAAGAAACCTAGAGAGGAACCAGGCTATGAGGGGTGGAGATTATAACAGAACATGGCCAAGATGTCACAGTGGTTGTCGAGGGTGCAACAGGTCAGCACCTCAGGAGTAAATGTCAGTTGGCTTTTCATAGCCGATCATTCAGAGTATCTCTACCACTCCTGCTGTCTCTAGAGAGTTGAAAACAGCAGGTCTGGGACAGGTATCACGTCTGGTGAACAGGTCAGGGTTCCATAGCCGCAGGCAGAACAGTTGAAACTGGAGCAGCAGCACGGCCAGGTGGACTGGGGACAGCAAGGAGTCATCAGGCCAGGTAGTCCTGAGGAATGGTCCTAGGGCTCAGGTCCTCCGAGAGAGAGAAAGAGAGAAAAAATAAAGAAAGAGAGATAATTAGAGAGAGCATACTTAAATTCACACAGGACACCGGATAAGAGAGGAAAAATACAGATCTAACAGACTGACCCTAGCCCACTGATACATAAATTACTGCAGCATAAATACTGGAGGCTGAGACAGGAGGGGTTGGGAGACACTGTGGCCCTGTCCGACGATACCCCCGGACAGGGCCAAACAGGCAGGATATAACCCCACCCTCTCTGTCAAAGCACAGCCCCCACACCACTAGAGGGATATCTTCAACCACCAACTTACCATCCTGAGACAAGGCCGAGTATAGCCCACAAAGATGTGGCACAACCGAAGGGGGTGGGGCAAACCCGGACAGGAAGATCACGTCAGTGACTCAACCCACTCAAGCGACGCACCCCCCCACCCCAGGGACGGCATGGAAGAGCACCAGTAAGCCAGTGACTCAGCACCTGTAATAGGGTTAGAGGCAGAGAATCCCAGTGGAGAGGGGAACTGACCAGGCAGAGACAGCAAGGTTCGTTGCTCCAGTGCCTTTCCGTTCACCTTCACACTCCTGGGCCAGACTACACTCAATCATAGGACCTACTGAAGAGATGAGTCTTCAAAAAAGACTTAAAAGGTTGAGACCGAGTCTGCGTCTCTCACATGGATAGGCAGACTATTCCATAAAAATGTAGCTCTATAGGAGAAAGCCCTGCCTCCAGCTGTTTGCTTAGAAATTCTAGGGACAGTAAGGAGGCCTGCGTCTTGTGACCGTAGCGTAAGTGTAGGTATGTACGGCAGGACCAAATCGAAAAGATAGGTAGGAGCAAGCCCATGTAATGCTTTGTAGGTTAGCAGTAAAACCTTGAAATCAGCCCTTGCCTTAACAGGAAGCCAGTGTAGAGAGGCTAGCACTGGAGTAATATGATCAATTTTTGGGGTTCTAGTCAAGATTCTAGCAGCCGTGTTTAGCACTAACTGAAGTTTATTTAGTGCTTTATCCGGGTAGCCTGAAAGTAGAGCATTGCAGTAGTCTAACCTAGAAGTGACAAAAGCATGGATACAATTTTCTGCATCATTTTTGGACAGAAAGTTTATGATTTTTGCAATGTTATGTAGATGGAAAAAAAGCTGTCCTTGAAACAGTCTCGATATGTTCGTCAAAAGAGAGATCAGGGTCCAGAGTAACGCCGAGGTCCTTCACAGTTGTATTTGAGATGACTGTACAACCATCAAGATTAATTGTCAGATTCAACAGAAGATCTCTTTGTTTCTTAGGACCTAGAACAAGCATCTGTTTTGTCCGAGTTTATAAGTTGAAAATTTGCCGCCATCCACTTCCTTATGTCTGAAACACAGGCTTCCAGGGAGGGCAATTTTGGTGCTTCACCATGTTTCATCGAAATGTACAGCTGTGTGTCATCCGCATAGCAGTGAAAGTTAACATTATGTTTCCGAATGACATCACCAAGAGGTAAAATATATAGTGAAAACAATAGTGGTCCTAAAACGGAGCCTTGAAGAACACTGAAATTTACAGTTGATTTGTCAGAGGACAAACCATCCACAGAGACAAACTGATATCTTTCCGACAGATAAGATCTAAACCAGGCCAGAACTTGTCCGTGTAGACCAATTTGGGTTTCCAATCTCTCCAAAAGAATGTGGTGATCGATGCTATCAAAAGCAGCACTAAGGTCTAGGAGCACGAGGACAGATGCTGAGCCTCGGTCTGATGCCATTAAAAGGTCATTTACCGCCTTCACAAGTGCAGTCTCAGTGCTATGATGGGGTCTAAAACCAGACTGGGGCGTTCCGTATGCATTGTTTGTCTTCAGGAAGGCAGTTCGTTTCTGCGCAACAGCTTTTTCAAAAACTTTGAGAGGAATGGAGATTCGATATAGGCCGATAGTTTTTTTATATTTTCAGGGTCAATGTTTGGCTTTTTCAAGAGAGGCTTTATTACTGCCACTTTTAGTGAGTTTGGTACACATCCGGTGGATAGAGAGACATTTATTATGTTTATTAAGGCCAAGCACAGGAAGCAGCTCTTTCAGTAGTTTAGTTGGAATAGGGTCCAGAATGCAGCTTGAAGGTTTAGAGGCCATGATTATTTTATTCAATGTGTCAAGAGATATAGCACTAAACAACTGTGTCTCCCTTGATCCTAGGTCCTGGCAAAGTTGTGCAGACTCAGGACAACTGAGCTTTGGAAGAATACACAGATTTAAAGAAGTCCGTAATTTGCTTTCTAATGATCATGATCTTTTCCTCAAAGAAGTTCATGAATTTATCACTGCTGAAGTGAAAGCCATCCTCTCTTGGGGAATGCTGCTTTTTAGTTAGCTTTGAAACAGTATCAAAAATAAATTTTGTATTGTTCTTATTTTCCTCAATTAACTTGGAAAAATAGGATGCTTGAGCAGCAGTGAGGGCTCTTCGATACTGCACGGTACTGTCTTTCCAAGCTAGTCGGAAGACTTCCAGTTTGGTGCAGCGCCATTTCTGTTCCAATTTTCTGGAAGCTTGCAACAGAGCTCGGGTATTTTCTGTATACCAGGGAGCTAGTTTCTTATGACAAATGTTTTTTGTTTTTAGGGGTGCGACTGCATCTAGGGTATTGTGCAAGGTTAAATTGAGTTCCTCAGTTAGGTGGTTAACTGATTTTTGTACTCTGATGTCCTTGGGTAGGCGGAGGGAGTCTGGAAGGGCATCTAGGAATCTTTGGGTTGTCCGAGGATTTATAGCACGACTTTTGATGATCCTTGGTTGGGGTCTGAGCAGATTATTTGTTGTGATTGCGTAATAAAATGGTGGTTCGATAGTCCAGGATTATGAGGAAAAACATTAAGATCCACAACATTTATTCCACGGGACAAAAATAGGTCCAGAGTATGACTGTGGCAGTGAGTAGGTCCGGAGACATGTTGGACAAAACCCACTGAGTCAATGTTGGCTCCGAAAGCCTTTTGGAGTGGGTCTGTGGACTTTTCCATGTGAATATTAAAGTCACCAAAAATGTGAATGTTATCTGCCATGACTACAAGGTCCGATAGGAATTCAGGGAACTCAGTGAGGAACGCTGTATATGGCCCAGGAGGCCTGTAAACAGTAGCTATAAAAAGTGATTGAGTAGGCTGCATAGATTTCATGACTAGAAGCTCAAAAGACGAAAACGTTGTTTTGTTTTTGTAAATTGAAATTTGCTATCGTAAATGTTAGCGGAGAGCCTTTTCGGGATGCCGGGGGATATGGTCACTAGTGTAACCAGGAGGTGAGGCCTCATTTAACACAGTAAATTCATCAGGCTTAAGCCATGTTTCAGTCAGGCCAATCACATCATGACCAGTGATTAGTTAATTGACTATAACTGCCTTGGAAGTGAGGGATCTAACATTAAGTAGCCCTATTTTGAGATGTGAGGTATCACAATCTCTTTCAATAATGGCAGGAATGGAGGAGGTCTTTATTCCAGTAAGATTGCTAAGGCGAACACCGCTCTTAGTACTGTAGCCTACTCCCAACCGCCACATTGTACAGGGCCACCCTGAGGGTTTCGATTTTCATTTTTCTTGGAATAGAAACACTAATTTTAATCAAATTAATTAAGCTACATTTCTTAAAATCAATCCCATGTACTATGTTCTTACAAAAAAAGGTTTTAAATTCTCTAGTACAGCCAAAATTGAAGGCTATCAAATTCTTCTCAAAGATGCCCTCTGGTGGTCAAACTAGCACTAACTAGCATTAATGGTAACAATGGCTGACAATTAAATAACGTGCCATAGAATTCTGCGGCAGCCACGCAAGGTGTTTTCCTTTCCATGGTAGCAAGATCTTAACAATTTTTGCTAACTTTCTATAAAAATGTATTGGAGTGAGATCATTTCTTCTTTTGGGATATACAAAGTATGTCCTCATCCCTGTCAGCCCATTTTATTGGTAAACTACAGAGTAATGTAAAAGTAATCTTTTTTTTGTGATCCAATATGTAATATAGTAGGTAAAAAAAAATCAAGCTAAGAATGAGTTAGTCCAAGCAAGGAGTAATATCTTTGATGTGTAATAATGTGATTGTGTATGTGACTGACTCTACATACAGGAATGAGAGAACATTGATAGGGGTATTCACAGTGCTTGGAAGGGAAACATCAAATCAAATCAAATCAAAATCAAATCAAATCAAATCAAATCAAATTTTATTTGTCACATACACATGGTTAGCAGATGTTAATGCGAGTGTAGCGAAATGCTTGTGCTTCTAGTTCCGACCATGCAGTAGTATCTAACAAGTAATCTAACAAATTCACAACAACTACCTTATACACACAAGAGTAAAGGAATGAATACGAGTATGTACATATAAATATAATAAATATATGGATGAGCGATGGCTGACCGGCATAGGCAAAATGCAGTAGATGGTATGGAGTACAGTATATACACATATATATATATGTATATATATATGAGATGAGTAATGTAGGATATGTAAACATTATATAAATGGCATTGTTTAAAGTGGCAAGTGATACATTATTTCATCCAGTTATAATTATTAAAGTGGCTAGAGATTTGGTTCGATGGCCGAACGGCATAGGCAAGATACAGTAGATGGTTTAGAGTACAGTGTATACATTTGATATGAGTATGTTGGATACGTAAATCTTATATACAAAATTGTTTAAAGTGGCTAGTGATACATTTGTTACATCCAATTCCTATGTTTAAAGTGGCTAGAGATTTAAGTCAGTATGTTGGCAGCAGCCACTCAATGTTAGTGATGGCTGTTTAACAGTCTGATGGCCTTGAGGTAGAAGCTGTTTTTCAGTCTCTCGGTCCCAGCTTTGATGCACCTGTACTGACCTCGCCTTCTGGATGATAGCGGGGTGAACAGGCAGTGGCTCGGGTGGTTGTTGTCCTTGATGATCTTTTGGCCTTTCTGTGACATCGGGTGGTGTAGGTGTCCTGGAGGGCAGGTAGGTTTCCCCCGGTGATGCGCTGTGCAGTCCTTACTACCCTCTGGAGAGCCTTACGGTTGTGGGCGGAGCAGTTGCCGTACCAGGCGGTGATACAGCCCGACAGGATGCTCTCAATTGTGCATCTGTAAAAGTTTGTGAGTGATTTTGGTGACAAGCCGAATTTCTTCAGCCTCCTGAGGTTGAAGAGGCGCTGTTGCGCCTTCTTCACCACGCTGTCTGTGTGGGTGGACCAATTCAGTTTGTCCGTGATGTGTACACCGAGGAACTTAAAACTTTCCACCCTCTCCACTACTGTCCCTCGATGTGGATAGGGGTGCTCCTCTCCTGTTTCCTGAAGTCCACGATCATCTCCTTTGTTTTGCTGACATTGAGTGAGAGGTTATTTTCTTGACACCACACTCCGAGGGCCCTCACCTCTTCTCTGTAGGCCGCCTCGCCGTTGTTGGTAATCAAGCCTACCACTGTAGTGTCGCCAGCAAACTTGATGATTGAGTTGGATGCGTGCTTGGCCACGCAGTCATGGGTAAACAGGGAGTACAGGAGAGGGCTGAGAACGCACCCTTGTGGGGCCCCAGTGTTGAGGATCAGCGGAGTGGAGATGTTGTTTCCTACCCTCACCACCTGGGACCGGCCCGTCAGGAAGTCCAGGACCCAGTTGCACAGGGCTGGGTCGAGACCCAGGGTCTCGAGCTTAATGACGAGCTTGGAGGGAACTATGGTGTTAAATGCTGAGCTGTAGTCGATGAACAGCATTCTTACATAAGTATTCCTCTTGTCCAGATGGGTTAGGGCAGTATGCAGTGTGATTGCGATTGCGTCGTCTGTGGACCTATTGGGACGGTAAGCAAATTGGAGTGGGTCCAGGGTGTCTGGCAGGATGGAGGTGATATGATCCTTGACTAATCTCTCAAAGCACTTCATGATGACGGAAGTGAGTGCTACAGGGCGATAGTCATTTAGCTCAGTCACCTTAGCTTTCTTGGGAACAGGAACAATGGTGGCCCTCTTGAAGCATGTGGGAACAGCAGACTGGGATAGGGACTGATTGAATATGTCCGTGAACACACCAGCCAGCTGGTCTGCGCATGCTCTGAGGACACGCCAGGATGCCATCTGGGCCGGCAGCCTTGCGAGGGTTAACACATTTAAATGTTTTTCTCACATTGGCTGCGGTGAAGGTGAGCCCGCAGGTTTTGGTAGCGGGCGTGTCGGTGGCACTGCATTGTCCTCAAAGCGAGCAAAGAAGTTGTTTAGTTGGTCTGGGAGCAGGACGCCATGGTCCGCGACGGGCTGGTTTTCTTTTTGTAGTCCGTGATTGACTGTAGACCCTGCCACATTCCTCTTGTGTCTGAGCCGTTGAATTGTGACTCTACTTTGTCTCTATATTGACGCTAGCTTGTTTGATTGCCTTGCGGAGGGAATAGCTACACTGTTTGTATTCAGTCATGTGGTAGCCTTACCCTGGTTAAAAGCAGTGGTTCGCTTTCAGTTTTGCGCGAATGCTGCCATCGATCCACGGTTTCTGGTTGGGGAAGGTTTTAATATTTGCTATGGGTACAACATCACCAATGCACTTGCTAATAAACTCGCCACCGAATCAGCGATACATCAATGTTGTTGTCAGATGCTATCCGAACATATCCCAGTCCACGTGCTCAAGCAATCTTGCAGCATGGAATCAGATTGGTCGGACCAGCGTTGAACAGACCTGAGAACGGGCGTTTCCTGTTTTAGTTTCTGTTTGTAGGCTGGGAGCAACAAAATGGAGTCATGGTCAGACTTGCCGAAAGGAGGGCGGAGAATAGCCTTGTATGCATCACGGAAGTTGGAATAACAGTGATCCAGGATTTTACCAGCCCGGTGGCACATTCGATATGCTGGTAAAATTTCGGGAGCCTTGTTCTTAAATTAGCCTTATTAAAATCCCCAGCCACAATAAATGCAGCCTCAGGATATGTGGTTTCCAGTTTACATAGAGTCCGATGAATTTCTTTCAGTGCCGTTGATGTATCAGCTTGAGGGGGGATGTACACGGCTGTGATTATAATCGAGGAGAATTCTCTTGGTAGATAATGCGGTCTGCATTTGATTGTAATGAATTCTATGTCAGGTGAACAAAAGGACTTGAGTTCCTGTATGTTGTTATGATCACACCACGTCTCGTTAATCATAAGACACACACCCCACCCTTCTTCTTACCAGATAGAAGTTTGTTTCTGTCGGCGCGATGCGTGGAGAAACCAGGTGGCTGTACCGACTCTGATAACATGTCCTGAGTGAGCCATGTTTCCGTGAAGCAAAGAACGTTGCAGTCTCGGATGTCTCTCTGAAAGGCAACCCTCGATCGGATTTCGTCTACTTTGTTGTCAAGAGACTGTACATTGGCGATTAAAATACTCGGGAGAGGTGCACGATGCGCCCGTCGACGTAGCTTGACCAAAAGACCGGGCGTGTTTCCATCTTCTCCGGCGCCGCCGTTGTTTTGAGTAGCCACGCGTGCTATCCAGTCTGTTGTTGTGTTTGGGTTAGCAAACCGAGAATCCTCTTTGGGAAAGTCGTATTCCTGGTCGTAATGTTGGTAAGTTGACGTTGTTTTATATCCAATAGTTCCTCCCGGTTGTATGTAATAAAACTTAATATTTCCCGGGGTAACAATGTAAGAAGTAATGCATAAAAAAACAAAATACTGCATGGTTTCCTGAGAACGTGAAGCGAGGCTGCCATCTCTGTCGGCGCCGGAAGTGGCACATTCAATGTGCCAGTAGATGAGCGGGCACATGAGACGTCATGGCCTCAGTTCATGTCAGGAGAAAGTTGACAATGGTAGTGGAATCGAGTAGTCATCACCTCTTAATCGTGGAACATGATACAAATAGCAGATACATTCCATAACAGCTGCCCCATTGTAGATTTGGACAACGAGTTTCTGTCACGACTTCCGCCGAAGTCGGTCCTTCTCCTTGTTCGGATGGCTTTCGACGTCACCGGTCTTCTAGCTACCGCCGATCCACTTTTCAATTTCTGTTTGTTTTGTCTTCATTATACACACCTGGTTTCTATTCCCATAATTACATGTTCCTTATTTAAACCCTCTGGTTGCCCCATGGTTTTGTGCATGTTTGTTCTATGTTAGATGGTCTGTATTTGTGAGCTTGATTTTTACTACTATTTGGTAGTTTGTATTTTGAGTAAAATATACGTGATTACTCATCTTTGTTGTCCTGCGCCTGACTCTGCTTACCTGCTACACTGAGACACCTGACAGTTTCTCTATGATGTTAAACTCAGACATCTCAAAATTCATACACAGACTGCCGCATCTCGCCAACTTGACACATCAAAGTAGCTCAAGAAACATTCCTGAATAAAGCCTGATCGTCACTGACAACTGCAAGTAGACTGGAGTTCTCCTTTTTACCTCCTGGGGCCTGGAGTTTTTCCTTATATATATATTTTTACTTGACTATGCAAGTCAGTTAAAAACTTCTTAGGGATAAGTGGGACGCCTGCGAGAACATCCAGTAAAATGCAGAGCGCCAAAGTCAAATTACAAAAATAGTAATATTAAACATTCATGAAAATACAAGTGTTGCACACCATACAAAAGCTTAGAATCTTGGTAATCTCACAGCGTTGTCAAATTTCAAAAAGGCTTCACGGCGAAGCATAGCATTTGATTGTCTGAGGACAGCGCCCCGCATACTTCCCCCCATTAGCATAATAACATAACCTGCACAGGTGTCACAAAACTCAAAGATAGCAATACAAGAAATCGAATACCTTTGAAGATCTTCCTCTGATGGCAATCCAAAGGATCCCAGCTACACAATAAATGGTCCTTTTTGTTCGATAAAGTCCTTCTTCATATCCCAAAAGCTCAGTTTGGTTGGCGCGTTTTGTGCAGTAATCCACTCCATACAATACATACAAACGAAACCGAAAAAATATACCTATAAACTTTGTCCAAACAACGTTTCTAATCAATCCTCAGGTACCCTAATATGTATATAAACGATAATATTTCAGACGGAAAATAACCTGGACAATAGAAAAGGAAAAAAAACGAAGCGTGCGCTCTGTCACGCGCGCAAAACAGTATAGTCCACTCCAGAGTCCATTTGGAAAAACAACTCTTACTCTTTTTTCAAAAAACAAGCCTGAAACCATGTTTAAAGACTGTTGACATCTAGTGGAATCCATTAGGAACTGCAACCTGGGAGCTAAATCCCTCTGTAGTGAATAGCAAGTCAATGGAAAACTGTGACATCAAAAAAATCCCATTTTCCGTATAGATTTGTCATCAGGCTTTCGCCTGCCATATCAGTTCTGTTATACTCACAGACATTATTTTAACCGTTTTAGAAACTTCCAAGTGTTTTCTATCCAATACTACTAATTATGTGCATATCCTAGTTTCTGGGCCTGAGATA